>CM026065.1:0-600000 GCA_014839685.1 Anableps anableps
AGGTGGATGGCATGTGTGACAGAAAGAAAAATGGTGAGGTTCCACCGCCAGGCCAGCAGGGGGGCAAGAAGGTTCAGCCCCTTCCTTCCTCTTAGTTGGCCGTGCCCCATCGTCTCTGTCTCAGCTGTCTCAGTTAGGTGTCAGTCAGTGAAAAGTTTATTCGCCGTGATTGGCTGGTCTCAGTTAACTTCTTGTGATCGGGCATGCACTTGTGCCACGAAACAAACTAACAATGGCTCGTCTAGGAGTATTTAAAACAAACAAACAAAGAAAAACACATCAGAGATATAGGTCACCGTGATTACCGTGGCTAGCTATCCTAGCCTCTCTGGCTAGCCCTGCGTCAGCCTCCAGCAAGCTCTGGTTTCTCTTCATAACGAATGAGTCTTTCGCCTTTTACTAAAGACTTCCGTGGAGACTAACTGCAGTGAGTTCAACTCGTTTTTTGGCGCTTGGTCTTACGACTAAGCCTTTGCTGAGATGTCCCAAGGGAAAAAACAAACAAACAAACAAACAACACACTCCTAAAAGGAAAAAAAACAGTACAAAGCGTACTTTTCTTGAATGCGAAAGGAACCACAAAAACCATGAAACTCCAACGCACTGCTTAGGGGGTCAGTAAACCTGATCCATTGCGAAAGAATCAGGGGCGGTGCTAATGGGTGGTGCACGGGGAAGCTGCGTGGCATTCGTGACGGTAAGAAAAATGATGAATTTCCACCACCAGAGGGGACCAAGAAGATTCCCACTTATCCCACGCTTTAGTGGGCTGTGCCGCATCTTCTCTGTCTCAGGTGTTTCGGTTAGGTCCCAGTTCGTGAAAAGTTTATTCCCAGGGACTTGCTGGCCTTTGCTCAGTTCTCGTGAACAAGGTGTGCGCCACGAAACGAAAAAACAATGACTTGGCAGTGTGTAGGCGGAGTTGCTAGGTGACTGCTTGATGGCAACAAATGAGCACCAGTGCAGGGGAGTCCGCCATGCGCACACTGCCCCTGTCTGGAGGAGCTTAGCGCTATCGCTTCTTGGCCTTTTGGCTAAGATCAAAGTGTAGTTTCTGTTCTTATCAGGTTAACATCTGATACGTTCTCTATATGAGGACTTTTATTAACTGGATTTTTAGCCCCAGGACTTGACAGAGGAGCTCGCTCCAGTCACTCCATGCATCAGCCCAGTGCTGCTGGGTATGGTGCCTTTTTGAGTGGTCACGGATTAATCATACGTGTGGTGATCAGCAGCGACAGGTCTAACCCCTGACCAAGTCAAGTTGTTGGGCTTGTGCAACAGAAATCAGCTGTGCACACTGATTTTCTCACATGGAACGATAACGGTCAGTGCTAAATGGCCCATACTTGTCTGTGGAGTCCTCACCTCAAGTTCAATTGCCAAAGTGCTTTGACACTCAGTCCTTCGGTCGTTGACGCACACGTTCACCCGCTGATGATGGTGACGCAGTTGTTGGCCTTATGCGTTCCAGAGGAGATAAACAGAAATCAAACGTAATCAACTCAGTTCACCCCCACCCCAGTACTTTCTGTGTGTGTTCTGTTCATGGTCATTTGGGTAAATAATCCAGCAAGTTGGATCGCCCATACTTGTCTGGCACTTGAACTTGACCTGAGGACTCCACAAAGTGCTTTGACACTCAGTCCTTCAGTCATGTGCCCCATTAGCTGTTTGTTAGGGTAAAGAGTGACCATGTTCAGCAAACTTGGATGGGTCTTCCTCTTGGCAATACATGGCTGCCATTTTCGCTGAGGAAGCTCTTGGGCTTCTCCCCCTTTTTTCAAAAGAGACGACGACTCTTGTCTCCACTCCACAGCCACCGCTGGCGATGTGGAGGCCACACGTGACGCTTGTTGGCCACCGTTCTCAAGCTTTCAGCCCCCGTGAATCTGCCTTTGTTCTCAGCCCCCTTTCTGGTATACTTCTCTGGCAGTGGAAATACCATGATCAGGAAGGTGCTTTTCCCAGAGGGTTGATTTAAGGATGGTTTCAACACCTGCTGTGACTTTTTCTAGATGGAAAGTAGTGTGGTTTGAGCTCCAAGGAAACCTGGAGATTGATAGTTCAGTCCAGTTGTCTTTCAGAAAGAGCTTGGCTTTACACTGATGCAGATTGACTGCATTGTTGGTCTTCCAGGAAGAAACACTTTTGAGCTGATCTTTGCCACAGGTTCCATTTTTGAGGATTGTCTCTGAACTTTTAGGAGGCTTAAGGAGTCCAGACCACAACTAATCAACATTGAGATGGTTCCTTCATTGGAATGAGAGCCTAAAACTGTCACTGTCATAATGTATTCTGAATAAGTGAAGATAGAAGATATCCAGCTCACCTTCAAGTGCACTGTCATGAGAGGATTAGAGCTAAAAGATTAAGATGGCATTAGAACTGGAGCAATACTTTTTTTTTTTTGTCCAAGGTTTTTTGTCCAATTATGGAGAGATGGGAACACCAGAGAAATCATCCACCTGCCACCAATAATCCAATTAGGTGCAATTAGAGTGTATGTTTTCTACCCAGGACAACCAAAGACCTGTCTTAAGTGTGGCTCTCAAGAACACCTTTCCACAGAATGCCAGAATTTGCATTGTAAAAACTGTAAAAGCAATGAACATTTAACCAGAGAATGCCCCCACCCCATGAAATGTAATCTTTGTGGTAAAGAGAACCACATTTTTAGAACCTGTCCACAATCTTATGCCAATAGAGTAAAAACATCTATACTCCAACAGATGGGAGAAAGTGCAAACATAGTAGAACAGCTGATGCAAGTTGTAATGAATCCAGGTGAAAATCAAGCAGATAACCAACAATTGGGAACAACGGATGAGCGGGAGCTGGAAAAGTTGGATGAAGAAGTTGGCAGGCAGCAATCACTCCGCCCACCCTCTCAAGTGGAGGACCCCATGGCCAAGACGTTGGAGGCGGAGGCTGTGGAGCAGGCTGCAGCTGGGGATGACAGGAGTGAGTGTTTGGAAGAATTTGCAGACAGGAACCCCTTCCTGAAAGTTACAGAAGAAACTCAATTTATGACACACCACAGTGATGGGGGGGTTTCCTTCATTAAGCGAGCAGAAGCTTGCAACCATAGTAACAGCAAAAGACTGTGGAGACATGTTGGACCTCATGCTAACTGATCTTCTTCCAGCCCACCCTAAACCAGCATCTGACAAGGACACACAAGGATTGAGTGCCCCACTCTACTCAGAAGATGATGGAGGCTTAATTGGAATCCAGTCATTACTCCAACCAAGTGCTTCTGATCAACCAACCTCTCGGAAACGTCTTCAGAAGCCATCCACAGAATCCTCGGGCGGAACAACAGACACGGAAAGTTGGCCAGCTGTTCTACAGAACATAACACCCTTTCCTGAGGAGCAAGGTTTGGTAACCCTTTCCAGGGTCACCCAGATGATGACGGGAGAGTATGATGAAGACATTGACAGAGATCCATCTGGGACTCGGAAAGCACAAAAAAATAAAAAAAAAAAATTAAAAAAAAATTAGAAGCTTTACTGGCCCCTTTTGGCTTTGTTTTCCCTTAGATATCATCTAAAGGTGGCTATGTCTTCATTTCAGGTAGTTGCAATAAATACTAGAGGTTTGAACGACATAGTTAAATGTCAAACAGTGTTCAATTACTTATATAATAGTGGAGGTGACATACTTTTGTTACAAGAATGTGCCTTACCTTTTATGGACAATTATGTTAAATTTCAAAACCAATGGACCTACGGTCAATCTTTTTGGTCAGGTGACAATCAAAATAGATCCTCTGGTGTTGTGGTGTTGTTTAATAATAGATCATTCCAAATAGAAAGGGTGGAGAATGTAGTAGAGGGGAGAGTGTTGTTAACTGATATGAACAAAAATGGGTGTAAAATTAAGACTTATTAATGTTTATGGTTATACGGATATTCAGGAATGGGTGTCATTACTGCAGACTCTCCAACCCTTTCTATGTAGTGGAAGACATACAATAATTGGTGGTGATTTTAATTGCATTTTGGAAAAAAGAGCTAGTAATTTAGGAGTAAATTCAGCAGTAAAACTTGATGCTAGCTCTCAGGTGTTGAGTAACCTTATAAAAGATTGTAAACTCATCGATGTATATAAATCCCTTCATCCAGGGGAACCAGGGTACACCTGGTCTAATGGAAGAGTTCTTTCCCGAATTGATTTTGTGTTGACATCTAATAAGATCACACCAGTTTCATGTATAGTGGATCCAGTCCCTTTTTCTGATCACCATAAGCTAACATGTACTTTCAATATACCAAATTCCGTAAAACCAGCTTTAGGGTTATGGAAATTAAATATAAGCCTATTGAAGAATGTCAGAGTGATTTCTAAGTATAAATATAAATTTCAACAATGGATTACTTTAAGCCCCTTATTTGATACTGTGGGTGAATGGTGGGAAAATATAAAACAAAGAACCAAGAGATTTTTTACTGTGGAAGGAAGAAGAATAGCAGAAGAGAAAAGACAGTGGCAAAAGAGGAAATGAGCAAGATTACAAAGATATTCTTCTTAATTTAGGATTTCAAGTGAGTGAGGAGATAGTGAAGCTTAAGAAAGAAATGATGACTGCATTAAATAGTAAAGGGTTCCTGGTTAGGAGTAGAGTACAAAATTTGGAAAAAAATGAAAAATCCACAAGATATTTTTTTAGGAAATTATTCCGATCTAAATCCCTTATAGATGTGCTGGTTAATGAGAAAGGAGAAGAAGCGAATGACAGTCAGCAGATTATTTCTGAAATCTATTCTTATGCAAAACTATATGGGAACCAACATATTCAGGAGGAGAAGATGTCCTACTTCTTATCCAAAATGACCCAAGAATTAATATCGACTGATGGAGAGTGTTTAGCTAAAGATATGACAATTAATAAGATAACAAAAGCTATGCTGAGTATGCACAACAACAAGGCATCAGGATTGGAAAGGTTACCGAAAGAATATTACTTTACATTTTGGGATCTTTTCAAAGACCCACTGCTCCAAGTTTATAAGGGAGCATTTGTTAAGGGCGCGCTACCTTGTGCCATGAATCAAGGCAAGATTTCCTTGCTGTTTAAGAAAGGACTCCGAAATTACCTTAGGAACTGGAGACCTTTAACGTTGTTAGGAGTTGATGTGAAAATATTGTCTAAAGCATTATTTTTTTCGTCTACAGTCGACCATACCAAATTTGATAGAAAGAGAACAAACCTGTGGGATACCAGGACGCAGAATGACTGATAGTTTGGCTTTGATAAGAGATAGTTACCTTTATTGTCAAGAAAGAATCTCTCCACTTTCTATTTTGGGAATAGACTTGGAGAAAGCCTTTGACAGTGTGAGCCATAGGTTTCTAGAAGCAACATTAGACCAGCTTCGTTTTGGTGACAATTTTAAAAGATGGATACAAGTGCTGTATAATGACTGTAGTAGTGTGGTAGAGGTAAATGGGAGCTTGACCCAGCAGGAGTTAGACAGGGTTGTCCATTATCTCCTTAATTGTTCGTTATAGCTATGGAACCATTAGCATGTGCTATAAGACAGAATAATGCAGTTAGAGGAATAACACCTCCAGGTAACTATGGCAAAGAAATCAAATTAATGATGTACATGGATGATTTAACACTTTTGCTTTCTGATAATAAATCAGTGTATGAAAGTCTATCAGTATGTGATAAACTTACATTGGCCTCAGGTATGAGAGTCAATAAACATAAAAGTGAGATTTTTTTACTGCAACTGGAGAGAATCTAGAGAAAATTGGGGACTAGTCGAAAAAAGAGATGCAATAAAAGTTCTCGGAGTGCAAATAGGTAAAGATATGGAAGTTAAAAATTGGAGCGCAAAACTCCCAAAAATTCAGAACAAACTGCTATAATGGAAAGACAGAGAACTATCTTTTACAGGTAAAGTCCTAGTTTTAAAAACAGAGGTCATAGCATCTTTAGTGTATTTTGCAACAACCTTTCCAGCCCCATACAGGATAATGGTATCATTATGGAAAACAATGTTTCATTTTTTGTGGGGAAGTCAACAGGAAAGACTGAAAAGGGAGATCATGTATGGAAAAGGAGGGAGAGCAGTTCCAGATATTGGAGCCAAATTTAAAGCAATGTTTGTGACGCCAATTTTAAAAACTTGCTTAGGTTTGCTTACAGAAGCAATTTGGGTTCCCTTCGTTAGATTTTGGCTGGGATGTAGGGTGCTCAAGACATGGTGTAAGAGAGTTGTTTTAAGCACGCCCTTTTCAGATATGTTCCCTTCTATCTTTGAAGTAGTAGTACAAACATTGAGTCATGATTTAAAACAGATAGTACCAGAAACTATCACACGATCCAAAATAGAGGAAAAATTACTCTCTTTAAATAGATTGACACCAGTAGGTAAGTTGACTGAAGATTTGTGTGAAATGACATGGAAAAATTTTTAATAAGTATCTGTCTAATGTACATAAAGACTTAGCGTGGCAAATAGTCCAAGAGTCTTTTTGCATAAGAGAAATTGTACAAGAAACCCATAATGTCCTAGATCAAATTGTGGGGAGGATGAAATAACTAGACATTTGTTTTGGGGATGTTCCTTTACTCAATGAGTCTGGTTATTATTGTTACCATGGTTGTTTGATTTGTATAAATGTTATTTATCATATGAAAAAATAGCCTATGGTTTGTTGAAAGACAGTCGGGAGAGGAATGACTTTTTGTGGTGGATGGTTGTTAATTGTGTGAAAGATGCCCTTTGGAAGGCAAGCAATATTTTGGTTTTTAAAAAACATGAAGTGCCAGAAACGACAGTAACAAAAAGTGTGGCAACACTAGTTAAAAACTACATTTGGAAAAATACCTTTGGTAAAAAAAAAGTGAGGAGAGAATGTTAATATGGAGAATACCTGAAAGATTTTTGAACATTTGTAAATAACAGAGACACTGCTAGTATTCCTGTTATAGTATAGTATTTGTACAGTTTCCATATATGAATTGTTTTTGTGGAATACTGGATGTATTATAATGCTTGTTCACTAATTGCCTTGAATATAATTTGCAGTGAAACCATAATAAAACCTATTGAAAATTGAATTGGTTTTCCCAGAGCGAGGCTCGACTGCATCATTTGTGGTAGTGGGGGACTGCGTACGCGCTCTCCCCTGTTGTGGGTGTTCATGACAAAGGTTTACCCTTATTCTTCATGTCTAGCGTTTTCTGCAGTAGACGGCCAAAGAAAATCCTCACTATAAACCCAGCTGTTAGTGAAATACTCCAGTCTGAGTTGCTGGATTATTTACCCAAATGACCATGAACAGAACACATAGAAAGTATGGGGGTGGGGGTAAACTGAATTTATTACATTTGATTTCTGTTTATCTTCTTTGGATCGCATAAGCCCAATAACTGTCGCTATCATCAGCGGGTGAACATGTGCGTCAATGACTGAAGGACTGAATGTCAAAGCGCTTTGTGGAGTCCTCACGTCAAGTTCAAGTGCCAGACAAGTACGGGCCATTTAGCACTGACCAGTTATCGTTCCATGTGAGAAAATCAGTGTGCACAGCTGATTTCTGTTGCACAAGCCCAACAACTTGACTTGGTCATAGGCCAGATTTTGTTTCTTCCCATTTCATGTTTCGATTCCCCCAGATAGGCAGGGGGAGGGCTGGCTTTTTTCCCCCAAATGGACCCAGTTTTCAGGCACCTATTCCTGATTAACCCTAACCCTAGGGGGTCAGCCAGCCCCCTCTGCAGGGAGTGACCCCACCCCCACCGACTGGCCTGGTGGTGTAATTTCACAATTTTCCTGAGTGTCATTCATCCCATGCACCTTGCACATGAAGGCATTTAGTTTGAAAGCCGATGCCTGTTTTGTCACGAGGACAAAGCAGTGCTAATGTCAAGTGTCTGAAGGGGTAGCTATAGCCGCTAGATATCAGGGGATGGAGTCAAGTGACATGAGTTATTTTGTCCCATTGTTGAAGAACTATATCCTGTTTTCGACACGTTCTGACAATCCTTGATGAGAAAAAGTTCAGCAAACAGCTTGCGCACGAAGACGCGCACGCTCCTATTTCCTGCTCGGTTTTACGCACAGAGGGAGTATTGAATACGCAGGCAGCTTGTGAAGTCATGTCAAAACAAACTCCAATGTGCCATATACCGACGCATCGGAAATTTTATTGGCTATACAACAATGGTTTTAGATTTAGTGTCAGAGTTGACCGGAGAGAAAGACTAGGACGTGTAGAAAAGCTACATGATGCTTTCTGGATATTATTGGCTCTGGAAAACCCATTCCTTAACATAATTGGTCGAATAAGGTGTCAATCAAAATGGGAGGATCTAGTCTTGAAAAAAAAGGGGGTTGCAGCGCAGTGTGACAGTATAAGGCTGCAAAGTCGGAAGCACAACGTGTGTACCACGGACGAGACTTCACGGGGGGTGGCCAGTTAACAGGTTAATATTGTGAGTGAAAGGTGGGAAAATATAAAACATAGAACTAAGAGATTCTTTATGGTGAAAGGGAGAAGAATAGCTGAAGAGACAAGACAGTGGCAGAGGAGGAAACAGCTAAGACTACAAAGCTATTACAATCTTCTTTATATGGGTTTCCAAGTGAGTGAGGAGATAGTGAAACTTAAAAAAGAAATAATGACTACATTAAATGAAAAAAGCAAGGGGTTGTTTGGTTAGAAGCAAAGTTAAACATCAGGAAAAAATGAAAAATGCACAAGATATTTTTTAGGAAGTGTTGAATGAACTGGAGAATTATGGTGAGATCATTCCAGTTTCATGCAATCTTATAATAAATTGAATAAATGAATAACTAATAGTTCTTTTCCACAGAAGTAAAAGGGACTGAATAAATAAATGAACACAGAATCTGCACATTTGAAATGTGTTTCCCCTTTTTTCATGAGTGTATCAATGATGATTAAAAATAACAATTATTGAAATACAGTGTATGTAACCAGTATTGTGATGATTGAATAATGATTTGATGTTGATTTTAAGCATTTATTGATATATTAAATGATTGTAAATCATATTGAGAATATTATGAGTGTAACAATGAATGTGATCAGTTAAAGATGAGGTTAATCACAGTTCAGGTCAACGGCATAAGAAAAGAGGAACAGGAGAAAGCTTTAGGATCAAATTGGGGAAGTAACTCTGGCCGACCGTTGAGGGTGAACGCCTAAAGTTGTGCAAAAGATCATGCAGTAAGGCACCCAAGAAATCATGCGGCAAGTCACGTAGCACCTTGCCATACACAACAATGGGGTGGAAAAGTATAAAAGCCCATGAAAAAGAGGAAGAGCTCGCTTATTCTCCGCGGACAGAGTCGAGTCAACTTGGAGCGCAGAAAGAGGAACCAAGAGGACCGCACCCAGGAACCACGGAGCGACAGAGGATTCTGCACCGCTGGACCAGGGGAAAAGCCAACACCCTCAGCCATGGTTCCAGATCGGGCTGCTGTTCCTGGACCTCTGCTAAAAGACACCCCAACAACCTCTGACAGACTTGGGCGATGGACTGTGGGCAGCATGTGATGGAGGACTGCCTGCTGCTGATCTACAACATCGGATCTTCACGCACCCATTGAGAGAAGGACATCGTCTAACCAAGGCACCCTCCACCCAAGGACTTCTTCAAAGAGTCAGCCGTCATGAGGACTGTTCCATCCGGGGTATGAGCTGGAGTTGCTCCCCCCAAAAGCCTCTCCCTTTTAGATGTAGGGTGTCAGTGTTAGGGAAGAATAGTTAGATTGATTTATATATGAGTGTTTATGATGATTATGTTTGATTTCCTGCTGATGCCTAACCCTGCCAAAGCATACTAAAATAAAGAAGCATAGAAAATTCTATAAAAGTTGTGGACATTCAAATTGATTGAGTCATTGAAGTTCTGTGATGAGTGTAAAATATACTATGGTACACGGTTCTAGTAATGTTGGGAGGTTTTTAATGGTTACCTTAGTGGAATAATAACAATACCCCTGGAACTCAGACCGAGTTATTAAAAATTATCTAGTCTGTGACAAGTGCACGTTGTTATTAGAGGAAAAGCTACCGTTAACAGGTGTGGTTTATGAGGTTGAGCTGCCGTTAGGCTACTCGGTGGGTCGCTTTGTGAACTGAAAAGGGGTGTGGCATCTGGATCTGGAGATAGTGAGAGGCTAGACGTATTTTCCTCGTCACCAGCTTAAACAGATTATCTTAGAAATCTTAATGTAGGGTAATACTCAATAAGTTCTAAGATTTTCCGGACCCATTAGATGGAGAGCTGGTCACAGGTCAATCTCATAGGTTGGGCAAGGAGAAGGAGGGGTTGGCTTATGCGCAACAACAGAAGCTATTTTGATCCAAAACCTTTATAGATACTTTGCTTAATGAGAAAAGAGAAGTGAATGATAGCCAACAGATTCTTTCTTGTATCCATTCCTTTTATGCAAATTTATATGAGAACTAACAGACTCAAAAGGAGATGTTTTATTTTTTATCCAAAATGATACATGAATTCATACTGACTAATAGAGAGCATTTAAACAAAGATATGACAGTTAATGAGAAAACCAGAGCTATGCTGAGTATGCAAAATAATAAGTCACCAGGTTTAGATGGTTTACCAAAAGAATATTATTTTACCTTCTGGGATCTTTTAAAAGACCCACATCTCCAGGTATACAAGCAAGCTTTTGTAAAGGGCAGTGCCATAAATCAAGGCATAAGCTGTTTAAGGTCCACAAAGTGACCTTAAGAACTGGAGACCCTAAACTTTGTTGGGAGTGGACATTAAAATATTGTCCAAGGCCTTTTTTTCACTTGCAATCAGCCATACCAAGTTTGATAGGCAAAGAACAAACCTGTGGGATACTAGGATGAAGAATGACTGACAGGTTGGCTTTGATAAGAGACTGTTATCTTGATTGTCAAAAAAGAAACTATCCACTCTCTATACTGGTAGTAGACTAAGAGAAAGCTTTTGATAGTATAAGTCATAAGTTCCGAGAAGCAACATTAGACCAGCTACCTTTTGTTGACAACTTCAAAAGGAGGGTACACGTGCTGTATAACGACAGCAGTAGTGTGGTATCTGTAAAATGGAGTCTAACTCTCCCCTTCATAGTTAAAGCAGGAGTTCGACAAGGTTGTCCATTCTCCCCTCCACTGTTTATTATGGCTATGGAACTTTTAGCATGCGCCTTAAGACAGAATAATGGAATTAGAGGAATAATTCTTCCTGGTATCTATAGCAAAGATATTAAATTTACTACGTACATGGACGATTTAACATTTGTACTGTCAAATAATGCATCGATACATGAAAGTTCATTAGTATGCAACAAATTTACATTTGCATCAGGTATGAGAATCAATATATATAAAAGGGAGATTTTTTTTATTGCAACTGGAGAGAAACTAGAAAAAAATTGGGACTTGTCAAAAAAAGAGACACAATAAAGGTTTTGGAGTACAGGTGGATAAAGATATGGAGGTTGAAAATTGGAAAATAAAACTCCCAAAAATCTAGATGTAGTTACTTTAATAGAAAGACAGAGAGCTAACCTTTAAGGGTAAAGTTCTGGTTTTAAATACAGAGGTTATAGCATCATCAGCATATTTGGTAAATGTTTTCCCTGTCCTACATAGGGTGATGGTATCACTAAGGAAAATTATGTTTCACTTTTTGAGGGGAAGCCAACATGAAAAACTGAGAAGAGAAATCACGTATAGACCTCTTGAAAAAGGAAAAAGGAGAAAGAGGAGTTCCAGATATTGGAGCCAAATTTAAAGCAATGTTTGTGACATCAATTTTAAGAGATTGTTTAGGCAGTCTTACTAAAGCAGTCTGGATTCCCGTTTGTTAGATTTTGGCTGGGACGTAGGGTGCTGAAGATTTGGGACAAGAGGATAATTTTAAGCACACTCTTTTGGATAATTACCCTTCTATTTTTGAAACAGTAGTTCAAATATTAAGTTGTGGTTTGCAACAGATGATACCAGAATATATTATGTGGCTCAAAATAGAGGAGAAATTCCTACCTTTAGACAGAATGACACCAGTTGGGTAGTTGACTGAAGAATTTTGTAAAATGACATGGAAAAATGTGTAATGTAATTGTCTAATGTACATAAAGATTTGGTATGGCAAATAGTACTTGAATGCCTCCCCACAAGAGCCTTTTTGGACAAGAAGAATTGCATAAGAAGCCCTAGAGCAAAATGTGGAGATGATGAGACAGTTAGATATTTGTTTTGGGGATGTACCTTTGCTCAACGAGTGTGGTCATTATTGTTTCTGTGGTTGCACAATTTTTATAAGGGTGACTATGGTTTGTTGAAAGAAAATTGGGAGAAGAATGAATGTTGGTGGTGGATGGTTGTTAACTGTGTGAAAGATGCCATTTGGAAAGTAAGGAATACCTTGTTTTTTTAAAAAAAAAACAACAAACAAACAAAACAAACAAACAAACAAAAAAAACAAAAACAAAGATGAAGTGCCAGAAACAATAGTAACAAAAAATGTGGCTACGCTGGTTAAAGATTACATTTGGAAAAACCCCTTTGGTGAAAAAAGTGAGGAAAAAATGTTAAGGTGGAAAATACCTGGAAAATTTTAGAACATTTGCAAGAAGAAATTGTATGATTTCCATATATTATATAAACTGTTTGTGTTTTATGTAAAACTGTGTGTGGTGTTGTAATTCTTTATCCATTATTCGTTTGCCTTTGATGTAATTTGTGAAGAACTAATAAAATATTTTAAAAATTTGAAAGGTTCTCCCAGAGAAAGGCTCAGTCATTGTACAAGAGCTGTGCTGATTTCTGCTAGTCTTCGAACCTCCTCTTATGATAATGACATCTACTGGAAAGTTTACTGGTTCCAGGAGGAGTACAGTTCGATTTGAGTTGCAAGAAGATCTAGAAATGGATTGGTTACAGTTCAGCAGGACAATCATCTAAAAGGAACTTGGCTTCACGCCTCAACAGATTGACCTCATCTTTGGACTTCCAGGCAAGAAAGTATTTGAAGTAGTCTTCTCCAGTAAAACTTTACTTGAAACATGTATCCATACCTTTTCAAGAACCAAAGAGCTTAAGCCTTATTTGAAAAACATTTTGATGACACCACTATTGGAACAGGAACCTCAAGCAGTTACAGTGATTATGTATTCTGAACAAGTTAAAATCCAAGATATACAGACTTGGCTTCCTTTCAAATGTGTGGTGAACCTGGGATTGGAACTTCGTAATGAAGATGGAAGAAGGACATGAGCTCAACGCTTTTATGTTCAATTAAGAAGAGATGAACATTCTGGAGAGATTCTTCACCTGCCACCAATTATCCAGTTAGGGGCAATCCGAGGGTATGTTTTCTACCCAGGACAACCAAAGACTTGCAGTTCTTATGAACACCTGGCTGCTTAATGTGAAGCCTTGCACTGTAAGAATTACAAAAGTAAAGAACATTTAACCAAAGATTGTCCTGACCCTATGAGATGCAATCTTTGTGGGCAGGAAGCTCACTCATTTAGGACATGTCCACATTCCTATGCAAATAAAGTTAAACATTGTGCAGAAGAACAAGCTGAGTCTGGAGACAACAGATCTGGTGGAACCCCCCAAGCTGTCAAGGAAAAAGGGGAAAATCAAGACGATGCTTTATAGCTAGAAGTTGTTAAACATCCACAAGATGGATAACTAAGTCAATCCAGCCCACCTTCACCAAATCACCGAGCCACACCCACAATACAGGAATTCACCATGGAAGTAGAGGAGAGTACATCATCTAGACTGGAGTGGGGGCAAAGGGTTAAGGTTAGGGTTGGAGAGATGACTCCGATGCCCAGTGATGATGGGGAAGCTAACGAGAGAGCTCAACCCTTTGATGTCTTCCCTAACATTTCAGCGTTACAACAAAAGACTGTAGAAACTTGATTGACATTGTGTTTTCTGACTTAGTAATGACACAGCAAGAACCATCCTCCAGTCAAGATTCTGAAGAGCTCCATCTTATCCCTCCTACCATTGAGGACATGGACTCTGCCAAGGACTTGCCCCTTACTGCTTCACCTGACCAGTATTCTTCCCAGAAACGACTTCAGAATACATCAGCAGAATCCTCTGGTGACAATCTCGACTCCGGAGCCTTGGCCTTCCCACCACAAAACCCTGCACCTTTTTTGGAAGCCCAGAGTTTGAATATCTTTTCTGGAATGACTCAGATGATGGCAGAAGAACATGAGTATGATGAAACCAAAGAGTTTACGGAGAACAGGAAGGCTCAAAAGAAGAAGAAAAAGATAAAGGTAGCACAGAAGGACTGAAAATTTTCTTATTGATCTTGCCTCTATCACTCTTAAGGTTAATATGACATCTTTTAAAATAACAACTTTAAACACCCGAGGTTTGAATGACTGAATTAAATGTGGTGTTTTCAGTTTTTTACACAACAGTGGTGGAGACATTTTTTATTGCAAGAATGTTCACTTTCCTTTATTGGCAATTATGCTAAATTTCAAAATAGATGGAAATATGGTCAATACTTTTGGTCAGGAGATAACAAAAATAAATGGTTGTACTGTTTAATAGTTATTCCTTTTTGATCAAGAAAGTAGAGGGAGCTGAAGATGGCAGACTGTTGGTTGTTGATGTCGAGAAAAATGTGACAAACTTTAGATTGATCAATGTATATGCTTCTAATGATATGAAAGAACACATTTTATTACTCCAGTCTGTTCAATGGTTGGTTCGTTGTGCGATGCAAGTTATAATTGGAGGGGACTTTAATTGTATCTTGGAAAAAAGAACAAATTTAAAACTCAATTCTGCTGCTAAATTTGATACAAGCTCTTATGTAATGGAGGACATAATTGAAGATTGTAAATTAACAGATGTTTACAAGTATTTAAACCTTGGGAATCTGCGATACACTTGGTCTAATGATAGATATTTCTCCCACATTTATTATATGTTCACTACTAAAAAAGTGACTGCTATTTCCTGTTGGGTTGTCCCAGTACCCTTTTCAAATCATCATATGTTGACTTGTACCCTGAATATACCAAGCCTCTTTAAGATTAACTCAGGACTTTGGAAATTAAATGTAAGTTTGTTAAGCAATACGAAAATAGTTTCAAAATATAAGCAAAAAATAAATCAGTGGTTTACTTTACAACCCTTGTTTAATTCACTTGGTGAGTGATGGGAAGACATAAAGGTTAGAACAAAAAGATTTTTATCACTAAAGGAATGAGACAAGCAGAGAAAAAAGACAGTGGGAGAAATGGAAACAAGCCAGACGATAACACTTTTATAAACTCCTCAACCTTGGGTTTCAAGTTAGTGAAGAAATTGTCAAACAAAAAAGGAAATTATGACTTTACAGAATAAAAAAGTAGAGGATTATTGATTAGGAGTAGAAAATGAAAAATGTACTAGATATTTTTTTAGAAGATTGTTTCATTACAAATTAGCTAGTGATTGTATAATTAATGAAGATAGTAAAGAGCTAGAAGACCCTCAGCAAATTATCTCTGAAGTTCACTCCTTTTATGAGAGATTGAAAACAGAAATATTCAAAATGAAAAGGTGCTCTCCTTCCTTTCCAGAGTCACCTCCAAACTAGAACTAGTAGATAGTGATCATTTGGACAAGGATTTACCACTTTCTGAAATCACATCAGCCATGTTAAGTATGCAAAATAATAAAACACCAGGTCTTGATGAGCTCCCTAAAGAATACTTTTTTACCTTTTGGGATCAACTTAAAGGCCCACTACTTCAGGTTTCTAAAGAAGCGCTTTGCAAGGGAGCATTATTGTCATCCATGAACAAAGGAGTGATTTCGTTGTTGTTTAAAAAAGGTTCTATAAAGATTTAAAGAATTGGAGACCTTTAACTTTGCTTGGTGTAGATGTCAAAATACTGTCCAAAGCTTTATATTTTCAGCTGCAGTCAGCCATATAATAGGTATGGGACAAACCTGTGAAGTAACAGGGCGCAAAATGACTGGTGGCTTAGTCTTTATAAGAGACAGCTACCTTTGTTGTGAAGAACGTAAACATCCACTATGTGTGCTGGGGATTGATCTGGAAAAAGCCTTTGAAAGTGTAGGCCACACTTATTTAAAGGAAGTCCTAAAAAGATGGTTTTGAAAAAAATTCTAAAAATGGATTAATCTTTTACACAATGACTGCTGCAGTGTTGTATCGGTAAATTGGAGATTTATACCCCCTGTTGAGAGGAAATCAGGAGTGAGACAAGGCTGCCCCCTGTCTCCTGTTTTGTTTATTTTGACCATTGAACCTCTAGCATGCTCATTGCAACAAAATCCAAATATAAAAGGATTAACTCCTGGGAGTAAGGGTCAAGAGACTAAATTTACTATGTATATGGATGATTTAACTGATTTAACTGTGGTGCTTACTGATAATAGATCTATGGATAGTACCTTGAGGATTTGTGATAGTTTTACATGTGCTTCAGGGATCAGAGTTAATAAACATAAAAGCAAAATTATTTACCTCAACTAGAGAGAGATAAAAAAAACAAACAAAAAAAAAAAAAAACAATGCGGTTACTGGAACAAAGTGAAACAATAAAGACCTTAGGGGTGCAAATGGGTAGACATGGATATAATAAACTGGAAATCAAAAGTTCCTAAAATCCAAGCAAAGTTGTTGCAATGGAAGGACAGAGATCTTTCATTTAGTGGTAAAGTTTTAGTTTTAAAAGTAGAAGTCATTGCCTCTCTGGCTCATTTGACAACCACCCTTCCAATCCCCTTTAAAGTACTTGTTTCACTTCAGAAAACAGTGTTCAGTTTTTTATGGGGCGGTCAACAAAAAAGATTAAAGAGGGAGATTTTGTATAGGTCTTTAGAAAAGGGAAGAAAGGCAGTATCCAACATTGAAGATAAGCTCAAAGCTATGTTTGTAACACCAGTTCTAAAAGTATGCTTGGATAGGATAAGTCATTAGAAACTATACGGGCCTTTTTTGCCAGAGTTTGCGTTGGTCATATAATATTGAAAGTCTAGGGCCAACAAGTTCATTTAAATACCCCCTTTTCTGAAAAACGCCCCTTAATTTTTGAAAAAGTCATTAAGGCATTGAATGTTGGACTGCAACAAATTCCTTTTGAAAAACTAACATGTGAAAATGTAGTGGAAAAACTATTGTCCTCAAATAGAATGACACCAGCTGGGAGACTTAACAAAGAGTTATCTAAGAGCGTTTGGTGTAATGCAAATAACAAGGTCCTTTTCAATGTGCATAAAGATCTAGCATGGCAAATTGTACACAAATGTTTACCGACCAGAGTTTTTCTTAAAAATAGAAATTGTGCAAGGAGTTCATAGTGTCAGAGAAAATATTGTGTGGATGAAGAAACTGTGCAGCATTTGTTTTGGAGGTGCCCATTTGCCCAAAAAGTGTGGAGATTGTTGTCCCCTTGGTTGAATAAAAATACCCTTGGTTAATGTCCCCAGGATAGTGCTGTTAAATGTTAGGGAAAAAAAGAATAAGATAAAAAGGCAACTTGTCTAGGATATGGAGGATATTTATGTATAAAAGACAAACTTGTTAAATTTGTTTCTTTAAAATTCATGCAACCTTTATTACATCTCCTGGCAAATCCTAATTTGATTCAATCTAAATTATATGCAAGTGTAGTAGGTTAATGAATTATTATTCATTAAGGTTTAATGCACTGTTTGGCAGACACCAAACACAGCACATCACCACAAACACATCATCTCCATTGTGAAGCATGGTGGTAGCATCATCTTCAAGAGAACTACAGCTTCAGAGAACTTTTTTTTTTTTTTTTTTTTTTTTTTTTTTTTTTTTGGAGCAAGACAATGGCATGAAGCATACAGCTAGAGCTACACAAAAATGGTTTGAAGACAAGGTGGATGTTCTGAAGAGGCCAAGTCAATGCCTAGACTTCCATCTGATACAGAATTTATGGTAGGACTTCAAAAGTCAAGTTTATTTGTATAGCACATTTGATCAGCAAAGTCAAGCTAGAATAGGCTGGTAGGAATAGGTTTTATGCAATCACTTATTTTATGTTACATATTTTCATATTTATTTTGTTGAAATCAGTTTTAAATTTTAAAGTAGTTTTTTGTTTTTTTTTTTTTTTTGGGGGGGGGGTGGTAATTTTCTTTTGTCAAAAAAGTCTAATTTGGTTGCTCATGATTTGGTTGTAACAGCTAGAAAAGGGTAAAACATCCAATGGTTAAATACTTTTTGTTAGGTGTGTGTTTTTGTTTTGTTTTTTTTGTTTGTTTGTTTTTTGTTTCTTTTTTTCCTGAATAAATGTGTTGCTTTTAAAATATAATATAAAATATATATATATATATATATATATATATATATATATATATATATATATATATATATATATATATATATATATATATATATATTTATAAATATATAAAATATAAAATACTAATGGGTTTTAGTTTTTAGATCACTTTTGTTCTTTCACCAAAATACAATATGTTTTCTTTTTTGACTGTAAGTTGCTCATTTTTACCGTACTTTATTTTGTATTAAAAAAAATATTTGGAAAAAAAAAGATATCTACATCTATTACTTAAACACTAGAGGGCAGGAGAGATTTATCTTCCTTTCTGAAAACCTTTCAAACTGGCAATTTATGCCACTCCTACTTTCTGTGTTTTAGATATGTCATACATACATATATTTATTCAATTACTCTTACAATTACATGATTTTCATTTCTGATAACATAGGAACTTATTTCATCTCAGAAATTCCTGGCATTAGTTTCAAGAAGTATTATAAGCACTAAATATCTTCATATGCCATGTAAATCTAGTTCATAGTCTGTATATCTTTGCCACTAATACTCATAATTTATGTAAACTTACTTAAAATTGGATGCAGTTTTGGAAGTAATTTTTATTTCCAAAAAAGTGAAAAAAGCTGCATTAATGTTCCAGTTAGCCTGATCAAAAGTAGTAGAAGAAAACCCCCTGAAAGGGGTATGCTGTGCAAATAACATAATAGTTATTTATACTTTATAAGACATTTCTCATGGGGTAATTTGCTTTGTTGTTCTGTACAGGATTTCCCTCTGTTTGAGGAAGACAATTCATATTAGGTTCCTCCTGGGTGACTTCCTCCCGGAAAAGCTGCTGAAACAATGCATCCACATCCACTGGCATTTCCATTTGAAGCCTTCTAAGGATATCTTTTGGAAATGGAATAGAATAAAATAGCAATATCCTTTATTGTCCCACAATGAAGATATTTCTGTGCAACAGCAGCAAAGTGGCAATGACAGGAAATAACAGAAAAACAGACTCATAAAAAGAATATAAAATATGTATAAAAAACTGAATAAAGAATTTTAAAAAATGCTGTACAGTACGGCATAATATAGTGGTACATGTACAGTATCTCTGCTTTCACATATTTGTATGAAATAATATATAATTTATTAAACTGATACCTGCTTCTTTTAACCTTTTAAATCATATGTATTACTGTTTTGTTTTGATGTGCAGTTATTTATCCCTCTTCAAGTGTGTTGACATACTTTTAAATTTATAAATATGTTCTTTGTTATTAACTTCAAAGATAAAAAAATATATGTATTCATTTTTTTAAGGATTATGCTTAGACATTTTGATTCTTTATGCAAAAAAGGAAGAATTAAAAACAGAACACATACAGCACACACAGACACACAGATAACATACAGATAACATTAACAAATCAGCATGTACATAATTTACTGGAAATACTTTAAAGATGTAATACATATATATGTAGTACCTTTATGATTTTACACTCCCATAAACAATGAAACCTAGTCCCCATGGCTGATTTACACACACACACACACACACACACACACACACACACACACACACACACACACACACA
The DNA here is from genome assembly GCA_014839685.1 of Anableps anableps. Lineage (NCBI taxonomy): Eukaryota > Metazoa > Chordata > Actinopteri > Cyprinodontiformes > Anablepidae > Anableps > Anableps anableps. The sequence continues at coordinate 19,925 of CM026065.1, forward strand.
CATATATATATATATATCTATATATATATATATTTCCTTATATATCAGTTACATACTGATATTCTAGAAGGCAGCATCAGAATGTCCTCCCATGCTTCAGAATCAATTGTGGTTCTAAGCCTTGTGTTCAAGTTATTCTTAAGTTTTCTATTCTATCTTTCTTTAAAACTTGTAGCTCAGCATATAATTTTGACACCAATCTCCCATGTTTATGAAACTCCAGAATTGTTTTTTTTTTTTTCAATTAACAGTCCCTTGAGAACTCTAGCGAAACAATGTTTGTCTTGACATAATGCATTAGCGAAAATTTTTTGTAAAAGTCTCTGAGAATAATGTTATATTGTGTTCTTAAAAAAAATCAAATGTCTTGAATTTCCCATTATCCCATTGATGTATCCTACTCAATAGTGATGGGTCAGTCATGAATATTTTGGCTCTAAGAGCTGACTCTTTGAAGTGAACAACTGTGCTGGCTCCTCAGAGAGCCATTTTTTTGTGGAAGTAGCACAAATATGAATTGCAGAATAAGGGGCGAAAGAGATGCTTGTGTCTTCACTGAGTGGGAGGGAAGGGGCTACAAACACCAACCACACCACATGAGAGAAGGAAGGTGAGACTTCAGCTAAGTTGAGAAACAGAGAGAGATCAAAAATGATTGATTGATCTTAAACATCTGAGGAGCAATTTGGGCGCCAAAAGAGATGGCTCTTTCTAGTGAGCCAATCCAAAAGAACTGGCTCTCTAAAATCACTACTGGTCATGCCAGCTTCTTGCCATAATTTAAGATTGGGACCAGCACCCTCTGTTGTCAAATCCGCCCTATCAATGTTGTCAAAGATGAGAAATTCTTATTCTGTCCAAACATTTTCCTCAGAATACCACATGCTCTAATAGTTGTAATAATCAAAAAATTACTTTTAATAATAAATATCAATTCCCAATGTTGTTTATTCAACAGGTTTATCGGGCAATATGGTTTACAAACATTTTCCTCAATCTCAAGTCATAGCAGTTCATACTTTATAGTAGCACACAATGAAATGATTCTTGTAGAGACAGTACATAGTTCTGAACCCTATGTAAGCCCCATCCATCTAAATTTTTGGGAAGTTCTAAAACTTCAATTTAAATTTTATGTATTCCACCTGCCAAAATAAAGTCTGATATTGCTTTATTAATCCCAGTCAATAAACACAAACAACATTGACGGTTGATAAATTAATTTAGGGAGATTTATCATCTTAATTATGTTGATCCTTCCGAAAAAGGACATGGGGAACTTCTTCCAACTTGCTAACTTGTCTTTAATGTGATTAATCACAGAATTTATGTTTTTGGGATATTGTTGTCTAGCTTTCAGGTGTAATACATATTACTAGGTAGATTAAACCTGTAGAAACTGTTGGGAATCAGAATTTGCATCAGTGTTTGACTAATGTAATCTTCAATAATTATAATTATTAATTAAATTATTAATAACCTTAAAGTTTCTTAGTTGAATCGGGGCATGACCAGAATCTCTGGAATCATAAGTCAAACTTTAATCAGTCCCTCATCAAGGAATGAATTCAGAACCCCCTGGTAGAAGAAACTGTTCACACAATGAGAAATGATCACTGACACACTTATTTCTGATCAAGTCTGAGAATTTATTAACAAAATAGCCCAATGTTTCAGCTGAAATATTCTGCAATCAACCTCTTTCTTCAACTACTGTCATGTAATCTAGCTACAAATCTAGACAAAAAGGAATATATGTTGACTCATAAAAATGGGAATCAAATCAGATTAATAAACAAACTATGAGAAAATTAAATGGAACACTGAAAATCTGACTTCAAACAATTTTTTTTAACAATAGCTTTAACATTGTTCTTTAAACATGTACATACATACGTTCCAATGCATTCTTTCCTTCCTTTTTTTGTTTTGTACATGTTAACAGTATTGCTGCAGCAATATTATTTCCTCAAACAAAGCAAATAATTTAACAAAGAACAGAAAAAAATTCCCAGATGTATAAAATATCAGTCTAAACAGGAAGAATTAACCTAAAAAAACAACAAGTTGTCCCTGCTATCCTTTGTCTTTCAAGCTGTGAGTAATTGTTTAACGAAAAGTGGTTCTCCTTGGTCACAGGCAATTAAAGGCATTATTTCTGGCTTTCCATAATTTACCTTATACTCAGATAGCTTCCCAAATTTGTTGAAACTGTCAATTAAAGTCCGAATAGACTTTACAGGATCTATCAAAGTCAAAAGAATGTCATCGGTGTACAATATTGTATCCTGTTTTGTTCCTATTATTATTCCCTTAATTTTATAACTTTGTCTAATTGCCTTTGCAAGTGGCTCTACAGCCAAGGAAAAGAGCAAGGGAAGAGCAGAGCTTCCCTGTACTGTTTCTCTTCCTAGTCTACAAGGTGCAGACAAAAGGCTGTTTGTCAAAACAGATGCTATGGTCTTTTACCCAATTTATAAATGTTTCTTTAAATCCAAATTTTTTTTAGCACGCATGTTCTAATTCAATACAGTTGAAGGCCTTTTCAGCATCCACTGAAATGATACCTAGTATCTGAGTATGATTATAAAATATTACTAAGTCATCTAGTATAATTTGATGACAGCTGCTCCCTTATAAAAACAATTTGGTCTATATTAATTATGTCAGGCACAAGCTTTTCCAATCTAGTGGCCAAAATCTCAGATTCAATTCAATTCAGTTTATTTATGTAGATCCAATTCCCAACAAATTTCTTCTCAAGGCGTTTTACAAACAAATCAGTTCGATTCAGTTATACATTCCAATTCCATACATTCCAATTGCTCCTAGATATCAAATTCAATTCAATTCAAACTCAAAAATACTTTATTTATCCCAAAGGGATTTTAAATAAACTGCATCAAGTTTAGTTCATTACTGAAATTGGATGAAAAAGTTTTGTATCTAAGGAAGTCTAGCAGATTGCATGGAGTCATTGACTTGCAGGATAAAATCTTCATGTCTACTCCAAACAAAATAATTGGTCGGTATTTTAAACTACTTTGCATAATTAATTGAGCTTACTGTACTGTTTGAAAACTAGGATCAATTGGATTGAATTTAATTGTATGAGGAGTACTGTTCTGGGTCTTTATCTTTTTTGAGATGACAATTATATTTGCCACATACATAGTATCGGGTAGTTCGGAATGTTCAAAAGATGTATTCAATAAGTATTAGTGAAGCTACACCTAGTCTGGCATTCTTTTTGGCTGTGATGCCTTCCTGGCAGAGGACATTGGCTAATGTACTGATGGACCCAAATGCAGAGGCAGCAAGTAGATATTTGGTAATTTAATAAAAAGGAAGAACAAAACTTACAAAAACCACAGGGAACACAGGGAGCCAGAGCAGAACAAAAAACACAGGAATCCAGAAGCGAAAAATAAAGCAGGGTTGACAGGGAAAAATAACAGGTAACAGGGAAGAAAATAGGAGGAACCAACGAGGAGTGAGAGCAGGAGAAAAGTTTAAATACTGTGAGTGTGAATGCTGGAATAATAGACTAGGGCTGATTGGTTAACAGTTTGCAGGTGTGTGAGAGGAGGGAGCAGAAAGGAGACTGAGGACAAAGAGAGAGAGAATGGCAGAAAGGGGTGAGGGAGAGCAACATGGGAACCAGGAAAATGAATGTAACAGAAACAAAGAATAACTAGACACAAGAAATAAATAAACATATTTAAACTAGAATAACTAAGAAATGAACTAAAGTAAAAACAGAAACAAGGCTGATCTAATCAAAATAAGAAACTGAGGAACACAGGATAACAATAATCAAAACTAGAATAAGAAGAATCAAACCCCAAAATAACCCAGCTTCTGACAAAGATAATGCTTATTATTCAACAATACAGGATTTACAGTTTCAAAACTATATAGTTTTCTTATTGCAAAGGAGCAAAAGAACAATGTTTCTGTATTTTTATACAATCAATACAGTCATGAGTTAAACCGCCGCTCTCCATCTTGATATATTACCAAAATGCATAGTTTGATTAGATTCTTAAACAGATTTGTGTTTTTACTTTTCTGAGATTCATATAGTAGACTACTCCATAATTTCATCACTGAAAATGGAACCCGCCACTTTTCAAGGTTTTTCTGAAAGTATTTTTAAATTGAGTTACACTCTTAAATTATTTCCATTGTCTCTTACTGAAAACAGTTTCTTAATTTTGTTAAATTATTTCTTCCTTTTGATATCAGTTATGATGTTTTAAAATGAATTAGATCCTGAAATAATATTTAGTTCTTAAAGTCTGAAATAAAACAACTAAAACAAAAAAGTAAGCTATACATTAGTAACAATAACTATGACCTGAGTGTTACGTCATCACAGAAAAATGTAATAAATATCTTGCAATACTAATCTTTATCAGCTAGTGAATCTTGCATATTTTTTAAACATTGCTAGTCTGAGTGAAATATAATTGTGGTGCGAATATTTTATAGTAAATAATAATTATTTTTAGAGTTTAAATATTTCTTATGGTGCGTTAAGGGGCATTAGGACCCCGAGGATGAAACGATTCCTCCTCCTCTGTCTCATTAACTATTAATTTATCAGACTGTTCGGATAGTAAGTCGGACAGAGGATGCGAGGAAAAGGTACCCTGAATGTTTCACTGCTGTGCACCTTTCCTTTGTGTGACGCTCTATTATTATTTATTTCACAGTAATAGGTCTGTTAACTACAGACGAAAACTATTTTGACGGATAATTTATAAAATAAGCCTCAGTTTGTGTGTTTGGTGCTGTTGCATTTTTTTTCGGCTTGAAGAAATCACATCATAGGATCTGTCGTTGTTGGGATAATTTATTTCATTCTTCATTTTCCAAACCGGGATTCAACATATAGCAGACTTTCAGTAACATCGGCGGCTGCTGATAGGCACGCAGTTGGCTTGCATTAAGCGAAACGGGCTCTCCACTCGCTGGATAAAAGTTTATTTCTGTTAGACAGGCAGAAAGTGGCGGACACAACATGTCCCTAAGCAGAAGTATCGAATTCGAGCACTTTGAGGAACGAGACGGGACCCAACGGACTCCAAGGACTAACTCAGGCACTGGGTTTCACATCAGGTCCAAAGGCAGCGGTCTAGTGCCCAGCCCTGTGCACAGCACGCACTGCAGCTTCTACCGCACACGCACTCTGCAGTCTCTCACCACCGAGAAAAAAGCCCGGAAAGTGCGCTTTTATCGCAACGGGGACAAATATTTCAAAGGTTTGGTGTACGCTGTGTCCAACGACCGGTTCCGATCCCTGGGTGCGCTGCTCATGGAGCTGACGCGGTCCCTGTCCGACAATGTCAACCTTCCCCAGGGAGTCCGGCTGTTGTACACGGTGGATGGGGGCAGGAAGATCACCAGCCTGGATGAGTTATTGGAGGGTAAGGACGATAAAGGATTTACGATCAAAGTTCAGGACAGAAGATATGCATTATAATAGCTCCATAATAAACTAATTTACAATGAGGCACATTAAATTAATTTTACAGTAGAAAAGCCTATTGTCCACATAGGTTAGATGCAAATTTAAAAATCTAATTGGAATGTTGTATTTTAAAAGCCCAGGAACCTTGTAAAGTAGTCACACCTTTTCAACTTTTTCTCATTTTGTCACAGTACAACCAAACCCTCAAATGTGTTGAAGTAGGATTAGTCTGTTAAAGACTTGAGACTGAGGTAGAGATTTGCCTTCCAGCAGGACAACTATGGAGGACCAAAACTGACATAACTAAGAATAAATGCAGAAATAAGCATATGATAAATCGGCATCTTTATTTAACCACCTTTGCAATCGTTACCTTATTTATTTATTGGTGTATTAATTAATTTGTTCATTCATTCATTCACTCACTTATTCATTCATTCATTTACTCACTCTCTTATTCATTCATTTATTCATTCATTCATTTCTGCATCCTATTTATTTCTGCCTGTCCTTTTCCCATTTCTGCCTCACTATGCAAATGAGGAGGGCCAGTGTCTTAAGGCTTCAACTTCTGGCTATTGGTTGGTTAGAATTTCACTGCATTGCTTGAATCTCCATGCTCCACAGGTCACAAAGATGGTGACCTATGATCAGTTAATCAGTGAGCTGAAGCTTAGCAACTTTATTTTTAGAAACAATGCTGCAACTTCTGACTTTATAATTTTTGGTGTGGATGCTCTGACAGAATGTGTGTTACAGTGAGCGGCTCTCATGGACACAGATGCAAACTGTTTGGTTATTCATAATATGAGAGGAAGTGGCCACTGAAGTTGGCTTCTGATTGCGGCTCCCGGAGTCCTCCGAAGCTACTAGCTAGAGGAGGAACGATCAGCTGCAGGCTTTTCTGATAATCATAGGGGACTGGAATATTCAGCGGCAGCTGTATGGAGCGACAAGAAATGAGTTGTTGTGTTTGTGGAGGTATCAGAGAGAATAGCAAGCTTTGGACAACCATGTTGGTGGGAAGCCAGTCTCTCCTGCACCCCGACATCCACAGATGAACATTCAGCACCACTGCAGTCCAGCCAGCGATGCCGTTAAAAGGTGAGCAGTGTGCAGGTATAGCTGTCTGGTTTATATTATGTGTTACGGTTGCCTACATACAGTCATGATACAAAATATGGAAAATGGCTAGATGTTAGCTCTTTAATTAAATTGTTATGAGCTATTTTTGTTTCCATTGTAGTAGTTTTAACAGACAACAGAGTCACTTATTTCTTAGTGACTCAGACATATGTGAAAACATTGAAGATTTGATCAAAACTGTAACTACAAAGATTCAAAGGAACACAGCTTTATTCAACTTCATTATAACCTAAAAATCAGAGGAATCATAATTGAACATGTTCACTAACTTCAAACAAATATTGTTCTTGCACTTCAACCCAATAATACTATAAGCCACATTAAAAAACAAACAAAAAACAAATGTGCCACAGTGCATTCGGCAGATGTGATCCGTGCTCCATAAAGTCCTGAAGTTGTGCAAACTTCAGTTTACAAACATTGGAAAACACACAATAGGAGTATCAATTAATGTGCCACACCAACATGCCGCATTCTGAAACAAAAAAAAAAGTTATTTACGACACCCAGGCTTAAATCGGTGCCTCTGTTTGGTACTGTATTACATGTTTCATAGTAGTCATAGTAAATAAACTAGAGTATAAGTTTATAGTTTGAATTAAGGTTGGAATATAAGTTTTCTGTTTATTCCTACTACAATGTAAACAAAAATAGCTCATAACAGTTTAATTAAAGAGCTAATATCTAGCCATTTCCCATATTTTGTTGCTCCATACAGCTGCCGCTGAATATTCCAGTCCCCTATGATTATCAGAAAAGCCTGCAGCTGATTGTTCCTCCTCTAGCTAGTAGCTTTGGAGGACTCCGGGAGCCGCAATCAGAAGCCAACTTCAGTGGCCACTTCCTCTCATATTATGAATAACCAAACAGTTTGCATCTGTGTCCATGAGAGCCGCTCACTGTAACACACATTCTGTCAGAGCATCCACACCAAAAATTATAAAGTCAGAAGTTGCAGCGTTGTTTCTAAAAATAAAGTTGCTAAGCTTCAGCTCACTGATTAACTGATCATAGGTCACCATCTTTGTGACCTGTGGAGCATGGAGATTCAAGCAATGCAGTGAAATTCTAACCAACCAATAGCCAGAAGTTGAAGCCTTAAGACACTGGCCCTCCTCATTTGCATAGTGAGGCAGAAATGGGAAAAGGACAGGCAGAAATAAATAGGATGGAGAAATGAATGAATGAATAAATAAATAAATGAATAAATAAGTGAGTGAATGAATAAATGAATACACAAATAAAAAAATTAATTAATTATTGCAATGGTGATTAAATAAAGAAGCCAATTAATCATATGCTTACTTATTTATTGAGCATTTATCTATTTCTACATGTATTCTTAATTATGTCAGTTTTGGTCCTCCATAGATCAAAGGATATTCATGTGTTAGAATGGCCCAGGGAAAGCCCAGACCTACAAATACTTGAGAATCGGTTGAAAGATTTGATGTTCACTGTAGCTCTTCAACCGATCTGAAGGAATCTGATCTATTTGAGTCACTAGATATGCATTGCTGGTAGAGACATAGACAAAATAACTACTTGACACTGCAAATTTTCTTTATCATTTTTGAAAACCATGAATCCCTTTTCTTCCACTTCAAAGTTATGTGCTACTTTGTGGTCTAGCATATAACATAGGTTTTCTTCCAAGATCGTCCTGTAATTAGCTCCATTTATTTTCCCTTCTACTTGAAAAAGCTTCCTTGTGCCTCCTGAATATAAGCATTGCCACCATGGGGTGATGTGTTCAGTGAGTTAATTTTCCATCACTGGGAAAAAAGAAAAAAATATTTCCCACAAATGACCTTTTTGATGAAGGGTCAAAAAATTTAACTCGAAGTATCATCTGGCCAGACCACTTAATCTCACATGTGTCGTATCCCTTATCTGGCTTGTGGTTAACTTAAATAGGACCTTTTAAAACTTTCAATAATGGTTCTCTTCCAGAAATTCTTCAATAAAGGTTAGACGTGTGAAGTGCACAACTAATAGCTGCCCAGTAGACATAATGTACCCACCCAGCTGTGGATCTCTGAAGCTCTTCTCTGATTGCTGCTTTCCTTATCGTGTTTGCCATTGTAACTGGATGGTCTGATGATCTTTCATTCTATTTAAGGGGGCTCCAGAAAATGTTCAAAATTTGAGATACTGTTTTATAGCCTCACCTTGTTTAACCTCTCCATAGCTTCATTCCTGATCTGTCTGGTTTATTATCTGCTTGTTTTGAACACTGCTTATTCACTAATGTTCTCTAAAAAACAGAGGTGAGTATAGTAGCCAAGGATTTCCTGAAGTAAGAGAAGCACTGTTTCAACATATTTTACTCAAGTAAAAGTAAAAAATAACCATCCAAGAAACTACTAGAGTGAAAAAGCATTTCGTGTCAAGGCTACTCAAGTACTGAGAAACTGATTAGAACATCTGATTTTAATATTTAGAAATGATGCAATCAGACAGATAAAAATATAAAGTTATGTGCAAGTTCTGGTATTTTAAAGACAAGAGTGAAAAAATTATCACAAATAACATATTTTAAAATTAAATTGAAGGAGAAGAAACACTTTTACAAATTATTTTTTCTATATAAAACTTATGAAACCAATACACACAGTATGTAATATATATATATATATATATATATATATATATATATATATATATATATATATATATATATATATATGTTAGAACAGGGTGGAGTACTTCCATTGACAATATCTACTGTTGACCTTCAAATGGCACAAAAGGCTCATCAGATAAAAAAAATAACATCAGAAAAATTAGGCTTGAACACAAACTGGAAGTCTCACTTTAACATAAACTGTAGGTGTGTGTATGTTTTTGGCTTAAACATGTTTGTTCTTCATCTAGTGAAGTTACAGTGGGTATGCAGAAATCTTACTCAAGTAGTTGTAGCAGTACTTCATAATTATATTACTCAAGTAAAAATAAAAAGTGCAGTGAGGTGAAAACACTCCTAGAAGTATTTTTTTTACTCAAGTAACTGTAACAGAGTAAATATAACTAGTTACTACCCACCTCTCCTAGCAAACCTATGATGCCTTTATAGAAGACCTGGACTTAGGAGTTTAAATTACATAGTTTGATTATATTTACTAATTAGTTGACTTCTAAAGGCAATTGTTGCTCTGAATTGTTTTGAGGTTGTGGACTAAAGGGGTCTGAATACAAATGCAAACCACACTGTTTTTTTAAATTACTTAAACAGTTTTTAAAAACAAGTATAATTTTTATACAATCTAAAAGGCATGCACTAGTTTCTTGGGGTACCACATAAAATCCCAATAAAAACCTTAGTGGTTGTCATGTGACTTAATGTAAAAAAGTTCAAGGGGTATGAATAGTTTTGGAAGGCACTGTATGTGTTCACAATCTGATGTCCTCCTTTGATCAGATTATCTTTACTTAGATTTATCCCCACATATCTTGACAGTAATTTACTATTTATGGTGAACCCAAAGGAAGACCACATCATTGTTGGCATAACTGCCCTGACATGTGACATAGTGCCAAACATGCAGATAGACTCTACCTTGGTAGTCTGTCAATGTGCACAATAGTCAAACTGGATCACCAGTCATTTAGTTGAATTATCAGCGAGCTTATCAGAGCTTGAATGTGCTTTGTGGACCACTTAGTGTATGCCTTTAAATGTGTGTATGCGTATGTACTTGTGCAAGGTTTTAAGTGTTTAAATGTTTTATATTGATCCTTTCCCAGGTGCTTCATTGCTCCAAATTTCCGCCATTCAGGATTCATTGTTTACAATTTGCATGTAAATAAATATACTGAGAATATAGTTGCATCATCAGGCTAAATTTATTTTGATTTGTTGTCAGAAGACCAAATGTCTTTTAAATTTCTAAAGCTTGTCATGCAGTCATGCACTGGAGAGATGAACAAAAAAAGCACCTGAGCTTTTGCTTTTCCTTTCTTGTGCATTTGACACATATGGTGAACTCTGTGATTGGTTAATAGTCCTGTCAAATCCACAAGCTCTGTATCTGCACTAAACGCAAGCTACAATCCATTTGAACAAAAAGGGTTACTGCTGAGCAACACCTCAGGATCCACTGACCTCTTACTCGAGTTATTTTTGTATACTGGCTTATTTTTATTTCTCCTCCTCCTAACTTCTAAGTCTTTGGGCTGCACTCATTTCCTGCACAAGTTCCCCAGAGACACTGTGGAGGATTTAGGCCAGCTCATGATCTACATACTAAGATGAGACTAGTTTGGCATGTAGAGCTAAAGTTATTCTGGATGCCAGCAGCTGTTTCTTAAACTGAATCTTCAATTTTATTTTTTAGGCAGTTTTTGTTTCAGTTTTTATAGCTTTGAGTAATAAAAAGTACACATTCCCTTTGTTTACTCAGCCCTGGGACACATTAGTGTGCAGTCCAATACTCTGCCCCCATTGAATGGAGCCAGCTTGGACTTCAGTGTGCAAACCCAATCAAGCATCATTCCCATGTGTGCCCCTTATGACTGGACAGGATTACTAAATGAAACACTAAAATTCAATTGCTGTGCTTGTAAAATATGCATTAAGTACAACAGATACTGAGCTGGTGTTAGAGCTTTTATAGTTTTAACTAGTGGGGCTCATGTGTTGGTGTTGGTCTTCTTTAGAAGTGGGGTGATGTACTCTGTTTTACTAGTTTTAGTGAGAACGCAAGCAGCAGCGTTCTGAATCAGCTGGAGATATCTGACTTTTTAGGCAGACCTGTGAAGACACTGTTACAGTAATCAATTCGACTAAAGATAGGTGCATTGATAAGCTTCTCAAGGTCTTGCTGAGAAATTAGTCTTTTTTTGCCTGGAAATGTTCTTCAGGTGATGGAAAGTCAACTTTGTAATTATCTTTATGTGTCTCTGAAGGTTCAGGACTGAGTCCATCAGTATTCCTTATTCACTATTCAGATTTTGGGCCTGATCAGTTACATCTAGCTGTAATAGCGAAATCTGTGTGCTGACTCTTGATCATTCCTCTTTTAGTCCAAAAATAATTATTTCAATTTTGAAGTTATTATCTTTGGACCAAAAGAGGAACGATCTAGAGTGAGCACGCAGCTTCAGTTATTACAACTACAAACTAGTGATCAGGCCCAAAATCAAGGTGTAGTGATGGACTCTGTAACTGTCTTTATGTGTCTCTGAAGGTTCAGGTCTGAGTCAGCCTGTTATCACTTGAAGAACATTTCCAGGATTAAAGGACTAATGTCTCAACAAGATCTAGAGAAACGTATTCATACGTTTATCCGCACTCGCATTGATTACTGCAACAGTATCTTCACAGGTGTTGCACTCAGTTCTAAAATCCTTACACTGGGTCCCTGGAGCTCAGAGAACAAACTTTAAAATACTTCTGTTGGCTTATAAATCACTGAACGGCTTAGCACCAAAATACATTAAAGACCTGTTGTCGTTGTATCAACCTTCCAGACCACTCAGGTCTTCTGGTTCTAGTTTACTCTGCATCCCCAGAACCAGAACCAAACATGGAAAAGCAGCTTTCAGTTTTGATGCACCACAAATCTGGAACAAACTTCCAGAAAACTGCAAAACAGCTGAAACACTGAGTCCCTTTAAATCAAGGCTAAAAGCCCACCTATTTAAAGCTGATTTTGATTAGTAGTAAGTGGAACATTGATCGATATTTTCAAATTATATTTGCGTGAAGATATTTGCTTGATGATCTTTATGATTTTGATGCATTGATATTTGCTTGCTGATTTTGAGGTATATTTGCTTAATGATTTTGATCATTTTGCTCTATACTCGCTCGATGATTTTGATTTATACTTGATTGATGTTTTTCCGATGTAAAGAACTTTGAACTGCCTTGCTGCTGAAATATGCTATACAGATAAAGTTAACTTGATTTCTAATTAGCTGAAGAAAGTTATGGCACTGCATTGATTTGTTTTAGATAAGGTTGGCATAGATAATCGATGAGCTGTGTGCATGTTAAATATATTTGAAATGTATGTTATTGTTAAACACTAAACACATTTAACTGTTGTAGCTTATTGAATGATTTGGTGAACTTGACTCTAAATCCAAAAAAACTAAGCAAACTAGCTTGCCATTGTTTAACAGTAATCTTACACAATTTTACACTGTGGCATTCAAATTAAATGCCACCACAGGGGTGTTTAACCATTTTTTTATCATTTGATAAACATTTTAAAACTGGGGCTGCATGGTGGTGCAATTGTCAGCATTGCTGCCTCGCAGCAAGAAGGTTCTGGGTTCAAATACTGACGTGGGGTCTTTCTGCATGGAGTTTGCATTTTCTCCCCATGTACAGGTACTCTGGCGTCTTTTACAGTCCAAAAGTATTCATGTTGGGTTAACATTCTTTTAGTGATTGTTTCTTCTCTTTGTCTCTATGTTGCAATGTAATGGACTCAACCATACACAGCTAGCTGGTTATAGATGAAGAATGACTATTGTTTTAATTCAATTCAGTTTTTAAAAAAAAATTTGTAGCCTACAAGTCAAGTCTATTTGTGTAGCACATTTCAGAAACAAGCCAATCCAAAGTGTTTTACATGATAAAAGAATAATACAATAACCAATTATCTTAAGAACAGCAAACAAGCAACAAACATTACATTTTCTCAAATGCCATCATCAAAATGATCACGAATCATTATCATCAAATACTGGAATAAACACTAGAATGAATCAATTAGACAGCTGACTAGCCATGTTGGGGTCAAAAAAAAATCTTGATTGGACTGAAAGCAATGCCAATAGCAGTCACAGATTCTGCATTATGGAGAAATTGGCAAACACAAAAATAATTAAAACCCAATGAATTTAACAAAAGTAAAACATATTTGAGTCAAACAAGATGATGATAAAACATTTTAAATAAAGCTCCAACAATTAAAAATGACAGTATACTTGAAAAACACCAAAACTATTTGGGCATTTTAGGTATACTTGTATATGGTTATGATGACATGCTACACATTTTATACTATTATATTATCTGTGAAATCGATGCATTGATTGTGAAAATTACCTTTTTTTTATTCCCTCAGGCGAGAGCTATGTGTGCGCCTCCAATGAGCCATTTCGACACGTAGATTACACCAAGAATGTCAATCCCAACTGGTCAGTAGGCAGAAAGACAGGTACGTCACGGTCCCTCACCTCCCTAAACCAGTTAAAGAGTGAACTACAGAGAGAATCCAAGGAATTCATCAAACCCAAGCTTGTCACGGTGATTCGCAGTGGTGTCAGACCTCGCAAAGCAGTTCGGATATTGCTCAATAAGAAAACGGCACACTCATTTGAACAGGTGCTCACGGATATTACTGATGCCATCAAGTTGGACTCAGGAGCTGTGAGAAGACTTTACACTTTGGAAGGCAAGCAGGTATGTCACCATATCAATTCTTTAATTCTCTGTGATTAATATGTTTCCCTGGCAACTGCTGAAGAAATCCTTAAAAATCTAATTACAGGTTAAATTAGATTTTCATCTGATGATAATGAATCAGTTTAAAAATTTAAACTCAAACTAGTTTCACTAGAATTATATATTTAAAGTTTTTGTTCATGGAAATTTGGATGATTATGGCTTTTAGCCAGTGAGTAAAGAGAGTTTTGATATAGAAATATCAGCCTATTGAAAAGTATGTTTATGCACTGTACCATGTAGTTTTTTGCATGCTATCGCTGCATGGATGCAATGAGCTTGTGGTTCTGCTGAGGTGTTTGGGAAGCCAATGTGGTTCTAATAAGGGGTTTTAAAATCATCTGCATTGTAGCCTCCCATATTTCTGTTGACAGAAGTCCATATATTCTCTAAAGCACAGTGAAACCAAGGTCAATAAAGAAGGTTTTTCTACTTTTGTCAGTGGGCAAATACCAAGTCCTGCTGGAAAATTAAATCTGCATCACTGTAAAAATTTGTCAGCAAAGGGAAGCATGAAGTGCTGGAAAGTTTCCTCGTGGACACTTGCACTTACTTTGGCCTTAACAAAACACAGTGGACCAATACCAACAGATGGAACGGCATCCCAATTCATCTCTGACTGTGGGAACTGTACCTCAAACAATTTTGATTCATTTCCTCTTCACTCTAACTCCAAACTCCGAGATTTTATTTTCCAAATTAAATCAAAATTTAGTTTCCTCTGAAAAGAGGACTTTGGATTACTGAGCAACTGTACAAAACCTATTTTTTAATCCAATTACAATCGTTTTGATGCTGTCTCAGGTTAATGAGTGGCTTAATGTGGCAGCTGCATATGAACGTATTTTTGGTGCAAAGGTATTTGTGGCTTGTAACTGAGAAGTTGAAGTCAGAGAGAAAAATCATATAGGAGTTTTGTAATTGTAGATTTTTTTTTCAGTCTTTCACAAATAGAAAACAACAGTTACACCTCGTCAAGTTCTTAAATACAAGACACAAATTGTGAATACAATTTGTGACCCTAATACTGAGTCACACTTCATTAAAAAAAAAAAAAAAAAAAAAAAAAAAAATCTACACTTGCAGTTTTGTCCCAGATGATCTAAAACAAATGGTGCAAAACAAATCCACATAACTGTCGAAAAAAAATGACTTGGAAATATTTATCACTCAGACAAAAAACTACTGTTACACCTTCACAGATTCTTCAGTACAGATCACAGATTCCATCCTACAAGTCACAAATGATAAAATCCCTTCTCTAATATTTTTGCTACACTCTGTGCACTACATCTGGAACAAAACTTCACTGAACAAAAATATAAATACAGCACTTTTGTTTTTGCTCCCAGTTTTCATGAGCTGAACTCAAAGATCTAAAACATTTTCCATATACACAAAATAACCACTTCTCTCAAATATAACGCTAAGTCTAGTTAGCATGGCCACTGATGAAGGTGGATAAATGGTTGTCCTGGAACAGTAAGTTGTTTTTTTTTTCACCATTGGCACATTTAGCTGCCGAACACAAGGGTGAACAGCTACGTAATCCCAAGTGGTTACTTTTAAAATATTTATTGTATCAGCAAGATCTGCAACTTATTTAAAGCTATTAGATTGTGCTTGTTTAACCATCTGACTAAGCAGGGAAGAATACAGGCTTGACCCAGTTAGCAGTGATCTCTGTTGCACTCGGTTTCATTTGATGCCATTCTAATGGGCGAATGCACAGGGACGTGTATCAATTTATTGTTAACATTTTTCCATAGAGTCCAGGCTGTTGTTTAGATGTCATAATATCACTTTTCCACAACAGAAAATATATCAAGCAGTAGGTTCAGCTGCTGTTACATTTTATAATATTACTAGACCATTTTTTTGTTTTTGATGGAACTCATCTTCTGTGTTGATACGTAACATGAAATAAAGGTCTGTAATAGAAGTCTTCTATTTTATAAATCCATGACTAAGTCATATTTATACACATGCACATTGAAAACCCCAGCCATGCGATGGGGGGTGTGCTCGTAATGTGTCCGCATACACCTTAGAAATTATGTACTTGCGCCCCTGAAATTAGTTGACAGCATTTGCCAATTCTTTAGTTAACCACTTGCATATTTATTATTATTATATGAAGAAACTGATTCTACACCCTTAATTTGTGGTCAACTACATGTGAACTAATCACATGGCGTCATGGTGACTTGATCATAGATTGAATTTTGTTGTATTTCATGATATATTTGTTATGGTTTTAGATAGTTGTCTAACCCACATGCAGAATCACTCTCAAGAGGCAAATGAAAGTTAAAAGTTTTTTTTACAAATAAGAAAGAATATACGTGGCAAGATGAATATTCAGTGATCCGGGATCTGGTGCAGAGAATGGAGTTCATCTGAGGTTCTGAGAAGACAGATAGATGATTAGATGAGGAAGGAGAGAACTGCAACGTTTTGACTCAACGATGTTTACTGGTGAGTTGGATGATTTCCGCCACGAGGGATTAAAGGGGTCCGGGAGGATGGTGAGTTTATGGTGGTTATTTGCAGAATCCAGTTGGTGAGGAAGACAGGATGGTTCAAGTGGGCACGGTGGAGGGTGGACAGGGTTCGATCTTCTGGAAGAGGAGACAGGGAGCTGCCTGTCAGGGATAGGATGCCAGAGATCTTGTGGAAATCTTGCACGTAGGTTTCTGAAGCCAGAGGTTTGAGCCAGAGCGGGATCCAACTTCTCATCGAGAGTAACCTGGGGTGGAGAGCACAGAAGTGAGTAATCTTCACACAGGCGACAAGGAAAACACGGAGGGCTTGACGTTATCACGAAAGTCAACACTCAGGCGTGGAAGGGCTAGCAGCAAGCTCCTCTTGTACATCACGGCTGATGAGGCAGATTGGCTGAAACCTGCTGAAACCACCCAGCCAACGTGCTTCATGAAGCCATTAAGAGGATGAAATAATGAGCTGTGAAGAAATGAGCAAAAAACTCCCAGACCCCAACAATATTCTTCAATAATTTAGAGATTACATCATCATGGCTCATGCATCACTTGTTCTTGCTTGCAGAAATTAATGACTTTCACTTGCTGTCATGACAAAGACAAAACAGTTATCCAGTATTATATAGATAATTGAGATAAAAATCTCTGCTAATATTTTCAGTTCGCAATAAATACATTTTTTAAATTTTACAGAGATTTACGATATTATTTTCAGTTATCCAACATGCAGGTACAAACTGTAATAGATTAACTAATGAATATTAGAACTATTATATAATGTATTATTGTAATAATATTATTGATTATATTACTACTAAAGTCACTAAGTTAAAAATCTAAAAAAATATAAAAATATAGTGTTATTGCAGTTATACTGGAATTTTTAGAGCACTGTACACTGCTGCAATGGCTCCTTCCCCTTGTTCTGTTATGACCCTTACAATCCTTTCCAAGGCTAGGCACTGACATACAAAACAAGGAAGATTAAAGGAGTTCAATGGTCAGAAGTACAGCTAGTTTGTTTTCTTGAGGGAAATTATTACAAATGACTAGTACTGTAACATGGGAATGTTAGTCTTCCTTTTTTTTTTTTTTTTTTTTTTTTTTTTTTTTTTTTTTTTTTACAACCATTTCACCCTATGGAAAGCAGTTTCATTCAAAATTAAATAATTATTTAATATTTAATTTATTATTAAATATTCCGTGTTCATTTAAAATTAAATAAATACTGTCATTAATAAATTATTAAATATTCCATGAAATAAATGTCCTCGTGAAATAAAACAAAATAAATATTTTAAAAAGAAATGGTTACCTTGTTTATTTTTCATTTATTTGAAGATTTATTTATTTGATTATTTATTTATTTACTTATTTCAAAATGTATTTATTTCATTGTTTATTCATTTCATAATGGTGTTTTAATTTGTAAAGCTACTTTACAAAACTTTCATGGACTTTTATTTTTTAGCTCCATTTTTATTCCAGGCTGTTTTTATTTCATGTTCTTATATTCAAATGAGGGGGCGGAGTCTTCTCTGTGTGGAGCAGCTCTGGTCAGAGTGCAGTGAGCTGAGAGACAGCGAACTCCAGCGCATCTGAATGAGGGTTGAACATGCGAGGCTGCGAGCTGTAAGGGGTTGAACTGATGTGCCAGTGTCGTGCAAAGGCTTATATCCCTGACGGAATTTGGGTTCCCTGCGTCGCCACGACAGGCCAACCCTACTCCGCCCCCTCATTTGAATATAAGAACATGAAATAAAAGAGCCTGAAGTAAAAAAATAAGTCAATGAAATATGTAAAATAGCTTAACAAAATAAAAGTGCCACAAAATAAAACACCATCGTGAAATGAATAAAGTGAAATAAATCAATGAAAAAAACTCTTTAACGAAATAACTAAATATATTTTGAAATAAATAAATGAAATAAATCTGAAAATAAATACAATAAGGTAAAAATTTATTTTTTAAATATTAATGTTTTATTTCATGGGGACATTTATTTATTTCATGGAATATGTATTAATAACTGTTTATTTATTCATTTAATTTTGAATGAAAATGAGTTATGATGAGCTATGTCTCCTAACAGTGACAGGTCAGCAATGAACTGAGGATTTTCTGGTGCTAATTAGCATTAGGTCAGGTCGATAAACTGCTGCTTATACCGTCAAAATAACATGCTCTTACAGTATTACCAGCGTTATAAAGTGACCAACAGAACATGCAAAATTGGAGCTTAATGAGCTGGCCCAAGTGGCTGGGGAGAGGGAAGTCTGGGTCTCCCTGCTTAGACTGCTGCGCCCGTGACCCGACCTCAGATAAGCGGAAGAAAATGGATGGATGGAGAGTAGCTAAACACACACGCTTACTTGTTTGTGTTTTTTAAAGATTTGATGACGAAATCTTGAATGGCAGAAACTCATGGTTCTCCCTCGCTTACTTTTCAAAATAAAACCTCACGTCCCATATCATCCACGGGGGGTTAAGTTCACCAGGCGAGTGCCACGAGACGGGAGGTCTCCAGGCTGCAGCCATACAGTCTTGCCTCGCCCAGCTCTGCCGCCGCCGCTTCACATTTAAAATTTCCTCCATTTTGTAAACCTCCCCGTCTTCTTCTTGTTACAGACTGGATGAGGTGGAGTCACGTGACTGTACATGTACCAGCGTCTTAAAGGGACAGGAGCATAGCCTACCTATGCACAGTCATAAAAAAACAAAAACTACTTTTCTTTTCATTTTGTTTTTAAACACCGAAAATACAGACATCGACAAAATGATGTCGGTCATCGTCATGAATTTTGTATTTAATTAATTTTTGGTTTATCGCCCAGGGCTAAGATTAGGTAGGTATACAGGTTTTTGTAAAAAAAAAAAAAAAAAAAAAAAACCACACACACACACACACACACACACACACACACACACACAAGCGTATACACATGCAAAATCTAAGTACAAAAATACTTCCAAAACACTCCACAGGAATGAATTTTACTTGTCTGAATTTCTTTGATGATGTGGAACAAATATGCATCTTTAATCACTTTAAAATAAAAATAATAAAAGAAAACAGAATCAATTAGATTAGATCAAGAATAAAAAATTGTTTCCCCCCCCATTACCACATTGGTGAGCCAGTTTTTCATTGTCCTAAAAGAGGTGTTGCAGAGATTGCATTGCTCCACAAGTGCTTCTCCTCTCTGATCATCACTTGTATTGTAAGCCAGGGTTTAATGACTGTGGGCCAACAGAGAGTACAGACTAATTGCAACAAAAACAAATCAGATTCCAATGCTCTCCATGATCACTATATGGAAATGCATTAGTTTTTTGTATTAGTTTTACAAATAATAAATAATAGGTTCTGTAAAGCTTATTTTTTCCAATATTTATGTAAAAAAAAATTTCCACTGAAACAAAATGTTTGCAAAACTGTGTTCACCATTTTCTTCTATACACACATACACACACTAAGCCAGTAAAATCTGGAGAAGATAGTAGAGCCCTTTTTTGACGATCCTAGTGTGTCCACTCGTTTGAGGTCTGAAAACGTCTTTCCACTTTGTTTCCATAGTTTAAAAAGAAAATGTGTTAAATATGAATAATGAACACACTTGGTCACACTAAGTTATGCTACATCGTAGACATGCACAGTTTCAATCAGTCATAATATCTAACATCCAACGTTGCCAACGTGCTCATTTTAGCATATATTTAGCATGGTTTAATAAAAAGGTAGTATTACTCCAGAGTATCAAAAAGTAGCATAATTATAACCACAAAATAGCTTGCAAAATAGACCACATTTGTTGTGATTCACATGGTTGATGCAAAACAGTGACTAATTTCTTGTTTAGGGTATACAGGATAGTAACAATATTACAGACCTCAAACTACAGCCATTTACAAATGCGCTTACAAGTCAACTGTTATGTAAACTTAAAACAAGAAGTAATATAACACCTTAAGGAAAGGCAGTTATAAAATAAAAATAATATAAATTTAATAAAACTTACTGTAACCTTCAACGAAATAAAACAGATGAAACAGAACTTCCACAGGTGGGAGATCTCGATAAGAGGTGTGTTATGTAAGTAACCTGTGACATAACCTAGGTCTGCGCATATGCAGTTCCACAAGGTAGAATGGATTGCAAAGTATTCTGCTACACTGAGCTGTCTTAGCTCTATGACATCACAGTTAAAACTCCTCCTTCCTGGGAAATGTACATGAATAGAGGTTAATGCTGCCATGATTTGGTGGTAAGACTCCAGTGCAGGCAACAATTAGATCAGTGAGGATAAACAGCAAGAAATTTTAATGAAAAAGATTCACAATGAGACTGAAGGTGATTTGTCTTGCAGGAGAGGACCAGGACTAGAACCACACTAGAAAACACGTAAGGTGTTAATGGTTGCTTAACGGATGTAATTATTGCTGAGGTAAAAGTCTGAGTCACTTACTCTGAGCACAGAGGGAGAAGATCGAGCAGGGGTTCAGTGCATCCACAGATTTGGTGGTTGGCTGCTTGCTGGTGGTATGGGTTTATTGTGATCGGGTTCTTGTGGCTCCCTTGGTAGGAGCAGATGGACCATAAGAGGGTGGACAGGCAAGCAAGTTCCAAAGGTGAGCTTCAGATGAGTGTCTTTAACAGGCGCAGTCAAGGAGCAGCAAGGTGGAAGAGATTCAGACATTGGGAGGGATCCACAGGATGGAAAAGTCAGCATGGGCGCTGAAGGCTTGGATCCTGGATGAACCGAAGAGGAGGCAGGACCTATGAGGAAGGAGGAGAAAAATTGGTAAGTTCAAGGAAGAGATTCGCTAAGAGGGTCTCTTGGCTCTCAGAGTAGTTACCACAAGTAGTAGTTAACCATCTGGTGTCTGTCTCTGGAAAGCCACTGCTCTAAACACTGCTCTTTGATGAGAGTTGATGCACACCACCTGGAAGCTGCACCCGTTCATCGCACTCTGGAGAGGAGGAGGAGAGAGCAGAAACCAAACAAGCAGCACACCAGTCTGTGGATACAACAAATTCAGTCTATCTGGGGTTCAGTTTTTTTTTTTTTTTTTTTCATTTGCAGGGTGAGTGAAAATCCTGAGTAAGTTCAAAGGTAACTATGTGCATATCCTGGGTTTCTGGTTTCAGAAAGCCAGATATCCGCTATCCCAAGTCAACTTATGACCGCAGCTTACTCTGTTAACCAACCCTGCTCGGTAGCAGGATTGTTTGAACTAATTCTGAGTTTGTCCTACTGTTTTGCTGAGACCGGGCACAAGGAAAGTGTCAGAAATGGTGTTTCCTTTTCTAGAGGAGCCTGTAGATGTTGGGGAAATCTTAGTCGGGAGAGGGTGATCACACCGCAATTAGATGTCTTATCATTTCTAGATTATTATATTTTCGAGCGTTACAGTTTTTTGCCACAGTTAGTCATTTATTTCAATAAAATTTCAGCCCGCACATCACTTGAGGACAAATTCTTTGTGCTGCACTTCGTTATTATGTCAAGAGGATGCTGTCAGGAATGTTTTTGTAACACTTAAACTGTTATTGTACAGCAGAGGTGCCTATGAGCTGGATGTGAATCTATCACTCATGTAATTGTCCTCCTTGGCAGTGGTGCATGGCTCCCCCTCTCATCTGGGACACAGAGTTTCAATCCCAGAAAGTGTTAGTGCTTAGTTATTCTATTTATCTTTTATGTTATTGGCTTCAATCACAAATAGCTTAGTTTTAGGAAAATTTCATTTTATAAAGAAGCTTTTTAGACAATAGCCCCCCCACCATTGGACAGTAGATCATTGTGACTTAGACATTTATAAGTAGCTCCAATCTGAAAACTGTGGGCAGCCCTGCTATACAGTTTAGTGGGGTTCCCTATAGTCACAGACCCACAAGACTAATAAAAGAAGAACTCCATAGAATTGCAGGGGTCAGTGAAGCAATAATGTGTCACATTTTGACACTTCAAGCATTATATATTCTTATATTTGTAGGTTTCCAGACATAATTAGTTGCATAGTTGGCAGCCACATTCACTGCTACTTCACTAAATAAAGGAGATTATGCTTTTATGTTTTGTATTATAATGCACAGTTTTTCATCTTCCTTGCAAGTGTTTACACTGAAGTTGTCATCAGTGTCACCTTCTATGCTGCACCTGTAATTTATTTATTCTGAGAATGCCTTTTTGAAAACCACATAGTATATTTAATAATGTATTTCATTTCATTCCTCCCGGGCTTTATTCTTCTTTACTAAACAGCCTATTAAAACTTTTTGTGATTCCTGTTTTTCCTGATTGGTTCTTATAGCTTTTAGTCTGGCAGCATCTTCTATGGTTTTAGTGTGTGAACCTGTATGCTTTCAATGCCTTTTGCTTTGCTGCTGACTCACCAGAATTACAGTAGTTGCTGATATTTTGTTCAATCAAATAAAATCAACCTTTTTTGAGGGAGGGAATAAGCAAGTCTTGTGGCAAGAGAAAACTTTAATTCTCTGTCAAATCACATGCATTAACTTGGTATGATTCACACTAACTCTCGCAGTTTTACAGTAGCAAGAATATTGCTTTTTTTGATAAATATGTTTTGATATTCTCCTTATGCTGTCATTTACATTTGTAATTCCATTGGCAAGAAATGTGCACTTCCAGGCTTCCTAACTTAAATGCATACACATGATTGTAACAAAAGGGACACCAGAAGAACGTATGAAAGCATAATACAAGAACAAGAAAACTATGGTGGATTACGTCAAAATTATATACCCTACTCAAATCAAAATGCAATAAGGTGTGCAGACAAAAGTGAGCTTTTGTTTGCCTTATCTAGTTAGAAATATATATTTTTAGAAGTTCTTACTTTTTGTTCCATTTTCCAAGGCAGTGAGCTTCTGTCTTGTGAGCCTTTGTGAATATTTGGAATATAAGATGTGTTTTTTTACTTAAAGGTTTTATTGAACTAATTTTCATCAGCAACTTTGTCTACAGCAATTAGAGAGCATAGAAAATGGTTAGATGAATGAATCTATGTGTTTGAATTGTCAGTTGGCTAAAAGTCTATTGCTGGGTTGCAGTCATGTGACCTGGATGACACACAAAATTCAGATGGGGGCAGAAAGTGATTTGCTCCGGTTCAAAACAGTGAAATAGATGACAGCGAGTATACTAATACCTTAAATGGGCTTGCACCGACAAGACATTGTGGAAAAAGTACGTGTACATTTAGGATGTGACACATATAATCTTAATTAAAAAAAGACTTGTCTTATATCCTAGAGGATATACCCGGTTTGAAGGTGGCTAACATAAACTATCTAGTGCTGCAGACCTCGTATTATACGGCGAACCAGATGAAAGCTTTCAAAAGCCTTGAAGCCAACAGTTATTTTGTTTCAGGTTGGGTCAACCATCTAGGATCCAAAGAAGCTTTAAATGGCTGTCACCTTATTTCTGCCTGGGTGAGTTGTGCTATTTTAGGTAATTAGCCTATGATAACAATGCTGCCGCTAACTCTGACAATGAGTTAACCCCTGTTATTTCTGTCCTTGGATCTGCTTGTAAATAATTTATTTAGCTTCTGTAAACCCAAATTTGTGCTGGAGTTGTATGTATATGTTGATGTTGAGTGATACACATTTCTCCAATGTAGGTCAACTATCTGCAGAGATCTACAGAAACCCCATTAAAAACAGTGCTTGTCTGTCTTAGTAATTCTCTGATAAAATATCTGAAAACAGGATTTAATAAATGATACCATCCTTATCTGTTAGAAAGTGGTTGCTTCAAACTTGCATTGTCCATTTCTGCACCTCCTGTTTTTAGCCGTAGATTGTTGATCCACTTTTGTCATCTTTTTTCTGTAAGTTTTTTTTAAAAATTAACTCCCTTGTGACACGCTACTTTCGGAACAAGAAAAAAAATGTTTGTCTTTCTCCTGATTAGAACAGTTGCAACAACCGAACACAGCACAGAATTTAGGCATTTTGACACTGAATCAACAGAAGGAAACGGGGTTGGGTATAACTACATTTACTTTCTGCCTTCCATCTGCATTTCGTGACATTGACACTGTGTCATCTGAAACCCAGCAATTCATGTTTGTTTGTTTTTTGTTTGTTTTTTTTATGTAGAGGGAGTAACTGATATATGATGATTCTATGTAAATATACATAAAGTTTTCAATGTGTGATCAGATTACCCAAGACTAGTCATACCTAAAGAGAGCACAAGAATATCAGGCTTATGAGGCTCCATTAGTCATTTGAACCTATAGGACATGAGCTGATGAATGAAATAGCTTCAAGAAAAATAGTTCACTTTTGGGGCGTGGCGGTGGCCCAGGGATAAAGTATGCAATCAGTGGCAGTTTCTGATATAGGCGACATGGGCAGTTATCCAAGGCAGCTTCTCGTCTTGGGCGGCATGAGCTCCCGGACACTAACATGTGCACGCACACACACACACACACACACACACACACACACACACACACACCTGACAGCGAACAGGCTCAGAGACGCTGCTTACAGCTTATGAATACCTCTGGTGCCCTGGTGACAGCCCATCTAACCATCCAGGTAACAAACAAAACGGGTGTATTTGTCTCCTAAACCTCAGACCCAAAAGTTAAAACTTCTCTAGCCTCAGTTTAGTCTAAACAGAGCAATCAGTGGCATACCTAGAGTTGCCACCTTTCAGAAATGAAAATAACGGACACCCACCACGGCTTCTCAGGCCCGAGTCGCCCAACTCTCATGGGGTGGGGTGCCGCAGCGGTGGTATACTTTATTTTATGGTGATGGTTTTTTTATTAAGGAGTGATCAAGAAAGCAATCTTTAGTACACAGATGTGGGTTAGAGTACCCAAAAGTTGTACTCCAGTAAGAGTAGTACTACTTCAACTCATTTTTACTCGATAGAAGTAAAAAGTAACCCTCCAAAAAATTACTTAGCTTTAGTTAAGCAAGAGTAAAATAAGTGTTTGGTGAAAAGGCAAATCACAGCTGAAAACACACCTGTTTAAACTGACAGATTCACTTTAACAAGGATTAACTGCTGTCATATCTTGTTTAGATTTATCCCCATTATCATCCAGGGGGTCAGTGTGGACATTGTGCAGGAATATAAATATCTGGGACTTCACATTGATAATAAACTGGACTGGGTCAAGAACGCCGATGCTCTATACAGGAAGGCCCAAAGTCTCCTCTACTTTCTGAGGCGGCTGAGGTCCTTCACCATCTGCCAGGCCTTGCTCAGAATGTTCTATGAGTCTGTGGCTGCCAGTGCCATCCTGTATGCTGTAGTATGCTGGGGCAGCAGGCTGAGGGTGGAGGACGCCATAAGACTGAACGGACCGATCCGCAAGGCCAGCGACGTCGTCGGAGTGAAGCTGGACTCTCTGACAGTGGTGTCAGAGAGAAGGATCCTGTCCAAGCTGCAGGTCATCTTGGACAACGAGTCTCATCCACTTCATGACGTGCTGGCCGGCTACAGGAGCACCTTCAGCCAGAGACTCATTATACCAAAATGCACCACAGAGCGCCACAGCAAATCATTTCTGCCTGAAGCCACCAGACTTTACAAGGTCCATGTCTGAGTGACTTCAATCTAATTTTTCTCTGGACTCATTTATAGATTTATTCACAGATTAACATATTTCCATATACATGCTTGCTATTTTATTTATTTATTATTTGTATTCAGTCATATTTAAACTACTTATAACATACTTGGGTATGTTTGTGTATATATATATATATATATATATATATATATATATATATATATATATATATATATATATATATATATATATATATATATATATATATATCTTATGGTTAAATTTGTATTATTAATATTTAACACCTTGGATGGAGTAGCTTGTCAACTAAAAAGCAATTTCCCCTTGGGGATCAATAAAGTATATTCTATTCTACTGACTGACTTGCTTTATATAATTGTTGTTGACTCAGTTTTATTATTGCCATTTTTTGTTTGTTTTTGTGAAGTGACTTTGGATTTTTGAAAGACACCCTCAAATACAATGTATTATTATTATTATTATTATTATTATTATTATTATTATTATTATTAATGTATTTATTTATTTGAAGGAACATTTTGCTTCATTTTTACAGCTTTGAACCACTCAAAAAATTCCCAACTTAAGATTTTTTAGATATTTACAGAGTAGAGATTTTATCAAAAAGACCATACCAAATTTTGAAACCCAAGCAAAACATAAAACTTGGGAAGATTTGATGATTTAACCCTAGGTTAAATCATCAAATTTAACCTAGGGTTGTCTCTTCATTCTATCAAATCATTCATAACAGTGCTTTATATAATACCAAGGGTTACAAACAATCCAGGGTAGATGAGCTTAACATAGAATTGAGAGATGAAATATGGAAAGAATGTTTAAGAAATATTCACAAATGTTCTGTAAATGCCATACATAACCTCACACAATATAAAACAACCCACAGACTATTTTTCACAGGAAAAGTTACATAAACTCTATCCTGATGTTTCCCAACTGTGTAATCGTTGTAAATCTATGACAGATAGTCTGGCACATTCTTTTGGTTTTGCAATAAAATTCAATCATACTGAAAATCTATTTTTCAATGTTTTTCAGATTCCTTTGGCATCAAGAGGGTGTTACCCAACCCTCTTGTCGCAATTTTGGGATCTGTTAGTGCTCTTTTTCTAACTAATAAGTATGAGAAAGGAGCTCTCCTCTTTGGGATGGTGATAGCAAAAAAATTTATTCTACATATGTGGAAACAGGTCCTGTTGATTATGTCCCAACATTTGCTTTGTGGATGGAAGAAATGTTTAACATGTTGCATCTGGAGAGACTGTGACTGTATAATGAAGAAAGAGGAGTTGACTTTGATCAGATATGGGACTCTCTTCTGAAATACATAAAAGCGAGGAATCGCAGCCTCTAGCAATCTTGTGAACCTGACTCTGTGCCAGGATATATATAAGTTTGAAACTATCAAGTCCTTCTATCTCCTTTTTTTATGGAGATTAATTACATATGCAGATGTGCTTTGTTCGGTTTAAGTGTTCGGATGTCTTCTTATGTTTTTGTAACACTTAAAAAACTAATAAACATATATTTAAAAAAAAATAAATACTTGAATTTTGTTCCCTAAGAATATTTAGTTAAGCACGTAAATATTTATCGTGCATTTTAGGTAAATTTTCTTTTAAATTATTTTACTTTTAAGTGTGACCAGGGCTGGGCCAAGGTTGTATGGGGCCTTATGCAGAATATGATCTAGGGAACCATCTTCCTTTTAAGAACATAACCACCATTAACCATGTTTCAATAGAGATTTGGGTAAATCTGGGAGAGGGGTCCAAGTTTAATTAGACAAGCTTAAAAGCAATCACTGATAATTGGTAATTATTTGCTGAGATGTATTTGTAAAGAACCTGAGTTCAAATGCAATGGTTAAAGTTATAGCATCAGATTGTAGCTATGGTAATACAACAATCAAACTGTTTTGACTGTTTTTTGCACTTTTTTCAAAGTAAACTTGCCAACTCCTTTAAATCTTAAATTTCAATGTTAAACAACTGAAAATATTTTATCTATGCTGAAACCATTAAGTCAAACTTAATAAGATTCTCATTCTCAATAAAATGTAAAAATTCTAGATCTATGGTCTGTTTAAAATTCAAGCATTTGTGGAGGCCCCTGAAGGTCTGGAGGGCCCGAAGCAGCTGCTTAGTTCACTTTTGCAAATTGTACTTTTTTGTGTGCCTTTTTTTTTTTTTTTTTAAAGACTATCGTTGTGTGTTTAAGTATTATCAATAATGTCTTCCAATATAATTACCTAGTATTTTTAAATTTCCTGTAAACTTTTAACATTTTTTAACAGAAAGGTACAGTGGGCTGCAGGTGGACTGCCCTGGTGACCCTTAGAAAGTTTTCTGAGGGAAACCCTGCAATGGATCTTCTCTTTTGTCTTCCAACTTCTCCTCGTACAGCTACAAAGTAATAACTTCTGTTTCTGTTTTGGTGTGACAGAATGTAGTTTAAATGTAAGTTTAGTTTCTATATTGAGTGTGTGTGTGTATGTGTGTATATAAGTGTGTGTGTGGTTGGTGTAAAGCATAACAACTGTTTGGAACAGCAGAGAAAATGATGACCACATCTTGAAACAGTGAAAAGAAACATTGGGATGAATTAATACAGCACAGACTTTGAATTTGGTTTGGTTTTATACTTGTGTCTTGGGGAATTGCACACCCAACAATAAGCCTCAATGCCTCAACCATACTGTTTTTAATTAACATATGTCTGTCTCATAACCATTTTCTTATCTTTATTTGCGGAAAATGTTGGAAAACTATGCATCGTTTTCATTCTTCTTTACAAGTATTGTCTACCTTGTGTTGGTCTATTAAAATGTGGGTAAAATTTAATGTGTATAAATTATTTGCATGGTATTGTATGTGTTTCAAACCTGTAATCCACTTTTTTTGGCGTATTAAAGAATGCTTTTCCAAATCTGTGAACTTTATTGACAGTCACAAGATTTTCTGGGAGCACTATCTTCAGACAAGATGGAGTTGGGCTAAATAAAGAGCGGAAAAAACTTTTCACTGCCAATATTTTCAATGCTGTGAACAACAAAGGTCATCTCTCTAAACACAGGACAATGTAAACAACAACATCACTGCCCCAGCAAAGATTGTGGAAGGACAAGCACAAATCCAGCAGGCGCACAATGTTCCAAAACAAATCGATAAGCAGCCATCTAGTCCATCTGGAAATGGAGCTGAGAGGGAAGGGGGCCCCTCTCGGCACCCTCCACACCCCATTAACACCTACTGGGAGCCAGGTGGAGGACCCGTCTTCTCAAGGCCAAGACAGTACAGGAATACAGAATAGCTCAGAAAATTCGTCACCAGAACTGATGTTTCTCAACTTCAGTGAGAAAATGGACCACCAGGTACTGATAGGAACTTCCCTCTTAAGTTCCCAAAAAGCATGCTTTTTGAATTTAGAACCACTGGATTCAGGCCTATCAGAACAACATCCACTCATTTCTGAAGTCTGAGACGGGGATCCAGACATTAGTAAACCTGTCCTTCTCCAGAAAGCGTCTGGTCCCCTGGCAATAACATACAGGAGCATCCCTGTCAAAATTACTAATAGAGAAATAGCAAGAAAATGCAGTGGTCTAAAATCAAATCTCAGATTAATCCCCCGTCTTAACCAACCTCAAGCTGCAGAATTATCCACCCCCAAGACACTTTAACTGACTTTTAGTTAATGACTTCATTACTGAGCATAATACTGATGTTATGTTTCTCACAGAAACATGGTTGGATGACAACAACGAAACACCTGTACTCATTGAATCAGCACCCCCTAATTACAATTTTTTTAAGTGAGAAGAGAAAGTATAAGAGGGGCAGAGGAGCAGCTGCAATATTTCATGATTCACTAAAGTGTAAATAGGTTTCCCTGGGCAATTTTGACTGTTTTGAATATTTGGGAATTGAGGTAAAAGGTCACAAATGAACTCTTGACACTAACTCTATACAAAACCCCCAAATATGTGGGGTATTTTTTCAATGATTTTAGCGAGCTGTTTTCTATGATATGCATTGATTATGACTGTTTAATAATTATGGGAGACTTTAACATCCATGTTGACAACCCAACAGACAGAGAGGCAAAAAAGCTGAATGATGTACTTCAAAACTTTGGTTTGACTCAACATGTTAAACAGCCAACACATAATCGAGGACACACTCTAGATCTGATTATCAGCAAGGGTGTAAATATATCCAAGGTCTCAGTAATTGATGTCGCTCTGTCTGATTATTTTTCTGTTGTTTTTGAAAGTACAATCTCTGTTGACTCGCTTAGTAAAACAGATATTATTACTGAACGTTCTCTTACGGACAACACAGCTGAAACTTTTAATCAAATCTACTCTTATTCCTCACTCTAAAATTTCGACATCATTGATTTCATTGTGCCTGTGAAAGTGAAGATTGTGCCTGATAGGTAGAAATCTCGGTGGATAAATGCTCCACTTGCAAGAAGCGAAAGAAGCCTTTGTCGAAGGGCTGAACGTAAATGGCGTAAAACTCGACTTCACGTTTACTATGAAATCTACAAGAAAGGCTACTAAGCTATCACTCATCACTAAAACATGCAAGGGAAATGTTCTTTGCAAAAATCATAAACAAAAACATCAACAACGCTCATGCGTTATTTGCCACAGTTGACAGGTAGACAAACCCTCCTGTGATTTTACCACCTGAACTCTACTCAACCAGGGCCTGCAATGAATTGGCCAACATTTTTACAGAGAAAATTAAAAAAATTAGAGGGTTAATCTGCACATCCACACATATACCAGTACCATTGCTATGCCCAAACATAACAAATGCAGAGAAAATGGCTGAATTTCACCAACTCAACCATGAAAACTTAGAAGAGATTTTAAAACAATTAAGCTCCTCTTCCTGCTGTCTTGATATCCTACCTACAGCTTTCCTCAAGAAAGTTCTGCCTGTCATTGCATCTGATCTGATTCAAATCGTAAACTCATCCCTCTCATCAGGTATTTTCCCCAGGCTTTAAAAACAGCAGTTATCAAAACACTGTTACAAAAGAACAATCTGGACAAATCACTATTGCAGAATTACAGGCCAATCTCTGACCTTCCACTCATCTGCAAAATTATTGAAGAAGCTGTGTTTCAACAGTAAAGCAGCTTCTTAACAATGATGAACCGCTTTGATGTCTTTCAGTCTGGTTTCCGTGCTCACCACAACACTGAGACTGCCCTCGTCAAAGTGTTCAGTCACATCCACATAAATACAGACTGTGGAAGAACCACAGTGTTGGTTCTGTTGGACCTCAGCACAGCATTTAACACTGTTGACCATGATATATTATTAAAGTGACTGGAGAGCTGGCTCAGACTCTCTGGTACAGGACTCAGTTGGTTCGAATCCTACTGAAAGAACAGGGATTTCTTTGTATCAATAGGCAACTTTTCATCAGAGTGGACAGAAGTCATATGTGGAGTGCCCCAAGGGTCAATCTTGGGACCCCTCCTAGTTAATATCTACATGCTCCCATTAGCTCAGATTATAACAAGTAATAAGATTAGTTACCACAACTATGCAAATGATTACACAGCTCTATATCACGATGTCACCAGGTGACTCCAAACCCATCCAAGCACTGAACATATGTTTAGAACAAATCAATGCATGGAGGTGCCATAACTTTCTCCAGCTGAACAGAAATAAAACTGAAGTTATTTTCTTTGGACCTAAAGAGGAACGATCTAGAGTCAGCGTGAAGCTTCAGTTATTACAGCTAGAAACTAGTGATCATGCCCGAAATCTGGGTGTAGTGATGGACTTGGACCTGAACCTTCAGAGACACATAAACACTGTTACAAAGTCAGCTTTCTATCACCTGAAGAACATTTCTCATAATATTCTCCTAAACAGATTAGCATCCATTGGCATCAGTCACATACCTCTTGCCTGGTTTACCTCATATCTATCAGGCCACACTCAGTTTATCCAAGTTAAATCCCATTCCTCAAGTTTGTTTCCTGTTTCTGCAGGTGTGCCCCAGGGTTCCGTGTTAGGACCCCTTTTATTCATTCTCTGCATGCTCCCTCTTGGCCACATATTCCGCAAATATTACATCAATTTTCATTGCTATGCAGATGATACTCAGCTCTACATTTCCTCCTAGCCCAATTACTCACTTCCACCTACCTCTCTGTTGGACTGTCTTATGGAAATTAGATCATGGTTCTCCTCTAATTTTCTCAAGCTTAACAGGAAGAAAACAGAAGTTTTACTCGTTGGCACAGCCTCCACTTTAACCAAACCTCACAGTTTCTCCATTAATATTGACAACTCCCATGTTCATCCTTCCCCTCT
Organism: Anableps anableps; assembly: GCA_014839685.1. Lineage (NCBI taxonomy): Eukaryota > Metazoa > Chordata > Actinopteri > Cyprinodontiformes > Anablepidae > Anableps > Anableps anableps. The sequence continues at coordinate 52,473 of CM026065.1, forward strand.
GGTAAGAGAGTGTGGGTGTCATACTTGATAGTACTCTCTCATTTCATTCTCATATTAATTATATCACTAGGTCTGCATACATTCACTTATGCAACATTAACCAACATCGTCCCTTCCTTACTCCTCATGCTGCTGCCATCCTGTTCATAGCCTTGTCACCTCTCGGATCGATTATTGCAACTCTTTATTTTTGGTCTTCCAAATAAGTCTCTCCATAAACTCAAACTCCTCCAGAACTCTGCAGCTGGGGTCAGAACTCATACCCCGTCTAGAGAACACATCACCCCGGTTCTGCAGCAGCTCCACTGGTTGCCCATAGAAGCAAGGAGAAATTTCAAGATTTGAACTTACGTTCCAGTGCATCCATAACCTTGCCCTCCTTATCTGTATGACCTGCTTCACATCGCCACTGCTTCGCTCAGGTCCTCGTCTGCCTCTCATCTTATTGTTCCTTCTGTCCATCTTGTCACCCTGGGGAACAGAGCCTTCAGTCGATGTGCTCCTCGGCTCTGGAACTCCCTTCCTCCTGTCAGGAACAGAGACTCTCTTCCCTCTTTTAAATCCCTGCTGAAAACACACCTGTTCAAACTGGCAGATTCACTTTGACATGGATTAACTGTTGATGCATCTTGTTTACTGACTTGCTTTATATAATTGTTGCTGACTCTGTTTTTATTATTTGTTGTTTTGTGTTTGTTTTTTATAAGGGGACCTTGGGTTTTTGAAAGGCACCCTCAAATAAAATTTATTATTATTATTATTATTATTATTATTATTATTATTTTCAGGATTAAAGGACTAATGTCTCAATAAGATCGAGAGAAACACACCCATGGCTTTATCTTTAGTTGTATTGATTACTGCTGCAGTGTCTTCACAGGTCTGCCTAAAAAGTCAATCAGACAGCTGCAGCTGATCCAGAACGCTGCTGCTGGCGTTCCCACTAAGACCAGGAAGATAGAGCACATCACCCCAGTTCTAAAGTCCTTCCACTGGCTCCCTGGAACTCAGAGAATAGACTTTAAAATACTTCTGTTAGTTTATAAATCACTGAATAGCACCAAAATACATTAAAGATCTGTTGTCATGATATCAGCCTTCCAGACCACTCAGGTCTTCTGGGTCTATTCTGCATCCCCCCAGAACCAGAACCAAACATGGAGAAGCAGCTTTCAGTGTTTATGCTCCACTAACCTGGAACAAACTTCCAGAAAACTGTTGTCATGATGTCTTGAATTGCCTCTGGGTATTTTAAAGAAGCTTATCTAAAAGTTAAATTTTATTTTTGACAGATAAAATCACAATTAAAATTTTGTCTACTAACAGATTTCAGATTTACTGAAATTATTCTACATTGATATAAAGTCCTACATTTTGAAACAATTTTCCACCTTTCTATATCACTGTAACTGGTTTTAAATAGTCACTCACATTATTCTTAACATTCTTTCCTTTTCTTCCACCAGATTACCTGCCTGAAAGACTTCTTCAGGGATGACGATGTGTTCATAGCATGCGGTCCAGAGAAGTACCGCTATGCCCAGGACGACTTTGTGTTAGATCATAGTGGTAAGGCTTCTACACCCTTGATGACTGGTATGTCCACTTAACATACACTACCCACAAAAAGACCTTTTTGCCTATTGGGTGTAACTTCAGGGTGAACCTAAAATGCACTATAACCTTTACAACTTATTGTAAACTTAACTTATTGTTATACCTTTATAACTTATTGTGACCTTCTCTAAACTTTTGAATGCACATATTCAACTGTTTAATGTTTCAGTGCTTTTTGCACAACTTGCTGTTCCCTAACAAGGAGCTTAATGACAAAATTCATAACAAGTGTTTGATCCATGAACTGATCAATGAATTTCCTGGTTCAGTTTGATTTGGTATTTAAACAGCCCTCCTCATCATGTTGTTCACAAGCTGACATCATGAAATGAAGATGATATCTATTGCATGCAAACAATTTGATTGAGAGCAGAACACATTTGTTTATTGGATTTACATCACTGCATGAGTGAAGGCCAGACCTTGCAAACTCCAAACAATAACACCTCAATCACCGTAAAGCTCCTCAGTGTAGAGTAGCAAAATTATGAACAGCGCATCATCTTTTGGAGTGGAATGACCAGGATTTCCCAGCCCTGCAAGCAGCACATCTCTATGAAGAATGGGCATGCAATGAAGAAGCAAGAAACCGTGCAGCTCAGGTCAACAGTATATCGGAGCTACAGTTTGGTGCTAGCTGGTGTGAAACACCATCACTACATAACATTAGTTTTACATGATGTGCATAAAGTTCTTTGTTTGGGTTTTTCTTTTCAATAAAAGTCATGCTTGAATATTGGTGTACCTCTTTTGACTGCATTACCAAAAGGTTGCACATGTTAAAAAAAGGGGGGGACCATATAGATAGATTTGTATGTATAGCAAACCAATCAGCTAATCTGAATTGTTTTCATTATGTTTGGGCCAGCAATGAATTTCTTTAAGACAAAATGAAAAATATCTGGGTTTATCTGAGTCAGCCATGAGTGCCATCATTTTAGGCATTAATCTTAACTATTTGACACTTTTGGTTGTTTGTCTTTAAGACAAAATTAAATAGCTGGGTTTGTATGAGTCCATCAGAACCAGAACCTTGAGGTTCACCATTGCTGAGTGTTGCTGTAAACATCATGGGAGCGATGACCACAGCTCCTGCACATTCACGGCCTGCCCACATTTCCTTATTCCTGCCCATATTCATGCCTACAATAGTAAGGAACAGCAATGGAGACACTCCTAACTTGGCTAGAACGAAACCAGACGTTAACCGGCTAGAGTGAGGCTTAACAATAGAGAAGGGGTGTTTGTGAATGGTACAGTTACAAGTCCACGTTATCGAAATAACATAATTATTCCATTCATTCCCCTGCATGAACAACACATGTTTAATTTCATCTTCATGGCTGACAATGCTTCAGCTCATCATAGTCAGATCATTAGGGAATGGCTGCTGAAGACTGGGGTACCTAGAATGAAGTGGCTTGCACTTTCTCCAGACCTGAACGCCACAGAAAACTGATAGGATCAGCTGAGTGGCCATGTAGAGGCTTGGAACTCTGTACCCCAGAACCTCAATGACCTGACAGGAACCCTCCCAGAAGACTTCATTGCACATCCATTCTTCAGAGAGACGTGGGAAGGGCTGGGAAATCACGGCCATGTCTCAGCAGACAATAAGTTGACTTGTGCATAGGAGGAGATATCGTTGTCAAGCTGTTATTGATGCTCAAGGGCACATGACCCTTTATTGAGACAATAACATTTTGTTGTTGGCTTTTGTTTCTATACATTGAGATGAGGAAATTATTGCAATTTTCTACTTAAATGCCCTACTTTCATTATATTTTCATTATATCATTGTAGTGTGAACTTTTTATGTTTTCATAAATTATACCCAACAGCCAAATGTCCAAACCTTTTTGTGAGTAGTGTGTGGTTTTGTTAGCATTAGTTTTTTCTTAATCCAGTCCCAGTCTTGTGTTTGTAGCCTTCTTTTCATTTAAGTAGCATCTAGTATGTGTTTTTTTGATTGCTATGGCCTTTTTTAAAGGGGTCATGACAACAAATTTCATTTTTCTGTGGTTTTGGGGGTGTAATATGATCTGTTGTGCACTGATGAAGCCGTGTGAATGTCAAGAGTTGGTATCAAAATCCTTGTTCATAGGCGGTCAGCTTTGTTTCTTTGCTCAAAAACAGACAAATTAGAGAACAGTTTATCGTTCCATCTAGGTTCTTTCTTCGTAATTCATATTCTCTGATTAGAGCACACCATCAAGCAAACAGCCCTCCCCCTCCCCGATACACTGGCTAATTTAAGGGCTTAGTCGCGCTATCGTGTCTGGCTACTCCCCTTGAGAATAGGATGGCTGCTAAAAAGCGGAGCTGTTCTGTCCGAGGGTCAAAAACGGCTGGAAGTTTCCACTTACTCCCAAAGGATGAGAGAACCAGAAAAGAGTGGCTGAAGTTCATGTATGGGGAAGTAGCACGCAGTTATTACCTCAATTTGAGACGATGATCACCAGATTTTACTGAAGAGTTTCCCAACTATGATTGTAGCCAATCAGAGTGAAATCAACCAGGTAGAGCCACATATCATTACCATACCCACCCCTTTTACCGAGGAGGGAAATCTGGCCTGCCGAAACAACCCCCTTCAAAAATATTACATTTTTTTAAATGAAATGCAGCAATATCAACTACATAAAATGGCTTATACAGAGATGTCACCACTCCTTTAAATTAATCAGTTTTCACTTTCTGATCTAGTTTATTCCAAAATTTTAGAATTTTGTATGTTTGCACAGATTATTGAGCAGGTCAAGATAACTGAGTGAATTTCATGTTTGACCTTTTAGAGGTCTGGTAGTTATAAATCCTAGACATGCAAACATTAGGACTAATTCATGTGATAATGTTGGATTTTTGTAAAATTTTACTGTTAATGTGCTTGTGCAATGAAAGATGAGTTCATTTTAAGGCTTGTGTTCATATGTAAGCGCTGCTTACAGGCGAGGAGATAGTATTCTTGTTTAAGATTTTACATCATTGCATTTATATCCCTGTTTTTAGTTACATGTACAACTGTACATGTACAGGTATTACCTATATGTTTAATTTAATGTCAGAGTGTAAAAACCTGACTCAAAGTCTCAGGACACAGGCAGGATGTGACATATTGTTGCAACAGTGTCCTTCAGTCAAGATGAAACCAGCTCAAGGGAAGGAAAAGGAAGTTTGCTGTCGCTGCTGTCTGAAGCAGTGACATCCTGTCTAATAATTTTATTTGGTCAGGTTAGTTAACAGTCAGGAGGCATATCACAATGGTGTGACTGCTACTGAGGATGATTAGTAACAAAACTCAGAGACACTTTGTAGCTTTTGCTACACTTACACTCCTTTGCTCCACTTATGAGATATATCTTTGAAGGAACAAAAAAGACACACAGCGCTCCCTGTTTAAAGCTGCAGTATGTAACTTTTATAAATTTTTATGTGGCAATATCTGGTGATTTTAATCATAACTCACTCTCTGCTACACTTGCAACATTTCAACAGTTTTTCAGCTGCTCCACCAGAGAAAACAAGACAGATTTGTTTTAGACAAATGTCAAGGATGCATACATCTCAAAAGCAAGATCGTCTCTGTGAAAATCAGATCATAATCTTATTTTTCTCTGCTCGGAATACAAACTCCTTGCTCAGAGGCAACCTGTGATGAAAAGAACTTTGAGGAAGTGGTCACAGGAAACTGTAGAAGCCCTGCAAGGTTGTTTTGAAGCTACAGACTGGGATGCCAGCCAGTGTATTCCAGAATCAGATAGATGTACATCTGGACTGAGTCAATTAACTGAACACATTCTTCAATAGGTTTAGTTCAGGAACAAACTCAGCATCATTGACTCCTGCCCCCAGCCAAGCAGAGATCCCACCCTCCTCCGTCCTTTGGCCCACATCTTTCCTATCATACCTCAAGTGTTTTGTCTTCCACTTCCGTAATGCACTCTTCTGGTTCTTCAAATTTGGCCCACTTGAATAGTTAAACAAGCACATATCAGGATCCCCACTGCAGTTTGTTTATCACCATGGCTGTAGAAGCACCTGCTTCAACAATCCCAATGTCATCTGGATAAAGCAGGCAGCACTGTAAGGAGCATGTTTATGATTTCTCTAGCTCATTTAACACAATTCAGCTTGATGTGCTTTGTGAGAAACTCCAGAAGACTGAGGTGGAGGCCTCAACAATCATCTGGATCAATGACTACCTGACAAACAGACCACAGTTTGTGAGACTGAAGGGTTAAGTGCTGCTAACCAGGTGGTCAGCAGCACAGGAGCACCACAGGGGACTGCACTCTCACCATTCCTTTGCACTCTGTACACTTCAGACTTCCAACACAAGTCAGACTCTTGTCATCTACAGAAACACTCAGATGACACAGCAGTCGTTGGTTGAATCAGAGAGGATCACGAAGCTGAGTACAGAGAGCTGTTGGACCAGCATTTGTGTCATGGTGTGGAAACAATCATTGTATCTTGAATGTGAACAAAACAAAGGAGACTATTTCCATCTTGGGAGAAGACGTGGAGGTTGTGGAGGAATATAAATACATTGATGCTCGTCTGAACGACAGACTGGAGTGGAGTTGCAACAGTGAAGAATATACAACTCTGCATGCAGGGCCAGAGCAGACTTTACTTCTTGAGGGACCTGAGGTCGTTCTAGGTTTGCCGCAACTTTGTTGTGGAGAGTGCAGTCTCTTCTGCCATCATCTGTTAGGGTAGCAACATCAGAAGCAGGGACCTAAAAAGGCTCAACAACCTAATAAAGAAGGTGGTTTCTGTTCTGGGAGATGCTCTGGAACATCTGGAGATTATTGTACAAAGAAGGATTGTTCATAAAATCAAGAAAAGTTTGGACAACTCTGAGCATCATCTTCATGAGACAGTTATACAACAAAAGACTGTCTTCAGTCAGATGCTTCTTCAGACTTGTTTTAATAAAGACTGCTACAGGGGATTCTTTGTGCCCACAGCCATCGCCAGCTACAACAATTCTTTGAAGAACCTTGGATAATATGAGTTACAACAATATTAAGCTTCCCTCTGGGAGTAAAAAGTATTTTTGAATTGAATAAAATTTTTTGGAATTTGAAATCAAGGTTTTTAAGGCCTGAGACAATTTAGTCCATTATGAACCGATAATTGTCATATCCACTCAGCTGTGTGGAGTTTTGTTGTTATCCCCTCCCCATATCTCTAGGTTGTGACTAGCAGGTGGAGCTCCTGCAGCTGCAGCTCATCGGGCTCATCAGTGATGAGCTTAACAAGGAGTTGGCTTCTGGCTTGTGTTTCCCTGCTCTGTAGTCCTGGCATTAACGTCCAATCTTCTCCTCAGAAACTCACCGACCACTGCCATCACTGATCTGAGCTCTGATCTATCTATCTCCCAACTCTACTCGTCTGCATGGAGCTCTTCTCCTGTTTCCTCTCCCTCTTAACTCTGATCCTCCAAAAGCCCTCCTGTAAGCTGCACACTTACCTGTTCCACCACTCCACTCATCTGGCTGTCCACCTTTCTACTGATCAGGCTTCCATCACCTCCAACCTGGACACAGAAGACTGTCCGTCAGACTCCAAACACCTACTGATCACAGTTCAGTGGTGAGACTCACTACCTACAGGATCACTAACCTCCTCAGCAACAGTAAGTCTGACCTTCATCTCAGATATCTTCAATTCACTGTCTTATCTGTTCTCTAACTGCTCACCTCTCCTCCTTGTGCCTTCTCTGTAGCTGAGGTCCAACATCTCACCAGATGTCAATGTACATTCACTTCCTGTAAAAATAAACCTTGTAAAATTTACCGTTGCTGAGTATTTTATTGTTGCCTGCATAAGAGTCAAAACAAGCTGAAACACAACAATAATGATGTACTACCATACTATGCCATAACATTTTAATTTTAAAGTGCATTTTAAAACAGCTGTCCAGAGTGCTGTATTAGAAATCAATTTAATTTAGGAGAGGACAGGTATTTTTTTTTTTAAATGCCAAAAAGGCATAGCAATAAAAGCATAAACGTGAGGTTTTTTTTAAACAAGACTTGGATGGGGAGCCAGTGAAGAGATGCTAAAACTGGAGTCATGTATAGAAAAATTATGCATCATTTTCTGTGCTACCTTTTAACTGGAATCCTTTAACTCTTACAGTATTTTACCATGGTACCAGGCTGTTTTTAGTTATAGATCCTCTGATACATCCATTTAATCTATGTATGTAATTTCCCCCCTGGAGGACTAATAAAGGTATTCTTCTTTTTAATATTACATACACAGTTACTTATAACTGTAAAGGACCGTGGTTGTGTGATAAACCAGAAATACAAAGTAGTATGTCATCTGCATAAATATGGTAAGAGATATTTTAGTACTATGTAAAAAAAAAAGCTGTGGAGTACATAGATATTGTGAATAAAATGTTACCTGAGAATAGAGCCTTGCAGAACCCCATAAATGATCTTTGTTTGATGTCATAGTTAAAACTATTAAATGACACCAACCATTCCTAATCTGTCAACTAAGAATAGGTTTTTGGGTTTGTAACTCCACATTATGTAATAATCGATGCAAAATATAATAAAATCCTTGAATGCATTTTGTGATAACATTATTACATTTTGCACAAATTATTACAAAATGTGGATGTAGCTCTATCTATATATGATAGTGTAATAATGTGGTGCATTATGTAATAAATGATCACAAACCACTGTTTGTGTTCATCCCAATCAATATACTTCTAATAACAATGTTGTAGATCCTATATACTTTTAATATTCAAATAATTATTGCTGGCATTTATTGCTCAATAAATGCCAGCATCCCTATCCTGATCCCTGTTACATCAATTATTCCACTTTATAGCCTACTCCCAAAAGGCATCTAAATGTCAATTTTAGTGAGGTGAGGCTGCAGCTCACTTCTCTGACAGAACATCTAACTATTGTAATGAACATTTCGGGTGAAAGAGACATACCTGCGCTCTAAAGCCAGTCTTCCTTGAAGAAGCACGCCCTGCTATTCAGCATTCATATTGACCCTGTGTAGAATTCTAATGCTGGCAAGTTCATGTCTTTGCCATCATAATGGATAAATAGTTTAAATGATATTCATACTGTTGTTGATCATTTTACTATAGTATAAACTTTTTCTTAAATATAGGATAAGTTGTTGAAATAATAAAAGCATTTAAAAAGCACTGTGGTGTTCTGTGAATGTAGTTTCTGCTAGATTTAAATAATGGTGATCCTGCTTTATGATGCAAATTGCAGAAATTATGCTTTCCTATTTTTCAGGCTTATTTGTCATGTAGCTACTGAATAAATTTGCACCTGGCCTTGGTGGGGGAAAAGCTGCTCATCAATGGTGATGTTGGCACCAGGCTTATAGCAAGGCAATACAGTTTTCCACAAACTTGTTCCAGGTATCTGAGATGAGTGCAAACCTGTCATCCACAAGTCTTAGATGTTGGGTTTCTATGGTATCAACACAGAGAAATTTCATAACCTCTTTGAATCTATTTTTGGACATTGTGTCCTTGAAAAACTGGAAGCCCCATTTTTATGACCAGAGACTGTCCAAGTCTGTAGTTATTGCTCCCTGTGGTCGGCCAGGGAGCAATACACGGCCAGCAATCATTGTTCAACAAGTCACTTACCGATGCTGGGGGTTTAAGAAATGCATTGCAGCTTTTTTGGACAAACTTACCACAGATAGAATTTCTGTGTCTGCTGTAAAAAAAACAAAAAACAAACAAAAAAAAAAAAACAACAAAAGTGTATAACCCTTTCACTATCAGCTGCTAGCAGATAATTTTCCGCAAACAGTTGGATAACATGGCAAATCAGAATGTCCTAGATGTATTATTCAGGTCGCTTAAGGCTACGCTCTCCATGGTGCTGAAAATTTGTTTTTTGGTTAAAGAGAAAGTGACCTAACAAACCATCTTTAGTTTGTGATGCAAGATAACAAACCATGCCTGGACGGGCTAACATTACATATGTGGATATTTAAGTCTAGGAAATTTTCTTGATTCTTTTCAATTTCCATCAAATTTTTAGATCATATGCTTCTTTTTTTTAATGTAAACATAAACATTCTCCTTTGTTCTGAGAGGTAATGTTTTAAAGCTGTTTACGTGTCTTGATTGTTTTGCCTTGAATGACATGTAGGTTAATACAGAGGGTTCTGACTGTGAGTTTAAAAAAGCAACTAAATGACCAAAAGTTCTGCATGTATTGCTCAAAGTTTCAAATATTTAAATACGTAGGATCTACAATATCATTATTAGAAGTATATTGATTGGGATGAACACAAACAGTGGTTTGTGATCGTTTATTACATGATGTGCCACATTATTACATTATTATTTCTAAAAAAAAGAGCTACCTCCACATTTTGTAATAATCAGCGCAAAATTTAATAATGTTATTATGTAATGTAGCAGAAAGTATTAAAAAGTGCGGAGCCTCTTGATGGCTGCAGCCTCAGACACCTGTCCTCTGGGTGGGCTGTACTGAAATGTAATTTTCCCCCTGGGGGACAAATAAAGGAATTCTGATTCTGACAATGCATTTAAGGATGTTATTACATTTTGCATTGATTATTACATGATGCAGTTTTAATGATGTTTTATTACATTTTGAAGCCAGATTTTATTACATTATTACATCTTGTGGTGTTATTACATAATGTGGCATTACAGGGTTTGAAATACAGTAGAAGGGTAAAAAAGTAAAGTAAGAGCATTATGCAATGATATTTCTAAACATGTTATTCTGCATCAATACCCACTGGTTGAATTGTGCTTGATCCCCAAGTTAAATATTTTATTCAATAGGCTTTATACTCGCGTGTGTTGTGTATGTTTTATCGACTTTTCTGCTGTAAACATTGTTCACCGACTGTTAAAGTTTCTCCTGGTATAGTTGAGTATTACATTCAGCATTCATAATGTTTAAGTGCACATAAAAAAAAATAAAAAAAAAATTCCAGCTGTGGTACAACACTTTGATTAGTGCCACATTGAGTATTTTAACTGCAACTTCTGTTTCCTTAGAATGCAAAGTCCTAAAATCATCCTACAGCCGCTCTGCTACTGGGAACTGGACAGCTAAGAGCCCCAGACCTCCACGAAGCAGCAAGTCCCCAGGGTCTGGTGAGAAACACATTGTTCTTTTGTGTTTTAGAAATTATTACACAAATTGCTTGTGATATTTTGACAAAAAAAACCCCACTAAATAAATAAGAGACTCTTTTCTATATACCATCTTCTTGAGTCATACTCTTTTGTAAAGTAAGAAATTGTATTTGTGAAAATAATTTTACACATTGAGCAATATAGAGTCTGTAAAAGCATTTTTATCCAGCAACATCACTCTATGTACTCATGATTCTACATAATTGTTTTATTGAGAAATGGTAACTACAATCTGTATGACTGCTGTTCTTTACATTTGCTGATTTAAAAAGCTGCTTTCTTGCCTTTTGGAAATGTGACTACTTAAGGGGGGGGTATTAAGAAAAACGGAGTTTTTTGAGCTTTATATCAAAATCATACCTGGAGTGTTGCTTTGATTCTTCCATGCTTGATTAGGAATCCTTGAACCTCCCATAGCACCCATTCAGGGGGGCCTAAACGCTTACTCTTACAAAGTGATGTCCATGAAAAAATTACCCAAAGCCCCTCCTCTGAGCTGCAGTCTCCGCCTCACAGAGCACCCCTCCCCCATGCCTCCCCCACACAGAGCTTCCAGATTACCAGCAGCAACAATCAGCGGATATCTGGTGGAACTGCATGTCTGCTGAACTCATTATACTCATTATACGAGCTACTTTTCAGGCAAGTTATCACGACATTTCTCCATTATGCCATTTACAGCCGTTCTAAGGAGCGGCTCCTTAGAACGGCTGTAAATGGCATAATGGAGAAATGTCGTGATAACTTCCTGAAGGCAGAGTATTGGATAGAGCAGGAGCTTCTTAAAGAGACAGAGGCCCAATTTCAAGGTGTCAAATTGCGAAGTCATATTTCTCTTAAGCTACGTTTGATATATACAGCATTTTTATAACAACTGAAGGTAACATAGTTACTTGATTGTGCTATAAAATGGCACCATGTGCCTGGAATATATCTAATAACCCCTCTTTAAAGAAACGATACTACTCTGTGTTTAACGAACACATTTTCCTGTTCATATATTTTTTGTCTTGTGACTGTAGCAAGGAGACCCAATCATCACTCCAGTCTGTCTTCAATCAAATCTCCAGGTAATACTTCAAACATCATTTAATTTACTCTTTGAATAGCTGTACAGTTGAAACCAGTTATTTACATACACCAAATAAAATGGCACACTTTTCTTTTCTCACTGACTGAAGTCAAACCAAACTTCTCTTGTTTCAGGTCAGTTAAAATTACTGAAATTATTTATATTTGCTAAATGCCAGAAAACATAGCAAGAACATTTTTTTACAGCTTTTTTTGTAACTTTTAGAAGTTTATATACATTTGGTCAGTATCTGGGATAACTGTCATTCAAACTGTATGACTTGGGTCAGACCTTTTGGGTTTCCTTCCTCCAGCTTCTCACCATAGTTTACTGGAGTTCTGATCCTTTCCTCCTGACAAAACTGGAGGAACTCAGTCAGGTTTGTAGGACACCTCACTTCCACACACCTTTTCAGAGCTACCCACAACATCTCCATAGGACTGAGCTCAAGGCTTAGTGATTGCCACGCCAAAACATTGACTTTTGTTGTCCTTAAGCCTCTTTATAACCACTTTGGCTGTTTGCTGAGGGTCACTGTTCATCTGGGAGGCCAATCTGCACACAAACTTTAACTTCCTGGCTGATGGTTTTAGATGTTGCTTTAATATTAATGTTCTTTCCTCATGATGCCACCATCTGTATATGAAGTGCACCAGTTCCTCCTGCACCAAAACAGCCCCATAGCATGATGCTGCCACCCCTATACTTCATTGCTAGGATGGTACAAGCGTCCCTGTTTTTCCTCCAAATGTAACGACGACCATTATGTCCAAACAGTTAGTTTCATCAGACCATGTCTCCAGAAGTGAAGGTCTTTGTCCCTGTGGACATCTGCAAACTGCAATCTGGCTTTTTATGTTTCTTTTGAAGTAAAGGCTTACTCCTCTCTGAAGAGCCTTTCACCCCATGTTGTTAGGGAACACATTTCACTGTGGATAATGACAATGTCTTACCAGCCTCAGCCAGAATTTTCACACAGTGACTGGTTTTTGTTCTGGGGTCAGTCTGCACATTTGGGACCAGCACCGCTTTCTGCCCTGAGGGTTAGGGTTAGGGTTAGGGCATGATGATTGAACATTCCCATCATTTCTATACTTGCATATAATTGTTTAAACAGATGAATGCGAAATTGTTCCCAAGGATGAGCCAGGCTGGAGCAGTTCCACAGTTCTCTTCCTGATATCTTGGCTGATTTCTTTTGACTTTCCCAAATAAGAAAGTCATGAGTTCCAACTGTGGCTTTAAAATACATCCACAGATGTGCCTCTAATAAACTCAAATGTATCAGTTAACCTATCAGAGGTTTCCAAAGCCATGACATCATCTTCTGGGATTGCACTCATTGTTAAAAGAGATAGAAATCATGTATAGAAACTTCTGAATTCAAAGAAAATAACAAAACATATATATAAAAAATATTTCACTATTTTTTTCTGGCATTTATTGAATTGAAAAAAAATTTAGTAATTCTTTAAAAAAAAAATTTTTTTTTTTTTTTTTTTTTTTTTTTTTTTGGCACTAGTGGTCTTTATTGACAGTTACCAGTCAGGAAATGGGCAGAGAAAGAAGGGGGGGGGGGACATGCAGGAGAGGTTAGGATTTGAACCCAGGATGACTACATCGAGGACTAGCCTCTGTATATGGGGCACCTGCTCTACCATCACATGATGTCCCAAAATTTTAGTAATTCTAACCAACCTAGAACAAGAGAAGTATGGTCTGATTTAACTTCAGACAGTGAGGAAAAAAAGCTGTGTATGTGATTTTTTATTTGATGTATGTAAATATCTGGTTTCAGCTGTAGTGTTTTTTGAGGCCTATCAAAGGAGAAATATTTCTTAACATGTATCTACTGTTTTCAGATTCATTGGTATAATATATTTTTGTATTTGGTTACATTGTCATAGTAAAGTTCTACAAGTATCCTCCATGCCTTGAAAAGTTAAATTTGTACTTTGACCTTTTGCCTCTTTTCATGTCCTTTATACAGTAATTGGTGTCTCAGCTCACAGGTCCACTAAGTCCTCCACCCCGTCTCCCACCTGCCCATCTCCACGAACCATCCCTTGTTTAAAGGTATCACAAACGTCATTTACAGTAGTAGTACAGGTAAAACACCTCATCCTGAAGATTGATCATATTATCCATACCTTTTCTTTTAACTCAAGTCAAGTCATTTGTATAGCACAAGACAGTTCAAAGTGCTTTACATAATGAAAACATAAAAATATCATAAACGCACATCAAATGATCATCGGTTGTGAAACTAGTAACAAACATTACATTTTGTCAAGTGGCATCTTAGTGCCAACTCAGTGGCTTAATTAGCCCCCATAGATGGTAACTTATTGGTTGTTTTCTTTTAATGCTAAGTGGCCTCTAAAGATGTTTTTAAAAGTATGTGGCTAGATTATTCTCATCTGGCAAAATGTACTAATAATTTGAAAAAATTAGAACTCATGCTTTTTAGGGGAGATATTTTTCACTTTGAAAATTCTTTGGAGTCAAAGGAGTCAAACTCCCCAAAGCAGTCATTTCTTTAAGTCTGGTGTGTTTTGCAAGGACACCTCTAACACATGCAGAACAGGACATTGCTGCTCTGTCATGTAGTTTTGGCAGAATTTGCAATGAAATGAAAATACTTCACACTTATATAGCACTTTTCAGAACCCTTTAAGATGCTTTACAGTGAAATCAGTCATTCCCATTTATGCACGCGTTCACACACTGATGATGGCAAACTACTGGACTGTAGCCACAGCTGCCCTTTGGCAGTGTGACAGAAGCGATGCTGCTATACCATGGCATCGGCCCTTCTGACCACCACCAGCAGGCAAGGTAGGTGCCAAGGACACAACGACAGAGATGGACAGGGGGCTCAAACTGGCGACCCACCAATTGTAGGGCAAACTCCTACCTCTGTTACCACCATCGCAATATCAACAGCTTGCAAACCTACTCTACAGTTGCTTTATTTCTTTGTCAAAGTTTTATCATTCCACATGAATGTGTTGACTAATGAGGTTTTATGATGTACCGGTAACTTTTAAAATTGCTGATAAAAGAAGAAAGTGAATGAGGAAGCATATGAACATTATGAAAACACTGCCCAAGCTTTCACTGATTCACCTTCACTAGCTTACATGGACGAAAATATTTAGGAAAGGAAAAAGCTTTTTTATGCACCTTACCAGTAGGGAACATTTAAAGCAATCCTACCTTCTAATTTGCCCTAAATTGCTGTCGTTCTGACTAAAACTTAAATTAATTAATTAATGATTTGATTAATAGCCATGATGTTTTTAAGTGAGAGATAAATTGATTTCGAGTGGATCTGTTCCAGCAGTTCAGACTTCTCTTAATTTTTAAAGGTGTAATGCTTACATTAAAAATGAGAGATAAATTAATTTTGGTATGAAGACACTGCTCCTGCCTTGTTGGAGGAAAGAATGCACAAGCTTTATGTCCCCATTTATTTAGATGGGATAGTTCATTTTATGAAGTACATATTTATTTTTTCCTAAATTAAAAAAAAAAAAACAAGTCTCCTAATTGGTATCTCCTGACATTAAGGTAACAACTTGTGGAGGATTTGCTAAAATGATTATATTTTTATTCAGCTATGTTTTTTTTTTAAATATTTTCTTTCTTTAAACGCCGATGAGTGTTAATTTTCTACACCGTTTGTTTTTTACACACTACAGATACCTCAATCACCTCAAACCTTCTCTAATGTGAATGACTCAGTAAATAATCACAAGGAGCAAACAGTCCAGCTGGGTCCAGAAGGTAAGTTTCCTTCTGTAATATTCTGCACTTCATCTGATTTATAAATTTGGAATCGTTTTTTGGCAGAGGTAAGTACATATTAAAACTCAGCTATAGCATTTCTCTGCACTCTGCAGTTAATGGAAACCAGTACCCAACAGGCTCCAGCATCTTGGAAAAATACAGTATTGGCAAGGTGATTGGAGATGGTAACTTTGCTGTGGTTAAAGAGTGTGTGGAGAGGTAAGAGGTTAACACTGGAAATGTTAAGTGCACACTTGTCAGCAGTGAATCAAGACCAGCATCACATGTTGGACAGTAAATATAAGCCACAACTGGATATTAGAATGAAGACTTGCTGATTCAGAAATAATACGCAGATTATCAGAGAGGTTAAAACACTTATTTCAGATAGTTTTGATTAGATTTGCTTTGCTTTAGCTAAACCAATGGTTCATAAATTTTTGTTTTACCAGGTTCCTATTCACTACACACTCCCATGTACTGCAACATAATTACAGACCTAAAAATAAAGTGTTGCAAGCCAGACCCTCTTTAATGTGCCACAGTTCAGACATAAAACATCAATTTTACTATTATAAAAAAGAAAAAGTCAATGTAAAGGAATCAGACAAACATGTTCCAAGTCAAGTACATGACTCCATCTAAGGAAACTCAGCAGATTCATTCGGCACTGAAACATGCAAGGGAAACATTCTTTGCAGAAATAATTAACAAAAACATCAACAATGCTTGTGCCTTGTTTGCCACAGTTGACAAAATAACAAGTCCTCCGTTGACTGCAGTTAATCTGCAGATAAACATCATATCCAATTCCAATGCTATGTCCAATAAAAACAGATGTGGAGAAAATGATACAATTCTACCAACCCAACCACAAAAACTTAGAAGAAATTATACATCAGTTAAGTTCCTCCTTTCCTTAAAGTTTTTCCTGTCATTGCATCTGATCTGAATCAAACTATAAACTCATCTCTCTTATCAGGTGTTTTCTGCCAGGCTTTAAAAACAGCAGTTATCAAACCACTGATAAAAGAGAACAGTCTAAACAAATCACTTCTGCAGAATTACAGGCCAATCTCTAACCTTCCATTCATCAGCAACATTATTGAAAAAGCTGTGTTTCAACAGTTAAACAGCTTTTTAACGATGACAAACCGCTTTAACATCTTCAGTCCAGTTTCCATGGTTACCGCATGGTTACTGAGACTGCCCTTGTCAAAGTGTTCAATGATATTCACATAAACACAGACTGTGAAAGAACCACTGCGTTGGTTCTGTTGGACCTCAGTGCAGCATTTGACACTGTTGACCATGAGATATTATTGAAGCGACTGGAGAGCTGGGTCGGACTCTCTGGTCCAGTACTGGACTGGTTCCAGTCTGACCTAACGAACAATGACTTCTTTGTATCAATAGGTAACTTCTCAAACAGAAGTCACATGGGGGTGCCCCAAGGTTCAATCCTGGGGCCCCTCCTATTTAATATCTACGTTAGAGTTTCTCAACAGGGGCGGTACCACCCCTTGGGGGCATTTAGAGAATGACAGAGGGGGCTGGCAGCAATATTTACAAACGAGGAGGTGCTGTGATTCTTTTGGGGAGTGTTTGCTGAAAGGTAAAGTTTACACCAAAGATGTGCAACAATACCAGTTTAAAACTGAAACTATTTGGTTAAAACTGTTGTCTGCAACATTAAAACATGCATGTCACTGCAAATAGATCAATTATAACTGTTCTCTTCAGTGTTTCTGTCAGCTTCTTGGCACAGCTCCATGCTGCTGTCATCAACTCAGTGTTACACCAACTTATGGCATTGGTGTGATCCATTGTCAGGCCATAGGTGTCTGTTTTTAGAATATTTTATGTTTTATTGTAGGTTTGTGTTCATATACTTTGGCAATGCTGTGGTTATGTCAACAAAGCAATTTGTATTGAAAAGTGTTTTAACATGCGTCTGGATGGTGGACGTTTTCAGAGAAAATCTGACAATAGATTATCGCTCCAAATGTAAATGTGTAACCACAATGTGCTCATGGAGTATCCCTCAGAAATATTAACCCATTTAAGAGAAAGAAATTCTTCCACAGGTAATACCACGAAAGGGAGCATTCATTTTAACAGAGTTTACACCAGTGCTTTAAGTTTGCCGGTATGCATCGGTAGTACCAGCTCTCTAATGTGAATCAGGGCATAAAAACAGAGAACCCAGTGCTGAACAGTAAACATCAAGAGCTTATATAAGTGGCAGATCAGGTGAAACACATCACATGGAGATGATGAGGCAGCGCAGGTGAATGGCATGAATGAAGATTACTGGTGTGCGTGAATACAAAAGAAATGGGAGGCAGATTATTAACATGAGAGAAATTAAAGATGATATAATTAATCAAAGAAGGCTAACACTAATCTAAGGAAACTAAATACAAAGGAGCAAGCTCACATGGCATGACCTTTCAAGCAATAGTTAATACAGGGGACTGAATAGAAGATACACAGACAGTTTTTTTCAGACAAAAGGTAAGACACTATTATTGCTGAAGTGCCATTGGTTTGTTAAGCCCGCACTTAATACTGAGAAGAAAACTATATTACAGACCGTAATAGTAATAGTTAGGGACTTATCACTTCTTTATGTTTTCAAGGAACTTTTATTTTATGTCTATTTTTTTAATGTTATTTTTCATGTCAGTGTTAATGCCATGAGGCTTGAAGTTCATAAGAATGTCCATGACACTGAGTTTGAGTCATGGATTTTAATAAGAACTGGCTTTGTTCATTTGTTCTTTTTTCATACATATTGATCTGTATATATTTATCTATAGATCAGCATGATCTATAGATCATTTCTCGTGGTTTTTGTTTGAAGGTTGTAAGGATCTTAATGTGTTTGAATAATGTCATTGCATCAAATCTTCTACTTCTTTTATATACCACTACATGGAGTCTGAATAATGATGCTGGAAAGCCATTGAGATAGATATTTGCTGTCCAACCATACTGTAAAATGGAGTTAAAATGATGTGCTGCTTTCAAAATTAAAACTCAACTGTAAACAATTTTTTATTTTTTTGTTATGTTATGTTTGTTTTTACTGCAGTCCTATGAAAACATGTTTTCTTTCTGTTTTTGCCTTTTTGTCAAACTTAAACATTTTAGAATGTCAAACTAATTTTTAAATCAAAGAAAATTAGAGTCAGTATAACAAAGTATTTTCAAATTCTGATTTAATTTACTGAGGGAAAAGAAGCCCAAAAAACTATTGTCTGAAAAACTACTACTAGTTTGTTTTTCATGTTAGGTGGGGTCTTTGGGACTTGTTTGGAACATTACTGACGTATCTAATCCCTGCTGAGTCTGTCTGTTTCTGCACCACACATTTTATTGATGCTATCTTTTGAATTACACATTTTATGGCTGTTTTAGTGCCGTTTTTAATATTCTCTATAATTGCTCTGTTTCTGTTCAGGTCCACGGGGAAAGAGTTTGCTCTCAAGATCATCAACAAAGCCAAATGCAGTGGAAAGGTTTTCCTCTGAACCTTTTTTTTCTTCTATAATCTTCTTTTAATTCACTCTTTATATGTCTCAGATTGACACATACACTTAAAGAATTGTTTGTGTTCCTCTGTGCATTATTAACACACACAGACACAACTGTATTAAATGAGGATCTTTGATCCCCATAGTTGGACTGAGTTGGGAATTTTATAATAAACACCCCCTGACTCTCATAGGGGTAAGGTTAGGGCATGTTCTCTCATGCTGTTACCAGCAGACATCAACACACAAACAATGTATCACACATTTATGACACACACTAAATGATTTGGTCTGTTTCGTACAATAAAGATTTAGTTTGTGAAGTGTACAGTGCTGGAAAAAAATATTAATCCCATACAGATTTTTTGTCTTTTTTAATGTTTCAGATTGTCAAACAATTTTTATCAAAATAAGGAAATACAAAAAAGCTGAATTTAGGATGATTTAAGTAATAAAAAGAAAAACGCTAAGTAACCTGGGCTTGTATGAAACTCCCCCTCACATACTTTGTTAAATCATGACATAGCTGTAATTAGACATGTGTCTTTTACATTCAGCAGCCTCACCCAATGTAAATTATTGTCTGAATTTCAAGAACAGAACTACTTTGGGCCAAAAATAACACATAAACCTAACCTAACATTTGCCAGAAATATCTTGACAGAAACATCTTCCCCAAGACTTTAGGGAAAATATTCTGTGGACTAATAAGATAAAAGTATAACCGTTTGAGTTGTGTGTCTGATTATACCAGCCATAAAACTTATATATATATATATATATCTATATATATCTATATATCTATCTATCTATCTATCTATCTATCTATATATATATATATATATATATATATATATATATATATATATATATATATATATATAGATAGATAGATAGATAGATATATATATGTGTGTATTTTGTGTGTGTGTGTGTGTTAACTTCATTTTCATCTGTGGCCCCCCTGGAGAATGCCTTGCCCCCCCCCCAAGGATAAAAGTCTGGCTCCGCCACTGGTGATGTTTATGCGTAAATACATATCAAAATGTTATGCATAGTTGTCACATAAACTATGTGTTAACAGCATGTCAAGAACACCTGCCCTTCTGGGCAACTTCATTTCCTGGCAGTCTGAGTCGCATCTCTTCCAGTTTGTTATTTCTAATCCCGGCCTAAACTACTTTAGCAAGAGGGGGATCTTCCCACCTTTCAATGCTGGAATAACCCGGTGTCTGTCTGCTTCATTAGTAAATATATATGTATATATTTTAATGCAGTAACTCCATGTTAACAGACGTATTACATAAAGCTTTTATAAATTTGACTGTTTAAATTGAGGGTCTCATTAGCCAAATATTTTCCATATTTAATAATTTTTTTTTAAATGGTTCATGGATTACCATTCACTAACCTGACCACTTGTTGCAGATCCGCAGACGTGGATTCTCTGTTCAGCTTAAGACTGAATATTAATTAAAATGAATGTAAATTAAACACAATTGAATCTGTCATTATTATCATTTTAAAAATCACAGGTAATAATAAGAATAAGAATACCTTTATTAGTCCCCCAGGGGGGGAAATTACTGTGAAATTCTGAAAAATAAATATATTACAACTGGATTTTCTTGAACCCATCAGTCAAAATGATGGATAATGGAAAAGTCTAGCGCAACCTCTGGTTTAAATGGCCTTGATTCTGTTAGAAAACATTGCTTAATTTTAAAGTTTCAAACAATTTAAAGCCATATAGGTATAGCGGTTGTGGTGTCTGATGAGTTTTAATAAATTTTTATTGTAAATATAGAAGAAAAAAATTACTATATCCACAAAACATTTCCTTTTTAAAATTTAGTAAGTAGAACTGTGCTGAGACCCTCAGGTTGTAGGGACTAAATGTATGTGGTGCTAAAAAGAAGATCAGCCTGAAGCTCTGGGCCACATGTGGATCTTTGTAGATCTGTCCAATAAAATCATAAAAATGAACACTTGTATATTATAATACCAATAAGATAAACTGAAACAGTTCTGTTGTCCACTTTTCTTCAATATATGAATATGATTGCTCTATATGTTTTCTATGTTTGTATGACAATGAATAAAATTATAAAAACAATTAGCCAGTTCACCACATCAGTACTTTAACTGGAGAAAGTAATTTCATATTTATTAACATATTATGTCAGGAGTTATTGGAAACAAACCAGTATGTAACGCCGCATTATGTAATAATGCTGCAATATGTAACAGCTAATGTAATAAAATCTGACTTCAAAATGTCATAAAATGTCATTAAAACAGCATTATATAATAATCGCAATATGTAATAAAATCCTTAAATGCATTTTGTAATAGTTTCTGCTCCGTTGTGTAAGAACATTATTGCTCTGATTATGATAAAATATGGAGGTAGATCTTTTTTAAAATGATCATGTAATAATGTGGCGCATTATGGAATAAACGATCACAAATCAGTGTTTGTGCTCATCCTAATCAATGTACTTCTAATAACGGTCAGGTTGCATGTGCTGTTCCTATGCATTTAAATCTTTGAAACTTTGGTCAATAAATGTTAAACTTTGGTCATTTAGTTGCTTATTCAGATTCATAGCCAGATCTGTCAGTCTTAACCTTCATGACGTTCAAGGTAAAACAATCAAAACACGTAAACAGCTTTTTTTTTTTTTTAATGGATCGGGATTTCAGAACAAAGGAGAATGTTTCTGTTAATATTAAATAAAAGAACCATATGACTCCACAATTTAATGCAATTTGAACATTTAAGACATTCTGACTTGCCATGTTATCCAGCTGTTAGTAAAAAAATATTAATTTTACTGATAGTGAAAGGGTCATTCATGATTCTTTTTTTTGTCAGCAGAGGGAGAAATTCTATCTGTGGTAAATTTGTCCAGAAAAGCCACACATCACTTCTTAAGTCCCCAGAATCGGTCAGTGATTTGTTGAACAATATACGGCTGTTTCACATATGAAGCTTAATTCTATAGCCTATCAGTTACAAAAACAACCAAAGAAAAAAAATTAATGTGAGACAGAGAATTTTGGCAAAAAAAGACTGTGAAACTCATGCTGAGTGAAAGGGTGTGTGCGCATTGCACTTTTTTTCCACTTTTAATTGTCCTTAACATGGCCATGGTGGTCATTTTGACCGTTTTACAATTTGTGTGTTTAATTACTTTAATTACAAATAAAACAAAGCCTCGCTGGTTCTTGAATTTTCCTAAAACTGTACCTTTTCTTAAAAATGGAAATCATATTTAGTGTACAAGTGACAAATGAATAATGCCAACAGGGAGGCCAGGTGGAAAGGATGGGACTGTGTGAACAGCTGTTGAGCCTGCTGAACATCCAGGGAGACAGCAGAGTCAAAATGCCTCACTGAAGCTGCCGGCTGATATCACAGAGCAGACTGTGGCTGAGGCAGATCCACATCACAGTGACAACTCATGGGACATGACAGTGGCCGAGCTGAAAGCCTTCATCGGCCTTTTGTGTATCTGAGGAGCACAGGAAGCGAGAAAATGGGGCTGATAAGAAGGAAACCCAACATGCACAATTTGAAGATGACAGATTTGCATTGATCTCAGCTACTTGGAACAAGTTTGTGGAAAACTGTAATACCTGCTATAACCCCAGTGCCAGCATCACAAAAAAAAAAAAATCAAAATTAAATACATTTAATTTCAAATAATTTGTACTTGTATATTATACCAATAAGAACTGCATAAAATATATATATTTACTAATGAAGCAGACAGACACCAGGTCATTCAAGCATTGATGGGTGGGAGGCATCCCCTCTCTTTGCTAAAGTAGTGTAGCCCTGAATCAGAAACAGCCTCCTCCTGGCTGGCCTCCCTGTTGGCATCATTCATTTGTCCTTATACATTAAATAATAATGAGGAGGAATGGGCCATCTGGTTGGAGTCTGAGCTGTGGATGGGCTTGGAGCCTTAGGTGGGGTGGTGGGGGGGGGTTTGCTCTGGTTCTCCCGGGATTGTTTGGATTTTTGATTATGGCTCCTGGTCGTGGTGACCGGCCCTTTGGCCGGGTGGCTGCTGGGTTCTGGTGGGTGGTTGGCTGGGGGTGTGTGCCTGGCTGTTGGCGGTGTGTGGTGGTATGGCTCTGCTTTGGTGGGAGGGCTGGCCAGTCAGCTTGGGGTGGCATTCGTAGTGGGGGTGTGCTGTGTGGGTGGGGGTGTGTGCCTGGCTGTTGGCGGTGTGTGGTGGTATGGCTCTGCTTTGGTGGGAGGGCTGGCCAGTCAGCTTGGGGTGGCATTCGTAGTGGGGGTGTGCTGTGTGGGTGGGGGTGTGCTGCCGGCATACTTGGACGCCTCCAGGTCTGTGGTGTGAGATTGGTGGGGTCTTTGATGCGCTTGGCCACTTGGCCGGCCTTCCTCTGCTGCTTCTTCCTGCTGCTCTGGCCACTGGACTAGGGCCAGCCTGCAGGTTCTGTCAGGTGGGTGGGGCGGTGGGCACCTTATGGTGGCGTGGGAGTGGCTGGCGGGTTGTATTCTATCTGGAGCTGTTGGTAGGCACGGATGTGGGTTCCTGGCTGGTGCAGGCTCGTGTGTTGTTTCAAGGACAGCCTAGGGTTGCTGGCGTGAACCGGGCGGCTTGGCGGGCTCCCTGGTTTCCTGCCCTGCTCGTCGCTCCATCTGAGGGATGTCGACCCTGCTGGTTGGGGATGCTGCGGAGGCTTGTAGAGTGTGCTGTGGAGGGGTTGCATCCTTTTTCAGGTCTGGGGCCACTGAGGTTTTGGTTGGTTTGGTGGCACCGGCGATGGGGCTGGGCTTGGTGATGGTTGTCCCTGGACTGAAGTTTCAGGGATGGTGACAAAGGTTTGTTTATATAGTTGAAGGGTCATGGTGGGGGCTGTTGGCCCCGGGTGTGGGTCGACTGCTGGGGATGCTTGGCGGGGGAGTTGATCCTGTCCTGGTGTTGGGTCAGGGAGGCTCGGTGTGGTTGCATGGCTCGGTGGCGTCTGCTTGTTTGCATTTGCGTACGGGGCGGTGTAGTAGGCTTGGGCTGTGTATTCTGATTGGCTTTGTGGGGCTGGGGCCCTAATTTATGTTGGGTAAGTGGAAATTAATGTCTGTATGTGAGCGTGTGGGTAGGAATGTGTGATTATCTTTGTGTGTGGCTATTTATCAGTCAGGTTGGATTCTGGGCTGCCCCCTCTTCTGGGTCATCTTGGGCCCCCCATTAAAAATGTGGGGCCTATTTCCCCCCATCACACTCCCCTCCTGTGGTTGGTGCCTCTGCCCGCCAGTGTGTTGGTGGCTCTTGGTGTCTGGGACTGGGTGCCGGGGTATGTGCTGACACACCCTGGTGGCTGCTTGCCAGGGCCTGGGTGCCCTGGCTCAATTGGGCATCTGCTGGGGGGTAGTGTGCCCACGGGGCTTGGGTCTCTTTGTCCATTGCTGGATCTGCTCCGGCATAGCAGGTTGCAAGCGGGGCCTGTGAGGTCATCACTGAGGCCCCTGGGACTTCTACACTGTGGCTGCCAGGGGGTCGCCCAGGGCTTGCCTCTTCTGCCCTCTGGGGGTGGGAGGTCCAGTTGTCCTTGCGGGGAGCTCCCGAGGCTCTGTGCTTGGGGGACCACTGGGTGTCTGTGGCTCCGGTCTTCCTCGTGCCACCCGCATGTCCTGGGGGGTGAATCAGTGGGCCCCTACACCTACTATCAAATATTCTTAGGGAAAAAGTAAATCTGTTGGGCCTTACCTTGACATTCAGATGACAATTCTGAGTGTCACACTGCTGGACAGGACACGTAAAAAAAAAAAAAAAAAAAAAAAAAAAAAAAAAAAAAAAAAAACAAAGAAAGAAACAGCTGATTAGAAGTGATACAACTCAGCCTGCCAGGAATTGAAGTTGCCCAGAGGGGACATAAACAGATGCTTTTTGTGCCTTAACAGGAGTTGTAATCAATACATATTTCATGCATTGTTGATGTGCTGTTATGCATTAATTATGTGTGACATTTTGACGTATATTCGACACATAAAAATCTCTTACTTTATCTATTAAAAAAAATTAACTGTGACAAAAAAGCAAAAAAGACAAAATCTGGAAGACATGTTTTTTTACAGCTCTGTACATATTCACATGGACCCTCTGTGCTCCAGGAACACCTCATAAAGAATGAAGTTGCTGTGCTGCGTAGAGTGAAACACCCAAACATCATCATGTTGATTGAGGAGGTCGACACACCCTCTGAGTTGTGTCTCGTTATGGAGTTGGTTAAGGTCCGTCAGAGGTAGGATTTCAGCCAACATCTGGTTTGTATGTGTTTGGATCTGTAACAGTTGTCCTTAAATTCCTCACAGGGAGGGGATCTTTTTGATGCCATCATGTCCTCAGCCAAGTACACAGAGAAAGATGCCAGCACCATGGTCTCTAACCTGGCTGCAGCTCTGCTGTATCTCCACAGCATGAACATCGTCCACAGAGACATTAAACCTGAGAACCTGCTGGTATAAACAGATTTACATAATCACCAAAAAAATTTTAAAAAACAAATGCATCTTCTTTTCAGCCATGTGTTACCTTTTAGGTGTTTGAGCATCCAGATGGCTTAAAATCCCTGAAACTTGGAGACTTTGGCTTAGCCACAGTAGTGCAGGGACCGCTGTACACTGTGTGTGGAACCCCAACATATGTAGCTCCAGAGATCATTGCTGAGTCAGGGTAAGCTGAATGTTTAGTCACAGTGTGGAGCATGTGTTGAGATGCAATGTAAATTTAATTCAATTCAAATTCAAAAATACTTTATTTATCCCAAAGGGAAATTAAATGTTGATGTAACTCATTTAGTCAAGGAGTTATTATAGACGGTGATGGCTGTGGGCAGGAAAGATCTCCTATAGCAGCCCGTTTTACAACCAGTCTGAAGAACCCTCTGACTGAAGAGACTCTGTTTTCCAATGACAGTTTAATTTAGAGGATGGTCAGGGTTGTCCATAATTTTCTTGATTTTATGCAAAATCCTTCTTTGCATCATCATCTCCAGAGGTTCCACAGTCGTCCCAGAACAGAACCAGTCTTTTTTATCAGGTTGTTGAGCCTTTTTAGGTCCCTGGCTCTGATGCTGCTGCCCCAACAGATGATGGCAGAGGAGATGACGCTCTCAACAACAGACTTATAGAAGATCTGCAACATCTTGCTGCAAGCCTTGAAGGATCTTAGCTTCCTCCAGAAGTCCAGTCTGCTCTGTCCTTTCTTGTAGACGCTTAACTGTTGAGTCTCCAGTCCAGTCTGTTGTCTAGATGAACACCGAGGTATTTATATTCCTCAGCCACCTCCACTTCTTCTCCCATGATGGAAATAGGGTTTGATCTAACCCTGAAATCTACAATCATCTCCTTTGTTTTGTTCATATTCAAGATGAGATTATTAACATCTAACATAAAAACATTAACATGAAAATATAAATATGAAAATATAAATATAAATATGAAAATACAAATTATATTATCCTTAAAACAGATAAAACATTTTGATGTTTGTGCATATTTTCCCTACATTGCTTTAGTCTAGTATACTAGAATGACAGATGTTAAAAATATGTTTGCTCGAGTTTTTTTATACATCTTACTGTAACCTTTGCTGGTGTCATTCTATTTCTTTCCAGTTATGGTCTTAAAGTGGATATTTGGGCTGCAGGTGTGATCACCTACAGCTTACTGTGTGGCTTCCCCCCTTTTAGAAGGTTAGTTCAAGTCTGATTATGTTCATTGAATTTTATAGCTTCATGATAAAAGGGACCTGTTGGTTGTTAGGGTTTAGTCTGTTATCAGAATTTCACAGTAAAAAATGGCTTTGGAGAAACTTTCTTCCAGGGTTAGACTACGTGCTCATATCTTGAGTTAGTCAGTTTTTTCTTTAGTTGTTTAAGAGAACATTTAGATTTTGAAATTGCTTTATGTTTCATCAATTTCATTTGCTATTTTGGACAGTTTTTTAGTTAATGTCCCTATGGCTAGTCTTCAGTTTCAGTTTGTGCATTTAAAAAGGTTGGTATAGTCATGCATTTCAAGTCAGGTTTATTTGTATAGCATAGTTCAGCCACAAGGCAATTAAAAGTGGTCTAAATGATAAAAACATAATACCAAATAAAAAACATTACATTGCAGCAGCAAATTAAAGAGTAATGAAAAGTTGCAATCCATACTAAAGTTAATCTATGTTCCAACTATCAATCAAAGACAAACAAACCCTAAAAATCTTTTTTTTTTTAGGTGTTGTCCTGTGGGTGTCTTGGGAGACTGCTGATTTTACACTTATTGTGATACCGTTGGTTTCATCTAGCCATTGTGATTATGTAGAACTGTGTTTGGTTCATCTGTCCTTGAAGTTCTTATGTTATCTCAGCAGGGAGAAGCTGAGATTCAGCGCTCAGTGTTTTCTGCTGGTTCATGCTGTCCTTTGTACTGTTTTTGGCAGAGGCTACATGTTTGTGATTGACAGTGCAAAAGATGTTTGATGCAAATATTTCTTTTCCAGATTTATTAAGACAACATCCATCTGGTTTGAAGAGATGTTTACATTACCAGAAGATTCTGTGATTGTCAATAGTTTACTAGGCTGGCAGTACATGGATTTTAAGCTATTCATTGACCAGAAACAGTGTGCTGTAGCCCTCATCTTCACCCACCCACTGTTGGTAGTGGGCTACAGATAAACACCTTGATTTTGATATTTCCAACTGTGTTCAACAGTTGGACTAAAAGTAATCTTTCGAGATCTCTACCTGCTGCTTAACAACATAAAGGGCCTCTGTGTGAATGATGAGATTTTCAACTGTTTGATGTTCAATTATAATTGTCAGTGTTTTCTCAGAGATATCTGACACTATATCATTGGCAAAACTAACTTGGTTGTTTACTTATTGCATTCACTGCCCCATCAATGACAATCAGGACCTTCGGCTTTTTTCTGGCTCCTGAATCACTTTAGGAGAAAATTGCTTAGGTCTTGCCTCATGCCTCTCGTTGGTGTTTGACATTGAGGTAACACTTGTTGCATTGCAGCAAACGTGTTTTTCAGAGGAATTACTGTGATTCCAGTTTGACAGCTGATGTTACTTTTCCTTGGTGTCAGGGTGAAAACGACGTTTCTCCGCATTGTTGGCCAGCTGGTTTTGTCTAAGAGCAGAGTTTGTTCTGCTAAACATCTTCCCAAATCTGAAGGATGGGATTTATTTTTCAGAAGAGAGTTCCTGGGGGGCTGTTTGTCATGGTGCTGGAAAGCTGCCTGTCAGTCCCTTTATTATTTTTGAATGCCGAAGGCTGTCTCATTTCCATATCCAGCATTTACCTTCACGTTTACTTCAAGTTGATGAATCTTCATTTCCCTCACTTCAGTTCTCTGAAATTTGTCGACGTCCTCAGTGGAGAATAGAAGCATTATGTATTGGTTTAGCTTGTAGGTAAAAAAAAATAAAGTAAAAATCAGACAGTCATTAAATTTGAAGTAATGCAGTTGTGAGGGTAGAGCATATAAAAGTAACTACTAAAGCTGGGTACATAAAAACGTGACTTTAATCTTTCCACCTTTGATTTAAAATGCGGCAAACAGTTTTTAATGTTAAGTCATAATGCTTATTGTATTACTATTCCTTTTGATTTAATTTGTGGGGATGTGTATAAAAATAGAAATGCTTAAAATAAATAATCATACAAATTAAAACTAGATATAATCAAATTAATTAAATAAAAGGTTTAAAAATAAACAAATATTTTAGAATTAATATGTTGAAAATAAATAAATACATATATGTTTCAAATAAATACAATTGTACATTAAATATATAAAAATGAGATAATGAATTCATAACATTGTTTTTAAAAGTCAAATAACAGATAAAGCCTGATTTTTTGTGATTTAGGCATCAGTTATTGCAGCAGTTAAATGTGTTTATTGATATATTATCTGTCTCTTAAAGTGAAAATAATCGGCAAGAGGACCTGTTTGATCAGATTCTTCTTGGGCAGCTGAACTTCCCTTCTCCTTACTGGGACAACATAACTGACTCAGCTAAGGTTGGTATATACAACACTGCAAAAGTTTAAACTCTGAATATTTTGGGGGGGGGGGGGGGTTAGGTTCTGTATACGTTTCTCTGTAAACTTGACTGCATATGGTGCTATTTGTTGAACTATTGTCAAGCTGCTTTAAAGTTGATATTTTCCACAAAGTCAAGCCAATATACCACCAGACCACCAGCAGTCCGCCGTGTTTTTGTGTTAAAAAATGTCAAGTTGACGGGAAATTTGAAAATATGATTAGGTAATTATATGTTATTGAAAGACAATATTGACAATACTTAAACGGCAACTATAGAGTCTTCAAAAAGGCAAACAATAAAATACAATTAAAATTAATATAAATTTTTTGCACTTCAGTTAAATCCCAATTAAGTAATCAGCAAGTGGATCTTAAAACAAGCTATTTAATGTTGGTTCATTTACATGAGATTGCTGTAAATATTCTGTTGTATTTTAGTGCATGAATATGCTGTACATGCACATTTTTTTAAATTATCCTACTTACTCAGTTGCACATTAATTTGGATCGGAATATGCTATTCTTGATAACTGCAGTGTGTTATTCCTAATTCTGTTTTTAGATATTTTTATATCTTTGTGTCACTCTACATCCTTTAATGGCCAGTCACTTTGCTGTTGTTACAATGGAATTTACCCACTGTGGGACAATAAAGGATAGTTCTATTCTACTTTATCTAGCTGCAAGCGCAAACACAGAACCAAGCACTGCCAGAAAATGTGTTGAGTGAGCATGTGTAAGATAAACGCATATGTCACACAATATTCTTTATTCACATGCGCTCACATCAGCCTGACTGCAAGCTATACCTCTAAATGTGCAACTATTATTCAGCGTTTATAGTCAAGCTCTTGCAGTTCGCGTTGAGCATGAAGAAGCCGAGCAAGCGGTGAGGCTTTTATACTTGTGTATAAATACGTTTGTGCAGTACTCACTGAGAAGACAGCCTTCATAGAGGGATCATATAAATGACGGTTCAGACAAACCTCCTCAGCAAGAGTACCTTCCAAATCGTTCAGTTTGAGTGACAGGTGGCATGCGTGATCTGAGTCGAATTACAGATCTTCAGAGGAGCACGACCAGGCACCGCGACAGCGCACGAGGCCAATGCGTAGGGCTAGGGATGGGACCTTTGGCACATGCCCTCTCGCTCCTGGTTCAATGCCTCAACTATAAACCTAGCTTAACCCATGTTTGCTATCACTGTTACTGATGTATAAAAAACTTGTTTAAAATAAATAAATGATGCTTAGCCCAGCAGGAGGGCAAGTAAAGCCTGGCAGCCCACCAGCCTTATAAACACACTGGGGGAAACCCTGTTAATGGAAAACGCAACTAACTGCTCCACAGTCTAATCTGAACTTGCCTTGCAGTGATGAAATGCAGTGGTTAAATAAATGCTCAAGCTACTCTCCAACTGCTTCTTTTTTTTTTTTTTTTATTTTAATGCTATTTTACTTCTACAGCCATAGATGGTTTTAACATTGCATCTTTACAAAGCTGCATTTATGTGGTCTGCAAAGTAATATGTTGCTGTAGTCCAAGTAAAATACAGGAAGTCCAACTGCTTAATGCACCTCTGTCATTGAGCCTGTCACCGTAAACAACAAAACCCTGCAAAAATCCGAGGTTACAGCATGCTGCTAGAAATCATACCCTCATGACATTATAAAAAATGCTAGCACAAGAGTGCAAATAAACAACCCAATTCTGCAGTGTCTCTGAAAATCAACATTCAGTTAACCCTTGATAAAACAATCAGAAGTCCATTCATTTAGCCATCCATCCATTCATTATTTTCCACTTATCTGGGATCGGGTCGCGGGGGCAGCAGCCTAAGCAGGGAGACCCAGACTGTCCTCTCCCAAGCCACTCCTCCAGGGTAATCCCAAGGCATTCCCTAGCCATCTGAGAAACAAAGTCCCTCCAGCATGTCCTGCACTGTAAAAAACAGTCTATAGAATTTACCCCCCAAAAAATTAGATAACAATTTGCACTCAGTTTGTTTGGGTAAATTTAACCAAATACTTTTAGTGAAGAGTATCTATTGTCAACAGCTCTGAAACACCAAAGGAAATTAGGTAAAATCTACCTAACATTTTTGGGCACATTTTAATACCAATTACCTTAAAAATTTGAGTAATATTAATGCTTATTTTTCATTGTTGATCTCCTTAATAATTATACCTAATAATTAATAAAGATAATTAACTATTACTGACCTCAGGAAAAGTTCCACAGAAATGCATTTTCAGACAGTAAATGATCAGATCAACCTTTATTTAATAAACCACATGTTCAACAAATAAACAGATGCTACAAAATCATTATACATGCTTAATTTCAAGTAGCTTGAAATATGTCACATTTTAGTTAGTAAAATAGATGTAAAGGTACATCTCTTGACTCTTGAACAGTGTTTTTACACTGCTATACAAAAGGACATATCAATATTAGTTAAAGGACAATAATCTGAAAGTTTCTTCCCCAAAATCACTTAACCAGATTCGCAGTTGGATATTAGTTTGTTCTGAACAGTCTGTTTGTACCAACAGACCGGTACAGTGCCTGCATCACTGCCGACACAGCACCAATCTGCCTATTGGTCTCCTGCTTCATTTTTCCCTCATTCGTGAACAAGATCCCAAGACAGTTACACTCCTCCACTTGGAGCAGGACTTCTTTCCCAACTTGGAGAAGGCACGCTACCCTTTTCTGGCTCAGGAGTTAGGGTTAAGAGGATCAGTGCCTCCTTGGATTTGGATTCTCATTCTGGTCGTGTCACACTCGGCTGCGAACTGCTCCAGTGAAAGCTGGAGCTCATGATCTGGTGAAGCCAACAGGACCACATCATCTACAAAAAGACAAAAAGCAGAGATGTGATCCTAAGGCCACCAAAACGGATCCCCTCAACACCTTGCTTGCGCCTAGAAATTCTGTCCATACAAGTCCCAACAGAATCGGTGACAAAGAGCAACCTTGGTTGAGACCAACTCTCAATGGAAACGAGCCCGATGTAAGGACACTCAGGGAAGACCCGGAAATTCAACCACACACAGAAGTAAGTAAAGGAAAAACAAGTTTATTCAGTTTTTCGGGAACTTGTTGCTGCTCAGGATGAAGTCGTCAAAAACTCAACACTGTGGAGCAGTGGATGGGTGGAGCAGAGGAACTACAGGTCTCACGACAGGGAGGTGCAGCAAACCAATAGAACAGGCTCCGGAGGAAACAATGAAGGTCTCCACAAGGGAATCCAAATGCAGCACCAGGGGCTTAGACGATAATCAGGCAGAGGTAATACACAGGAAGGCAGAGAGAGCAGACTTAGCTTGAGGGACAGGCAATACTCGGTGGTCGTGAGGCGGAGCTTGAGTCAGGGTCCAGAAATCCAGAATCAAAGGAATCCGTAACGGGCTTGGCAGGAGGGGAAGATTCATGGACAGAAAGGGGTCGAAGAAACACTAGAAGGCAAGGCATGAAACGCTGGATCTCTACTGGCTCGTGGCTGTCGATAATCTGGCAAGGAGGCAGAGGCTGAGAGGTGTTTAAGTAGAGCGGAGCCCAGGTGGCACAGATAATCAATCAGGCGAGGCAGGTGAGTTGAATGAATGCTAAACACAGCATGGACAGGACAGAACGTGAATCATGACACCCGACTTACTGCCAGCAATATGGACCAAGCTCAGACATCAGTCATACAGGGACCTAATAGCCTGCATTAAAGCCTCCTCACACCCTCCCACACACACAGGACTCTCCAAGGGATAAGGTTGAATGCCTTTTTCAAGTGTACAAAACACATGTAGACTGGTAGGGCAAACTCCCATGCACCCTCTAGGACCCTGGTGAGGGTGTAGAGCTGGTCCAGTGTTCCATGACCAGGACAACTACCAGACACAGAAGTCTATTTTTCAATTGGTTTTGCTATTATATTGTAAATCATGATTTACCTCAACAAAATTCACCCATACAACAAACTAATCTCTGCATTCTGTGGAGAATAGAGAAATGCTAAGTACAACTAATCTGTGTAATACACAATACATATTTTGAATGCAGTTAGAAATATGTCCCCAGTGGTAAATATTTTCTATAATTGCATTTTACCAAACTAAGTTCATGAACAACTGGTGTAAAAACACTTTTAGGTGTAAATCTGAGCTAAACTAAACTATCACTATGATTTCTATCCAGGATTTGATCAGCAGGATGCTGCAGGTGAATGCAGAGGCTCGAAACACAGCAAAGGATGTCCTCTCACACCCCTGGGTCACGGTATTCTTCTCAAACAACCATTTGAGTCTTTCTGCATGCATACTCAAAGACAGCCTGAAACATAGTGGAGTTTCTGTGACGAAAGGCAATCTCTCTGCTACACACAGGATGATGGAGTGATGAAAAACAACATGAAGACAGAGGTTTCAGGTAAACTGAAGATGCACTTCAATACTACATCAAAGCAAAACAGCACCATAGCTGGAGTGTCCATTATAATGGTAAGCTGCTGAATGCATCTTAGCCCAAACATGTGGTAAATATTTATAAAGCGGTTGTTACATGTACTGAATAATCTTGTTATCGTACTTAAGCTTTGACATGGGTTTCATCAGAGCTGACATGCAGCTGATGCGGTTGGTGAATGTTTGACCCTAATTCCAAAGACTTGAACAACAATTTTTTTCCCCTCATCATCCAAACAGGGTATAATGCCACATGGTAGACAACCTTGGCTGCTGTGAACTTGTCCAGCAGGATTTTAGGGATGGAAACATGGGAAAACTTGCAGGCTGGACAGCTGAGAACTCAGTCATTCCTCACCCTTTTTCTTACTCTCCTGAATGTTTTCCTCCTTCCACTCATCAGCTCATTCTATCAGACTCATGCACACTGAAAATTTGTTTAGCATGATTAGACTCCTTTTGTTGTGAATCTAATTTGACAGTGTGAGGTTGAAATTTAGGTTGAAGCTATGGCTCCTTCTAGGGCTGGGCAATATGACTAAAAAACATATCACAATATAAGCATTTCATATCAGTCCATATCAATAATTATTGATAAGGGTTTTTTTTAATATCCAAAATACTGCCAAACTGGTGACATGACCTTTCCTCTTTTATTCACAATGTCTTCTTGAGTTGTTGCACTCAATTTTTCCTTTCTCTCCACCCTATTCTTTTTTATTTTTAAGCAGTTATGAGGTACGGTGGCAAATATGAAACTGCTCCCACATTTTTCTCCACAGTGACAAAACCCACTGACTGTGAAACCAGTAACTACATATAAACAATGAAATGAAACTATCGCACTTGTGAACATGGACATGAATTGCGCACCGGATTGTGCATAATCAAATGTCTCAGGGTTCTGATGTTGATCTGCAGGCTGAATCCGAGCTCTCCTGCCGCACTATAAACTGGAATTACAAGCGCCACTTCAGCCAAAGTTTTGACATCAGGGAATCTTTTCTCCATTTCAAGCAATCAGAAGTCGGCATAACTCTCTAAACGAGGGACAGCAGGAGGAAATCTCCCAGAAGCGCTCCAAAGCCTCCAGTCCATACCTCTTCAATGTGCTGTCAGCTCCCGGATTTCAAGATTGAAGGATTTTTATTGACCTTCCAGTTCACATTTGCATGTTTATGGTACAAAATTTGGACTCAGGTCCCAGTTCAAGAAGCCTAATAAAGAAATAAATATAAATAAATAAAGTTTAAAAAGTGAGATAAAGCTGTGTTTAGTGCATTAAATGTGGGAGATGCATTTAGTTCAATGTCCAGACCAGAGACAATAATAATCAGATGGCATTTCTTCTTTTATTATCGTTTGATTCAGTTACCTCTGCGATGTTTTCTGTGCATAAAGTTGCGTCTGCATCAAGTGGTCCTGTGTGAACTGTAATCCGTCGCGGATGGCCTTCAGATTTTTAAATAAACTGGTCAAAGACGGAAAATATCCCGTTAGCGTGACCCTTGCTGTGTGTTCTGAGAACCATGCAGGCTCCGCGCACACTGCCTGTGGACAGTTGAGATTTCATCTTCAAGCGCACCAATTGCCTATATTTCTTGTGCCAAACATCTTAATTTCCCACAAACCGAATGGATCCTAGCAAGTTTGGTGAGCCAGTTGGAGCCTAGCCCTGTTTCTTCTCCACCAGGGCAGCCTCCGCAGACCTGTCACTGCAGCACAGAGAGCGCCTGTCACACTGCACGTCCTTATTGCGACAGGTTGCGCTGACTCTCAACATGATCTCGGTGTCGCATACAAACAGTCCGATGTGAACACTGTTTTGTGCAACGGTCGTAAAAACGTACCTTTGTACAGACGTGTCCAGTGAACATCAACTTTGACTCCGCATTGTTCTGCCTTGAGAACGTGCAGACATCCGAGTGACGCAGGCCGGAGTATGTTGGGGACAATACGAAGCTGCTGCTGCGCATGTTACGCAACACGTTGTTGCTAGGTAACCATAGAGCGAGTTAGTTAATGCCACCAATGTTATGATTCATGTTCGGTCCTGCCCATGCTGTAATTAGTTTTCATTCAACTCACCTGTGTCACCTGGGCCCTGCTCTACTTAACTCCTCTCAGCCCCTGCCTCCCTGCCAGATTATCGACAGCCACGAGCCAGTAGAAATCCAGCGTTTCATGCCTTGCCTTCTTGTGTTTCTTCGACCCATTTCCGTCCACGGATCTTCCCCTCCTGCCAAGCCCGTTACGGATTCCTTTGGTTCTGGATTTCTGGACCCTGACTCAAGCTCCGCTTCACGACCACCGAGTATTGCCTGACCCTCAAGTTAAGTTTGCTCTCTCTGCCTCTCCGTGTATAACCTCTGCCTGATTATCGTCTAGCCCCTGGTGCTGCGTTGGATTCCCTTGTGGAGACCTTCATTGATTCTTCCTGAGCTGCTACCAGTTCCTGATACTAAATAAACTTGTATTTCCTTTACGTACTTCTGTGTGTGGTTGAATTTCCGGGTCCTCCCTGTGAGTCTTTACAGAATAATCTGGCCTCTATGGACCCGTCACCCACACAGGAGTGGCGTTCAAGTGTTGAAGGCGCAATTAACCGCCTGGAAGCAAACATGCAAGACATGATAAACAGGGTTGTTAGGATGCCCTCCTCTCCTTCCCCTAAGGGTACCCCTCCCCCTGGCTTCGAAGTCGCTACGTCGGGTTTCCAGGTCTCGCCCATTAATGAGCACTGCTTTTGACCTGATTCAGGGATCTACAGTTTTTACCAAGCTCGATCTCAGAAATGCCTACCATCTGGTCCGTATCAAGGAGGGGGATGAGTGGAAGACGGCATTTAACACTCCAACCGGCCATTATGAATACCTGGTTATGCCCTTTGGCCTATCCAACGCTCCCGCAGTGTTCCAGGCTCTTGTCAATGATGTCCTTAGGGACATGGTCGGTCGTTTTGTTTATGTTTATCTGGATGACATCTTGATTTTTTCTAAGGATCTCACTGCCCATCAGACTCGTGTCCGTTCTGTTATTCTCCGCTTGCTGCAGAATAACCTGTTTGTCAAGGCAGAAAAGTGCGAGTTTCACAAATCGTCCACTTCATTCTTGGGTTTCGTCATCTCTCCTAACAGGATTTCCATAGACCCCAGCAAGACGGACGCCATCAAGAATTGGCCCTGCCCACAAGACCGTAGACAACTTCAGAGGTTTCTGGGGTTTGCTAATTTCTATCGACGGTTCATCCGCAATTTCAGTTCTGTTGCTTCTCCACTTCATTCTCTTACTTCATCCAAGTGCAAGTTCATTTGGAGTAAGAGTGCTGCTGAGTCCTTCGACCACCTTAAAAAGGCCTTCACCTCCGCTCCTGTCCTCCGCGCACCGGACCCTTCTCGCCAATTCATTGTAGAAGTGGATGCTTCTAACTCTGGGGTGGGAGCCGTTCTCAGCCAGAGAAACACTGATGAGAAGATTCACCCATGTGCCTTCTTTTCTAGAAAACTGTCTTCTGCAGAGACCAACTATGATGTCGGTGACCGGGAACTGCTGGCAGTCAAACTGGCCCTCGAGGAGTGGAGGCACTGGCTCGAGGGAGCTAAGGAACCCTTCGTGGTCTGGACTGATCATAAGAATCTGCAGTACCTCAAGTCTGCTAGGAGACTTAACCCCAGGCAAGCCAGGTGGGCTCTATTCTTCAGTCGCTTTAATTTTTCACTGTCTTACAGACCTGGGAGTAAGAACACTAAGCCAGACGCACTCTCCAGGCTGCATGAGACTATGGAGGAGAGTCAAGAGGCTAAGCAGGTGGACTATGTGCTCCCCTCATCTGCGCGGCTAGCAGTTTCCAGGCTAGAGCTAGAGCAGAGAATCAGAGAGGCCCATCTGCAAAGCCCCATCCCTGAGAGCTGTCCTAAGAATCGACTATTTGTCCCTGAGCAGCTAATACCTGAGGTACTATCCTTTTGTCATGCCTCTAAATTTTTCTGTCATTCGGGAGTCACTAAGACCCTAGCTGTGATCAGGAGGTGTTTCTGGTGGGAGACTATGCTGCAAGATGTAAAGGAGTTTATCAAGGCTTGCAGAGTGTGCTGTCAGGCTAAACCATCCCGTCGACCGCCCTCTGGGCTTCTGCGGCCCCTCCCGGTTCCTCACCGCCCATGGTCCCACATATTCATGGATTTTGTTACTGGTTTACCCTCTTCCAATAACCATTCTGGCCTCCTCACAGTTGTGGATCGATTTTCTAAGATGTCCCACCTGATACCACTTTGCAAACTGCCTTCGTCTAAGGAGCTGGGAGCGGTTCTGGCCCGTGAGGTGTTCCGTTTGCATGGTCTACCTACTGACATTGTGTCTGATCGAGGACCCCAGTTCATTTCTAAATTCTGGAAAGAATTTTGTGGTCTCCTGGGCATCATAGTAAGTCTCTCGTCAGGATTCCACCCTCAGTCTGACGGGCAAACGGAGAGGGTCAACCAGGAGGTGGAGACCAAGCTTCGCATGCTCTGTGAACATGATCCCTCTTCCTGGTCACAGAACCTTCCATGGGTGGAGTATGCCCTCAACTCACTCCCTTCTAGTTCCACAGGTCTGTCTCCCTTTTACACAGTTTATGGCTACCAGCCTCCAGTCTAGTCCCTTCAAGAGAAGCCCACTAGAGTTCCCTCTGCTCATGCCTCCGCTTTAAAGTGCCAGCGGGTATGGCGCCA
The DNA here is from genome assembly GCA_014839685.1 of Anableps anableps. Lineage (NCBI taxonomy): Eukaryota > Metazoa > Chordata > Actinopteri > Cyprinodontiformes > Anablepidae > Anableps > Anableps anableps. Next base: position 90,952 of record CM026065.1, read on the forward strand.
GGCCCGCAGGGCCCTTCTAAAGTCCTCTGCTTTATGTTCTAGATTTGCAAATCGTCGCAGAGTTCCGCCACCCACTTACATCGAAGGTCAAAAGGTCTGGCTGTCCACCAAGGACCTTCCCTTGGGGGTTGAAAACCGGAAGTTAGCCCCTCGTTTCATTGGACCCTTCCCGATTTCCAAGGTGATCAACCCAGTGGCTGTCCGGCTCCGCCTCCCCAGGACTCTCAGAGTTTGTCCCACCTTTCATGTGTCACGTGTCAAACCTGTCTTCTCTTCACGGTTGGTTCCCTCCTCCAGGCCCCCTCCTCCCGCCCGGATCATTGATGGGGGTCCCGCTCACACGGTGCGCCGCCTCCTTCGCTCCAGACGTTGGGGCCGGTCCATCCATTACTTGGTGGATTGGGAGGGATATGGGCCTGAAGAGTGCTCCTGGGTGCCGGCCCGACACATTTTAGACAAATTCCTTATCAGGGAGTTTCATCGGTCCAATCCTGACCAGCCAGGTGGTCCTTCTGGAGCCGGACCTTGAGGAGGGGGTACTGTTATGATTCATGTTCGGTCCTGCCCATGCTGTAATTAGTTTTCATTCAACTCACCTGTGTCACCTGATTGCTGATCTGTGCCACCTGGGCCCTGCTCTACTTAACTCCTCTCAGCCCCTGCCTCCCTGCCAGATTATCGACAGCCACGAGCCAGTAGAAATCCAGCGTTTCATGCCTTGCCTTCTTGTGTTTCTTCGACCCATTTCCGTCCACGGATCTTCCCCTCCTGCCAAGCCCGTTACGGATTCCTTTGGTTCTGGATTTCTGGACCCTGACTCAAGCTCCGCTTCACGACCACCGAGTATTGCCTGACCCTCAAGTTAAGTTTGCTCTCTCTGCCTCTCCGTGTATAACCTCTGCCTGATTATCGTCTAGCCCCTGGTGCTGTGTTGGATTCCCTTGTGGAGACCTTCATTGATTCTTCCTGAGCTGCTACCAGTTCCTGATACTAAATAAACTTGTATTTCCTTTACGTACTTCTGTGTGTGGTTGAATTTCCGGGTCCTCCCTGTGAGTTTTTACAACCAACCTTTCTTTGCTGGGCCCTGAGAGGTAGAGCGGCCAAAGCCTTTCCTGCCTACATCCTCCAGAATACTCTGCGGTTCTGGATCGGAGTTAAGTGAAATTATCCATGACTACCTGACAAACAGACCACAGTTTGTGAGACTGAAGGACTTTGTGTTTGACCAGGTGGTCAGCAGCACAGGAGCACCACAGGGGACTGTACTCTCACCATTCCTTTTCACTCTGTGCACTTCAGACTTCCAGCACAAGTCAGACTCCTGTCATCTCCAGAAATATTCAGATGACTCTGCAGTTGTCGGGTGGATCAGAGATGGACAAGAAGCTGAGTACAGAGAGCTGGTGGACCGCTTTGTGTCATGGTGTGGAAACAATCGTCTCATCTTGAATGTGAACAAAACAAAGGAGATGATTGTAGATTTCAGGAGAAACGGGGTCAGATCAAACCCTGTTTCCATCATGGGAGAAGAAGAAGTTAGGTAGTTGAGGAATATAGTAGGAGGTGGCTGAGGAATATAAATACCTCGGTGTTCATCTAGACAACAGACTGGACTGGAGACTCAACAGTTAAGCGTCTACAAGAAAGGACAGAGCAGACTGGACTTCTGGAGGAAGCTAAGATCCTTCAAGTTTTGCAGCAACATGTTGCAGATCTTCTATAAGTCTGTTGTTGAGAGCGTCATCTCCTCTGCCATCATCTGTTAGGGCAGCAACATCAGAGCCAGGGACTTAAAAAGGCTCAACAACCTGATAAAGAAGGCTGGTTCTGTCCTGGGGACAACTGTGGAACCTCTGGAGTTGATGATTGAAAGAAGGATTTTACATAAAATCAAGAAAATTATGGACAACCCTGACCATCCTCTTCATGAAACTGTCATTGGAAAACAGAGTCTCTTCAGTCAGAGGGTTCTTTTCAGACTGGTTGTAAAACGGACCACTACAAGAGATCTTTCCTGCCCATAGCAGTCTATAATAACTCCTTGACTAAATGAGTTACATCAACATTTAATTTCCCTTTGGGATAAATAAAGTATTTTTGAATTTGAATTGAATCACGTGTCTATCGCGATATATATCACTATCGTTTTATCACCCAGCCCTTGCTCCTCCTCTCCATCCTTCTCCTCCCTTATCCTCCTCTCTTACACCTGATCCAAGAACAGAGGATGTCTGGAACTCAAAGCCTGGCACACATTTTACCTCTTCCTACACTTCCGACTCCTTTCACCACCCTCATCCTAACTCCTGTCTTCCTCTCCAACCATCACCTTTTTACTGATAGCCCACTTCTCACCCTCCCTTCCACTTCTTTCCTTGACATTGTTTAGCTGGTCTCCACCTTTGGCAGTTTCAGTAACTTCTGCCTTTATCAGACTGATGTTGCATACTTCCTATTTGTCACTTTGCTCCTTCACTCACAATTTTTAACCTTAAACAAAGAGCATCTTTGTTTTATGAGCTGACCGTGTGGTTTGCTTCTCTCACTATAATGACTTAGCAGTCTTAGGTTATTTAAAATTATTGGTATAGTGTTCCACCTTGAGGAGAAAAACAAGAAGTGTATTGAAGTGGCCTTGTAATAATTAGCACAGATGGATGCAAAATGACTTATGATCCTTGGCTGTTTGGATTTCAGTTGGAATTTATTTGTATTTTGGCCTCTGTTTGCTTATATTCATCAGGTCTTGCATATTCTGTTTAATTCTCCGTGTTTGTTATTGTTTTAAAGATGTTGCCGTATTAGTTCATTCCTTGGTATTTAGTTTTTTAGTTTATTCTTGTGTTCTGTTCTTTGTGCGTTTGGATTTTGTTCTCTTAGATCAGTGTTGTTCCTTACCCCCTGATTTGTTGGGTTTTTTTTTTAGTCTTAGTTCAGCCTCTCTGCTTATTATTCACCTCCCCTTATACTGCCAGTTTTACTTCTTCTGCAGCTGTTGTTAATTACCTGATTTCTTCACCTACATCCAAGGTCATTACTCCTCAATGTACACAGCTCAAAAAAATAAAGGGAACACCTAAACAAAACAATGTACCTCCACATCAGTCACACCTTTGTGGAATCAATGTCACCAGTTAGATAGTAACACTTACTGTGAATCAATTTCACCTGCTGCTGTGTAAATGGAACATACAACAGGTGGAAATGAGAGGCAATTAGCAAGACAACCCCTATAAAAGAGTGATTCTGCAGGTGGTCACCACAGATCATTTCTCTGTTCTCGTCCTTTCTGGTTGAACTTTTAGTCACTTTTTCATTTTGTCAGTGCTGTCACGCATAGAGGCATCATGAGGCATTTTTTTTACAGCCCACTGAAGTTGCTGAAGTAGTGCAGCTAATCCAAGATGGAACATCAATGCGAGCGGTGGCAAGAAGATTTGCTGTGTCTCTTAGCACAGTGTCCAGAGCATGGAGTAGGTACCAGGAGATAGGCCAGTACACCAGGAGAGATGGAGGGGGCCATAGGAGGGCTACAACCCAGCAGCAGGACTGCTACCTCATCCTTTGTGCAAGGAGGAACAGGAGGTCCACTGCCAGGGCCCTATAAAATGACCTCCAGCGGGCCACTAATGTGCATGTTTCTACTCAAACAGTCAGAAACAGACTCCATGAGGGTGGTATGAGGGCCCGACATCCACATATAGGGCCTGTGCTTACAGCCCAACACCGTGTAGAATGATTGCCGTTTTGGAACACCACAATTGGCAGATTCGCCATTGGTGCCCTGTGCTCTTCACGGATGAAAGCAGATTCACTCTGAGCACATGTGACAGACGTGACAGAGTCTGGAGACACCGTGGAGAACGTTATGCTGCCTGCAACATCCTCCAGCATGACCGGTTTGGTGGTGGGTCAGTCATGGTGTGGGGAGGCATTTCTTTGGATGGCCACACAGCCCTCCATGTGCTAGCCAGAGGTGCCCTGACTGCCATAAGGTACCGGGATGAGATCCTCAGACCCATTGTGAGACCATATGTTGGTGCAGTGAGCCCTGGGTTCCTTCTTAGGCATGACAATGCTGGGCCTCATGTGGCTGAAGTGTGTCAGCAGTTCCTGCATGATGAGGGCATTGATGTTATGGACTGGCCTGCCCATTTCCCAGACCTGAATCCAATTGAGCACGTCTGGGACATCATGTTTTGGTCAATCCACCAACGCCACGTCGCACCACAGACCGTTCAGGAGATAACTGATGCTCTAATCCAGGTCTGGGAAGAGATCCCTCAGGAGAACATCTGCCGTCTCATCAGGAGCATGCCCAGGCATTGGCAGGAGGTTATACAGGCTCGTGGAGGCCACACACACTACTGAGCCTCATTTAGACTTATCTTGAGGTATATTCACTGATGTTGAATCAGCCTGTCATGTTATTTTCTACTTTCATATTGAGTATGAATCCAAATCTTCATGGTGTCATAATTTTGATTTACATTGATCATTTTTGTGTTATTCTTTTTTCAATAAGAATATTTAATTAGTTGAGATCCAGAATGTGTTATTTTAATGTTCCCTTTAATTTTGTGAGCAGTGTATATGTAGCTCACTGGCTTCATTTTTTAGTACTGGATTCTTCCATTACTCTGCCCATTCTGAGAATGGGTACAATGGCATTCTCCGTCTGCATTCCTTGTCCTGCTACCCCAGTGATTTCCTTTGCAAGTTCTCTCCTTTGTTCCTTTGTTATTAATAAAACTCAGTTCACCTTCATCTTTCTCTGCGTTTGGGTCCTCTTTGTGAAACAAACATGATAGGCTGTATTACATGGATGTAACATTTTCTTTCTTAAAGACCAACACAACACAGTACCAGAAACATTTTAACAAAGAAACCTTTTATTGTTATCAGCTTAGTTATCAAAGATGATTCAAGTTTATTGTGATTGGTGTTTGTCTTTAATATGAGAATAAAGTTGTAATTTTATGAGGACTCTACACCAAACTGTGTTAAAAAGAGGATGAACATATTATGAAGTTATAGTTGGTATCAGTTTTACAAATAAATAATCTTAACACATCAGCATCAAATTATTATCAGCTGCATGACTTTGAAATTATTGTTTAAAGGACTGTCCAACCACAAACTTGTTGAGCTGCTCATGTCAGATCTTGATAACTCTGTCGAAGCTCCTTTTCTCATTAAAACTACTTTTTTCTCATAATTTTATGACTTTCTTTCTCCATCTGTCCTCTGTGGAGGTAGATATATTTCAAAACATCCACACTCGAATCCGCAAGCAGTCTGTTGATTAAATTGAATACTGCTGCCATCTAGTGACCAGAAGCTTGTTTATTAGTCAAGCATGAATAAAGGCAATAATACAGTCCTGCTTCTTGCACTTCTTGTAAATATTATTGAAATTGTGGGTGTACTCCGTAGCGATTTCTGATTTTAAAAGTAGCGAAGTAGATGACATGATCTAAATTGTACTTAAGTATTAGTAAAATTACATACTTGAAATAAATAATAATAAACAAGTACTCAAAAAATCTACTTAATTACAGTAGCATGAGTATTAGTAATTCGTTACTTCCACCCCTGATATTTGGGCAAGTTTTTCTTTGTGCAAAGTGACAGAGAGTAAACTGGGGCTTCGAGAAAGGAAAAAAAGAATGAGGGCAACAATTTAGAGACTAGAAAAGGACAAGAAATCCCCTAGAATCGATTGGGTTTCTACCTTTCAGACTTTTGAAATTATTGAAAAAGCTGTGTTTCAACAGTTAAACACAGTGTTGGTTCTGTTGGACCTCAGTGCAGCATTTGACACTGTTGACCATGAGATATTATTGAAGGGACTGGAGAGCTGGGTCGGACTCTCTGATATAGTACTGGACTGGTTCAAGTGTGACCCCAAGAACAACTTCTTTGTGTCAATTGGTAACTGCTCATCGGAGCCGAGAGAAGTCACATGTGGGATACCCCAGGGTTCAATCCTAAGCCCTCCTATTTAACATCTAAATGCTCCCACTACCTCAGATTATAACAAGTAATAAGATTAGCTACCACAACTACGCAGATGATACACAGCTCTACATTACAATGTCACCAGCCGACGCACTGAGTTCCTTTAAATCAAGGCTAAAACCCCACCTGTTTAGAACTGCCTTTGATTAATAGTAAGTGGAACATTGATCAATATAACTGATGTGTATTTGCTTGATGATTTTAATCATGTCATTTGACAAAATGCAGCGTATATTACTTGTTTCACAATTGGTGACCGTATTTATGATGTAAAGCAATTTGAACTGCCTTGTTGTTGAAATGTGCTATACTAATAAACTTGACTTGAAACATGACTTGAAGTCTCCCCAGGGGTGTTTTGAGTTATTTACAGATTCTGAAAGTATGGATTCTAAGCTTTATAATGATGTCAAACACATGGAAGTAAAAAAGTGAAGATATGGCCATTTGAATGCTGGCACACTGGAAACAGATTTTTGAGAAAATAGCTCTCTCAGTTTCAAAAGAATTGTCCTCAAACCTTTTGGGCAGCCTGAGGGTGTTAAAGGCTGTTCATTTACATTAACCCCACACCGCAGCATTGACTGTCAACAGGTATAGTTAGGAAGGTGTGCAGACAAAAGCTCTCATAAGCCAGTTTTTGTCTGGCTTATCTAGTTGGAAATATATTTTCAGAAATTTTCAGCTTTTGTCCCTCTTTCCAACAAGGCTGAGAACTTCTGTTTTGTTAAACTTTGTCATGGAGTCATCTGTGAACCCTGAAGTTTAGTGGCCTGAGGGAGAGAAACAGGCTATAACTTGATTTTGGTGACACCACAAACATTAGCTTCATCTTAAAGCATACACAATTTTCATTTTAATTCATTAACAAAAAAGTCTGTCACGCCATCATGCTCTTCTGTGCAGTGGCTTCTGAGTTAGCATTGCACATTCAGACAGCATCCCCTGAATGGTACCATAAACGTTGAGTAAATGTTTGCAGACAACATTGACCTATATTAATGACATTAAAGACCACCCAGGCAAAAGTAATTTTAAAAAAAAACACACACCACCACCACCACTATTTTGCTATACATTCATGTACATCAGAGACATCAGTAAAACTTTCATAACAAAAATGTAAATGGTACAGAGTATCAATTTTAATGCAACAGGTTCTGGATTAAGACATTCACAGCAAAATAATTCAAGGAAAATGTATTTAGTTATTTGTAAAGTTCTGTATTTTACAGGCTTAAATAGAAAAAAATGCATGCATATATATCATACATTAACAGTTATAAAAAACAAAACTTATCAAACTAATGCAGTAGGTAATGTATATGCATGTTAGGACAGGATAAAGTACTTCCGCTGATAACAGTATTTACTGCATCTTTTTCACCTTCACATAACTCAGCAGGCTCAGCAGATAGAAACTAACATCAGAACAACAAAGCTTGTGATCAAACAATAAGTCTCTTGGTTGGATGTTTTAGTCAGGATTGGGTCTTAGTCCCCATGGTGTGTTATGGGGATGTGGTGAAAGCAGGGCTCTAGGTCCCCTTATTCTTGTTTATCTTTTTCTATTTCTGCAAAGATGTTTTGTGTATGCAAGTGGGACTCGCTGGTTCCATGGTGTTGGTCCCTGTTCCTTTTCCTTCTCATTATGTGTTTTTTCTGTGCTGGGTAAGGGTCACAATCACCAAACAGAACAAAAACCAAAGACATTGCATCCCCCAAGCTGCACTCCCACTCTGTTTTATGAGGCTTCCTCCTCATTGGCACTGTGATGTTCCACTGTTGGTGTAGTTGCAGACTTGTTTTTGCAACCTTTGTTATGTTTCAGCTGTTCTCCCACCATTGCCTGGATTTCTGTATCCAACAAAGGATACGTTCTTTCATAAATCCCCTGGAAAAAAAAAAAAAAAGAGATACAATTGCTTTTTTGTTTTTTAATTTGAATGTATGCATTATCAAGAAATAGCTGCAAAAAAAAAAAAAAAAAAAAAAAAAAAAAAAAAAAAAAAAAAAAAAAAAAAAAAAAAAAAAATCTTTTACCAAGGCTAAATTGCAACCAGATGGTTAGTCTGCTTAAAAAAAAAAAAAAAAAAAAAAAAAAAAAAAAAAAAAAAAAAAAAAAAAACCCACTTTTTAAACTGTTAATCTAGATCAACTTTTTGATGCGTCAGTGGTCCAACAAACCAGAATCCAATGGCTCAATTAATTACTTAGTATGCAGTCACGTTCTACAGAGTCCCACTAATGACCTCATTAACTGCCTCAGGTGTGTTGAAGCAGAGACACACTTAAAACTTGTACGATACCAGCCCTTGAGGACTGGAGTTGAAGACCCCTGATCCAGAGTATTATTCAGTTGTTGCCCCACAATTAAATGTTTCAACAGCTATAGAGAAACCTGCACAATCACAAAATCCAGCTATATGATAATATACAACAATTCATACAACTTTAGGCTGAAAGGTACATGAGTTTAGACTTACAAAATATTAAAGTCAGGAAGTGCATGTGAGCAGAAAGACCTCTTATCCTTGCCCACTGCAGTTGTCACAATGCAGATCTACGTCAGGTTCTCCAGCTCCAAAATTGGTGCATGTAGCTGATGATTACCTTGCTCCCCTTTGTTGATGACATGCCTTAATCAATCAGGAAATTCACTTGTTTTTGCAACCCTTCACATGAGACCCCAAAAAAGGCCACATTCCCACAGAGTCAGGAAGAACACTGGCCCAGGCTGAAGTGGATTTGAGGGGAAATGCATCAAATGAGGACAGAGGGATAAACAACGATGACATCAGTTGAAAGCTGTGCCTCTTTATAGCAGTTTTATAAACTTTTGTGTGCCATGAGTGACAAATAGTACCTACTGTGCAAAAATCAAAGCTTTAGTGCATCCTGAATTTCTTGCTTCCAGCTAGGTAGGGACCAATGGACAACTGATTGACGACAGGTCTTTTTGGAGGCAGCTATCATCTCATTGCACATGGCTCTCTCTTTTTGCACAAGCTGAAGATGATCCTGTTGCTGCTGGATTGCTTCAGTCTTTCTCTCCTCTGGAAGGTTTCCACATCTTATCAGGTGTTCATTATTCTGTTGACATTGCCAGCAGACATCTGTGCGCGGTCTTGCAGGTTATAATGTGTGGGAATAGCTGGGTCCACAGCACCTTAAAGCTTGAGTCTGAGATTACACGTTCACCTAGAAAGAAACATTATGTCATTAGATTTCACTGTTCTAAAAAAATAAATATTTACACATACCAAGCTCCTCAGCAGACCTCATGCAGAGACACCACACTGAGGCCTTGGACACATGAGTTGGCAGTATTTTAACATGCCAGTCCTGGTGCCCAAGATGTCAACCCGGCAGCATGGTCAGCGTAGTTCTTAATAAAACCCAGAACTCTGTTGATTTGTTCGCAGCTGATTAACCGAGGTGTCTGTGGCCGTGGCCCCCTTTTTTCTTAGGCATGGTCATGCCCTGTTCTCAAAGTGCCTGATTATGTCAGTCAATGTGGCTTTGCAAATTCTGAAAAGGAAAAAACAAAAATACTTTGTTCAGATTATGGATTGCATTAACAAGTGATTCAATTAACAAGTGCTACACTAATATGTAAAGCGTTGTTTTGTAACTTCGTGGCAGTTCAAGACCAAATTTCCCAGGGGCGGTAGGGTGTGGCCAGTGTGTTTTTTTTTTTTTTTTTTTTTTTTTTTAGAAATAGAGAAATAGCCTTTATTATCCCACAGATCGGAAATTCTGGTGTAACAGCAGCATCAAGATGTATAGGATCACACAAAAACGTAAAAGTGTTTAAAAATGTTTAAAAAACAAGATTAACAATAATGGTTGTACTAATACACTTTATAATATACTTTTTTTTAATGGGGGCACATAACAAAAGAATGTAACAAAAAAAAACAGGTCACTATTTCATTGTTTAATACATAAAGTGAGCCACAGAGTAACTTGTGGCTCTGGAGTTACAGGTTGGAGACCCTGATCTATGGCTGAATCAACTTTCATCTCAATAAGACAGAAGCTAAAAGTGCAACAGCTTTATTTTTTATTTCATTGTTAAAATAAAGCTGTGAAGGTATGAATTGTCTAGAACTGCCCACATGTCCTGTTTCCGCAGCTTCAGAATAGGCTCTTATATTGTAATATATTGTATAAGAGATTTTTGTTTTAAAAATTGGGTCAGGTTCAGGCATTAAAATCTAAACTTTAGTTTACATTTGGGAGCCACAGCTCCACTTCGATCGCGATTTCACAAGGGAGTAGCAGCTTGGCCGATGTAAAAAAAAATAAAATAAAATAAAATAAAAATAAATCAGGACAACAAGGCCTATAAAATCCATCATATTACACTGCAAGTCTTGCACAAAAATATTTTTCATTCCATGTATCGTAATAGTGTTCTAAAGAAATAAAAGTTCTGATACTCACCCCAAAAAGAGAAACTGAAAAGTTTTTTTGCAGACTTCAGTGCCTCCCATCATACTCCTCTGTGTTCTTTTGGTCGGTGTCTTTTTTTGATAGATGTCATCCCCTAAGTAAGGACTGTATGCCTGTTAGCTTCAAGATGTCCAATTATTCTCATGTCCTGCATGTTGCACATGAACTCTGGAAAAAGTTTCCGGCTACATGACAGCGTCCCAAGTGGAGAGCTGCCTTTTCATCTCTCATAGCATATACAGTCAAAAGTACAAATTTTCTCCATTTCACTTTCTCTGTCTTTTTCAAACGTGGTGGCGATAGCCTCTGCTGCAGGTCTAAATCATTCTTCTTCTTCCTCCTCATCTTCAGTTAACTTTAACTGGAAACTTGGAATGTTTTCCAAAGTAGTCGCCCTCATTGTATTCTTCTGCTTTATCTAGTTCTGATTCAGAATCTGAAGTGGGATCAGTGCCAGCGTTGGCCTTGGAAAAGAAGTACTGTCATGGCAATGCACTAGAACAGTCACGGTTTAGTTTGTGAGCTACGCGTTCAGCTTGGTCCATCTCTGTTCAAGAACAGAAATCTTACCAGGAAGCGTCTGCTAAGGTAGCCATGCTTTACCCTGTTTCTTGGCTGAAACGCACAACAATAGCAGTGTGAAAAGCCATTCAAAGGCAATATGTTAATAGGCTGTGTGTTTCCCAACCTCGAAACTGCAATATGCTGCCAGCTCAAGTGACTCCAGAAACAAACTGAATTCAAACACAAAGTTTAGCATTTTAAAACCTCTCAATATGCTATTTGAAGCATGGGGTGGTTTTTTCATGACTTCAACGAGTATATTTTCCAAAAAAACAAAACAAAACAAAAAAAAACAACCCTATTTTCTCAGAATTTGGTGGTTTTTATCTTTTTTCTCCATTTCTGTTCTCCTGACTTGTTCCTGGATTCTCTTGTGGCACATCACATATCTGTTTAAAAGTATTCCTAGTTCAAAATCAACACAGCTGAGGGAATAAATGAATTTTTATAGCGCTTTGTTTTTGTTAGTGAAACCATGGAGCTACAAGATGGCAGCAGTTTAAAGGAGGATTGCAGAGAATGTGTTGGGTCATTGTAAATCTGGATAGCTTTTTTCCTTAAAATGCATTCATATAAAATTGGGAGAATACATTTGCTGGTGACCGATTATCTTACTGCTCTGTTTGACAACCTGATTGAGCTCATTTCTGTCCTCAGAAAGAAGATTCCCAAACCAAGAAACAATATTAAATGAGAGACCACTTTCAATGAGTGACCTATAAAGCAGTTGCAAAGTGTGCTTACTTGCTCCTTAGTGTTCTTAAGAGAAAGAGATGCTGTCTAGCCTTTTTATACACACAATCAACATTGGGCTGGAAGGTCAGCCTGTCAGCAATGATTGTTCCTATAGATATTTAGATTCAGTGACCTGTTCCACCGCCTGCCCTCTCATGACAACAGGTCTAACAGAAGCCGTAGCTGCTGTGCCTAACTTTCCCTTCAGGCACGATTCCCTTGATTTACAAATATGAAGCTTACAGTGTAAACACTTCATTGTCCAACTGAAGAGCCAAAGATCCCAAAACAAATATTGTAAAAATCACTCATTTCTCCACAGGTGGCACCAATTCTGGCTCATTACTGACATCAGCCGTAGCTGTGAATGTGAAGCTCGTGCTGCATCATCCAATGGAAACGAGCCTCAGCTGCACATTTTGAAATGCAAAATCATATTACTCCTTGCTTAATAATAGCAGTGCTGATATAAATCCGTGATTAGTGGAGGAACTGTCAGGTTGTTAAGCCGATGGTAATTATGCAATGCTGAAATTGTTCACCATCTATTTATTCAACAAATAAAGAACACCAGTAGGCTAAATTTAAAATTTAAAGACCAAAAGACCCTAAAAAATGATTTAAAACAAATAATGTTAGTGGAAGCACTGTTAGGTTGTTTAGCCTGTGAACTTAACACAATATGCAAATTAGTATTTTTTAAAATCTATTTAAGTAGAAAGCTAGTTGGTTAGTATTGCATTAAAAAAACTAATGCATATAAGTATTATGGTTTTGAACAAATCTAAAATCAATGTTAGTATGATTTTTATATTGTATTGTATATTGCATCAATAAATAGGCAATGTCCCAGATTCACAATGCAATATAGCAATTTCTTTTGAAAGCCCATTTATTTAAAAGGGCTTTTGATCTTTAACTTTTAGCATTTTGATATTTCTTTCACCTTGTTTTGTTATGGTTGTATTTTTAATTTTTTACATCTCACTGATTCTATTTTATTGTGTTCTGTATTTATTAGTTTATTTTGTAAACCACTTTGGTCAATGCAAGGCATTATTGGAAGATGCTATATAAAGTTTATTATTATTTATAACCACAATTTGGATTCCTTCATCGATCATGTAAAAACTATAGCATAAACTCGTAAAGTGACCTACATATATGTTTTTTATTTTCACAAACAAATGACAAAAACTATAGTTTTTCAAGAATTTAAATGTCATTAACAGAATTGTTTTTAGTATTAATTTTTCTGTTTTGGTTTGTCCCTCTGTTTTTGCAGAACACAGCTCTAGATAAGGAGACCCTTCAGCTCTACACTCTTAGTTGTTCGGGACCCCAAATGGAGCAAAGCACAGACGTCAAGAATGTCTCATCTGCTCTCTCAAACGAACTGGCTTCTCTAACTAAACAAGTATCTTGTGACAAAGATCCAAACTCTAGAGAGTCTGTTTTTTCAACCATGACTGCTCATTCTGGGGGGTTTCAGAGGGCAGAGTCTGCTGAGTTGGATCAGCCTTTTTCTAGTTCTCCACATTCGCTTTTCCCCGCTGCTGAAGCTTTTACTCTTTCCTCCCCTCCAGAAAGAGAGACACCTCCTTCATCACTCTTTCCGACTCCATGCACATCTCTGGATCCCTCCTTGCCCTCTGCTCTTCATATGTTCTCTTGCGTGATTCCCTCTTCAGCCATTTCATGTCCCTCCCCATCATCTGCCAACAGTCCTGCCCCAGACCCCACCTCTCCCACCAAACACATGTCTCCATGCCCAATCTCCCCCATCCAGCCTTTCTTTTTCTTCCCACTCTCTTCCCCATCAAAACAAGATCCCACCTCAGCCTCTTATGTCCAGCCGACCCTGTTCCCTTCTCCTCCTTCTACACCTCCTGCTGCACCTCCTCCTTCCAACCCTCTACTAGCTGAAGAACTTCTAGAGCGAATCTAAAATTCTGATGCATTCGAGTCCAGGTGGGTCACCACAGTACGTTGTGGATCAAGATGATTAGACCATCACATCGTACATTTCTTAGCAGCTGTGAACTGAGCCAGAGACTGTGGTGGCTGCAAAATTCCTGCTTCAACTCAACCAGATGCTTCATTTAAGACAAAGGAGTCTGAATATACATGATGTTTACTTATTAAATGCAGACTGTCTTGAGTTTATTAGGTCATTAAAGTAATATATTACTGTATCTCATCGAGCTTTTCTGTGGACCCCTCTTTGCTTTCCTGTTGTCCACTTATTTTAAGAAAAAAAAAAAAATTCTGAAATGTTGCTTTAGAAGATAAAATTGAGTTTGTTTGACATAGATGTTGCAGCATATTTAAGCTTCACTCCAAAGTTGTTACTCTTGGTATCAGTAGCTCAGCATTCCTGCTTACTAACTTACAATTTAACTTACCTGTTTTGTATAGAATATGGACAACGTAACACTGAAGTAACGCTCAACGGTTAATACTAAGTAGTCAATAAAGAAATCAGTGTTTTAATTGGGTTCTACTTCTGTGCATTTTATTTAAAATTAAGAGATGCAACGATAAGGCTAATACTGATATCTGGCTTTCTTTGAAGTCTGACCTGACGATTCCAGTTTAGTTTTATTCTCATTTTTTAAGGACTATGGTAAATGGCCTGCATTTGTATATTTATGTGTATTTGTACACATGTGGCAGACAACCTTAACACAGCACCTATTTTGTATTGGGCTAGCAACTGAATAAGTTCTGGTGAAAAAAAAAAAAAAAAAAAAAAGAATCAAATCAAAGTTATAACAGCTTTCTAACAGTTTTTACTGCTTTTCCAATGGATAATATGTGTGCTTATAATACAATACCACGAAAAACAACACAATGTAGCTCAAAGTTTAGTGTGCTCCACTAAATTACTCTTGCTAAATGGACAATCAGATCAAATGTGATTAAAATAATTTTATGGTGCCCTCTAGTGTTAAGCAACTGGAACTCTTTGCATACCACATACCAGTGGATGGAAGTACAGTGGATTCAAAAAGTCTACACACCCCTGTTAAAATGCTAGGTTTTTGTAATGTAAAAAAAAAAATAAAATGAAGACAAATCATTTCAGAACTTTGTTTTGCATAAGCTGTACAACTGAATTGGAGAATATCTGTTAAAGAAATAAGAAACTAAAGAAAAGCTGCTGCGTAAATGTAGACTCCCCTCTGTACCTGGGGATGTGGCTGTGGACACAGGAAATGGGCTAGCACTTTGATAGATTTGGAGCATGTTTACAAAGAAGAGTGAACAGATATTACCAAGATGTGCCATGCTTATTGAGTCCAACCCAAAAAGCTATGATAAAATCACAGCAGAAATTTATGTGGCTAGGGAAAAACTACAGCTTGTGAACAAATTTAAATATCTGGGTATCATAATGGACTCAAAAGTCACTTTTAAATTTCAGATAAAAAAAAGTGTATAATCATATTAAATTTAGTATTTCAAATTTTAGGTTCATAAAACCACATTTATTACTACAGGCTGCTAAAATGTTCATGCATGCCTGTTTTTTTTTATCACATATATCCTACTGTCCTACAACCTGGTCACAAGCAAATAAAGCAACATTAAAACCCATACAGTCTTTATGTAAAGGGACAATCAAAATATTGGACAAAAAAAATTAAGATA
Organism: Anableps anableps; assembly: GCA_014839685.1. NCBI lineage: Eukaryota > Metazoa > Chordata > Actinopteri > Cyprinodontiformes > Anablepidae > Anableps > Anableps anableps. Next base: position 106,387 of record CM026065.1, read on the forward strand.
TCATCATTGCACTATTCTAGAAAAGCATAAGTTTTTAATATAAGGAACAACACACATCAATTAACGAGAGGGGAAAATCATGAAGATTATATTGCTCCTCTCTGGAAAAGTGCTTTTAGTCAGAGCTCCTTTTCAGCTACACCTGCACAGGAGTGGAACTCAGTCTGTTCCTCAGACAATCACAGCTCTTACCTCATAATATAACCTATTTAAAAAACAAGTAAAGAATCGATTCATAACACATCAGATCTGTCAACAGGTAACAGGTACCTACTACTAATCCCATCATGTGACTACTTCTGTTTCGCCATGTAGATGAAGGATTAAATTAGTTTTTATTTCTTATACCTTTTATAATATTTGTGTTATAATTTTCTTTTTTGTATTTACTGTTTGTATTGATTCTACTGACAAAATCTGTGTATTTAAGTCATTTTAACCTTGTTTTGTATAACCTTTGTTTTTAGCAAGACAAATTACTCAATGTCCAGGGACAACAGACGTAAAATAGCATTTTGGCTAATTCTGGTGCATTTAAAGAAAAGTTAATTAATGTGCACTGTCCCTGCTAAATAAATTAATAAATGTCAAATTTTAAAAGATGTTCTACAAAAGATTATCTTAAGTGTTTACACTTTTGCAACCACATTTTTGTTGAATTTTTGGGTAAAAATTAGTGCTGCCAATCGATTGAATAAATCAGATTAATCACTATGCTTAACTTTGTAAGCTTGAAATGTAAAAATGCCGTTTTCAAAAAATGTTTAAAAAATGTGACATTGTCTCAAACCAAACATCTCAGTTTTCCAGGTTTCCTTGTTCAGGAAGGTTTAAAAGAAGTCATTTTGTTTCAAACGTATAAATGTTGCCTATAAACTGCTTGTGCTTTGGTGAATGGGTAATTCACTGTTGCAATTCTACCTTGGTTTTAGCCAAACATCCATCACAATGTTTTTTTTTTTTCGAAGAATTTTTTTTTTTGCGCTATTGTCCTTTACTTGACAGAAAGGGGGCAGAGAGAAGGGGGAGAAACATACAGCAAACGAATAGAGGACAAGGGTCGAACTCGGGACGGCTGCATTGAGGTCTCTAGCCTCTGTATATGGGGAGCCTGCTCTAACCACAGTGTTTTTTAAAGCGAAATTTGCAAGTCTGACCTAAAGAACAGGGAATTCATTGTCAATAGATAACTTCTCATCGGAGATTAATAACCATAGCAGTGCAAATGATACACAGCTCTATATCACAATGTCACCAGGTGACTCTGAACCCATCCAAGCACTAAACAGATGCTTAGAACAAATCAATGCTTGGAGGTACCATAACTTTCTCCATCTGAACAGAAACAAAACTGAAATTATCATCTTAGGACCAAACATAGAGGTCATAGAGGAACGATCTGGAGTCAACGCGCAGCTTCAGTTATTCCAGCTAGAACCTAGTGATCAGGCCCGAAATCTGGGTGTAGTGATGGAGTTGGACCTGAACCTTCAGAGACACATAAAGACAGTTATAAAGTCAGCCTTCTATCACCTGAAGAACATTTCCAGGATTAAAGGACTAATGTCTCAACAAGATCTAGAGAAACTCATCCATGCGTTTATCTTTAGTTGCATTGATTACTGCAACAGTGTCTTCACAAGTTTGTCTAAAAAACAAAAAAAACAAACAAAACAAAACAAAACAAAAAAAAAATCAGAGAGCTGCAGCTGATCCAGAACGCCGCTGCTCGTGTTCTCACCAAGACCAGGAAGACAGAGCACATCATCCCAGCTCTAAAGTCCTTCCACTGGCTCCCGGGAGCTCAGAGAATAGACTTTAAAATACTTCTGGTAGTTTATAAATCACTGAACGGCTTAGCACCAAAATACATTAAAGACCTGTTGTCGTATCAACCTTCCAGACCACTCAGGTCTTCTGGTTCTGGTCTACTCTGCAGCCCCAGAACCAAACATGGAGAAGGACCTGTCAATGTTTATGCTCCACTAATCTAGAACAAACTTCTAGAAAACTGCAAAACAGCCGACACACTGAGTTCCTTTAGATCAAGGCTAAAAAACACCTGTTTAGAGATGCCTTTCATTAACAACTGGAAAATAGATTAATTCTGGTCTGGATTACAATTTTTCATTACTTTTTCCTTCCTTATTTTTATTCAGCCACTGTAATGTAATGTTTTTTGTTAACTGTGTTGTTTTATCATGTAAAGCACTTTGTGCTATACAAATAAACTAGACTTGCTCTACACCTAAGTCGTGCAGAATTTTTTTTTTTTTTTTTTCCAAACTTCACAAAAACCTATCATGTTAACAGGCGTGTGAATTCTTTTTATAGCCACTGTAATGATTTTCTGTTTGTAAAAGTTAATGTAAGAGGTAAATGGTCTTAACTTGTATAGAGCTTTTCTAGATACGAGTCTTCAAAATGCTTCTTGTTCTACAGGTCTGCACAATTTTTTACACATTCAAACACCAATATTCTGCAGGCACTTAGTAGTCAGTGTCTTACTGAAAAACAATTCGGCATGTAGCTCTGAGAAGCTGAAATCCAGTTGATCCCACTGATCTGCAGCTGCACTGTAGATCTTGGTAATGGACTCATTCACTCAGATACTGTATTTGTGATCAACCAAAACTTAAAGGTTTATTTTTGTCAGTGCCTTTGAGCTGTCTAGCAGGTAAGTGCTGAACATAAATGAATATCATGTAGAAAATAAATAGATCTGTATTGCGTTGCACTTAATGCAGACAAGACATTTTCTTTCCTCTGTGTTCTGTTTAACTACTAAATAGTGGTCTGTCTCACAAATCATTTTTAGTTCACTGGATTAACATGACTGACTGTGTTACTGACTCAGATAATAAAGTCCAATGTTTTCCATATCACATCTTATCATTTACTTCTTCTGCCCTCCCTTATTAAACAAAGCCATTTTAATGTCCCTTTTTGTTCTCAGAACAACGTGTGCTGCAAGAAAGTCAAGAAGCTAAAACCTAAATCAAACTACACAGTTTTTTATTATTAAATCAGTGACTGCTTTATTATTTTGCTGAACTGTTTTTGTTTTTTGTGAGACCAAATATTGACCACTAGAGGGTGTTGTGCAGCACTAGTAAAACTAAATGGGAAATGAAGAAAATATTCAGGTTAACTCAAGTAATAAAATTTATTTTTATTGTCAGAACTCAGCAAACAAAAACACTCCAAATGATTGCAAAAATAATGAGTTATACATCATTCTCATTTAATCAGGGTCAAATGATGAAGTACAGACTTTAAAGAAAGGAATGTTTTCTTAATAATCAGACATACTGTAGGTGGATGCTTGTTCAAGTTAAGATTTGTCTCAACAATTTGGTGCCAGACAACATCAAAATAATTCATTCTGTAAATTAATGAATATGATTTAAATAAAATAAACAAGCAAAAAGTGGAAAAGTCCTTTTCACTGCACTTCTCACGCTGACCTTTGCTGCTTTGGAGACTAAACTCAGAGAGAACTGAGACTGGCTGAGACGTTTAAAGTTTTAGAGAAACTATTTAACAACTAGACGAAATGTAGAAGAAATGACTCTTTGAATGAAAGCAGACTTATTTAAATCGCTGATATGGGGACGTTTTGGATCCGACATTAAATAAACTGAAAACTGCTGAATATGATTCCTGCACATAAACAATCTCAAAGCAAGCATAGAGGTATAGAGGGAGTAGACATTTTAAATAAGGAGGGCTTGTATATAGATAATATCATTAAGTTTTCCCTCTTAGCTCTTCTGTCTGTCAAGTACATTTATGTTTTTTATTCGAACATTTCCTATCTACTTGCTGTTTCCCCAAAATAAGAAAAAGCACGTGTAAGTGAAGTATAGTTCAATAATTATTCCCCCCCACACACACACGCCAACATGAATCACTCAACCCAAAGTACATAAATATTTGGATTTTTAAGTCTTACTCCTCACATGCCCCCCCCCAATCCTTTTCCTGGAGGAGATGAAAATAGACTCTTACAGCTAAAAATAGATTATTTTGACTCAAACAGTTACAGAACCCCCACCTCAAGATTTATAGGAAAAGTTTTCCATTTGATCTACAAAATATAGCAATGCCCTTTTTAAAAATAGTTTGTTGCTCTTACTCACAGAACAGATCCTTTTTCTCTTTCCACAGAGATACATTCAAAACATGAGGCTATTGACAGAACGGTGCCTTTGCTAAGAGTTCCCACCGAGACATCAGTACAGCTTTCTCAGCTGGAGTTGCTGCAGTTTGGACCTCAGTATCTGGTCTGGTACTCATGATGCCACCTGTTGAAGTCGTTGTAAAAGAGGACGATGCTTCCAGACGCCATGCCAGTGATGATGCACCTGAGGAGGAGAGCAGAAATGACATCAGGTGGTTTCATTGTTAATGTGAAAATAATTGCTGTGCATATATGTGATCATTAAGGTACTTGTTTGTTTTTCATGCTACATCTTCACACATCGAACAAACCAGCTTCACTCCATGAAGCGGTTAAAAGCTGTATCAGGCACCTTTCAGACATTTTTTTCAGAAAGCTTACGTAATCTTAAAACATTTCTTTCTGTTTAGAATTGGGATCTGTAACCTGTGGTCCCACTTACTACCTTTGGAGAAAATAATTTGGACATCAGGGATGTTTTTCATTATAAAGACAGAAGCAAAGTCTGTTTTTAGCTGTTCTGCATAATTATATGCAATGTCTCTATAGAATGTCTACAAATACAATGTCAATGTCTTCAGTGTTTACTCAGATTAAGTAACACTGCTTCTGATTTGTGTTATTTCTAACAGGTTTGTGTTTGTGAGCCTGAATGAGGGGAGAGTGGGGTAAATTGAGCCATTTTTTTTAAACTTATGCTGTCCTCTCAGCAAGCACGAATGAAACAGAAGTAAAACAAAAATGTCTCCCTTTATTTCAGGATGTTTCCTTTTGGTGGAAATGGTAAGAGTGTATCCATGACATAGGGAAAAAGAATTACTTAACAGAAGTGGGCTTGTGGCTCAGCATGCCCCAGCTTATAGGTAAATTTAGCCACCTGGAGTAAATTGATCAGTTATCAATTTACTTTATCCAGTTTATACCTGAGCATTATTTTTGGGTTATTCTAAAGGAAACTTTAAGCTCTATATCAAGTCAAATACAAGGGTATTGTTCTGAATATTTGAGTGATACAACGATTGAACCCTATTTAATAGTGTGACAACTGTAACAAACTCATGTGGTTTTCTCAACAACTAACTCCTCCACATTTCACCCCTCACTGTTGAAGGGAAATATGAGCTGTTGCTCTCTCTCTCTGCAGTTACTAAAAACTTTTCAGGTTGAGTTAGCTTCTTTAGCACATCAATTTGTGGGTAAAGTGCCACATTATCTTCCTTGAAAACAAAAGCTGGTTTCTCTTTGGCAGTGCTCCCTCTGATTATTCTGAGAAATACTGCACTCACTTCGTCACCCCAAAGATTACAATGAAGCCAGTGTTACCCCCTACCTCCTGTATTTAGTTAGTTATGGCCCTTTTCCACTAGCACCTAGCAGCACAGCTCAACTCAGCTCAGCTCTACACAGTTCAGGTGGTTTTCCATTACAACTGAGCAACAGCTTTAGTGGGTAGGGTCGCTCTATAGTTGGGGAGCCTCAATGTCTGAAGAGTAGAGTGACTTGATCTGTACCTAACAAAAACACAACAAAACACTGGGGACATGAACATTCTGCTCAGTCTAAGGCTTTTTGTCTGACTCAAAAAAGAACAGAACCAGAAAAGGCTGCAGGCAGCAAGGTGAAACTCTTCCGAAGTACAGGAAATTGTGGAACACAACCAGTGATTCCACCCCCTAGCCAAACAGTGACTGATAGTCTTCTGACATTGGGTTTTTCGCCCAACTTGCTTGGAGCCCCAGTGAAGTAGGTTCAAACAAGGGACTCGTACCACATACCCGTTACTAGTGAATACCCTTTATAGCTGAGTAAAGCCGAGTCAAGCTGCACCGAGTAAGTGCCAGTGGAAAAGGGCCATTAGTTGATTGTGGTCTCTGACACCCTACTAGCACAACGCTTCTCTTCCCAGGTGTTGAGACAGGGATCTTGTTTCTCTCTGCTAATTTAAATGTCAATTCACCACATTTCTTTGGAGTCAGGTCATGAAGGAACTGGCTCACTTTACCCCACAGTCACCACTTTGGACAAAAAAATGACCTAGTTTAGCAATTTGAGCAAATCGTTAGATAAATGGCTTACATGGTTTAATATGCAAGCAAATCAACAACATGTATGGCAAACATGTTCAGACCTGGTTAAATGTGTTTTCACATAAAAGCCATTATAGCTGGAATGTAAAAAATGGACTTAAGACACACAAAAAAAATAGTTTTTGTAAATAAAACATACTTCTCACATTACCACATTCGCAATTACAGGAACAACAAAATCAAGAGTACTTGGAGAATTTTTGGGTTGGTTGAAGTGGGATATTAAAGTGGGGATCTTATAAAGATAGCAACAGAATTAAAGGCTGACAGATTATTGGTTTGCAAGAATTGCTAAATCCAGACCTGAACAACTGAAGCAATCTCATTTCATAACATTTCTTCCTCCTTGTGCAGTATTCAGACAATATCTACTTTTGCCATGCCAAGTTTATTGAAGGTGAGAAATTGTGCCCATTTTTAGAAAACCTATCCTGCTGAATATAATGTATTACTATGAGCAAAGAATATTAATTTACCTTAAACCAATAATTATTCTGGTTGTACAACCTATACTGCAGTAGATGATCATTCTTTTAGGTTATGGTTTCATTGGATGTAGGTGTTACCGTTGATCATGTGACATTGCCATAGAGCGGATCCCTGCATCACAGCCAGGAAAGGTGAAGAGCTGTTTGAGGTCGGAGACCTGCCAGACAGACACGACACCTCCATCTCCACCTGTCAGCAAATACTGACCATCTCGACTCAGAAGCATGGCCTGTCACAAAGAGATAAGCTGGTTATTACTCTTTAACAGGAAAAAATACACAGTAAAAACCAGGCGTCTGCATCGACTACATAGAAAATATGTATTTTTTTCTCATTATCTGACATTAAATCAGATTAAATGTCTGATTTAGGTCAGTTAGAATTATCAAGATTATTTCTATCCCCTAAATTGCAGAACAGAAGGCACGTCTCAAACACGTTGATTCCTTGTGTGACATAAACGGGAAATTAAAGGAAATCAGCTAAGATATCAGGAAGAGAATTGTGGACCTCCACAAGTCTAGTTCATCCTAGGAAGCAATTTCCAGGTGCCATGTTCATCTGTCTAAAAGGATATATGCAAGTAGAAGCAGTCTAGGAGTCTCCAGCTGCTAGAATCCTGTCAAGGAAGGAGACGACTTCTTTGCCCAAAACATGAACATGTTATGAAGGAAAATGTAGGTGAGGAAGTAGTCATCAGTCCAAAATGATCAGAAAATATACAGACAAACAGTGCAAATGTCCTCAGGGACAATGATAGACCTTTGGAGACATGTCCTGTGGTCAGATGACAGTAAAATACAAGTACATGGGGAGAGTGACCATCATGTTTGAAAGAAAAAGGGGGAGAATTTGATACACTGAAAATACCATCCCAACTGTGAAGTAAAGGAGTGGCAACATGTTGTGTGGGCCTTGTGCTGCAGGAGGGACTGGTGCACTTCACAAAATAGATGCCATTACAAGGAAAGAACATTAGGTAGAAGTATTGAAACAACATCTCAAGACGCATTGGCACAAAGGCTCTTCCCTATGGACAACAACCCTAATCATACTATCAGTTACAACCGGCGGCAGTTTGTGAGAGTGAGCGTTTAGGCCCCCCTGAATGGCTGCCACGGGAGATTCGAGGATTCCTAAAACATCTCCTCTTCAGAGCTGCAGCCCCCAGCCAAGCTCCCGCCTCTCAGAGCACCCCTTCCCCACTTAGCTCCTCCATACTAGTGGCAGCAGCAATTAGCAAACACCTGGTGGAACTCCGCATCTGCTGAGCTCATCATAGGAACTACTCAGTCTCATGCTCCTAAGAACAGTTGTAAACGGCTTAATGGAGAAACGTTGTTGTGATGACGCACCGAAGGGGGAGTGTCGGAAAGAGCAGGACCTTCTTAAAGAGACAGAGGCCCAATTTCAAGGATTCAAATTTCTTTTAAGTCATGTTTGATATATACAGGATTGACTGTGCTATAAAATGACACAATGTGCCTGGAAAATGCATAATTCCTCCCTTACCTTAATATTTTGTGGTATTTATTACAATAACGATACAAGTGATAAGAAAATGTATTTGAGAATTGAATGGAGTCTTTTTCAGTAATAGAGTATAGGGGTGGGACTGGACGTCACTGCAGTCAATGCCACACCAACACCAATACTGCCCTTCAAATAAAAAAAACCCAAAACAAAAACAAAGAACTACTTAATTATCAAGTAGGGTATACTAGAACTCATTTACATTTGATCACTAAACAACACACAATAACAGTGTTTATTTATATATTTTTTGAAACACTGATATATACCGGTGTTGCTGCTCTCATGAAGCCAATAATGGAAAAAACAGTCAAAGTAACAATCCCAACAATAGTTTTTGGGGTAATGTAAATACCACATATCGTTACTCTTATGACTAACAAAAATTCAGGATAACACTGATCAATATATTTGATGTAGATTTGCTTGATGATTTTGATGACGACATTTGACAAAATTTAATGTTTATTGCCATTTCATAATTAGTTACTGTATTATGTTTTCATGGTGGAAAGCACTTTGAACTGCCTTGTTGCTGAAATGTGATATACTAATAAACTTATCTTGATAATAATAAACACTATAATTGCTGATACTCAACATAAACATCTGAAAATAAAAACAACAACAACAAAAACCACATGTTTTTGCTCAGCACTCTGGCAGTTAGCCAACAAAATTGCTAAAATTTTAGCAACCCTGACTGACCTAAAAAAACAAATTTAGTTTGATTGGATGTCAGAGTGAGAAAAAGAGGCCAACTCTTTTTTTTTTTTTTTTTTATACAGGTATGTAAATGCCTAGTTTCAAATGTAGATAGTCCTGACGATATGTAATCAGATTATCTGTGATGACAAAGTAAACATCACAACCTTGAAGTGTTTTGATCCAACAAATAATCCCACATTGTGCACCCACTCTCATACATCCCACTAAAGATGTCTCCCAAGAGCAAAACTCTAAGATTTACTCTTCTCATCTGCTTTTCTTGCAAACTGGAGCAGCCCAATGGCTCCCTCAGGAATCAGATGAACACAAATCAAATCATGTGCTGGAGACTATTAACGGCACAGTGTATACTGGAAGCTGAAACTCAAAAAGTCAGTAGCATCAATCAGCGTGTAACCATAGCCGATGAAATGACGAGGCAGAATGTACATTCTGAAAGCAGCAGAAGACACTAAGAGCTTTTGTCGTTTGTGGTTTTATGACGCTGAGGTTGGATGTCTTTCAGCTGCGGCCACTTTTTTGTCATCAGTACTTCAGTCATCAGTGGCATGTGCATTTAATTAGGCTCGAGACTAATGGAAAAAAAGCAAACTTAAAGCTGAAACAAGTCATTTTCAGGAAGTTGATTTGGTGTGAAAACAAAAACAAGCCCTCAACCATGGGGAAAAAAAACAAAAAAAAAAAAAAAAAAAAAAAAACAAAAAAAAAAAAAAAAAAAAAAAAAAAAAAAAAAAACAGAATTGAGGAAATAGTTCATGTGTGTATGTGTAGGGGTTAGGGTTAGTTAAAAAAGTTAATTCCATTTGAAATCAGAAACTGGTCTGCAGAACCCAGTTTGAAAGTACTGATTTTTTTCGTTTAACCATCATTTTGGCTTTTTGTAGAGCGAAATGTTCAAAGCTTGTTTCTCAGTTTTATGACAAATTTGATTTTGAAGCCTAAACTCTTTCCAATGTACCTTCTTAACAAATGTTAGGGGCTTTAGTTGTAGGTTAGATGTTTGCATAGACTTATCAATATGAATATCAATAACTGAGCATTATATGATTATTTTAACTGTCTTTTTTAGGGTGGAATGATTCTACAACACAGAACTAAAAGGGTTAAAATAAAAACTATGGTGCACACTTTTGAAATGACTGTGGGTTTACCTACATTAACAATAATATTTAGTTAAATGTTACTTAGCAAACTGCACCTCAACCATTCTCTTTTTTTATTAGGTTTGAATGTTGACTTTATATTTGACTTTTTGCCAGACTTGATGGGTTTTATTTAATTTGGTCAGTATCTGGTTACAGGCCTAGTTTTCTTAGAATTTTTTAAAGGCCCGAGGCAAAGGCCAGGCCATTCAAGCCTAATATTAGCCAAAATCTAGCTGTTAGCTTATAGTGAAGTTAAACAATTTGTAGTAAGTACACCTCCTTATAACAACCCACAGCATGATACAGTCACCACCATGCTAAATAGTTGCTACAGGGATCTTAGGTTTAAAAGCATCACCTTTACGGCTTCAAAAATACTTCATCCAGGCTTACAGCTCAGTATCAGAATGTATGTAGCTTATCCTTATGGGCAGCTGCAAATTTTAGTAGAGTTTGACAGGGTTCATGTTGGAGCAGCACCTTCTTTCTTGTGCAGGACCTTCTCAGTCTATGGTCATATAACACTGACTTTGCTCTGAACAGCGACACTGGTGTTCCAGCTGTTTCCAGCTCATGATAACTTGAACTTCAGTGGGTCTCAAACTAATCTTTTTCCCAGTGAAAAGTTTGAGTCAATTTGGGTCTCTGCCAGAAAACAAACCAATTTAAATAAACTACCAATTTGGACGACTAAGATGGCCAAATATAGCTGGTCCAGGGACTACATCTGTTAATTAGCACTAGAGCTATAAGCTAGTACAATGCACGTCTCCTTTTTGAGGTTAATGTGTATTACACAGTGTCAGTTTAAAAAACAAACTAAACTGAATATTTGTAGAGGTGTATGTATGCATTTGAGGTTGCATAGATAATTTTGACCTTGTGTGTATTAGAGAAAATCTTTGTTGAATTCAAACCTAATTACTAATAAAAACAAATTGTGATCATGTGCAGTATATTCCTTCCACACTGAAAAAGAATGGCTCAAGTAAATCATTAAAAGTCCCAAATTAATGCAACGTTAATGCTCATGTAAACTACATTTAAAAGTCTGACTGGAACACCATGTAAATTGGCAGTTTTATTACTCAGCTTTGGCTGTTGGTATGGTGTGTCTAGCAAAGCAAAACGAGGCAAATAATCTGTTTGAAAAGTCTCATTCTCTTAAGATCTTCATTTAAGGAAAATAATTTGTACTGCGGCTTCTTTAACTCATAACAAAATCATCACAGTTATTTGTGTCATTGCAAATTTTGCATGCCGACATAGAGTTAACTAATAAACACTAAAAACAAAGAGCAGAGCAGTAAATAGCAGCCTAATGTACTCTTATGCATTCTGTTGGGGAGTTTATGACCTGAGTGCAGCACAGCAGGAAGTAGGAGAGCGGGCAGACATGTCTGCCGAGCCAGGTAGGAGGCTGCAGACAGACAGACATAAATCAGTCCTTTGCCACTGGGCGGCCAAACAAGATGGCCGATGTCTCTGCAGGGGCCAATATGGCTGACTCGACTCTGATGACTAAAAAAAATGAGTCCTCCAGAAACATGTGCAGCCTTCATGCCCATATTTCAGAGATGGTGGGTGGATTCAGGGCTGAAGAAGGTAAAACTTAATTTATGGTGCTCTTACTCCCCCCTGTTACACTGACAGAGGGGGTTAAAAAACCTGCAGAGATGGTTACACTGCTTGAGTCTTACTATAACTTAAAAGAATGTAATGTATTCAGCATGGCCCCCATCACCCAAATCTGCTATTAGAGCAGGATGCCGACTGTTAGGCTGTCATCCTGCCTCTTTCTCCAGACCTCTATAAAGTCACAGCACATACATTTTTACTCTCTGTTTCCAAGTGCATGCAGCAGGCCAGGACAAACACTTATTTATCCTGGAGTCATACTGTGCCGAGGCTCAGAGGGCAAAGAAGATTGATTCTGGTATGTACATGAGTGCACTAAATACTGCTGGATCGGGAGGGTGGAGCTACGACTCACACAGCCTGAATTCAAGATGTTAGGATTTTCCTAATGCCATCTGACATGGAGGGAATTTACAACAGGCATAGAGTCATGAAGACCGACTGCAGCCCACATTCATCTTCCTAACTTCATCTGTGCAGAAAAGTGTGGGAAAACAAAAAAGTAAATCTTAAAACATCATTAGTGACTTTTTAACACACACAGGAAAAATAGGAAAGCTTGAAATTAAACACTTGCTACTTTCACAGAGCCGGTAATGCGCTCAATCAGTGTTTCCGTGTATTTGTGGCATTACAGAAGTGGGCTTCCTTGGCAGGTTAGGAGCCTAGGCACAAGAGGTTTCTTAATAGGAAACAGGCGTGCAGCTGTCTGTCAGAGCTAGCTTACATTTCCCAGGCCAAACCGGAAACAAAAGGGCCTGGCAACCAAAGGCGGTAGCTGCTATCTTGTGTCACTCTAGCCACCAGGGAGGAAATCTGGGCAGTAGGGAATGTGTCATCCTGCACTCGAGGGTAGTTAATGGTGTTGGAGTCCAGGACTGACCCCTCCTCTAAAATGTTTTCCACCACTGTCGCAATTTGACCTGACAACAGAGCCGAGGATCAAAAGGATCATTTCCTCTGTTGGATGTGGCTGAACGGGGAGAGCAAGATGTGAAGCCTTAGTTTGTCCGGAGGCGTTCTGACCTTCACCTCGCTCACATCGCAGATCCAAACTGAGCCTTTAATCAGCAAGACTTTCTGTCCAGATGTGGTGCAGACATACAAATGTGAGCGCTCTCTCTTGTGTAAACTCGAGCAGAAATGGGCATATCCTCACCTTAATATTGTCTTGCACTTCCATGTGTCTGAGCAGTTTGCCATTAACGCTGAAGAGACAGAACTGTCCCTTGTCATAATAAATCATGCAGTGGCCCTCGGTGGAGGACTGGATGAGTCGGGGCCGAAGGCAGTTTTCTGGGGCCTCAAGGGTCCGAAGCAGGTCTCCATTCATGGAATGGATCAGACAAGGACCCTCTACACACAGGGAAGATAGAGAGGTTACATTAGGAGATCCTAGCTACCTATTAAAAAAGGCATGAACTTTAACTATTTGTTAAAAAAATTATGCTTATTACAAATTTCACATCGCCATCATAATGCATAATTTACAAAAGGTGAATTTCTAGCAGTCAAAGAAAGACTACAGAATTTTCCTCATTTTTACGTCTCAGGTCTAATACAACAAAATCATTTTATATCGTTCAAGACACAATGTCTTTTTATTACTGTCATTTACAATAATAACTCAAATTTGGTTTAAATGAGAAGTAAAATGTCTTTCATGTAACGGTTTTTAAAAGAATTTCTAGGTCTCAATGTTATGGATGAATTGAAATAAAGCAGAGGTTTACATTGAATGTTTCATTAGAAGTCTCTCAGTCTAAAAGGCAAAAAGCTACAAGTCTTGGCACAAAACATGAAGCCAACCACCTCAAGTCTTTTTTAAGGAAAAAGAGTCATCTCAAAAATACACCTTACAGCATAGCTCCACTTTCAAAAGAAGCCAGAGGCAAAACTGTTTCAATTTTCAAGTCCAAATACTTGGAGTGTCATGGAAACAAACACCAGAAAAAGACAACCCCCTCAGAAAAAAAAGGTTGATAAACTAAAAGCCTATTTTTGGAAAAATGAAGGATTTTGAGCGGTTTCCTCAGCTGCTGAACTGTTGTTACAAACAGTCAAAAACTAAATAAAATATGATTTAGCATCAACATTTTGATCAAATAAAGTCTCAAAGGTTTACATTATTAGTTATTTAGTATATATGTGTGTATATATGTGTGTATAAAGCAGTGCCTCATCCTAAAATGGCCAAACTGACGAGAGTAAGCATTTACATGGATTTAAAGAAACGGTCGGCCTCACCCTTGCAGCCACTGATGACAAGACCTAACTCGGCACACACGCTGACACAAGTCACCTCACAGTCGTGGCCCGTCAGGATGGCCCTTGGTGTGGTAAACTCTGCTGGAAAAACACAAACATTTCAGCTCTTAATATTTTAGCTTAAAGTTACAGTTTACAGTCACTAGGGGGAACAAAAAACTTGGACATTATTGTCATGCAGCGTTTTGGCTAAATACCGCAGTCATCGGAGGTGTTAGAGAGAATGCTTCATACAGATGAAGTATTTCTGTTCATTTTATGTTACTAACCCTTATGTGTTGCATCCTTAAGATTTGAATCCATTTTGTTTCACATGCAGATATTTCCCACACTCAGCCTCCTCCAATGTTTAAAACCTTCTCCCCATGACGACCTTTACTGGATCCAGATGTTTCTGCATCAGGCAGGCAGAGCAACAAAATGCCAGGGGAACCCAGATTGAAGTCAAGGAAATTGTGTGATTTAGTTTTGGTTTGAGCTGTCAGGGCGAATGACAACACAAATCATCTCTAATCCTTCCATTTGTCTTTGTCTTTCAGCAGACGAGACGCTGCATAGCTGCATATACGGTAGATCAAGTTTTGTTAGAGTACAAATGATTGTAAACAAAGATGAATTAGTGACAGTGGATGTAATTTACACATTTGGTCTAAGTGTTGAAGAAGCAATGGAATTGTGAAGGTCACCAGCGTGAGTCTGTATGCAGAGCAAGTTGGAATTCAGTTCTGGCTCACGGCTCAGTGGGTTAGGGTTAGGGTCTCTTTTTAAGTAGCTCCATCATTACCTGCTGAAAGTCAAGATCAGCTCCACAGAGTAAAAAATGGCCCAAACACTTGTGTATTTATATACACAGATTTTCATGTATTCATATCCTTTGAACTATTTCTGATTTTGTCACATCACAATCACAAATGTCAGAGTATTTTAATTGGAATTTGTATGCGATAGATCAACACAAAGTAGCACATAATTGTGAAGTGGAAGGACATGACAAGGTTTTATTTTATCTTTTAGAAATGAAAAATGAAAAAGTGTAGCACGAATTTAAATTCAGCCTCCTTGAGTCAGTCACTTGTAGAACTGCATTTTGCTCCAATTTCATCTGCAAGTTTGGACATTTAGAAACTCTATTTTGCATATTGTTTTTTTTGAAAATAGCTCAAGCTCAGTCAGATTGGATGGAGAGCATATGAACTCTTGCCATAGATAACAGGTTTTGTGGTCTGGACTTTGACTGGACCATTCTAACACATGACTATGCCTTGACCTATACCATTCTTTGAAAGTTTTGGTTGAATTTTCCAAGTCACTGAGCTGCTAAAAGGTGAACCACCACCCCAGGATAAAGACATTAGCAGCCTCTAGTGACCATTTTACAATCAACACTTACCAGTTTACCAGTCCCTGCTGAAGAGAAGCATCAAGCATGATGCTCTAACTGCCACAACCAGGTTATCATGGTGGTGATAGTGTGATCAGAGAGATGGGCGGGTTTTTTTTTTTTTCATTTTGTTGTGATTTTTACATGTAGATTTACATGTTTACATGTTGTTTACATGTTTTTACATGTAGATCAAATATGTCCATGTTGGTCTCATCTGACCAGAGCCCCCTCTTCCACATGTTAGCTGCGAAAGCCTACATAAGTAGTAGCCATGTAGGCTTCAGTAAAGCTCAGATTTGTGGAGTGCAAGAATAATAGAAGTCCTGTCGCACAGATTCTCCTACTTGAGCTGTGGATCTCTGCAGCTCCTCCAGAGCTCCTCTTGTCTGCTTCTTTGATTAGTGCTACAGTCTATCAGTTCAGGTGGACGGCCATGTCTTGGCAGGTTTATAGTAATTGAATACTCTTTATATGTTCTGGTGACGCACTGAACAGAGCACTGTGATATGTTTAAGGCTTGGGATATCGTTTTACAACCTAACCCTACTTTAAACTTCTCTACAACTTTATTCCTGACCTTTCCACTGCATTCATTGGTCTTTATCAATGCTTTTTTAATTCCTGTTTTTTTTATTTTTTTTTTTTATTGTTGTGATTATGTTTTATGTTGTTGCACTCAGTGTGGGTCAGAGACAAATGCAAATTAAATTCTTTTGTGTTCTTGTTGGCAGACCTGACAATATAATCTGACTCGTCCTGCTGTTTGTTCTCTAACAAACTGCTGGGGCCTTCACAGAACAGCTGGATTTATACAGAGATCACATTCGAGAAAGGTGGACTGTTTACAAATTAGATGACTTCTGAGGGAAGTGGTTGCACTGGGCTTTATTTATGGGTATCAAACTAAAGGAGGCAGAATACAAAAGCATGGCAAACACTATTCAGATGTCCATTTGTGAAAATGTATTTTAAAAAAAATTTATCAGTCTTCCTAAACCATCATAATTATGAACTACTTTATGTTGGTCTATCACATCCTAATAAAATACACTGATGTTTGTCACTGTAACTCGATAAAATATGGAAAAGTGCAACGGATATGAATACTTTTGCAAGGCATTATGTGTTCACCAAATAAATGGCTCTCAAAACAATGTAGTCTTAAAGTGCCCTAAACCATCAGCCTCCCAGCTTCTGGGAATAAGAAGCAGAAAGTTTTCAATATAAATATGTCTTCACTGTAAATGGTAGTAATAAACAACACTTTTTTAACTGCACAAGCTAAAACTGCTATTTAAGTGGATGATCTCATGCAGTTCCTGTCTAAATTTAGCTATACAACACAAATTCAATAGAGCTTCACTAATAAGCCAGGTTCTTTCTCCCAAAAGCCACAGCTACTGAAACACCTCAATTAAATTTAGAAGAAAGACTCTATAGAACCCATACTGCTCTCTAAAGTCTCCTGTAAAAACCCAAACAAGAGGGCAAGTCATATAAAAACAGTATTTCAAATCAATGAAACCCATATGTATAGTGCAAAAAATTATAGTGGATTATCATGAATATTTAAATGACTAAATGTGTCAATATGAACAAAGTTTCTGGATGTTATTACAAGACATGTTTTGAAACAGGAAAATCAAAACAGCAGCAAATTTGTCTCCGATGACTGATCTTATATTATTTAATTCCAGTAGATTGTTTTGACTTTTTACATCAAGCTGTCCACTTTGCAGCCCCCCAGCCCCCCTGATTCCATCAGAGCAGCAGCCCAAACAAGCACATTTCATCCAGCTAACAGCCTCATTCTCACTAAAAGCAAACACATGACCTGTAAGCCGGTAAGTTGGAGAATGAAGTTGGATTTCACTCTGTGCAGATCTATAGAGCTGATAAACTGAACAAACTGAGGCACGCTGGAGCCTTTACCTAAAGTTTGGTTTAAATTAAGAAGACATCTGACTACAATTTTATACCTGTATGTGACCAAAGCTCAGAGGCAAAGGAGGGTATCAGATGTCTCTGTGTGTGGATGTACACTTATATTAAACATGTTTTAGGGACATTAACTGGTCACAGCTTCTTTTTAAAGACCAGAAATTATGTAAATCTCTAACTTAGGTAGTAAATGTGTAGTTACTGTTGGACACAGATCTCTAGTTATTGAATGTAAATCAAGCAAATAATTTGAAGTGATTAAAAACACCATTAAAAGTCTGTTCATTCAGCTAAATTGGAAGGGTGCTATTTACCTGTGAAAATCTGAGTAATGCATCATACTGGGCTATTTTTAGATGACAGTTTTCTTTTTAAATATTTATTAATGTCTAAAACAAACAGACCTGAACTTTTCAGAGTGGGAAAGTTTCTTGAGCACTCATTTTACATACAGGATCGACAATGTTGAGCACAAACGGGGTTAAAAGAGTGCGTCCAAAAGAGGCATTGATATTTTCTGTGAAATCTTAACTTGGTGTGTGTCGTGTGGTGACATTAAATGGTCTTCCACTCAGGAGTGAACAGCAACTGTAAATTGAAAGACTTGTAGCACAAAGTTTAGCTACTTTAGACAAGAATATTTCCTGTAGAGAGAAGGACCTGGCTGTTTGCTGTGTGGTCAGGCTGTTCCACACACATCTCAGCACTCCTCCCTTTATTCTGCTGTTTCTTTCTGAGATCTAAACTTTCCCATTTGCATAATTTCTCATTTGCATAAGTGTAAGTTATTAAAAGTTCTATAATAATTGTACATATGCCTGCTCCAGTTTTAGTCCACCCCCATTTCATTTATTTTCTTTTTTGTTGTTGTTCTATATACATTTTAAACTAATATTTAAGTTCCTTGTTCTTTATCCAGACACAATTGTATCAGTTATATTTTATTAGAGGATTGGAACGGCTGCTTTTACAATTATGTAAAAATAAACAGCGACATTGTCAATGCTGATCAAACGGGTTTTTATAAAAGGTCATTCTTCATCGAATAACACTAGGGCGTATATGTTAGAAGTCTTAAGAAGATTTGGCCTTCAATCTGATTTCATTGGCTGGGTACAGCTGCTGTACAAAATGCCTACGGCCTCTGTTGTGGTCACTGGTTTTCTCTCCAAGCCATTTGAGTTAAATAGAGGCACAGCTCAGTGAGCCCGCTATTGCCCTCATTGTTTTCTTTAGCTATAGAGCCTTTAGCAATAGCTGTCTGACAAACCCCAAGCATTAAAGGAACGATGACAAGATCCATACAACGTAAAATTCTGCTATACACAGATGACATTCTTTTGAATGTAACCAACCCCACAAAATCAATACCAGCGCTAATTAAGCGCGTTAAAGAATTTGCACAGATTTCCGGGTATAAGGTTAACTTTACTAAGTCGGAGATTATGGCCGTGGCCATCACAAGGAAACCTGAGCCTGACTTTGTGAAACCATTCAGATGGGCTCCTGAGGGACTCACATATTTGGTGTTAAGGTTACATCTAGGATCAGTCAACTTTATGTGGAAAATGTTAATCCATTAAGTAAACATGTAAAGGGGAAAATGGCTAGTTGGATGACGCTTCCCATATCTTTTCTGAGCAGGATTAACTTAATGGCAACACTCCCTAAAATAACATCCTATGTCAATGCTCTTCTTAATAAATGTATCTCTGACTTTATCTGGGCTGGTCGTAACCCTAAAATTAAATTAGATAACCTACAAATGTCTAAACAACAAGGGGGATGGGCGCACTATGTAATGTCAATGCAAGCTAAAATTATTTCAGTGTGGGCTGGCCGACAGACAAAGCCACCATGGTATGAGATAGAAATGGTGCTATGTAAACCTTTTTCTTCAGTAAATATTTTGGATCAATGTAGACAAGAATTGCCAGTTATGGCCAGGGAAAACTTCATGATACAAAGTCATTAAATCTTGGCAGTGTTTAAAAAAGTTTTTTGGAACACAGCACATCTTGTAAATAATCCAGAGCTATCAGGAGGGGACACTGGAGCCACATTTAAAAAATTGGAGGAATCAGGAATTCATAGTGTTTATGATCTCTGAGAGATAAGGAGAAATTAAAATCATTTGAAACTGTAAAAACTCAATAAAATTTACCCAAAGCTGAATTTTATGAATACCTTCAGGTCAGACACTATGCATATTCTTAAATGGATATGTTTAGTCTTCCTGAGGACTTGAACTTAGTTGACGGGAGACTTTTGGACAGTCAGAAACAAAACCACTCTGTCTCTACAAAGTTTTACTCAACTCTAAAGCATCTTACTTATGACAGGTTATCAAGGTTAAGATTGTCTTGGGCAACACTTCTGAAAACAACAATAGATCCCAAAGAATGGGAGGATATTATTTTAGTCCCTTCTAAGATGTCAATATGCAACAGACATAGGGAGATGCAATGTCTTACATAAAGTTTATATATCTCCATACATGTACAGCAAATATACAACCAGGACCCTTTCAAACTGTTTAAAATGTAAAGTACTCAAGGGAACTACAATCCACTGTCTCTGGTAATGTGAGAAGATTCAACAGTTCTGGCAGGCAGTGTGTATAGAGGTCAGCAGCGTGATTGGACAACAGCTAAAGGCTGATGCATTATTGTGTGCGCTGGGATTTCTACCTGATTCATTAAAAAGGGATAAGGACACAACAAACTTTCTCCACATGATGGCCAAGAAAGCAATAATGACAAAGTGGATGAGTGATGAGCCCCCATCACTTCCATTGTGGAAAAATATCATCTTGGACACAGTCACTTTGGAAAAGCTGAGGTTCTGTGTCAATGGTCAATATCATTTGTTCAAATCAAAGTTTGGCATGGTGCTGAAACAAATGCAGATAAAATGTAAATCATCCATAAAAACACAATGCAGAAGGACTCATGAGTGATGCTGTACGTTATCTGGTGTGTGTATGTGTGTGTGTTACTGTAATGGATCTGCATCTTTGCAATAACTACACAAGCTGGACTGTTATAACAACAAAAATAATGTAAATAATAATTAAACAAAGAGTGTCTTCTACTGTTGTTTTGTAAGAGACAGAAAAACCTAACTTGTTTTGGAGTAAGTGGTCATAACAATTAAGAGTGGATCATTTTGTACACCTTACAACAGTATCACTGAGATAAACAAGTAAAACATTTTACAAACAAGGCTTCTGCTATTCCAAAAAAATACCACTTTGAATTTTAAAAGATCAGAAAATTTTAAAAGATCAGACAAGCAGCACGATTCCATAGAAAAAAAAGTGTTCTGTTTTCCAGCAGATGGCAGCAGCACATCTAAAATCTGAACTAATCAGAGCACAAACCACGAGTTCATAGGTCAGTGTGTTCATGTGAATGTATCAGCCACTCAGATGGACTTGCGTCAAGCTTATGAGGTGTGCGAGATGTCCACAGGTCATTAGGAGTGAGCTGGAATTTTTGGGCAAGTGTGCGCTCTCGTTCTTCACGTATGAAGAGGCTTTTCCTTTTTAGCTTTTTGAGTCATTTTGGTTTTTGGGAGCAGATTAAAGGTCTGCTGTCTGTCTGGATTTGGTGTTCATGAGTGTGTGTGTGTGTGTGTGTGTGTGTGTGTGTGTGTGTGTGTGTGTGTGTGTGTGTGTGTTCGGGCATGCAGTAGAACATCATGTCTGAGAGAGGGCGAGCCTCCTGTGGTCTCGGCCAATAAAGCATTAACACTGGGATGGGATGATGAGGGCTTTGTCTGCCCCTCCAGCTGCAAGACTGAGCCAGCGAAACTCAGACAGAATTTTACACAAGAAAAACAACAGCTAAAAAAAAATGTTTGAATTTTACATCCCCGTTATTTAGCTCAATATACGGCTTAATCTCCATTACAAAAAGTTACAAATAGAAACAGATTTTTTTAATAAATTCAAAAAGTAATTGTGCCTTTTACTTTAAAGTAATCCTTTGTTCTCTTTTATATGAGAAATCAATGTGGCTTATTAAATAAATTACAATTTGTCATAAATTTCATCCCATTTGTGATGGATCACTTAACAACATGTTCACCAATCTAAGATGGCCAAATTAGCACCGAGGAGGCCGAGGGCTGAGCAACGTGCTGGCGATGCTTTGATCATAGCTGATGCCATATGTTATGGTAACGCGAGGGAGGCCTGTGACATTTTTCACTTTTATCGACCAGCCTGACCCCGTGGCCCTCGGATGGTAGGGAACTTTCATGTTCTGGCTGACGACCCCCACCAACTTCACATTTAACGTCTCTAAGTGGCCCTCACTTTCACTCACATTAAAGACAGATTCCCACACACACACTATCTGGCCTCACTGAAACACACAGTCTCCAACACATTATCGAAAGCTGTTTCCAGTCCTGCAGAGCTGCGAAATCCAATCTGTACGGAGGAGGCCTGGGCTGGTTAGATGAAACTAGTTGTTACTTTACAGAGGGAGGCCGTAAATCACATAGTCATGACTGTCGGTGAGGGTGAGCGCTCAGAAGACGGACATGTGTGTGTTTTTGGGACGTGTACTCACTGCCCGGGCTCTCGCCGATGCTGCTGTGCTTTCCATTCCAGTACCACAGCAGCAGGGTGGCATCTCTGGAGCCCGTCAGGACGTAGCAATCTCCTCCGATGTATGATTCAGAACGGGCGAGACACGTCACTACGTCCCGGTGTCCGAACACTATCTGAGTCGGTTTCCCTGCAAACACAGCAAAAACAGAAAAGCTTTAAACCCAGTACAATACAGATTTACCCTGACCATACAACTAACAAATACACAGGACAGTACATGTTAATACATATAAAAATGGTGTTGAAATATGATCACATAGCAATAAAGGCAAGAGCAGGAGTGAGGAAAAGGATTTCCTTTTCAGATTCTAGCACTGAGATTATTCTGGAAATGGTGTCAAATTAAAATATTCTAACCAAAGAAAATCATGAAACACAAAAGACATCATAGGGCTGCATTATCGTTTTATAATCTATTGATACAATTTGAATATAATAAGTTTACAAGGTATTTAAAAAATTAGAAATCAAATTTTAAAGAATATCCTCCAGGAAAAAAAAAAAAAAAGTCTTTTTAAAGGCTTGAGATACTTCAGGAATAGAAAAGTTTCAGCAAGTTAAATTTGATACTTTTGAAAAATGACAAATTAAAACAAGTTCTCTTAATACCTCACTCACTCTATAACATACTTATTTAGTAAGTTAAATGTACCTTAGTCAACTTATGTCGGGGTTATTGAAAAGTTTCTTTTATATTTAAGTTACAAACTACAGCCTCTTTTTACGCAACATATAGTAAGAAACAGAATGGTTACTAAAAACAGGTTTTAGGCTACAACTGCTCAAGCCAGACCATAGTAAATAACACTCTGCTGAAGAAGGTGGTCCATAAGGCAACAAGAATGTTTAGATTTCAATTCTTTAAAGAAATAAGCAGCTAGTTTCATTTAAATTTTTTTTAATGTAAATTAAAAATGAATGAAAGAAATAGAAGAGCATACACATTTTAGATCTACATAAAGGAAAGGTAAAACCTATGGTGGGAAATTACACATATTTAAGACTGAGACCTTTTAAGATGGCTAAAAATATTTTGGACTTTTTTCGACCGCAGAAACAGATTTTTGATGAGTTACTTTAATTCGAACAACTGAATATTAGTAGAACATAATCAGATCATCTAAAAGGCTCTTTCCCACATGAAATTTTATAAATCTATAAACAGATCTGCTTTCTAAAACCCTCAAATTTTAACATCCGAAGCTGTTTGACAATCACGTAACAAATGCGTAAACTTAGAAATAAGCTGTCCAGTATCCAAAAATGCTTGTAAAAAAAAAAAGCAAGATGTACTACCAAACAGAGGTAGAGCGCTAACACTTTGCGACCCCCCCCCCTCCACCAAAAAACCCCAAAAGACTTTCCTGACAGATGCAACTGTTTTAAGCTGCCATCATGAGCTGATTATACGACTGATCTGAGATCAGACTTGTGTTAATTCCCAGACAAGAATAAATACTTGTTCCAAATTTGTGTGCTCGTGCACGGTGACCATGTGTATATGTAAAGAGGCTAATTGCTGTCAGATTTCAAGACCACAGCGCCACTGTCTCACTGTCGAAAACCCATTACGCTTGTCGTAATGTGACCTCTGCAGTCAAACGGCGGATACTTTACAACACAGAACATTTCTGTCTGGGTGACAGAAATCTTCATCCTCTGGATAATTAAGATGCTTCTCCCTAAAACGATGTGGATTATTATGAAACTGGAGCAGGTCAATGACTTAACTCCCCAAGAAGAACACAGAGAACAAAGATGTGAAGTGTTTGACGTTCTCATAAACAGTGGAAATAAGTAATGATGACTGCTGCAATAATGGCTACCATGCGCCTCAGATTAAACGTGCACTTCTGCACACACTTCTGGTTGCTGCATGCCCGTGTAAGAAGCTGTTTTTTCATGCATGTGCCCCAATCAGGACTTGTAACTGATAAAATCCAGTGGCCCTTTAACCTGGGGGAATTGGGGGCACTGGTGGCAGCTGCTGAGCTGCGTTCGATTAAACTCTGTTCATGTTCTAGTTGCACACCCTGGTGGCAGCAACACAATAGAGCTATCTCTGTATTCTCACTGCCCCCTCTCCTTCCTTCTCAAAAAGACAGGGAGGGCCTGGCCTGTAGAGAAATTGAATTGAGTCTGTTGTATAGAAGCATGTAGTGTTCTGAATGAGGCAGGGGGAAGACGGTGAGGAGCGGGGTACAGAGATGAAGCTTTAGACAGTTTCATTTAGGACCCCTGACCTCAAGGCATTTTTTTGGAGAGTGTGTGTGCAAACGTTTGAATTGGACATGTGCATGCAAGTATCAAGTTGATGATATTCAGGTATAAATGCTGGGGCATTGTACTGAAGTTTGGAGGACATTTCAGCATGTATAGTGTAAGCTATAATTGTTGCTGACTGTTTATTATTTCTTGCTTTTTGTCTGTCTGTTTTTGTATAGTGACCTTGGGTTCTTGAAAGGCGCCCTCAAATGAAATGTATTATTATTATTATTATTATTATTATTATTACTATTATTGTTATTATTATAAGCTAATAAAGAGAACTTAGTTTTGATCCTCTAGGCTTCTCTTGCAAAAGTATTCACACCCCTTGAACTTTCTCAGTCACAAACTTCAAAATATTTTATTGAGAACTTATGAGTTATTAACCAAGTGTAAAGGTGAAAAAATGTAAGTAAATAAGTACAACTTTTAAATAGTACCTTTCAAGGAGGAGATAAAATAGTGGTGTACAGAAGAAAACCAGGGTTTTAATTTTTTTAATTCAGTTCCGTAAATTCAAAAAGGGTCAATTCACAACGCATCATCTGAACACACTTTACAAAAAAAGGCACTTTATACATCCAATTATACATCCATTCCAGTTGATCCCAGTTATTAAAAAGCGCATCAAGTTCAGTTTATTATTCGTACTGGTTAAAATGTTTTTGTCTAAAGAAATCCAGCAGACTGAATCGAGTCGTTGACTTGCAGCATTAGCTGTGCCTGGATGGATGAGCACGTAGCGACAATAGACAATCCCTTGTGTTGTTGACTTTACGGCATTAAAAAGTTAGGGAAAATTTATCTGAAAAGTGTGGCAAGGATTTATATTCAGCCCTTCCAGATTATTACCTAGAAATGCCACCTTTGTCTGCGAGCAGGAATTTGGGGGTATACCTCCACCAGTTTTGCACATTTAAAGACTAAAATGTTTGCCCACTCCTCTTAAGTTCAAGTCTTGCTAAAGATTCTAAACTGAATTTATCTGGAGTTTCAGTTTATCATGGAGCTAACCTAACACATGAACATGTCTGATCTAAACGATTTTATTCTAGCTCTGGCTGTATGCTTAGTGTTGTTGATGAACCTCCACCCAGTCTCAAGTCTTTTTTCAGCCTCTAACAGCTTTTTATCGAGGACTGCCTTGCATTTAAAGGGAGGGGAGAAGGGGTGTATGATGTCAAATGGACCTTTTTGAGCCTCATATCATGTTATAATGTTATTTCCTTTATCAAAAACATACCTTAAGTTTTGCTCTGATTCCTTCATGCATGTTTGAGAAATCCTTCAATCTCCCCTGGCAGCCATTCAGGGGGGCCTACCTATTTCCACGCAGCTCCTCCGTGGAGCTGCAGTCCCCAGCCAAGCTCCCACCTTACAGAGCACCCTTCCCCCTCGCCTCTCCCACTCAGCTCTTCCAGACAAGCAGCAGCAGCAATTTGCAACCATCTGGTGAAACTGCACATCTGCTGAGCTCATCATAGGAACTACTTCTCAGTCCAACACACCTAAGAACGATTGTTAATGGCTTAATGGAGAAACGCTGTGATGACTTCCTGAAGGCGGAGCTTTGGAAAGAGCAGGAGCTTCTTAAAGAGACAGAGGCCAAATTCAAGGTGTCAAATTGCAAAGTCAAATTTCTTTTCAGTCATATTTGATATATACAGTATTTTTGTAACAACTGAAGGCAACATTGGTACCAGATTGTCCTATAAAATGGCACCATGTGTCTGAAAAATACATAATACCAACCTTTTAAGCACAATCTATCTTTCCATCAACTCTGACCAGTTTCCCTGTCCATCTTGAAGAAAGACACCCCCACAGAGTTGTCGTTTCTCCACAAGGATGGACTGATGTACACCACATTTTTCACTACACAGTTTTGCATGTAGACCATAAAAATTGGTCTGAGCTTACCAGAGCACCTTCTTCCACATGTTTGCTGTGATAGCCTACATGGTTTGTGGCCAGGTAGGCCTCTATAAACAACAGATTTGTGGATCTTTGCAGCTCCTCCACAGTTACCCTGTGCCTCCAGGCAGCTTTTCTGATTAAAGCTCTCCTTGTCCAGTCTGTCAGTTTAGGTGGACGGCCATGTCTTGGCAGGTCTGTAATTCGATACTCCTTCCATTTTCAGATGTTGGATTGAACAGAGCTCTGACAGATGTTCAAAACTTAGAATGTTTTGTATAACCTAACCCTGCTTTAAACTTCTCTATAACTTGATCCCTGAGCTGCCTGCTGTGTTCTTCTGTCTCCGTGATGCTGGCTGTTCTCTAACAAACCTCTGAGGCCAGAACACTTGGATCTATGCTATGATTAAATTACTATAATAAAGTGTTGTCTGAAAGCGATTAGTTGTTCCAGATGTTATTTAGGGATATCACAGTAATGAGAAATCAGAGTATTCTACTTCTCTATAAATTACCTGTGTCAGTGGAGTAGACGCGGAAGCTCTTGTCCCAGAAGCCACACAGCAGGATGAAGCGGTTGTCGGCGGTGATGACAAAACACTGGGAGCTGATCTGTATGCTTTGATCCAGAAGGTCTGAGATCTGACGACGATGAGAGCCCACGTTACTGGCTGAAAGAAAGCAAACAGCAGCTTATATGTTAAAAATGCCCAAACAATAAAATCCACAGAGGGATCCAACACACTCTTTGAAGATAGCTCATGTAGTGGATAAACAGGAGTTCACACTTTGATGCTCCTCCACTAAAGCTTCAGTGTGAGGAAGATTTGTGGGCCAACACATAAAACATCCTGGAGATCAAGTTTATGGAAACTACACATTTTCCATGAGGGTCTAAGAGTCTGAGTAATGTCCCAGTGTGGGCAGTCTTTACAAGAGGGATCCCCACTCAAAAACCAGAGCAGACACACAAGCTTCATCTTGGTAAGATCAAATATCATTAATCGCATACTTGTTTTACTGATACCATTTACCAAAAGTGCTATTTTGAATTATATTCTAGAATTGAAAAGGAGGCGGCGTGGATGCAGAGCAGGAACAAACAGGAGACAGAGAAGTGAGATGTGAAGGACTGAAGGGATGTGATTTATACATTTATAAATTGGATGTGAGACTGAAGGACTATGTGTCTAACCAGGTGGTCAGCAGCACAGGAGCACCACAGGGGACTGTACTCTCACCATTCCTTTTCACTCTGTACACTTCAGACTTCCAGCACAAGTCAGACTCCTGTCACCTCCAGAAATACTCAGATGGCTCTGCAGTTGTCGGGTGGATCAGAGATGGACAAGAAGCTGAGTACAGAGAGCTGGTGGACCGCTTTGTGTCATGGTGTGGAAACAATCATCTCATCTTGAATGTGAACAAAACAAAGGAGGTGATTGTAGATTTCAGCAGAAACAGGGTCAGATCAAACCCTGTTTCCATCATGGGAGAAGAAGTGGAGGTGGTTGAGGAATATAAATACCTCGGTGTTCATCTAGACAACAGACTGGACTGGAGACTCAACAGTGAAGCGTTTACAAGAAGGACAGAGCAGACTGGACTTCTGGAGGAAACTAAGATCCTTCAAGGTTTGCAGCAACATGTTGCAGATCTTCTATAAGTCTGTTGTTGAGAGCGTCATCTCCTCTGCCATCATCTGTTGGGGCAGCAGCATCAGAACCAGGGACCTAAAAAGGCTCAACAACCTGATAAAGAAGGCTGGTTCTATTCTGGGGACGACTGTGGAACCTCTGGAGATGATGATGCAAAGAAGGATTTTGCATAAAATCAAGAAAATTATGGACAACCCTGAGCATGCTCTTCATGAGACAGTCATTGGAAAACGTGTGTCTTCAGTCAGAGGCTTCTTCAGTTTGGTTGTAAAACGGACCGCTACAGGAGAGCTTTCCTGCCCACAGCTGTCACCATCTATAACAACTCTGTACAATGAGTTATATCAACATTTAATTTCCCTTTGGGATAAATAAAGTATTTTTGAATTGAATCTTTGAATGGCTCTCATAAAGAAAAATGTTGTTTTCCTACTTAATGGGGTCAAACACATGGGGGAGCAGGTAAGACTCAGAACATTTAGAGTATCTGCTTCTACTAATATTTCAATTTTTTAACATTCCCCAGAGCCACAGATGGTTCAACGTTCATCCTCAATTTACTGTGTTTAGTTCAGGCTCCTCCTGGAATGCAAACAGTGTAAATATATTACTGACAAGAGCAAAACTCCCAGCTACCTCCTCCAAAATGTGCACACACTCCCCCAAAGAAAACACTTTAGTGTTAGAGACGAACCAATGTGACATGATGATAAACATCCAATTCTATCTAACTGATAACTAATCCTAAAAGGTGTTTTCGTCATGAATGGCATTAAAATGCTTCTGGAATAAGGATACCTTATTATCCTAATCTTTTACAGGGCAACTATAGAAATGGATGTGCAGATAAAGATTAATAACTGAGACTTAACTCTGGTTATTTTCAGTAGTCAAGTGTTTGGGGGAAAAAACGGCTCTGAAATGGTCTCGTGAGAGTGACAGTGACGACAACATTTGCAGAGAAAGAACAGCCCCCTTTGCAGATGTGCAAGAAACTGCAAGAGGCTGCAGCGAAAGCTGCGAGAGGTGGGAGCACATAGAAAGAGGAGGTACGTTTCTCACTGCTCTACCAGAGCATCCCATACATCACTGCAACTCGGCACTCTTCTGCTCATCAACAAGTCGTGAAGGATGAGAGGCACACATATTGTCCTGACAGCCGTCCGCCGTGCATTCTCAATCACACATTATTACCACATTCATATTCATTTTCACTGACACGCGTCCTTTCCCTCTGCACAAATTAAACCAAAGAAGATGCAGTAAAGGGAGGGAGGAAGAGGGGCTCAGGGAAAGGGAGAAAGAGGGGGGAGTTGATGATGAAATGCTGGCCTAGGCCACAGCTCATTGCATTCCAATTTGCATGCAAATGGCTTAGTGAAAGAGCAGGGCCTATATCATGACGCGTGAACTGGGGCAGGGGCTGAGAAACAACTCTAATCTAGCGTCCAGGGACATGGCTCTGCAGACCGCCATGAGTCACCAGGATACCAACAGGACCCACGCACAAATCCACACAGAATTTCATTTCATGCATAAACAGGTTCACACTCAAGTGTGTGTGGATTCCTTAATGGTCATAAATGACAGCATACCTATCAAAGGGTCAATTTCCACAGGAAGTTGGTACTGCTGCTCCCCGGCATTCTGATGACCTGACAGAGAAGAAGACAGATTGGATTAATATGGTAATTGAGTGGCCTTGTGAAACAGAAGCTGCATTTGAGGTTAATATAACACACTGAAAACTATAACCATAATCCTATAATGTGGCCCGCTGGCCTAACACTGCTCCCATGAATTATATATCAATTATGTCCAAATGTTACTAAGGCCATAGAGAATATAATGCCCAACAATCCCACCTCTGCACCAGCCCAGACATATTGATTTCATAGTGATGGATAATGAAAAAGTTTTTATTTTTCCTATGTTAATCATTAATGACATCTCATAAACATATGTGCTATTGATCGTGTTCCTTCTCAGTAAATCTGCAGCAGTTTTTTTTTAACCATACAAAAACTAAAAATATTTACAAAATGTGAGTATATAAATGACCAAAGAGGAGGCATGCCATCTTTCACATTAATGGCTACTCAGGTAAAGATCTGATCGTTCCACTTTGTGTCATTTCTCTAGAATCAGGGGTCTCCAACCTTTACAACTGACAGAGTCATTTTGCTAAATAAAGTTTGTTTAGAGCCACAAATGTTACACGATCTTTTTTTTGACACATGGCTAAGAAAAAGGGTCCTCCATGGTACATCATATGTATACTTAGTGAAAGGATTTCATGAATTTCAAATTCAAAGTTCCTGGACACTCTGATCGCCTCCATAAAATGAGGTGTAAACTTAGAAATACTTTGATTACATTTGTTTTCTAGAAATTATTATGGGTCATGACAAGCAATGTATAAAAATAATTTTTTAACATGGGATATCTTCCTTTTGAATAACTATTCTAATTGTAGTCTTGTGGTAGAATATTAAGTACAGTAAAAGATTAGTTGGTTTTAAGGCTTTCTAAATACCTTTAACAGGGGTGGAAAAGATTATGGAAGGACGTCTTCTGAAGACTCTATTGTACTTGTATCCCAAACTAAATAGCAAGACAAGTTGAGTCTTTGGCGCTCATAATGTGGTTTGTATTCTGCTGAAAACAGATCAGTTTTTCCCAGGCTTCTCATTTATCCTCAAGACCCCAATGTTTTTTCATTGGTCGAATGAGTGTTGAGTAAATAAGACTTTACAAAGTGATAGACTGATGTATGGAAGTGGACATGAGACCTAATGCTGGCTGATGCATGTGTCACATTTGATACAGCTGCCTGGTAGACACAGTCAACGGTCTCTCAAATCAACGTCCATCCTGCACAGATGAGACAGTCTGATCTTCATATAAATACTGTGTTAACGTACCCGACCACAGGACTTATTACCTGACCTCAAAAACACCACACACAAAATAAAAACATGTTAATATGCAGAAATCACCTACCTGTCAAGCCATGCCATTTGTTGACAGAAAAGAGACGGTTGGCAGTGACAGTTATGATGGCAGGCGACGTGAGGCCCGGTTGAGTGTTGGCTGCGACATGCGTCACAGGAGAATTAGACGGGAACTTCAGTACCATGATAACGTCCTGTTGCATCTGTTCCGTAAACATCAGTGGCGTCTGAAGGAGAAGATACTATTCAGGGACCGGGGACAGATGACGGGACAGAAGAAGGGAGAACAGGAACGTGGCCGGGACCAGGAGAAGAACGCAAAAGCAAAGCAATAAAAGTTAAGGAAAGCAGTCGAAGTTGGTGGCAGCAAGGAGAACAGGAGAGGGAAAGAGAGGAAAGAAGAGCACAAAGTGAAAGTTAAGCAAGGGGTAGATGCTAACAGAAGTAAGCAACAGAAAAAAAGCTGTGTTCAAATTTAGAAATAAGCAAAATGTTGCCTTTGACTGTACTTGGAATCAATTATCACAGAAAGAATTAAATATTTTTTTATGTTGGCATGAAAATCCACAAAAGATGAATAATTTCTCTACATGAAACAAATTTAGCAAATGACAAATATCTGTTCAGGAAATCGGATGCATTTCCAAAACGTCTAACTTGTGATCATTTATCATGAGAACAGTGCATTAATAAGAGCTGTAATCAATAAATGGCAACAAACTTTTTATGCTGCCTCCAAAAAGAATTTCTTAAACCTCTTCAAACTTTGCTGGCCAGATTAAAATTGACCTTTTAATGATCACAGAAACTTGGCCTCTGAGCAGCTCAGCTGTTCTGTGAATGCAGCCTGTCTTCCTGACAAATTTCAGACCACCTTCTGCTTTCATCGTTGTACGCTCTAAACTGGTTCAGCTAAACACGGTGTCAACATCTCAGGAAGCTTTTATCTGATGGACAGAGACGACGTGGGATCACCAGGTGACTGTCTAGATTCAGGGTCATCTGTGGTGTCCCTCAAGGGTCCATTCTAGGCCATACTAATTTATAGAATTATTACTCTGAGTCATGCAAGGTTTTGGACACTCAATGGTTGGAACCCAGTTTTGGATTTCCTATATGGATTTCCTACTGATAACTGTCCTTCGGCAGAGACAGATGACAAGAAAATGATTTGATAACCTCAAAAAAAAAAAAAAAACAAAAACAAACAAACAAAAAAAACCCCCATTATTACTCAACTAAACTTAAATTGTCCAGGCTGTTTAAAAAGGTTGCCGTTTTTCAAGAGTTCGACTTAATTTAAAATGCAGCTAACAGAGCAAATGGAAGTATATCTTTTTCTGGTTGTTTTGGCTTCTCAAACTCGTCATTTGTGTTGGGATACTGAGCTACTCGGTTCTATCTCAGATTCAAACTGCATTATTTTTCATTCAGTGGATTTTAGAAATTGAAACACATTCTTGCTTTGGGTCATGGCTCCTCATTATATGGTGATGGAGGGTTCCTAAGACTGACCAGCTGAAAAACCACATCTCTGAGCAGTGTCATGTCAGATTAGAATACCCTATAACACATTGGCAATTTCTTAAATGCAAAAAGTAATTTTAGCAATGAAATTTTTAAATCTGCTTTTCATTTCAGCCAACTTTGAGCTGCTGGGTCTTTCAAGACTCCTTTTTGAGACATATGGATAGAAGTTTTATATGCACATGGAGATGCTTTTTTTTAAAATATATAATTTATTGACTTAAACTTATTTTTTGAATATACAACAGGAGGGAACAAAACGTCCTCCCATCAACCTGTCAGGCTGCTTCCTCTGCTTAGGGAACGTTTAGCACAAATCTGAGAAGTGTTTGTACTAAGCAGCTTGAACAGAAAGCTATTTTCCTCCTCGCGTGTAAAGTAGAGGAACATCAGTGTTTAACATCAGGAAGAGACCTGGGTAAATCCGGTTCATCTGACAGCTAACTAGGAGCACTGACAGTATCATTACCACCAGCATGGGCAGATGCCGACACGCTGACAATACATCCGCTTGAGAGGGTGTGGAGAGAAAGTGGAAGCAAAGAGAAATAAACAGAAGTAGTAAAATAAAGGTTTGGAAAAGGTTAGGAATCTGTTTGAAAAGCTGTCTGAACAGGATGCCTTTAAAAACTAGATATGGAGGAATAAAAATAAAAATTCACAGAAATCCAGCAGGACGGTTGGGCGGCAGAGTCAAAGGAATAGCCCAAGTTTGTATGTGTGTGCGCTGGGTGGTGGTCTACAACCAGCTGTCAGCGCCACAGGGACACCACACTAATAAGGACTCATGGGACCTCGGCCTATCACAGGCAGGAACCACTGACTGCACTCCCTGGCCCATAAAGAGCCATCACTTCAAAATTGCCGCTCGGCGCTCTCTCTTGCTGATCTCGTGTTTCCAGCTCAGGTGGAAAATCTGGCTCAGACCCAGATTTCCCGCAGAAAACCTTTTACCAAATGCATATCCACACAAATACGAGTAATCTCTTCCTTTTACACACACACCTTGCTAATAAAGAGAGGGGGGGACATGTGCTCAAAATGGAAAACATTTTCTCAAAGTGGGAGAAGAACAGTAATATGAGGAAAAAAAGTATGAACTGTAAAAAAAAAAAAAAAAAAAAAAAAAAAAGAATATATATATGTTTTTGGAGGCAGAAGGGTGGATCGAAAATGAAAAATCAAAAAAAAAAAAAAAAAGGTAATGTAGATTAGTTTGTTTCTGACCCCGTGACCCATGTTGTCACATCACTTACCACTTGCATGGCTGAACTTCGAGGTGGGTGTGGCTCAATGAGCAACTGAGAGGGAGTCTGTCCAAAACTCCTGATCTGAGACTCCACAGCCTGACAGAAGAGAAGGAGAGTATAGAAACACAATTACTATGAAAATGTCTCTGCCATTTCATATCCATTTCTCTTAGATTATCATGCCTTAGATGTTCTCAAGGAGTCTGGAGTGTGAAAATCTAGAACAGATCATGATCATTTGAAAAATACAAACAAATATGAAATTGGTCCTGAATGATTGCTACAGATTCTGAGATTACCCTTTTAACATGCAAACAAAACAACAGAAAAACAAACTACGGCAAGAAGAAAAAGAAACATACTTGTGTTTAAGCACATGCGCACACTCTACATTTAAACATTTTTTCACTGTCTTTTGTTCACACATTTACACACAACAACTAATTTATCCGGCACATGGAATGAGCGGAAAGGAGGAGGGCAGGCTGACTGGTCTACTTGGTTACGTGGTGTTAATGAAGAGGTATAGGACCATAAATGTCAGAGCAGACGCCAGCTGAGCAGCCTCTGGACATCATCACGGAGCTCACTGTCAGGCTCGCTGGCAGCAGGAGGGAGGTGCTCACGGTACAGATGCATAAAGCTTCATCAAAGCTTCGGATTTCTCCATGCAATTGTTTTAGAACAATGCAACTATCGATTTCTATTCATACACTCTTCATATTTAGTCATTTTACCTAATAAATGCTATATTTTCAAAATTTTAAAATTAGAAAAAGAGATCAATTTCATAAACCCTGGATGAAAAGAAGATTATGAAGACAGACCTGAGGAAGAGTTGAAGAGTTTTTGGTACAACCAAGTTAACAGATCAGTCAGTTTTAACATAAAACTGCTTTCCTGCTTATACTGACATTATTTGGGCAAAACACTTCACCCACCTTGCCTGCTGGTGGTGGTCAGAGGGCCTGGGGCAGTCTCTGTCAGACTGCCCCAGGGCAGCTGCGGCTGCTTTCCAGTAGCTTACCACCATCAGTGGGTGAATGACTGAATGTAGTGTGAAGCGCTTTGGGGTCCTCTGGAGTTGACAAAGCGCTATACAAGTACAGGCCATTTACTTTACTCATTTTAGAACCAAACAGTCTTGATTTCAGCTAATGACACCATTAAATGTGTATATTTATTTTATCATGTTTAATAGAAAACACTCCTGGGCCAGTAACCTATCTGTTTAGCTGTGTTTTTGTCCTGGATAACGCCACCTATGGTTCCAACAGAGTTATTGCTGCCATTAACTATGTGTACTCAGTGGTTCTGTGTTTCTCTCCCTAAACAAAGCCCTCAGCAAAGCTGCTGCTGCCACCATTATCTTTGTGTACTGGTTTCTTTCCAAATGAAAGTACTCTTGGCTCAGTAGTTCTATTAATGGAGTAAGTGCTGACATTAATTTGTGTAATTTTTCTTTTACGGCAGTCCAGGCTTTTGTTATGGCCTACAACCAAATTACTGTTTTCTCCTGAGCTCTGACCTGTCGATTCCAAATTTGAGCTTGTAGCTTCTTTGGTAGAGGTAGTTCGAACCCAACAATAAATGAAGGAATAACAAGATTTCTCCATTTACACATGAGAGGTAAGTTTACTAACCTCTGTTTGACTGGTATTACATTCCAAAAAGGTTACCCAAACTAGCTTGAGGCATTTACAGACCTAATATAGTGGGAGTTATTAATGTCGATGCATTTTAAGAGTTGGAAAAAAAGAAGATTTTTTTTACAAATATATATTTGACCTGCTTGTCACCAGCCAATCAAGTGAATGTTGGCCAATTTCCTGTCAAATTCCCGTAATTCTGCAGAGTTTCGACTCTGAAAAAGTATGCAACACAGCTAGAAATGCACCAAGAAAATCATGTTAAGAAGACTAAAAAAATTGCTGTTTATAAAAAAGAACAGGCCTCGAGAATATGACCAACACAGAATTATGACAGCCTGGTCAATGTGTTGTTGCCGTGCTCTGTGACTGGCTGTGTGGGAGTGACAGCTTGTGTGTGTAGGCTGAGACGTCTGAGCCTGACTTGGCGCAGCCTGAAAATGAGCTCATGGTTCAGGCCTGTGTATGGTATTTCCATGAGAAAAAGGTCAGGATATGAGTCTCTTCATACCTATTGTCTGAAACTAACCAGAGAAGCTCAGAGGAGGGAGTGATTTTAATATTAGGATGCAAGGTTTCATCACGTTACTAAGGGTTGAGAACTGAATCCCAGAAGGTCTACATTGATTATTTTCTTTGTAAGTGGAGAATTAGAGTAAGAAACGGGGGAGGTGATACAGTGCAAGAGCAATAACTGAGAAAACCAGAGGTTTCAAGCAGAATTATAGTTTGTGAGAGTTTGGACTCAAGAACTAGCTAAATGGTCTGTTTATAACTTCTACAATTGAATTAAATTATCTTTGTAGTTGGGTAGGGGCCAGTATTCAAACAACATGATAACCATGGCCAAAAATATTTACACCAAGTTTTAATATAAAAAGTGAATTAAATAATCGATTTGTTTTTTATTAAAAACAGAAAATCATGATTATTCCTACTGTTGCTGAATAATGGAATATTATTGAAATGTTATCTCTGATGCTTATCTATTTTGATTTTGATACACAGACTTTAGCAAAATGAGGGAATAAACATGCTAGTTAATATCACTTTGCTATTTCACTCTTTGGAGAGTAATACTGGGGGTCCAACAACCTGATGCTGTCTGGGTAATCAGTAGGGCTACCCTGCAGCAAGCTGTTCATAGTTTGGTCACTGTAGTTGTAAACAGCATTACCTTATGTCCTCCTTTAGTTTTCACACTATGACTGTCCAAGTTTTTTGAGACCAGAATATTTACAACCATGGGAAAGGTAAAGTAAAAGCAGCTTCCTATTAGCCAAGCGGGGCACAGTGTGCAGAAACAGGTGGGGGAGCTGCATTGTCACGTTGCTTTGTGATTCATTCAGCCAGACAAAACTGAATGGGAGGGATGGCCTGATGGAAAATTGTATCAGGTTTGAAAAGTTTTGAAAGACTGGATATGTCCCTTGCATTGTATAACTAGCCCATGCCTTTTTCCAGTAGTGACAGTCCTGGGTTGCATTTTTATGCATCTGGTTAACATGGGTTGATTATTATATATATGATGATGACATATATATCTTATGTTAATTATATGATATCACATGTCACCTAGTATTTGTATTCTGTTTTTTGCTTGACTTTCTATGTTTGTTTGGTTCTCTCAAATGATTTTTATCACTTTAACATATTGTTTAAATGTAGCTGAAATTAGAACAAAAACGTCATTTTATATTTTGTCAGAAGGACCAAAAAGCCTGACATTGAGATGCAAATGTCACTCGTTTATGCCACTTTTTAATCATGGTCTTTTTCAAAAGAATTTCAGGTGAATAAATCCAGAATTCATTTAGGTACAACATTCGTGGTATTTATTTTATTTGTGTTTTTTATGATTGTACAGCGATCACAGAAAAACAATTAATCTCAGAACTTCTTAAAGTTTAGAATGGTCCCACGGGCAGCAGGTTCGGCCATGCAGATGAAACTTGGTCTAAGCTTTTAGTTTGGAAAAGCTTCAAGGTATTAGTTTTCAATTTTATTAAAAAGTTGTTGAAATAGGAAATCCATGTATTTATAAATTATAAGCATAATTTGTGACTGCAGGTCTAAATGGAGATGCCTGCATAAGGAAACACTGGCATCCTTCTAATCCTTTAAATGTTTGAAAAGCAAAGCCTTTTTATTCTTGCCAAAGCCAAATGTAGTCATGTTAAGTTGAGCAAAACAAATCAAAAAGAATTTGTTAAACTTAAAAAATTCAAAAGAAAGTATATTACCATGAACGCACTCATTTCTATTAGTTCAACACTTTTACCCACTTAGAAAATCTGACAATAATTTCTATCATAGCCATGTCACGGTTATCCAAAGTGCTAAAAAATATGAAATTCTTTGTTCAAATTTATTTGTACTGTATGTAAAGATCATAGTTGATCAAGCACACCATATCCTAAATGAGAGGCTTTCGTGATCTAGTTTTTCAACTTGCATCCAATAACTAAAACCGGTGTAAATAGAAATTCCACAATGATTTACCCAGAACACTTCAGTGGATAATTTCCTCATTGTGTCATGACTGAGTCTCCTAATATTTCCCATCTCATCCACCACAAGTCTTGGAGCTTCATTCAAGGTCAAGGCAGCATCCTTCTCTGACAACAGAGTAAAGCACTTTGCTTAAGCTAATGTGTGGAAAAGGCTCCTAACTTATCTTCATTAGGTTTAGACGAGACATTTACGAGGCTGTCTTGTGGAGGATTGACGCAGAGTGTAGGTCAGGATGTCCTATCCCTGTATGCCAATGCAATGCTCAGGTGATTATATGAGGCGCCATCTACAAGGCCAATCTCTTTTGGAAGCGCTGGACCATGTCTGATGAAGGTTTTCTGAATTCTATACATTTAAATGACTGAGTCACCCTCAGTTTAGTTCCTTCCTGCCCTTTGATTTATTCAGCTAACTTGACAAGATGGATTTACATGCAAAACATTTTGCTGTTATGCAAAACACCCTTACATAAACTCAAACAGATTTAAAACAAATCAAATCATCTTCTTTCTGACCAGCAGTGTCAGAGAATAGCAGGGATGTTTGACTTTAAGTTTCCAACATGAAAATGATAAATACATCAGGCTTCACATCAGCCTAAAGATACAAACTAACAGATTTTAAGGTGTGTGACCGACTTTGGAAAAGTGCTGAAGCAGGTTCACTCACAAGGCCCTTCTGCTGAATTACACAAATGCTGTACAATTCAAACAGGGATCTGTGTTTTGTCGATGGGGTGAAAGGCTGCTGGATTTTTCCATAATCATATGTGAAAGAGAGGAAGCCCTGTAGAACGATGCAATGGCAAATCAGGCCGAGTTTCCCCCTTTACACCAAGAGGCAACACAGATGTGCATGTAACCCCAGCACAAGAACACAGATGAATGTGTGCACATGGTTCTCCCTGTGCTGAGTGGCGGAGGCAAGACAGGAAATAATCACGCTTTTTAAAAACAAGGCACCGGTATCCAGAGCAGTCACTAATCTGTGCCGAGATATTCCAAACTTTCTCCCCAGACACAAAAAATGCACGTATAAACACTCAATTGTGGTCATTTATGCTGATGAGCACACATAAATATACAGATGTATAAACATGCCAATACAAAATGTAAACAGACACACCCGTATGCACTAGCATAACTATGTGGAACACACAAAAATCCCTGTGCAAGTGGATGTGGGAGAGATGTGGGAGTTTGTTTCTGCCTGAAAGCAAAGCAAAGGTACAAACCATCTAACCCATTCTACTAGAAAACATGCGCACAGATCTGTGCCTATCCCCCTGACTGTGAACCGCCCCAGGGCCTGTCACAGTGCAGTCCAACCTGGCAAGTCCAGAGCTCAGGCTGAAACAGTTGTCACTCAGTCATGACAGACTCCGGGGACCCTTTCAGGCTTAAAATCCCTCAAACACCCTCCCCACCCTCCAATATGATAAAGCCCAGGCCTGAAACTCTGTTTCCACCTTTCTGCGCAGGCAGGCCACATTTCCTTCCGCAAAAACTCGGCTGATTGGGAGCCTCGGATTAGCTCACAAAGGCAACACTGCCTTGGTTTATCTAACCAGTTAAAGTGCTCAGACTGAGGGTGTTTTCAGAGATGAAAGACAGCCTCAAATTGAGAAGGTAGAGAAAACAACGAGCTGTTATTTATCTCTAGAGAATAGCACAAACTTTAAAGTTTTATTGATAATCTACACTAATGAAGCAGCATGTCAATGCCTGGATTCTGTTTTCTTAATCCCACTGTCATTGTGACACGTAGATCCACTTTTTTGAGGTGATATGTTGGGTGAAATAAAGTGTTTTCCATAAAACTGGATCTGGTTTGCAAAGATAGGGACTCAAGTCTCAGACATGGACTTAAGTTGCATTTAAAACTTATTGCACTGAACCGTTTGCTCAGCTGTAGCAGGCAGATGTCATATCGCAATGAGTTTGCAGGAAAGTGAAGAGTGGTGGATGGACCCCTTATTGTAGCTAAAATGATTCAAACTGGAAATGATAATGCCCAAGAGATACAATGAAATACTGGCAGAAAATCAAGGTCCACACTTTCACAAGATGATGTTACATTTGTTGCTGATTTCTAACAACTTCCATGTTACAATGGTTAATTTAGGATTGATGAGATCGTCAGCTCTATCAATCCGCCTTATTCGCTCCAACTTGTTGTTCTTAAGAGTCAAAGGGTGGCGCCATACATACAGCAGATAAAGTAAACCATTAGTCAGATCAGGAGCAACAGTCCCTGCACTGCCTCAAGTAAATCGGATCACTTTAGCGAGTCACTCAGAGTAACCCAAATCCATAAAATGAACCAAGTTCACTGCCTCTACTAAGTTCAGCCCAAGTCTGCAGTAAGCTTATGGATTTTGTGAAAGGCTGTCATTTGTGCAATGGCATAAAAGATTTCTGTGATTATTTTAGGACTCATATCTTGTAAATGCCTATGGCAGATTCACAATCAGCTGATGGAGATGACGCTCTCCACCCAGAAATTTGGCTTTAATAGGCCTCAACTCATTTCTATTAGTTTTCTGTGAACAATACATATACGAGATAAATATTAATTATTATTCATTTCTAGGAGTGTTTTGCATGTTGATCTAAATATTCTGAAAAGGCCATTTTTAAATGTTCTTGTGTTAAATGAACCCCGAGAATAACAGTACATGTTTGAATAATCTACAGGAATGCAGTGTTATAGGTCAGAGGGACAAGACAGCATGCAGGCAATTAAAGATTAAACATCACTGATGTTTTAAATATACAGGTAATAAAAACATCAAGTCCCTTTTTTAATGGTGGGAAAAATGTATTCATGTCAGGATAGATTTTTTTGTAATAATTCACAGAAAACATAAAATAAACATACAGACAATATCTGCAGCCAATTAGAAACCATTCACAACGATATGAATCTAAAGTCTGTATTCTTACAGTCATACACAGAAAGGTACAGTGGGAGGAATGCTATTTTTAACACAAGTGAAATCATGTGTTCCTGCCTTTGCTGGTTCTGTCTAAATTGGTAGAATAATCAATACCTTTCTCTGTGGAACAGCTTAGAAAAAAAATAGTGCAGTACCAGGGATCCAATTTTCTGGTGTGTGTGTGTGTGTGTGTGTGTGTGTGTGTGTGTATAAAAGCAATAGCACATCTGGATGGGAATTAGGGTGAATGAGGTGATAAATCAAGGATGTGCCCCTTGTGCCCGTGATGCTCCAGTCAGTGAGTCATGAAGGGCAGCTGTACAGTGGAGGCAAAAAGCTGCAAGGCCACTTGATGTACACTGAACTCATCTCCATTTACACTTGGATGCCAGAAGGCATCTAATTTATGACCAAATGAATCTTGTTTTCGTTGTTTTGTCCATGATTTTCTGTTGATGATTTAAACAGAAGGTGATAAATGCAAAGAAAAATACTTGAATCTAAGCAATCTAATCTAAGCTGGGCCGGTCACTTTTTCATCCTACTGGGCCTCTGGTTTAATATCCCTTTGACAAAATGTCAGAGAAAGGGTCTAGAAAAGAGTCATTGATCCTTCCATGACCACACAGACCCCTCTTACTTCTCTTTAAAAGAAAGAAAGCCAGCTGCTTGGAACATTATGGGATGGAAACTAAAGGACAACACAAGTACTGTTATCAAGGTAATGCTCTTTCAACGGGAAAGTTGTAATGCTAAAAGTCTAGAGCAGTGTGTCTGTCAAGCAGCGTGCAGTCTAGCTAACCAAGTTACTCCATGAGAAGCAGAATGGTAAGAAGTGAGAATACACTGCACGATAAGCAAGTAAATGCTTGGAATAAATTGTTTTTAACAAAAATTAGATGTTTAGCATTTTTGTTCTTAGTGTTTGTGTTAATATGACATTTTTACTAAAGATTGTCATACCATTACCAAATTATAGCAGCCCACACTTCCTTGAAACTTAATACATATAAATCAGCCTTACTAAACCATTTTATTGTCCAAATTTAAAAATGTTTCAAACGAGGGATGCATTAATATGAACATTTGGACCAATACCCACTACTTAGATATATTTATAAACACATGAATACCCTTTCAAAAAAAAAAAAAAAAAAAAAAAAAAAAAAAAAAAAAAAAAAAAGAAAAAAAACAACAACAACACATCACTGCTGACATTGCCTCTCTGCTTCAGTTAAACACCCCATAATCCTGTGATGCATCACTGTCACATGACCAAATACCACATGACCAACCCCTCCCTCTTCAGAGAGGCAGATAGCAACACGATGTAAATAAATATCGGTTGATAATATCAGCCCAGTTTTACTTATGGGAGCAATATGTTAAAAAATAACAGATATACTGCACATCCTGATTCCAAATAACAGAGTTTTTGACCATTTTAGAGAAAAAAATCCAAAATATATCATCATGAATTTATATGAGATATGTCTATCAATCTAGACTAAGCACAAAAAGTAAGGAAAATCTTGTTGGTTGATTTTTTTTTTTTAACAGCGATTATTCTTGTCTACAAATCTTATTCTGTTGATAAGTCTGTTTATTTCCCCTAAAATGGTCTAACATCTAGAAGGAAATTGCATTTCCATATAGTTCATATGTTTATCTGAAACATCAGAACAATTAAAGAAAACCCTGAAGTTCCCTCTTGTATGGTTTCTAACAGAACTTATATTGCCCCCCAAAACATGTTTCCAGACTTCACTGTGCCCTGATTCCAGAACCCAATAATTATGTTTCAAAGCCACAAAAAATGTCTCACCACACAGTCAACATTTTTTCAATAATTTGTCAACAATAAAAACAGACTGTACCCTCCTCTTGGAGCTAAAAGTTAGATGTCAGAAAGGCTGATGTGAGCAGGGTCAATTGGCCTTGCTGCTGGCAGGCTGCCTCTTGCAGCAGATTGGTGAAGTTGTCAGGCCAGCGTTTGGCTGTGGGCACGCTGGCTGTGTTTTTCTTTTCAGCACTGTGTCTTGTGTGGTTGCTTTCGGGCAGGGTCCAGCCTAGTTTGTGTGTGTGCCACAGTTCAAAGTGGTGGGAATGAATAATGAATGAAAGCAGAGGAGGAAGCTTTAAGGCGTTAAAGTGGAACACTTGGTGGAGTGCTTTCAAAAAGGTATTACACAAGGGAAAGGCTTTGCTCGGCAATACCTGCCTGTAGATTGTTAGCTTAGCTCTCCCGTGCCACTCTGGAGTCAATTTAACTTGCTAATGGCATCAAAAGCCATCCTGAAATACAGCTGCTTTTGTAACACAGTCAAATTAAACATCAATCTGAGAGGGCCCCAGAGTACTTACAGTAATAGAGTATTTTCTACCTTACTCAGCATAATGTGAAAGCGGATGTAAACCAGCAGGCTCACCTCTCTTAGCATGGGGTCGTTAATGGAGCTCAGGTTGACCGCACCTTCATATGTTAGATAGTAGAAAACATTGAGGGCCCTAGCAGCTTCGGGTCCCTGCTGCTTGTAGCCGAAAATCAAGTCAATCCACTGGTGAAGCTGGCAGGACACGAACTCACTCTCCAAGGCCTGCGACAGAAAGAGAGCATAGAGGGATGTAGGTGCTGTAAATATCAACATACGAATGTTATTTAAAAACCATACTTTGACCTAATGCTGCTTCCCAAACAGGTTTCTCATCTTATAACTGAGCAATGGTTATCACTGATGCACTTTCAAAAGAATATTCCTCAGAGAGTGGAGCACATCCTGTTAATTGTTCCTGTGATAGAATCGGGAGATGATTTTTATAACGAGCAAAATGCACAACGTATCCATATCTGATCATAAGGGAACATCAAAACTCTAGTAGCTCATTAGGGAATCATTTTGGCTCAGTCTTTGTTCTACGTGAGCTGACATTGGCACAGTGTTATTCGTCTGTAGACGTCTCAGTGCCACCATTATGCTGAGATACAAGCCGTTTTCTCTCCTCATTAGCCGGCAAAGGAGGGGGAAAAACATTTATGGTTTCCTCATAAAAACAGGCAATTGTGTTAATTTGTGTAAAGCTGTCGGCTCACAAAAGCCCTCTAAACACAACCAAATTAGAATGAGGCAGCCCTTGATTGTCATTGCTGC
Organism: Anableps anableps; assembly: GCA_014839685.1. Taxonomy (NCBI): domain Eukaryota; kingdom Metazoa; phylum Chordata; class Actinopteri; order Cyprinodontiformes; family Anablepidae; genus Anableps; species Anableps anableps. Next base: position 150,228 of record CM026065.1, read on the forward strand.
CTTGTGTCACATTAATTTGTGACAAAACATTAGCCTGGGCTGCACTTAAATGGCAATTTATATCATTTCAATTTTTACCGCAGATACCAGTGCATCCTTCACTTAAATGTGACTTTCTGACAGGTCATTTTGCATCTAATTTTTCCCCACTCGCTTAATTACAACTTTTAGTCGGAGAGCAAAGCCAACGAGTGAAGGGGGAGCTGTGTGCTGCTCAGGTATGATGAGGTTTTGTTGTAGAATGAGCCTTTGCTACATCTTTGCTGTCTCACAGACAATCTCTGATGGAGGCTGATTGAGGGAAATATTTAGAGTGCGACAGAGGAAGAAAGACTAAAATTTTCATTTTAAATTGAACAAAAAGCGAGGAGAGAAAGAGAAAAGGTTTCCAGGTTCAGTGAAGAGAAATAGGCATTCCAGCAGAAAAATGTCCCTTTAGTACATTTTATTTGACTTACGACTTAACAGCAGGATGATTAGCCTGCAGAATACATAATACATGTCATACAGAAAATGATTTCCAATTTTCCATTTTGGTCAATTTTTTAAAATTAATGCACCTGTAGAGCTGTTTTTACCTTGAACAGATTGTAGACCTGATTATTAAAACAGTCCAATCAGGTCCAAATCTGTGGACCTGATTAATAAACATACAGTAGTAGTTAAATGTATACACACATTCACTGAGGAAAGAAATTCATAATCAACAACTGGATTCTACCAGCTAAGTTGTTCATTTAATTTTAAGTTATGGAACTTGGAGGCTGTATTACCCTCTTAAGATTTAAAGGGCTCACCATCGAAGCCAAATACCTCCATTTTTATCTCATCTGATTATGAAACTTCTACAGAAGGCAGTATAGCTTGTCCATGGCGGCAGCTGTACATTTCAGCTGAGCTTACATGTGTTAATTCTGTTGACTCTCTTCACAGTGACACTGGTGGTCCAGCATCTTCCAGTTTAGAATACACTTGAGCAATGCATTATTCCTGATCACTCTTAACCAATTTTCTTGGCTCTGAGGGTGACAGCTGGACCAGAACAATTTAGCCCCACCACGTATGAGTTTAGATCAGGTGCAATCTCAGCCAGGCGACTGGCGAGGGTGGAGTTATGCTGATTTTAAGTATCGGTCAAGAAATTTCACAATACATTCAAACAGTCATTCATAGGTTTTGCTGTATGATCACTTTGCTTTAAAGAAAGATCTATCTTTAAAATCCCAAAGTTAATTCCTTATCAATGGCCATGTTGAGTGCATGTAAACTTCTGACCATCACTGAAGAGACGTAGTTTTAAAGGAAGCCACGATAAGTTGTAACAATAGACCTGTATATGATAAACCTTATATGAGAAACTTTTATTTCAAATGTGAAAATAACATAGCAAAAATGCTGTCGGCTGTTTAATTTTTATAAATTTTAATATAATTTTTTCACCTGGATGTCGCCATGTTTTTTTTTTTACACTGCAATGCATTCTGGGTAGATAATGTATGCTAGGTCCTACAGCACTAGCTCAGACTTGAATCTACTTTAACCTACCTGCCTCATCAGCCCTATGGAGGACTGAAATTGGCAATTAAAAATAAAAGCAGAAATGAACATATTTTGTTTTTTTCTTTCCTTATACATGCGGTTTTCATTAAGAAATGTATATATTTTGTTTTTCTTTTTCCTTATACATGGATTTTTGTCAAGAAACGTATATATTTTCTTTTTCCTTATACAAGTGTTTGTTCTTTTTACATTTCCTTGTCTCCTCTTTTTACTTTACCACATGCATTAGAGGAGCTGTACCAAGAAGGCAGCCCTCCTCATTTGCATAATGAGGCAGAAATGCAGACAGTGAAGTAAAAAGAGGAGACGAGGAAATGTAAAAACAAAAAAAACAAAAACGCTTCTATAAGGAAAAATATTTATATATATAAAAAAAAAAAAAAATTCCCTTCTCACCCTCCACGGGTGGTCTTTCTCAACCTCTGAGCTCGGGTCCTCTACCAGAGGCCTGGGAGCTTGAGGGTTCTGCGTAGTATCTTGGCTGTGCCGAGAACTGCGCATTTCTGGACTGAGATGTCTGACGTTGTTCCTGGGATCTGTTTTAGCCACTGCTCCAGTTTGGGGGTGACTGCCCCGAGGGCCCCGATGACCACAGGCACCACTGTGGTCTTCACCTTCCAGGCCTTCTCCAGTTCCTCTCTGAGGCCCTGGTATTTCTCCAGTTTCTCGTGTTCTTTTTTCCTGATGTTGCAATCGCTTGGTATTGCTACATCCACCACAACGGCTTTCCTCTGTTGTTTATCCACCACCACGATGTCCGGTTGGTTCGCCATTACCATTTTGTCTGTCTGGATCTGGAAGTCCCACAGGATCTTAGCTCGGTCATTCTCCACCACCTTTGGGGGTGTGCCCCACTTTGATCTCGGGGCTTCCAGTCCATATCCTGCACAGATGTTTCTGTACACTATGCCCGCCACTTGGTTATGACGTTCCATGTACGCTTTCCCTGCCAGCATCTTGCACCCTGCTGTTATGTGTTGGACTGTCTCAGGGGCCTCCTTGCACAATCTACACCTTGGATCTTGTCTGGTGTGGTAGATCTGTGCCTCTATCGCTCTGGTGTTTAGGGCCTGTTCCTGTGCAGCCAGGATGAGTGCCTCTGTGCTGTCCTTGAGTCCAGCTTTTTCCAGCCATTGGTAGGATTTCCTGATATCAGCCACTTCAGTTATTTGTCGGTGGTACATCCCATGTAGGGGCTTATCCTCCCATGATGGTTCCTCCAGCACCTCATCCTCTGGTCCCCATTGTTTGAGACATTCACTGAGCACATCGTCGGTTGAGGCTTTGACCTTGATGTATTTATGGATCTTGGATGTTTCATCCTGGACAGTGGCTCTCACACTCGCTAGTCCTCTGCCTCCGTCCTTACGGCTCGCGTATAGTCTCAGGATGCTGGATTTAGGGTGAAACCCTCCATGCATGGTTAGTAGTTTCCGAGTTTTAACATCCATGGTCTTTATCTCTTCCTTTGGCCAGCTTATTATTCCTGCAGGGTATCTGATTACTGGCAAGGCATAGCTGTTTATCGCACGGATCTTGTTCTTGCCATTGAGCTGGCTTCTCAGGACTTGCCTTACTCGTTGGAGGTATTTGGCTGTGGCTCCTTTCCTTGTGACCTCATCGAGGCTGCCATTTGCTTGTGGTATTCCCAGGTACTTGTAACTGTCAATGTCTGCTATTGTTCCCTCTGGGAGTGAGACCCCTTCTGTGTGGATGACCTTCCCTCTCTGTGTAACCATCCGACCACACTTCTCTAGTCCGAATGACATCCCAATGTCAGTGCTGTAGATCCTGGTGGTGTGGATCAGTGAGTCGATGTCTCGTTTGCTCTTAGCGTACAGCTTGATGTCATCCATGTAGAGGAGGTGACTGATGGTGGCTCCGTTCTTGAGTTGGTATCCGTAGCCAGTCTTGTTGATGACTTGGCTGAGGGGGTTCAGACCTATGCAGAACAGCAGTGGGGACAGAGCGTCTCCTTGGTATATGCCACATTTGATGGACACTTGTGCAATTGGCTTGTAATTGGCTTCAAGGGTGGTTTTCCACATCCTCATCGAGGCTGCAATGAAGGCTCTTAGAGTCCTGTTGATGTTGTACATCTCTAAGCATTCAATGATCCAAGTGTGTGGCATTGAGTCATAGGCTTTCTTGTAATCAATCCAAGCCGCGCACAGGTTGGTGTGTCGGGTTTTGCAGTCTCGGGCGACTGTTTGGTCTACCAGGAGTTGGTGTTTGGCTCCTCTGGTATTTATGCCGATGCCCTTCTGTGCTGCACTCATGTATTTATCCATGTGCCCACCTATCTTAGCTGCTATGATGCCTGACATGAGCTTCCATGTTGTAGAGAGACAGGTTATTGGCCGATAGTTGGATTTTGAGGGATCCTTCTGGATCAGGATTGTGCGCCCTTCAGTTAACCATTCAGGGTGAGTCCCACTTTGTAGCAGCTGGTTCATTTGAGCTGCCAGTCGCTCATGGAGGGCAGTGAGTTTCTTTAGCCAGTAGGCATGGATCATGTCAGGACCTGGTGCTGTCCAGTTTTCCATACCTGAGACTCTTTCTTGGACATCTGCCACTGTGATAGTTACTGGGGCTTGCTCAGGGAGGTTGCTGTGGTCATCTCGTAGAGAGATTAGCCACTGTGCATTGCTGTTGTGGGTCGCCTCCCTTTCCCATATGCCTTTCCAGTACTGTTGGGTCTCCAGCCTTGGTGGGTCTGCTCCGTTGTTATTACCCTGCCATTGAGAGTACACTTTAGCTGGTTGGGTGGAGAAGAGCCGGTTAATCCTCCTGGCTTCATTTTCTCTCGTGTACATCTTTAGGCGACTGGCCAAGGCTTGGAGCCTTTGTTTGGCAGTTTCGAGCGCTTCAGGTATGGGCATCTGGCTGTACCGCTTGGGTACTGGTCTTATGATTGCACCTCTTTGGAGCTCTGACAATTGGCTCACTTCCCCCCTTGTTACCTTGATTTTAGCCTCTAACCGTCTTTTCCATGGTGGGTATTGAATCTCATGGTTGCTCCTATAGCCGAGCATCTCAAGGATCACTGATGCTGAGTTGTACACCAGCTCATTGGTTTCCGTTATGGTGTTGGTAGGGATCGTTCTCAATGCTGCATTCACATCTTCAATGAGACTTTCTGATGGTACTTCACTCAGCCATTGTAATTGGCATCGGGATTGCCTGGTGTTCATTCGGGCCACGATCCTACCTCTCAGGTCAGTTGCTGCCTCGTTCAGCTTTGATGGTTCGTTCATTATTGGGGCTGCATACCCAATCTCCGGGTGGGGAGTTGAAGCTAACTCCCCTCTGACCTGGCATCCTGGCTCCCCCTTGCCGTAGCATTTGTGTTGTACCTCGTCTATCTCAAGTTGTGACAGCATTTGCCGTTTGCGGATGTTGGAACACTGAGCTACTAGTTGTTTGGCAGTTAGTGTTGAATGGGGATGTCGACGTAACCATTCCTCCCGCATTCTTTGCATGTAACCCCTCTGACTAGGGTTACTTGAGTAGTAGCATTCCAACAGATCCAAGTTTTCACCTCTCGCCCAATTCCGTCTTGTTCCAGTAACCCATTTTTCGTGAAGGTGCCCTGGTTCCCCAGCACCTGACGCAGACCTTGTTTGGCCGGGCGACGTCTGAGCCGGCATGGCGTGTATTCCTTTGTCACTCATCATGAGGTAGGCAGTAGCGCGAAGGATCTTGCCTAAGGACCCACACTGGATATCTGAACCAAGCGACTCGGCCTGGATTCGAACCCCGGTCTCCCGGGTGAAGGTCGGGTGACTTATCCATTGAGCTACCCAGCCGCTATACACACACACACACACATACATATATATATATATATATATATATATATATATATATATATATATATATATATATATATATATATATACACACACACACACATACATACGTACATTCATACATACTATGAAGTATCACTCCTTTTACTTGAGTAAAACATCTTGACACCTGGTGTGAGTAACTTCACTAAAACCAAATGCACCAGATACAGACACACCTACAGTTTATGTTGACTTTAAAATTCTTGCTTGAACACCAGCCTTGTTGAGCTGATGTTAGTTTCCATCTGTTGAGACTGCTGAGACATTTGAAGGTCCAAAAGACACAGTAACATTATATATTGTCATTGGACGTACTTTACCCTGTTCCAGCATGCATATACATTACCTTCTGTATTAGTTTAAAATGTTTATATAGAAAAAAAGATTGGAAAAGTGTTTCTTTTGCCTTAATTTGTTATTTTTTTAATTATTTGTTTTTTTGTTTTTTTTTTTTCCATTTTATCTTTAGAATACCAAACCTGCACATAACTATACTTTTTGTCTGTCTGATGAATCCTTTTTAAATATTAAATCAAATATTCTGGTCAGTTACTCAGAAGTTAAGTTGAATTTATACCAAATACTTTTGTACTCCTACTTGCGTGATGTCTTGGATGGATACTTATTGCTTTAGTAAAAAAATATGTTGAAGTAGTGCTATTCTTACTTGAGTACAATTTTTGGGTTCTTTACCCACCAGTGCTTATGAGTAATTTATGGTTCATAGTTTCTGCCATATTAGTTCGTTCCATTAAGTATATTTTCATAGTTTATTGTTGTGTTCCACTTCCTGAATATTTTTCCTATTATGATCTACTGTGTTTTTATTTCAGTTATGGTCTTGCCATATCCTGTCCAGTCCCCTGAATTAATTACTGATCAAAAGGTCTTGCCATATAGTGTTTTCCCTTAGTATTTAGTTTCGTACTTTATTCTTGGATTTTATTCTTTGTACATTCTGTTTAGTTTTCTTAGCTTAGTGTTAGCCTTTCTTGGTTTATTATGTCTTTAGCTTCTCACACGTTTTTAGTCTGCCTCCCGTTTTTTTATTGTATGCTCACCAGTAATACCTTTACCAAGATGCCTCATCATCCTCATCTGTTTCACCTTATCTGCCTCTCAAGCTCTTGATTTTTCGCTGATCGGCACCATATTCTCTGTTTTCATGTGCTGATCCACATCATCTTTGCTGTTTGCTATGACCCGTTTTTCTGTTCCTGAGTTTCGTCCCACTGTGTGCGAGAAGAGCGTGCGATTGAACTGAAAGCAAGCACGCGCACTTTTTTTTTTTTTTTTTTTTTTTTTTGTAGCCTGTGCAATGCAGCGCAGTATTTACAGAGAGCATATTGATGGGAAAATTCAGACTGATGTAGCATCTGTTGCAATACCGGACAAAGTACCGGTATGCTCCAAGCGCTGCAAAAGAAGTCCTGGTATGCTGAGAGGTAAAATTTAGAAGTGATGGTACTGCGTACCGCCCCACTTAAAGCACTGCAAACAACAACTTTTATGTTAATAGGAAAATTACAACTTATTTTGGCCAACATGTTTAACTAGTAGTGGATCCCTTTAATATTCATTAATACAAGTCCACTAGGCTACATCACAAACTAAAGAGACAAACCAGTGTCTTTTTATTCTTTCATCAGGCTTTACTTTATATTTTATGTTAAACAGACAACTCCGAATATCACAAGTCAGGAAAACACTTTTTTCAACATCACTTTAAGAGCAGTCAGAATGAGGTACAGTTGTGCATGTAGATATGTCGCTATATGTGAAAGACAAGTTCATTATGCTCTAGAAGTGACCTTTGACAGAGCCTACGCCCCTGTTTCTAAAACTAAACCTGGGTCTGATGGGTATTTAATGTGTTGCAATCAAATGTCAGTCGGTATGAAACAAAGAGCAGCCACATTATTACAGCACCATCTCCAGAGGCTCGCTTTTATGTAAATCACTCGTGTATACTGTTTAAAGAGTGCATGATGCAGAAAAATTGAGAACCTTGACTTGCTATGTTGGAACTGGAATGCATTTGTGTGTGTGTTTGTTCAGCATGTTGGCTGACAAAAGGGTCGGGAATGTTCTGATTTTAGTCGTTGTATAAATGTAACCCCAGTGGACTACTGTTAATCTCAGAATAACTGCCTTTGGAAACCCAGCAGCGTGCTTTGATCTCATTACTTCAAAGCTTTCAGTTTGAGAATAGAAAAAAAAACAGCAGTAATCCTTTTACTCAGATTCATCTACAGCATTGTTTTCATATGTGCCTTTACACAATGCAGGAAACTGAATATTCATAGAAAAATATAAGTTTTAGTAGAATATTTATTATTTTTAATCAGTTCAAAAGCAGATAAAAAGCAGCTACTCCAGTGATCTTTCCAATAAACATTGGCTCTGCAGCTAAAGCGATACTGTGTTTTACTTCAGGCTGAAGAAAAACACCATTACTCTCTTTAACACTATAAACAGAAATGAATAAGAGTCGGGAACGCTAAAAACATATTTTTCTTATTTCTACTGAGTGCCAGAGGAATTGGCAGGACCTGGCTAGTTTAAAGTAAAAATAAACACCACAGAAGAAACAAAAACAATTTTTTTAAATTCACATTATTGCTTGTTTTTGTCTCTTCATTTCTTAAACTGACAAAAGGTTAAAGTGGTTTCTACAATTTCTTAGGTTCTTTTTTGAAGGTTTGTGGCACTAGTGGCCTTTATTCAACAGCAGATAAACAGGAAGAAGGGCAGAAAGAAAAAAGGAAGACATGCAGTAAATAGTCCGAGTCAAGGAAGCAAACCTGGGACAACTGTGTTGAGGACTGTAGTCTCTGCATATGATGTGTCTGCTCGACCACTGAGTCGTCTTGCCTCGGACTGATAAATTTTTAAAGGGGCCATGACAACAAATTTCATTCTTCTGTGGTTTTGGGGGTATAATATGATCTGTTGTGCACTGATGAGGCCGTGTGAATGTCAAGAGTTGATATCAAAAGCCCGGCTCATAGGCGGTCTGCTTTATTTCTTTGCTCAAAAACGGACGAATCAGAGAACAGTTTATCGTTCTACGCAGGTTATCTTTCTATGTAATTCATATCATCCAATCAGAGCACACCATCAAGCAAACAGCCCTCCCTCTCCACTTCCCTCCTCCCCCCAGCTGAGACACCAGCTAATTGAAGAGCTAAATCGTGCTAGCATGTCTGGCTACTCCACTTGAGAAGAGGATGGCTGCTAAAAAGTGGAGCTGTTCTGTCCGACGGTCAAAAACGGCTGGAAGTTTCCTCTTCCTCCCAAAGGATGAGAGAACCAGAAGAGTGGCTGAAGTTCATTTATGGGGAAGTAGCACGCAGTTATGACCTCAATTTGAAACGATGTTTAGCGTATTTTACTGAAGAGCTTCCCAACCATGGTTGTAGGCAATCAGAGTGAAGTCAACCAGGTTGAGCCTCATATCATTACCGTACCCAGGGCCTTTTACCGAGGAGGGAAATCTGGCCGGATAAAACAACCCCCTACAAAAGGTGACGTTATTTTTTTAATGAAATTCTTTGGAGAATTGACATATGCAGCAATATAAAAAAAAAAAGTGGTGAAGCCATAGGGAGCAGAAACTCCGGCAGTGAGGTAAACTGGCACACACACACACAGCTACATTAGCTGCATTTCCATTACAAATCTATGTAAAACTTTTTCAATATTGAAAATGTTGAAAAACAATTTCACAATCATGGTGTTTCCATTAAATAAGATAAATACTTGGGAGTGGCTACGTATGCTGCACTTTGGGGAAATTGTAGTCTGCAATTTTACAGAAGAGCTATGGACACTTTTCTATGACAAACTCAACTTTTTATGAACTGTGTGATGCTGTGAGACCTCTGGTGGAGCCAGCTGTGCATTGTCCAAGGAAGCCAGTGTCTACAAATAAGTGCATTGCTTCTGTATGCAAACTAGCGTGATGTGAAAAAAGTGTTCTCTTTCAAACCTCGCTTGGTATCTCATTAAGGGAAGCCCTTTCAGGCGTAGACAATCATGGAAGCTCCTATACTAGCACATCTGTCCCTGACAGACCAATCCTTGCACAAAGTTGGAGAAGCATCCTGTTCAGATGAAGACTCCCAGGATTCCCTCCATCCCTCAGTGTCCCATGTGGTCGGTCCAGAGGGAAGAGGATTTAAGTGGTTCCATGTTCATAAGCACACTTCACTGTTTGCAAATAAAAATCCCACTATCGGAACCAGGCGTGTTGCCGAAGGCAAAGGGTACAAAACAAAAAAAGAGAACCTTCCCATGATGAGCAACACTTTCGTGAGGCACTCGCACTCACTGTATCAGCTTGTTGTCACATATGAAACAGCTCAATGTGAAGTCTTCTTCAGTTTGAGTTTATTTACGGTTGGCAAACAGCTATTGGCGGGGATTACATTGTACATTGATACAATGTACAATGTAACCTAAACCAGCTGACCACAGAAAAAAAATCAGCTGTTCAGACGCACAAACATTTCCCCCAAAATACACTAAGCAATAATACCATGAAGCAGCTCATGCAGTAGTCTATACAAAAAATTATCTCTAAAATAAAACCTTCTGTGATTTGACTGTGCCAGATCACTTCAAAGTTTCTCCGGTTTGTCCTGTTCGAGCCTGTCATCGCCTCTCACCTCACAGATCAAACGTAAGTTAGAAACCCGCTGATTTTGGGTAGAATCACAGCTAATATGAGTAAAAAAATGTTTTATCTACATATTTTATGAATTATACATATTATGAATACATTTATATTCATTATGATGTTTCAAGTTATAATATGGTTTATATACTCATCATATAAATATGCTGATCAATCCATTCTATTTTTACAGATGTCAGCATGCAGTTATTCAAATGTTACTTCTTTCTTTCTTGGTGGGGTTATAAGAAGGTTAAAAAAAAAACAAAACAAAAAAAAACAAAAAAAAAACAAAACTCTATAGCCTTGATACTTTAAGAATTTTCTAACACTTCTAAGCACCACTGACCTCCTGAGGTAAACGCCATAAAAGTCTGAATGTCCTGAATTGCAGTGTTTGGCGTGTTTATGATTCAAAGATGAGGGATGTCATGTATTGTATGTTGATGTTTTCATTCTTGCTGAGAAAAAGCCATATAAACATACCTGCACAGACGTTGCAGTTGCTGGTATTTGGTCTGGAAAGTCAATTGTTGGCCCCTTTCCACCAATGAAATGAAAACATATATAGGTGTCTTTGGTCACATTTTCTACAGTAAACTCGCTTACATGCCTGTATCCAGCGCTGACATTTCTTGGCATTCCTTTGGAGAAATGCGAGATGGAATAAAAATAAAAAAAAAACTCCCTTCATATACTCATGATCACCCTATCACAAGTCACTGCAGGACACACCAAAGCACCAGTGTTTCGTTGTTACTACAATTCTGTTGAGAACAGGAGTTCACTCATACAATTCACCACATACACTTTACCCATCTTCTTTGTCCAAACCTAAAATGGCCACGGCGCACACGTAGTGTGCTGTTCCAAATTTAGCATTTTGCTGTCATTCGTGATCAGTGCCATTTCCTAGATCTACCAGCAGTTTTCCTGGCTTTGAAACATCTTTTGCCATTGCTTCAAGGTTGTCATGTTTTAGTCAAACCAGACAACGGTGGTAGCATATATAAACTGGCAGGGGGGAACCCACTCAGTGAAGCTGGACAGACTGGTTCACAATCTGATAATGTGGAGCACTGCAGCACACATCCCTGGCACATTCAGCGACAGGGCGGATTTGCTCTCCAGGGGGAATCCTCTCAATAGAAAGTGGAGACTCAACCCTGAAGTGGTCCACCAGGTGTGGCAGAAGTTTGTTTGAGCGTCCGTCAACCTCTCCGCATCGCACGAAAACACACAGTGCCCACTGTTCTTCTCAATGCGCCATTAGGAGTGGATGCGTTGTGGGATCCGTGGCCAAACGCATTGCTATATGCCTTCCCACTTCTCAGCCTGATAACATCAACCGTCAATGATCATCAAGGTGTCATATTGGCCCAACAGGGCTTGGATGGCGGAACCTGTGAGCCTTCTTTGTGCGCAGCCATGGCCACTGTGCAGGGATCTAGTCCCGCAGGCATAAGGTCAGATTTTTCACCCACATCTCAAGAGATTGGCTCTCTGGACCTGGTTTGTGAGAAGATTAATTTAAATGGATTAGGTCTCCCCTTAAATGTAACTGAGACCATTCAAAGCACTAGGGCATCATCCACCAACTCTCTTTATGCCAGCAAGTGGAGCATATTTTTGAATTGGTGTAAGAACAAGAAGGTGATCTCTTTCCAGCACTTGTTTCTGATGTGTTATGCTTCCTTCAAGACCTCTTTGATTGTGGGAAAGCCTTTTTCACTATCAAAGTTTATTTAGCTGGCATTTCTACATGCCATGTGGGTTTTGGAGATGTACCAATGGGCCAGCATCTTCTGATTAGAAGGTTTATGAAGGGTGCTTGTCGCCTGCATCCCACAGCAAGACCATTTTTCCCATCGTGGAATTTAGCTGTAGTCCTGGAAGCCCTCTCTGGGCTACCTTTTGAGCCCATTGAGTGTGCACATTGAAAACCATCCTGCTGCTGGCCTTAATGTCAACCAAAAGGATCAGTGAGCTACATGCTCTCTCTGTGCATGTCTCATGTTTGTAACTTTCTCCAGATAACAGGAAGGTGGTGCTATGCCCTAATCCTGCTTTTGTACCTAAGGTTAGTCAATCAACCTACTGTTCATCCTAATGTTCTTCACTGGAACTGCTGGGTTTTCATTCTCTGCCATTTGCCAATGAAAACAAAATGCGATTGAATCTGCTGTGTCCATTGCACACATTATGTGTTTATGTGGACAGGACTAAGGTTTTCCGTAAAGGTAACCAGCTTTTGGTGTCCTGGGCTCCCGAGCCCAAGGGAAAGCATCTCAGGCAGTCGCACTGGATTGTTGAGGGAATCATGAAGGCTTATGAGTGCCTGGGGCTGCAGACTCCAGAGCTCCTGTGGATACACTCCAGAAGCATGTCAACCTCGTGGGCCCTCTTCAGGGGTGTGTCTGTGGGGGACGTCTGCGCAGCTGCCAGTTGAGCATCACCATACACTTTCATTAGATTATACCAACTGGATGCAGGTCAGCCATCACTGGTGCACTCAGTCCTTACCGTAGGGTCTTTGTTCAGCAACAGCCCCTGGGGGTGCGCTGGGGGAAATCAACCTACATGCCTTAAGCTGAGATAGTGTGGTGCTTCAGAGCACGCAATCCAGGAGTTGGCTATATCTCCTATAGTGAGATACCAAGCGAGGTTTGAAAGAGAATTTTTGGTTATAAGAATAACCCCGGTTCTCAGAAAAGTGAGGTATCTCATCACACTGCCCTGCCTGGATGGTCACGTGGAATAAAGACACGTGAGAATGGCAAGTATAGGGCAGGGGTGCTTATAAAGAGTGACGGTGTCCCCGTGCCAAGTACGGATTGGTCTGTCAGAGACAGGCATGGTGATATAGGAGCTTCCATAATTGGTCATGCCTGAAGGCGCTTCCCAAAGTGAGATACCACACTCAGTTTCCAGAGAACTGGGATTACTCTTGTCACCAAAAGTTTCCATTGCAGTTTTGTAATTCCAATTTGCACAATTTTATGGTCAATGGAAATACAGCCATTGATCTAGTTTCACTATGGGAAAGTGAATAATCACTATGTTCATAATCCCTTGATCAGCGGTTGGGTATGTAGTCTGAACAGGGCAGGCAGAGAAGTCAGAACAGATCCAGAGCCTGTGAGGCAGTAATCAGGGTCCAGGTACATGAAGCGAGGTTCAGAGCCAAAATCAGAGTGACTCACATTGCAGGCAGGGAGCAGACAGAGGCAATGGTCAGGAGGCGGGAAACAGCTCAGGTACACAATCAGGAAATCAGTCACAGCCCACTCAAAAACTGCAAGAAGTGTTGATGATAGGCCTACAATAAGCAATAAATCAATTAATTGCATGATGAATTAAAATTAGCTTGATTAATTCCAGTAGCATGCTTGTTTGTTTTCGCCCTGTGTCTCTTTCTTTCTCCCAGATACTGGATGACAACAAGCTTCACTCCGGTGCACCGACTTACTCCTCCCCTTCTTGTTTCCTTAAGAGTAAAGGGCTCAACACATGGAAGGTGATATCGCTTCCTCTCCATTCACTGCCTATGAAACTTGCACAGTGAGATGACAATTGCTTGCACTTCTCCTGCAAAGTGATCGAATAAATTCATGCATGTAAAATTTCAAGTTCGTATACATAGATGTGCATGTGGGCTTGTGATGCGACACAAGAAAGTTGAAATTTTTTTTGTCACCGTCGTCGCTATCGTGTCCCGTGTGTTGGGTTTCATACCGAGTGGCGATGATTTTGGCCTGTCGTTGTTGTTTGTCGCTCCCCGTGTGTTAAGCCAATAAGGAGAAGTGAACGCTCGCATCGGTTATTTACCAGGCTCATGGTCCCATACCACAGAGTGTAGCATGAAGGCCCCGTGAGGAGGAGCAAGCCAGAGAACGCTGGTTTAAAAGCTGAATGTGACAGCTGCAGTGTGGGAGCACTTTGAATTCAAACCAAATGACTGTGGTGAACCACTTAACCTGTGGGAGCCAGTATATCGTATTTGTTGTAACAGCAGCAACTAAACACGGCAATAAAACATGTATTTGCACCTAAAACATAATCATCCAATGCAGTTTTCCCAGCTTGGAAAAAAAAAAAAAAAATTACTACAACCAATGGGCTGTCTCCAGCTTACTGATAGGCCACAATCACGAGGGTGTTTAATCAACAGACAGAATACAAAAAGGCCAGTGCAAAATGGTGCACACTAAAACACAGCAGTATGCTTAATCACGAAAGAGATGCTGCCCGTTAATCTAATTGAAAAGCCAGCATTTCCAAAAATGCTGCAAACATTTGACATCCAGTACACAGTAGTAGGTTTACACTTTTTTTTTTCTTTACAAAAGTCCTCATTGGCAGTATTAACTATTTTCCCTGTCTGAGCCTAAAGATTAATATATTCTGAAAGGCATGTTTGTTTAGAGATACTTCATAATCCATTTTTTTTATGTTTTTGGTTTGTGTATTTATTTTGGATATTGAAAATGTCTTTCAGTTCCAGTGTTAAACGTTCTTTAAAATTAGTTTATTGATCTTTGAGAGGGTGTATTTGAATTATTGTGCCATTAATATACTATTTGAAAATGGTCTCAAAACAACATTATCATTTATCGCAATAATTTCCAAGACAATTTATCATCCAGCAAAATTTGTTATCATGACAGGCCTTGTTGATGACAGATCTCACACTGAATGAATGCAGACCAGGAGTTTACATAGGCAACAGCACAGGTGCAAGCAATCAGCAGCCAGCAGGAGGAGCAGAGGCAAAGGTGAAAACAAGGAACTAATCAGCAGGTAAGGCACAGGCTGTAAGCAGAGCATGAATCATAGCAGAAAACAGAGAAATCATGACAAGAATTTAAAAAATTTATTTCTATTTGTCTTTGAATTAGAGAAATCAGCTTCAGTCTAATATAGCCCGAACACAACAGGATCTGGATTTAAGTTTAAAAAAAAAAACTAAACAAAACAACAAAAAAAAAAAACATGAAGGATTATTTGCATAGACTCTTAGCAAGGTCTTGTGGATAAACAACCCAGCCAAACACATTATGAAAAAAATATAACGATTTATCTAACTGGATTAATTTGATGCATAACCCAGTTAATAGTTGAGAGATCCAGAAATAAGGGATGTTTTGATTACCCATGAGGTAAATGGCAGATGAGCAGCTTTGGAAACACTTTGTCATGTGGTGACAATGTGGAAACATCTGAGCAGAAGGCCCGGCACATAGCAGATTCCTGAGGTGGCATCAAAAGCAGAACCAAGCCGGATTATTGATGTGCCAATTAGCAGCTGATGTGTGTGTCTGCTCCTCCCACAAGGGATGCACTGATAATTAATGAATAATTTAGCATGACTTTATGTAAATGCTAACAGGGGGTGAAAGTCATTGGAAAACCTCAGCTCTATTGTTATGTTTGATAAACTACATATTTAAAATACGAGGGTGTTCTTTTTATTGTTACTCTGATTTCCAACAACAATCAAAATGCAGAGCGATCTCTGAAGCAGAGGCATAACTTCTATACTACAATAATCCTCAAACTACATTTAAACATGCAACTCTAAATCTACTCATTTCAATTCAGATTATTTCTATAGCACCAATTCACAACAAATATCATCTCGACACACTTTACAAACAAGTTATTTCAATTCAATCACAAATACACTCCAAATGATCCTAGTTAAACAGTGCATTAAATTCAGTTCATTATTCAAATCAGTTGAAAACATTTTCTATCTTTCTGAATGATGTTAGTTTTGTCTACATGCCAGTGTGCTGTACTGTGATGGGAATGCCAATGAAAGTGTGTTCCAATGAACAAGCCTCCTCTGTTTGCAAGTCTCAGGTTACTTTAATTCCTTCGTTTCATAGACATCTGCAACTTTGGTATGGACATTAAGACTAACGAAAACCAAACAGCCTCAAAGGGAAAGACAGTTTGACTTTATGTCTTTCATTGCGTTCTACCTCAGAGGAACAAAGTCTAAAATATACTAACCCCATTTAGGAATGACAGCAGACACCAAATGACTACAACTGACCAGCTGGTTAAAGTGTCCCAAGATGCAAAGATAATCTGTCTAATCTTATATCAAAATTCTCACCTCAAAATAATTTTAAGGGATGTATTTGTATAGATTTTTTTTTTTAAATGATACATAATCTCTGTTTAAACATTACAATATCTTTTCAGACTACAGGTCTGCCTTGGCCCTGCATTGAAGCCTGTTGGACCTTGCTGTGGTTTGTGTTTGGCTTTATGACCTGGACTGAGCTGGATTTCACTTTAGTCTTAACGAGGTGACAGTAAACGCTTTCCTCCATTCCTCACTGGTCCTAAAAAACCTTTTTAAGGACTTATGGAGAACTGTCTATAAGGATGTTAAACTGCCACATAACAAATCAATCCCTTCATTTGCATGTCAAGAACAATGCAAGAGTGTGCAAGAGCCCGTCCAGCAGCGTGCTACAGAGAATTGTCTGGATGCCAAGGTGAAGCCCTACAGATTTACTTTCACAAGTGGAGCCCTTATAAAACACACACACACACACACACACACACACACACACACACACATATGTATATATATGGTTTAATTCAAATGTATTGAATACAGATATTGAAAAGAAAGGAAAAAAAGAAAGGGAGAAAGGTGGGGGAGAAAGTTTAAAGGGCAAGAAGGAGATAAAAGCAGAAGAGAGAATAAAAGACAACACCCCAGAAGTCTGCTTCTATATCTGCATACAGAGGGAGAAGAAAAAAAAAAAAAAATCAGAGTGCTGAGAAACCATAGCGACAACATATGCATACATAAAAACATCACTGAAAAGTACATGGTACTAGGTAATACAAGATGTATTTAGTGGCAACTGCAGCCAAACAGAGTATCTAAAAAACACCTGAATATGTGTGTGTGTGTGTGTGTGTGTGTGTGTGTGTGTGTGTGTGTGTGTGTGTGTAAGAATGCTCAGTAGCAGGTCTGAGGAGCCATAGACCCATCCCCCAGGACCTGACGTAGACCTGAGGGAGATCGGAGAGCCACAGACAGCCCTGGAAGGACCACCACAAGCCCCCCCCCCAACCCTTGGGAACCAGAAGCTCCAGGGGGCTGCAGCAGCTAAGTCAGAGCCAATCCGGCCATGGACACAGACCTGAGACCCAAGGGCACACCAGCCCCACAGCAGAGCCCCAACATAGCCAGGGTGCCCCAGCCCACATCCCCCCACCTCACAATGCGACACAACAGCTTTGCAACAGCCCTGCACCACTCCACTCACCACCCAGAAACACAACAGACGTTACAGAGCCACACAACCACAGCAGACCCCTGATCCAACACCAAGATAGGATCAACTCACCCGCCATGCAGCCCCCAGCAGGCAGTGTTCAACCGGGGCCCGATGGCCCCTACCACACCCCCGCAACCATACAAACAAACATACAACATCACTGCCACTGCAATGCCACCCTAGGGACAACCACCACCAACTAACCAAAATGTCAGTGACCCCAAATCCAAAAAGGGATGGGCTGGTTGGTTGGGAGTTGCCCTAACCCATGCACCCCCAGATGCAGCAGCGAACAGAGCAGGAAACCAACAACTCGCCCTGCCAATGCCAGCAGCCCCAGCCAATATTTCTGGTAAGGAAAATAGAATTTTGCCTATGCATTTTATTAAGATTTGTGGATGTAACTTTTATTGACCTTTTCATCATTATCATGAATAGTTAATGGGTGTTTTGAATTTCCGTAGTTATCTGACATCAGCATTCTTGAACTTAACCACACCATTCTCTACCCCTTAATACCATTATCATCATTCTGTTTGAATTCTTTTTTCAACGTTAAACCTCTGCCTTTGATTTTTTTTGATGACTTATTACTTTCAAAGCTGCACCCATTTTCTTCTTGCAAGTATTCCAATACTTCATAAAATCAAGTCGTGAAGAGTTGATTCTGCCTGAGATTGGCGAGCTCTCAGCTCAAAAGGACTTATTTAGCTTACCATAGATGAGAAAATGAAAATGATTGTGATTTTGAAGTCGCCAGAGACAGGACGTATACAGCAAAAAGTGGTCTTGGAGATTATTAGTTACTGTTAATGAGCACCAGAAAAGAGGAAATCCATCTATCCTCCTGCATGTTGAGTGGCAAAATGAAGGTACCCACTACATCACCACTTTGATAAGACGATGGCATGATTGAGAAAAAGCTATGTCAACAGTGTGAGTTGGTTAAACACAGGAGCAATGACCAAGGCTTCAGCTGAATGAAGGAATATTCAGATAGCTGTTGGGAGAAGTACACTTGTCTCAGTTGATTATAGAGTTGGCTAGTTAATGAAATACCTGAGTGCAGAGATGATTAAGATGAATGACTCAACCAATCAGGCTTTCAAGAAGAAGGCTGTTATGCTCCATTATGTCAGCCACTTCTTCCAATATTGTTCAGCTATGTTATATCCTAATAGTAAACCTTATCACAAAGTTGGTTGGTGGGCTGTTTGGATGGTTGGTTGGTTGTTGTTTGTCTTATGACAAAGTTTCTCTGTCGGTTGTTTTTAAGTTGGTTTGTCATGACGTTATCACAAAGTTCACTGGTCTGCTAGTCATTATGTTAAATGTTTGGTTGCACCTGTATTGCAAGACTGGTTGAAGGGTGGGGTGGTTAGTTTTAAAATTTTATTGGTCAACTGGCTGATGGGCTGGTCAAATGGTTAGTTGGTTTTTCCTAAACTTTATAACAAAGCTGGTAGGTTTGTTCTTTGGTTATCTGCTCTGTTACTTAGTCTATCTTTATTCTAAAGTCAGTTGGATGGTTTGGTTAGCTGTGCCATTATCACAAACTTGCCTGATGGGTTTGTTGGATTATTATAGAGTTGGTTGGTTGGTTCATTCTCATTATTATTCTCTTTATTTCATTCATCAAATATTTTAGACTAATAATGACAAATATTTTCCTTCAGTAAACAAATGAACAAAAAAAAAATTCAATCAGCACATTTAAAAGGAATCAAGTGCAACAATTCAACAGTGAGTCAGAAAGACAAACTGTTGGGCAGAAGGAGTGTGAAAACAGAGTAAAGCTGCAAACAAGCATCTAAGTTGACTTTGGCTGAAGTGAAAGGAGAGCATGGGGGAGTGCAGGAAAAAAAAAGGACAACATTAGTCTTTGAGTATTTCAGTAACTGTAGATCATCCCATTTCTCAGGCTCTCATTAGCCTCCTCCATTACATCACTGAACAGGGAGGATTACAGAGATGAGAGGGAGGAAAAGAAGAAGGGGGGACAGCTCGTAAAACACTGAGCACACAGTAAACATGTCTAGCCTTATGCATGACAATACCCCTACAGTGAGCGCTGTCTGACATTAGCCAGATAACCCCCCTCCACTCCCCACCCCATGCCCCACATGGTAGTTCCCATCTTACAACAAAGCTTTTAGCAGAGACACCAGGGGAATACATTAGTGCGAACCTAACATGGTTAACCAAATTTTGGTACAGGAAGCTGCACTGGGCTAGACAACGTTAAAAATTTTCAGTCAGTCATTCACAAGTGCACAAGCATCAGCAGTGGTTTACCTCGGCACCCACATAAGCTTCTGTGAGGGTTACTGTGAGAATAAGACGAGGAGGCTTGTGGGAACCATCTTCTGAAGGTCCCAGCAGCTCAGCAGCTTGTTGGGATGACAGATGAATATAAACAGTTCCAATCTTTGACTGGGTGAAGCTGGTGGCCTCAACAGAAGAGCTATCATGAGTGGCTACAAGTGAATTTTTGTCTTCTGAGTCTCACTGACTACATTTTCTATATTTTGTCAAATGAAAGGAATAGAAAAAAAATGGAGGATGTTTTAGTTCAGCTCATATTAAGCATTTACATTAATAGAACACTTGTGTAATGGTTGTCAATAGTGAGTGAATTCAAGCAGAAATATAATCTCCAGTTGACTTTTTGACAAGACAGATTGTAGTTTATAAATGCAACCCACATCTAATGTGACGTTTAAGATTCAGGGATTCATGGAGTACAGTGCATCTGAAGCTGCTTCCAGCATAAGACTCAACAGACAACTAGACTGTAAAAAAAAAAATCTAGAGTTTTGCTTCCATCACAAAGTCCATTATGGGATCAGCTTTTGACTGGTGCAGGGCTCTAGATCAACTTTTTGCACTAGTGCAGCTAACTTTTTTTTCCTTAGGTGCACCATCACAAAAGTTAGGTGCACTCAAGTTTTCAACCATATCATATTTAACATCGCAGTTTTACAGGGTTTTTTTTTTTTTAAATCACTGTCCATAAAGGCAATATTGACTTGTAAATTATTAATTTATAATCTAATAAAAAAAAGTTCTTTATTTGAAGCTGAATTGTACAAGACAAGTAACTTAATGAAAACCATTTAAAGTGCTTCAATGAGCTGAAATTTAAACTTAAAAACATCAAGTTAAAATTAAAGCTGCAAGCAGCAATGAGCGGCCCTTGGAGCTCAGCACCGCTCTGGCTGTGCAGCAACCACGGCAGCTCTGGCACCTCCACACACAGTCGCCATCGTCAGTCCTGCATGCATCTACTAGGTGGCACATTTGATGACTCTTCCAAATTGCCTTCAGTCCATGTCAGGATGAGCGCAGCGGCAAGTCTTAAAACTCTGGCTGAAATTTGACAAGAGTTATTGTCACTTCCTGTTTCATGGCAAAGGATTGGTAAGGACTTCCTGCAGGCTTTTGAACATATCATGTGTGGTTATCAACATTTAGTGGATATGGTTTCAATCTCATATCATACACAAGAAGAAGCTAGATGAGTCACCCAATAATCCTCAGTTTATTCTCTGTGTGGGCGGGGTTACAGTGATGTCATCAAACTACCACACCAATATGTGTAGCAGTGCTCCCTAATGCTGCACACGAACTTTGGTGCAGATTGGATGATGTATCAGGGAGATGAAGCTGTTAGAATAATCTAGGGGGCGCACTGGAGTTAAACTCCAATTTAATCCTATTGGCCTATTCAGAGGTTAACCAAGGTCATTCGTATCCAGTTTGGTGCAAATCGGATCATGGATGTGAGATTTAGAACCAGCCGTATGCAAATAGCGAGGGATTGGAATTCGCCATTCTGCCCCCCGCCCACATGCTCCAGCCACCAGACAGTGCTGAGAGAAGGATTCAGCATTATGCTGTTCTATGTCATCAGACACAGGTTTAAATCTGTGTGGATCCAAGAGTAAAACAAAGACATCCAGCAGCAAAGCAGGTGAGTTCCTGTCTGAAGGGGGCAGGGCTAAGATGACATCACCAACTGACCATGTGAATGTGATCAGTGCTGGTCTGTTATGACACACAAAGTTTCATACAGCTGTGACCTTGTATGTGGAAGTTATTCCACTCTGACGTTTTGTGGCAAATGGTCAGATTTTGAGACTTAGCCACAACCACATGCTGTAATGCAGCAAAAAGCTTTTGATAACTTTTGATCTCCAATGCCTCAAGACTTTGCAGAGTAACTCTAAGGTCTGCATATCAAAAACTGTAGAAGGAGTTTGTGCAGATGTGTAAAAGAGACAAAATGGCTGATTTGATCCAAATTGGCTGACTTCCTGTGGGGTTTAGAACATGGCTCCAAGAGAGTTTTTGTAGGTCATGATATTTTACATGTATACTGAATTTCATGATGCTCGGTCAAAGGATTGCTTGGGGATGATTTTTTAAATGATTCCAGGGGATGCTGTGTAGGAATTAGGCCATGCAACCAAATATTGAACAGCATTCCTGTTGGGGGGTGGACTAGGATCAATCATATCAAATTTAGTGCAGATAGGCTAAAATATGTGGAATTTTGAGCCAGACGTATGCCAACAATGTGACTCAATTCACCACGCGTGGCCTTTGGCTATAAGACAAAGGAACTCAGTGTTTCATCATCTCTGCAGTTTGCTGGAAGTTTGTTCCAGATTAGAGGAGCATAAAAGCTGAAAGCTGCTTCTACATGTTTGGTTCTGGTTCTGGGGATGCAGAGCAGACCAGAAGACCTGAGTGGTCTGGAAGGTTGATACAACAACAATAATTAATTAAGCTTACTGTACTGTTTGATAACTAGGATCAGTTGGAATGTATGTCTGATTTAAATTTTTTTGTTTTTTTTGGTGAAGTACCTCGGGACGATATTTGTTGTGAATTGGCGCTATATAAATAAACTGAATTGCAATAAACTGAACTGAACAACAGATCTATAAGCCGTTCAGTGATTTATAAACTAACAGAAGTATTTTAAAGTCTATTCTCTGAGCTCCAGGGAGCCAGTGGAAGGACTTTAGAACTGGGGTGATGTGCTCTATCTTCCTGGTCTTGGTGAGAACACGAGCAGCAGCGTTCTGGATCAGCTGCAGCTGTCTGGTTGACTTGTTAGGTAGACCTGTGAAGACACTGTTGCAGTCAGTGGCGCAAAAAGTGGGTATCCACCTTATGCAACGCATAGTTGCGCTATGTTAGTGGGGGGTAACAAAGTGATGGTGGAAAAATTATTTCTAGTCGGCATTTTTTTCTGTATTTAACAGCTTTGTACATGCGTAAATGATGTGATCAATAACAGAAGCACGGCACTGGTTAGGCCCCCTTCGCTACTTCCCCCCAGACTAAAGGCTGAGTTATAGTCACGCTTTCAGGGGTTTGCATTGAGCCGAGCAAGCGGCGTAGCTTTTATACTTAAGGCATACGTTGGTGCGTACATCATTAAAATTAAAATTTCATGTTTTTTATATGTGGTTTGACCACTGTATTTTTAAACACACTTAACACAAAGCTGATGTCATTCAGCTGTGAGGATGGAGAGAAAGAAGACAAGAAGAGAGAGAAAGAATCAGGACAGACAGGGGAAGGCAACAGGTTGGTCTAGTATTAGGTGGAAGTGTTGAAACAGCCACTTAATCCCAAGTGATTCAATTTAAAATATTTATTTTTAAAAAGTGCATTAGTAAGATCTGTGATTTGTTTAAAGCTATTAAATAATTCTTGTTTGACCATCTGACTTAGCAGAGAACAATACAGGCTTGACCCAGTTAGCAGTGATCGCTGTTGAAACCAGTGTTGCACTTTGTGTCATTTGATGCCATTCTTGACAAGTGGGCGAGTGCAAAGGGACATGTCTCAATTTATTGTCAACATTCTTCCATAGAGTCCAGGCTGCCGTTCACGTCATGAATTCACAACTCCACAACAGAAAATGTATCATATTAGACTTTTTTTTTTTTTAAACAAATTTTCAATAAAACTGATCATCTACAGTAACACTGCACACACCTCAGAAAAGTGCATACGCCTCAGAAAGTGCGTAGTTGCGCCCCTGGTTGCAGTAATCAATGCAACTAAAGATAAATGCATGGACGAGTTTCTCTAGAGCTTGTTGGGTCCTTTATTCCTGGAAATGTTCAGGTCTGAGTCCATCACTACACCTAGATTTCAGGCCTAATCACTAATTTCAAGCTTTAATAACTAAAGTGGTGTGCTGACTCTAGATCGTTCCTCTTTAGGTCCCAAGATAATACTTTTAGTTTTGTTTCTGTTGAGCTGGAAAGAGTTATGGCAAATCCACGCATTGATTTGTTCTAAGCATCTGCTCAGTGCTTAGATGGGTTCAAAGTCACCTGGTGACATCATAATGTAGAGCTGAGTATCATCTGTGTAGTTATGGTAATTTATCCTATTACTTGTTATAATCTGAGCTAGTGGGAGCATGTAGATATTAAATAGGAGGGGTCCCAGGACTGAACCTTGGGGTACTCCACATGTGACTTTTGTCTGCTCTGATGAGAAGTTGCCTATTGACACAAAGAAATCCCTGTTCTTTAGGTAAGATTCGAACCAACTGAATCCTGTACCAGAGAGTCTGACCCAGCTCTCCAGTTGCTTCAATAATATATCATGGTCAACAGTGCCAAACGCTGTGCTGAGGTCCAACAGAACCAATACTGTGGTTCTTCCACAGTCTGGATTTGTGTGGATGTCATTGAACACTTTAATGTGGGCAGTCTCAGTGCTGTGGTGAGCACAGAAACCGGACTGAAAGACATCAAAGTGGTTTGTCATTGTTAAGAAGCTGTTTAACTGTTGAAACTCAGCTTTTTCAATCACCTTGTCTGGTATGTGGTATTTGAAACAATGTGTCCCTGTGATTTCCTGTTTTTGCTGTCCAGATTCACTCATTACTTCTGTCCAGCTGTCTTAAAAAAAAAAAAAAAAAAAAAAAAGAGGTGACATTTAACACCTTTAAATGGTAACACTCCAGAAGATCCACCATGTCTTTAAATAACTTGGTAGTGGTGATCACATGATCAGAACATGGCTTTGTAAGCTTCTGATCCAATTCACAACCTTTCACCAAAACAAACATGCACCTGGGGATGTATTTTAAGCAGCACCTTTAACACACCGTTTGTGTGACATAATAGACAACAATCAAAAGTCATCAGCCAAGAGAAATCAGAAAGAGAACTATTGATGGATATCCAGCAGTCTGTTTCATACTTGGGTACAATTTTCAGATGTCTAATGATACCATGTTCATCCATTCAAACAATTTAAAAGATCATCATCAAGTTTTGGAACTGTCACCACAAAGTTCTGATTTTTGTGTGATTGAAAAATTGTGGCCAGATCTGAAACAGTGTGTAAAGGCTCCCACGTACTCAGGCACACCTCAGGTCCGCATGTACTTGAGGTGAACTCAAAGCGGACATCTGCACCAAGGTCCATTTCTACGACTATGTACTCAGTGTCGCACAGTAAACTGCCTAGCAGGAAAGTGTTCACATCAAACTACTTTGTATGCGACACAAAGCTGATAAGGTTGTATCTTGTGGATAAGATGGAGTCCAATTTTGTAGAGAGATGACAGAGATTAGAAATAAAAACTTGAACGATACGTCTTAGAGGGAATATCAAGGACTTTCAGAGAATGCAAAATACATGGGAGAAAATAGCTTCGACCCTGGGTAAGGGTAAGACACTGTTTTGAGCTTAGTGGAGTTGTGGAAAATGAAGACATTTGTCACAAGAAATGTAGGAAAGCAATACGTTCAATTATGAAATCTCAACCATCCGAGGACAATGTGTGCAGAGTCTGCATGGCTCGGTTTTAAAATCTAACTGGACTTCAAGGTTTATATAAGTTAAAATAAAAAAAAGTAACATAACAGCCTCTCCTTTGCAATCCAGTGATTCCTAACATCAGAATGCATTCTGTCAAATTAGCAAAATATTTAAAATCAAGCAGACCACCAGTGGAGCAGACCTGTCAGCTTCAGTCCAGTCAATCAACTGAATTTGCCCATTAAATACAAGTCTCTCAGATATGCAGTGGGTGAAGTAAAAATCTAACAGCTTTAACTGTCCTGAAACATTTTAGTAAGAAAAACAACAAGTAATGTGCCGCCCATCTCTGCCAACAGGATTAAAAGAGCAGAGATGAGTGAAAAGAACCAAATGTGTGAAATGTGGAGCCACAAATAAGGTTTAACTTCCAGCGGGTGAGACTGTGACAGCTGTCATTCTGACTTTATCTTTGACTTTAAACTGAAAATCATTTGATTCCAGTCACCAGCCAATTTACTTTATTTTAACATCGAATGATAAATGTTACTTTTATAAGATGTATGCAAACCACAACATAGTTTCTTGTGCAACAATTGTACTTTGACAAATTAGGCTCACTCTTCCAATTTAGCAATCACTATCTGCCCAATGACACTTAGAACAGCAGTAAACAAGTTAAAGAAGAACATTTGGTTCTTTCTCCATATTGGCTCTATCACTGAAAAAACATGATGGTGTACACAAACACTAATGTGCATAAAAAGGAATCACACATTTCCCAATTAGCACCAGCAATTCCATTAATGGTGAGCAGAACTGAGAGGTGAGATGTGGTCATATATAGAGGAATGTAAAACGAGCTGACAGTCCCCAGAAAAATGTAGTTATCTGGTGGAGGAGGGATCAAGTTCTTAACCTCTCTTCTGACCTCCTGGTAAAGGCAACAAGCAGCTCCTGATCCCTGTGGCATGCTGCCTCCAGACCCCAGCGTCTCCTCATTGATATGTGGGGGTGTGTTCATTATAGGTCTGGAAAAAGGGAGTGTGCCTTTTACTTGCAAACATTCAAGTATAGTGTAGGCACTTCAGTGTAGTGCTTATCTTAGCATGCTGAGGTGCTTTGTCTGCAGTAAAATTTGCCTAAAATCCAAACTTGAGGTGGTGAAGTGGAGCCTTCCTGTTGCCATGCAACACACTTCCTGCTAAACATCAGTGATGAACTATAATAGTTCAACCAGCAGAGCACCACATCCCAGGCTACAGTTTGATATAACGTTTATATCTTCTATATTTTATTTATTACCCACCATGCAACTCTCCTCACAATAACAAAAACAAGCTGCCGTTTTGCACAGCAGCTCAATCCTTTACTGAGAGAGGCTTTTAATGGCCTCTCCAGATTGAGCCCTAATTAGCTGTTAATCATTTAGGGCTCATAACCAGAGTGGAAACAGCCGGCATGTGTGTGTTTGTAAGCAGGCGTGCAGCGGTGTGTGTTTGCGCCTTCATTCCTGCTGTCTACCCTTGTGTTGTGAAGCCATTAGGAGCAGAAGTGCTAAAGAGAGCCAAACAGCCCATTAACTCCTTCACTCTTCCTCTCTTTCCCTTCACCATGCTCATCTCTCTCACAACAGTACCACAGTTGCCAGCTGACACCCTCTAATGTCAGCTATCTGTCATGACCAGAGACCTGTCCACCCACACATCCCTGCCTACACTCGTCCCCCAGCATGGTTTGTGTATGATCTGTGCTATTATATGACTGCGTCTGTTCAGCTGGTGAAATTACCACACTAAAATTTAATGTTACAGAAAGTGCTACGCAGGGAATATGGATAGGCAAGGTGCTCTAAAACTCGTACTATGGGTCTATCTGATGGGTAGGCCTATGGGCTCCACATGAACAAAAACCCTGAATCTTATAATTGACAGTAGTTCTGATCACCTAGACCTGCATGGTGCTCTCTGCTGCATACTGTATCTGAGACGGGACAGACAGGGACAACTTTGTGTCATCTGAATACTTACAAATCTGAGCAAACAAATGAAGATCACACGTAAGAGTTCCTCATTCTTGGGCCACTTTTGTTCAATATCTAATCAAATGCATATATACATTACAGCTGAAACCCGAAGTTTACATACACCGAATAAAAAGAGACATTTTTTTTCCACACTATCTGAACTTGAATCAGACCAAACTTATCTCGTTTTAGGTTAGTTAGAATTACCAAAACAATTTCCATTTGCTAAATGCCAGATTTGCCAAATTTAGCAAGACAATTTTTTTAGAGATTTTTTTTATAACTTTCTGCGATTTCAGAAGCTTATACACTTACATTTGGTCAGTAACAGGGATCATTGGCTTTTGAACTGTATGACAAACATTTTTTTTTGGATCAAACCTTTTGAGTTCCATTCACACGCTACTCACAATAGTGTGTGTGTCTATCAATCCATCTATCTATCCATGTGTGTTGCTAAAGCTGAACTTCTCCAAAGTCAATGACCACATGTTTAGATGATATTGTTACTCAAGACAAATAATAGGTCTATGGACCAGAATGCTTCCAACATAACAACAAGCTTCCCATGGCCCAGAGTGGACTGACAGCCAGGAACCAAGTGTGTGATTAATGACAGATGCATGGACATATCAGTGGGCTGGTTAACAGACCCCCCATCAGACTACATAGGTCAGAGAACACACCCAGCCTCATCAGCACTCATTACTACCATGAGCTGATATCATGTCCAAAGCTGCAAATGCTGCAATCCAAACACTGAAACAGAAAAGAAAATATTGCCTCAAATTCGAAACCAAAACTTTGAATATTAATTCAAAGTCAAGATTGGTGATTTATTTCATTAAACGGGCCGGCCTGCAGGCAGGTTGAGAGCAAGTCAAATTCAGTTCAGTCAACTTCTTTTTAAAGAAATGACAAAGTCTACAAATGATAACCAACTTCATCCAATAGAACAGGAGAAAATGCTGAACATTGCAGGTTTTATGAGCAAAACAAAGCAGCTTGGTTAGGTAAGTTCCCTTGTCTGTTGTGAGCATTGGATAGAAAAGGAGAGAGAACATCTTGAATCAAAATACGAAAGCTAGTTTGACTGTATCTGACGCATATATACACACTGATTTGGGCTTAGCAGACAGGAAGGAATGTTTCTCCATACACACACACCAGCACACAACCAGTGTAAGCACAGCAAAAAAGGGGGGATCGTTAGGTAAGGCATAGTTGGGTCCCTCTGGCAACTAAGCTTTCTTATACTTGGAGAATGATAGGCAAATGAGATGCGCAGGAAACAGGAAGAGATGGCTCAATCAGGAAGTAACGTGGTCCATTCGAAAGAGTTTTTTCTGCAATGTTAGAGAAAAGTAATTCCACTTGCACCAGGTTGTGAGACATGGGAGAAATGTGTGTACAGCATTGCTCACTTATATTGGTGATCCAGGTAAAGAATGTGGCCAAAGATTTGGCCATTTTTCCTGGATCAATCACATGTTTTGAATGGCATCACAAATTCCCCATTGTATTGAACAATGGATATGATGCTCTTTCCCACATATTCATCCTTTGTTACACACCATGCCCTCCTGGAGTATTTGTTGGCCAAAAGCTCAATCTTTGTTTCACCTAACTAAAGGCCCCTGTTGCAGTTATCGTCATTGTGGCATTTTACGAACTACACACATTATTTAATGGTAGGGCAGAAAAGATCTATTCCTCTCAAACAACCTGTTCTCTTTTAATGAGCATCTACTGGTATCAATGGAAAATTTGTGACACCTAGATGGTAATCTTTGCTGGAGTTCCTTCACAGAGAGCTTTGGAGATCCCTGACAATCCACCTCACAGCATCTGGTGGCAAGGTAACTCTAGGTCCTTATCCAGGGAGGCGACTAATGGCCAAAGGAAATGGTGGTCTATGTAGAGGAACATTTCTAGCACAGGAAGTTATGCATTGACAAATAAATGCTGTTAAAGACTGATCAAGCGAAAAAATATACTATTTATTATCATGGCATTTCTTTTTCTCACTGAATAAATTGAAAACTAAAGACAAGATTTTCTAAATTTGTCAGTGACAGATTATGTTCCAGCACTAAAAGATGAATTTTAAACTTTGTGCAAATCTTTAATTGGGATGTTACTAAGAATGGAGGATGTTGTTTGTATACAAGCCAAAGAAGACAAAAATTGATATGCATCATGACTATATTAACAGACAACAGATCATATTTATGAAAGTTAGAATTTGCAATTTTAGTGTTCTTGTTTTATTGTTGTGTTTTTAATGAGACTCACCTGCCGATTAATTCGAACAAACTCCTCTGAGCTTTTGGCCCAAGGTGGAAGATCCACATCAGAGACAACAGTGCCATCCTCCATCACTCCCAGGTTGTAATTGTTGGCGTTGACAAACATCTCAGGCAGGTAGAAGAACTCTGGGATCAGCTCCTGAGGTGACAAAATAAAAACAAAGTTAAGTTAATTTGCAAGTCTTTTAATAAAATCAATCTAACAAAAGATGGTAAAAAGATCTGAGTGGTGCCAAAATCTGCAACACTTATCATATAGACCAGGGGTCTTCCACTCCAGTCCTTGAGGGCCGGTGTCCTTCAACTTCTAGACGTGTCCTGGTCCATCACACCTGAATCAAATGGCTGAATCACCTCCTCAGTTCAGGCAGGTTCTCCAGAGTCCTGCTGTTGACCTGATTATTTGACTCAGGTGTGTTGAAGCAGAGAAACGTTTAAAAGTTGCAGGACAGCAGCCCTCGATGCCTGGAGCTGAAGACCATTGATTTAGACCCATATGTAGCGTTAAGTCAAGTGACTTGGATTCAAGCCAGAAATGCATGACCAAAACAGGTTAAGAATCAGCTTTGAAAACCAAATGGCTAGGACTGCATTCTGCTAATCTTTCAATGATAAAGTTGCACCGTAACATAACCAATACCTCCTCAATTCAAAATCAGTGGTTTCCTCTGAATATATGTGGGTCTGGTCTCTGTACTTTCAGTTTGATACAAAACACAGCCAGATAACAATCACGTCTTATAAAATCAGCTTGATCAGAAATACACTTTTATGTGTCACATATACAATAAGTCAAAAATGATTCATTTCCTGGGCAGATTTCGAGTTGAAAACATTTTAAATTGAGTTTTGGAAAGAAATCCTATATCTGCTGTTATTTACAGCTTATAACATTAAATATTTATACACCTCTCAATAATACATGAAAAAACATCTTTGTTTCATTATGGCAATTAAACCTTTCCTATAATTGCTGATCAGAAGTTATTTTTATTATTTATCCTGGGTAATGAGCGTCAAATGTTTGAGATTGGAAGACCACCTCATCTTCACCCTAATCTTTGGATTACTCCAGTACTTTCTCTATCTGATCCAATTTGGGACTCCAAAATGTTAATATCCCTTGTTGGTCAAATGTAAATATTACTTTAAACCTTCCAGGGGTATAAATCATTTTGAGCATAATTTGTATAAGTTGACAAGTTTTAAAACCTGATAACTCTCACAGTTAATGTAAATGTAGTTTATGTAAATGTGTACTCCTGTGGTTGGTTAGTATAGAGATCCTTTTCAGTTTGCATAGAATATAATTAATGTTTGTTTTTATGATGGATAAGTCTGTTTGTTTTCTCAGTTTGTTGAATTTTTGAAAAGTGCCATCACAGTGACCTGGTCCAAGGTAACATCTTCATCTGTTTTGTTCAATAAATAGTTCAAACATCAAAGCTCAACACTTGTAAAAAGATAAATAAATTAAAAAAAAAAAAACACCTAATCTCAACATTTGTGCAGCTTCACCCATAAGATATTTTTAAAAAGAATGTTACCTGATTCTAATTATTTTCTGCAATTTAATAAAAAAAAACAGTCTGTAAGATTGTATTAAATTAACTATATATTTACCTATATAAATTGAATCTGTTTTGTGAAGTGGATTGAGATGACGTTATGAATCGTTGCCATATAAGTAAACTGAAAAAAAATCCATTAAGTTTTGTCCAAAATCTAAGGACAAAACTTAATGGAGACCTCTCTTTAAAGTGGGGGATTAACTAACTTTATTCTACAACACCTTGCTTTTTGCCATTATTATTCACTGTAGACATAAAACATGCAGCAACATACAGTATAGCTTTGAAGTAACAACAGTTTCAGATAATGTGTACTTTCTTAGAAAATCATGTCTTTAATAAGTGAGTTGAGGTACAGTAAAGACAGAGACCTTCACATGTGAATCTGGGCTAATATTTACAGTGGAAAAATATCTGCAGTGATTTTCTGGTGTTTTTGATGTTCATTTCCCCTTGCAGATTATGCTGGCAAATATCTACATCACTAAGAAGGATTTCTACATTTAAACAATACATGTTTGGTAGAAATAACTTAAGACTAAGTTTAAAGTTTATGACTTTTGACTTACTCAGGATTCACATTAGGCCTGGGCGATAAACCAAAAATTAATTAAATACAAAATTCATGACGATGACCGACGTCATTTTGTCGATGTCTGTATTTTCGGTGGTTTAAAAAAAATGAAAAGAAAAGTAGTTTTTTTTTTTTTTTTTTTTTTTTTTTTTATGGCTGTGCATAGGTAGGCTATGCTCCTGTCCCTTTAAGACGCTGTTACATGTACAGTCACGTGACTCCACCTCATCTAGTCTGTAACAAGAAGAAGACGGGGAGGTTTACAAAATGGAGGAAATTTTAAATGTGAAGCGGCGGCGGCAGAGCTGGGCGAGGCAAGACTGTATGGCTGCAGCCTGGAGACCTCCCGTCTCGTGGCACTCGCCTGGTGAACTTAACCCCCCGTGGATGATATGGGACGTGAGGTTTTATTTTGAAAAGTAAGCGCACAGGGGTGTAGCTTAAATTCACCAGAGGAGTGCCATGAGAAGAGCTCCATGACACGGGATGTCTCCAGGCTGCAGCCATACCCATCTTGTCTTGGTCGAGGAGGAAGAGCAGCTGCTCCCCCCATTATCATCCATTTATCGTTTTGGAGATGAACTGCTCAATTCATCATATTGATTTTAGGCTATATCGCCCAGCTCCAATTCACATGACCTGTAATTGACATGATGCCACCTATCAATCAATCAGTGGCTTTGTCAGCAACTGACCAATCGCTGTTTGCAATTTGTCCCGAAGTGAAATGCCCCTTACCTGGAGGAACTCAACCAGCTTTACTTCTGACAAAGCTGTTGGAGATTATCATTACAGACACGCTGCGGTCATAGAGATTTGGAGAAAAACAAGCAGGAAAAATGGCTAATCGTTCAGTGGGGAACATGCAGTTTCAACACGCTTTACTCGCAGCATTTAGACGGCGGAATAGAGTTTATTCCATTTCCAAAACTCAAACGAAGTCTGTAAAAATATATAAGATGGACAAACGCCTGCAGCCGACCTCATGAGCAGCTGAATGCAACAGTGATCGATGGTATAACTACCACATGTTCGTCTGGATGGAGGTAACTGCAAGTAAATCTCCAGTCGTTTGTCATCATTACATCGTATGCTTAATTAAAGATTGATGCGTCAAGCTGGGTCTAAAGCAGTAAATGTGAGCTGTGGCTACAAATCTGTAAAGCAGTAACTTTTCAGATATGTGGTACAAATGTTCATACACAGCCTGACATACATAATCAAAACATAGTGCAGATTTTCACAAGCTCGTTTATGGAGTAATTATTCATCTGCTTTTTGCAAGTGCAAAATGTGTCAGACACAACTATGCTGAGAAGGATGCATAGATAAAGTGACAGAAAACATTGCTGGTCAAATGTTTGGAAGATTAAATTAAAATTAAATAAATAATAACAAATAGATGACAAATATCCACCAGCAATGCCAATTTAGAGCAGCAGGACTACTTAATAATTCCAGTGCATCATCATGTGTTAACACTGTTATGTCTGGATGTCCTGGGTCAAAAGTCCAGAAAAAGTGACGCAGATTGTATTTGTCTTCATGTTCCACATATTGTGCAGGCAAAAGATGTCTGAGAGGGGCAGATTAGAACAGCCGGACTGCTGACAATGTTTATGCAATAAAGCCGAAATGAAAAACACCATGATTAAACTTCAATATTGTGCCATAGGCGATGGTGGCGACACAGGTAGGAGTACACCTTGCAATCGGTGGGTTGGTGGGTTTACCCATTTGCCTGCTGGTGGTGGTCAGAAGGGCTGGTGACGCGATGACTGCCTGGCTTCTGTCAGAATGCTCCAGGGCAGCTGTGGCTATAATCTAGTAGCTCATCACCATCAGCGTGTGGATGCATGCATGAATGGAAATGACCGATTTCATTGTAAAGCATCTGAGAGTTCTGAAAAGAGCTATATAAGTCTGAAGTCATTTCATTTCATGTTATTTAACAAACAAAAATGAATATTAACAGCCAACAGAGAGCAGAAAACTCATCATGGAGCCAATGGGATTCCTTTACGGGCTTGAATGAAACATTCATTTTTTGCAGAAGAAATTCAGCGCTCCTTATTTGGAATCTTTTAAGATCAGACCCTTGGGCTTCAACGTCAATTTCTCTGTGGTTTCCTGCAAATAACTTCACGGGCCTGATGTATGACTCATTTGAATTTTTTTTTTTTTTTTTGCCTTAGTATTAGCTGACAAGGCTAAAATCTTCTCTCAGGTAACACTGTGAGCTTCACTACCTCCACCACTACAACCAGGTTTGTTTGCCGGAGGTTTGCTCTACCCAAGTTACAAGTTCATGTCAATTGAGATGACGGACTTAAGATTAACATGTGACTTGAAAAACCAGTGCATAAAGACAGCACTAATTATATTTAAGGTAAGATTATATTGTTAGATGAAGAAAGTATAGATGATCTTTGTAACGTTTGTTACAAGTCTGAAAGGATGGAACAGTTAATTCTGAATGTAAGCAAAAACACTCTGAATTAATCAAAGGCCGATTTGTATTAAACACTAATTTGTTTTTCCCAAATTTTAAAGACTGAAAAAAACACCCCTGACAGCCAAGTTACATTTTTTTCTCACAAGGTTTATATCAGCTGAAAAGAAAAAAAAAAAAAAAAAAAAAAAAAAAAAAAAAAAAAAAAAAATCTACATCCGATTTCTTGTGTTTCCATAACAGCCAGAAAAAGCAAGCAAAATTTTTTAACTATGATGGTTTTATTTGGCTGTCAGAAACAACACCACCACATTCTCAAAGAAAAAAAGACGTCCCTGATAGGGGACGTAACCTTATATGTTTAGCCATTTGTCATTCCTAACAAAGCAGAACTTGCCACAGTGAGTATAAACATGAGGATCATGTCAGAGTTTCACAACATGTAGATAAATCAGATTTGCCCTCCAGCCTTCAGTTGTGTTATTTTTGTTTGCATGTCTATCATAATGAAAGACAATCAGTACACAGAGCGGTTCAGTTCTTGGATGCCTGCAAGTAAAGTGGAGTGTAAAATGTACAATGCTGACATTAATCTAAACATTACTCCCCCACCATCTTCATATGTACTTTCGAAAACTGACGTATTCATTTCCTGTTGAGCTTTGGTGAACGGCCCGATTTTCTTTGGGTAAAACATGTTGAAGTTTTTGTGACTACAACTGCTTGTTTTTTTTTTCCTTTGGAGAGTCATCCACAGGTCTATCATCGGGTCACCAATATCTCCATTTCTCACCTGATGCAACCTAATACACAAGTATTTTCAGGGTTCCTGTGCATTTTTCTGTCAAGATTTCATATTTTTCCATAATAACATTCGGTCTTCAGA
Source organism: Anableps anableps (assembly GCA_014839685.1). NCBI lineage: Eukaryota > Metazoa > Chordata > Actinopteri > Cyprinodontiformes > Anablepidae > Anableps > Anableps anableps. The sequence goes on from CM026065.1 coordinate 185,251, forward strand.
CATTTTGTAAATAAAAAGTTTATATGTAAATAAAAGTAAAGCTATAAAAACTTAAAGATATCTCTGCAGTACAGAGGATATATGGATGGATGGAAAACAGAACAAGAACAGATGTTTTTTTTCTCTATTTTTTTTTTTCACGTTCCCAAACTGTGTACAAGCTGTACTTTCAACTTTACTTTCGGAAGCTGGACCATGACTACCTGCTCTTTAAAACATAGCATTGGGACTCATCTTCATCTCTCATTCTCTGGGAGAAAACGGTCATGTTTTCAGCTCAACATTCAAATGAGCAAACAAACTCACAGGTTTACAACACGGCACTTCCACACTTCTGAAATCCCGTCACTTCACAAAACTTGACCTAAAACTAAGAGGTCAACGCCTTAACGAGGCCTCTTGCTCACCCAAGCCCACTGACTGCTGCTTGCTGTAAATTTGAGCTGGAGGTTGCCCCAAACCCCACACACACACACACACACTAACAAAACCTCCAAGGCTTCACTTGCCAATATTCAAGCCTGCCTAGCGAGGACCATTGTGTGTGGTGGCCCCGCTGCTCTAGCTTGGTCAGAGGCCAGCCCCTCTGATCCCCAATCCTGTCCTGTCACGGGTCACTGGATGGGGCTTTGGCCCCTAGGCTCTCCTGCTACACTTCCACTGTTGCTACCACGCCGCTTTTCCTCTGCTTCCCCCTCTGATGCCTCTGGGCCAAGTCTAGGGGTCAGGGGATTGGGGATGAGAGGTCATTCCAGCGTCACCCAGGCTAGAGACACATTAAATCTGGGTGTTGTAACCCATTATCACCCAGTCTTTTTCAGTGGCAAAAGAAAACAGAGAGGCCTTTTGGCCTCTGGCAGAGAGAGAGGTTTGCTATCAATGGGCCCAACGCAAAAGCTAAATGGTGTACTTAGCATACCTAATTGATACATCTCATCCCTAATTCCTCTATTTCTTAGAACAAGAATGTGCCCATCCAGGTGGATAAAGTCAACGGCGCTTCATTCAAAGCTAGTAAAATTCTAACTGAGGGAGGAAACAAACTGATGCGGACCAGATTTTCTCTTTGTTTTGATCTACAGTTGAGCTCTCACACTTTGATCCACATTGACAGGCCTAGACTGAGAGAGCAAATGAGGGCTGTTGTTGGGCTTTCGCAATCAAGCATTGGCCAGCTACACAGTAATACAATCCATATGTTTTATCTAGGGGGAGGGGGGTCTTGGGGGATGAACGCAATCAAGCGTCAAAGCCCCCAACGCCACTGCTGTTCCCCCATCCAGTGACCCAGTGCCAGGAAAGCAAGCAAACCCAGTTCTGACAGTGAATGTCTAACTGGACTTGTAAATGTTTAAGGAGAGCAGTTAAAGTGTGCACCAGGGGCACCGAGGCCCTCAGTATGAGAATGACCCGAGTGGTGGAAGGGCAAAAGCAAAAGATCGGGACAGTTTTGGGGGCCCAACAGGCAGGAATTCAAGTCCATGTTATAGCTGGCTGAATCTGAGACAGACGGCTGAGACAGATGAGGATTAGCCTATCGCTTTGATCGCAAGACCAGTAAGCTTTCACATCGCTGGGGACAATGATTAGGAATGATGCAACATTTCTCTTTGGAAACTTTTTTTCTGCTTTGTTAGGATGATCAACAGGGATTTATCTTCTTGCAGTTCTCAGCACTTTATCTGTTTTATGTATTCTTTTACAAATCCACTGCCTGCAAGATTAGCTGTGCAACGTACCTTAACATCAGATGTGTCTCTCTGGCAGTTCCTCCAGGCCCTGGACAAGGAGGAGAAGGTGCGGTCAGCATGGTCGAATTTTCCTCCTTGGAAGTTGAGGAAGAACGTGGTGAAGGGTTCCTGTATAGATAAAAAACAAAAATATTAATGAGAATCAGAATTTAGTTTTTCTACACAAAATTAACAATCTGGTATCCAATAACAGGAAAATAATTAGAGATGCGCCATGATATCCGCTAATGAACAGAATGGACAGATTTTCGGCTCGACCCTCCCTCATGGGTGTCTGGCAAGTCAAAAATAAATAAATAAAAAAATCGGATCTTTCTTCTGATCAGTAAATGCACCATATACAGGTCACTCTGACAACAACACTTTAAGTGGTAGAAGCTGTTACTGACAGAATGCGACTCAAAGGTTGCTTCTTACAGTCTGAGTGAGGTGTTGAAAAACTAGTGAAAGGAGGCATTAAAAAAATTGGGATTTCTATATTTAAAATGGAGCCATGATCCACAGAGGCATGTTATCTCTTCATTCAGGCTGCTACATGAGACAGTGAGACTTAATTGGGTGCTGGTCATTTAGCTCCTTAGCCATTTTGGTCATTTCATCTGTTTGAGTCGCAAAAAGGGATTGCTGGGTACATAGCCCCAGTTCTTGATGTTAACAAAAACACAGTTAAATACAAGCCGTTGCTCATTTTGACTGTTGCATTTGTAAAATAAAATGACTTCTGTAAGGTAAATATAACATTTCAGTTGCTTTCTAAATTTGGAAATGTTGACGGCCTTTTAGAAATCCCACAGTTAAGGTAATGGTCGACATTCTCTAGGTAATACACATGAGACTGGTATTTAAAATTAGAACAATGAACAGCTGACCTTGGCATAAAGGGTGGGAAAAATTCTCTTTATCTATATCTATGTATATACATACACAAATCAGAATGTGCTATATTTGGTAAAAGCAGATCAAATCTTTGCAAAAACAAAGGATCTTTATTGTCCCACAATGGGGAAATTTCTGTGCAACAGCAGCAAAGTGACAGTGACAGGCAGTAACAGAAAACAGACTGACATAAATAATATAAAATATATATATATATATAAGCAGAATACTGTACAGTGAGGCAAAATCTCAACATAAACACTGTGTAGTTAAAAAATACTTTAGAAATAACATGCTGAGATGAAACTTTTAATCAAATCTACTCCTCTACCTCACTTCCATGCTGTAACCCAGTAGATGAGCTGGTAGATAACTTCCACTTCAAAATCTCAGACATCACTGATTCCATTGCGCCCATCAAAATTAAGATCTTGTCTGGTAGGAAGAAATCTCCACGGATAAATGTTCCACTAGCAAGAAATGAAAGAAGCCTTTGTTGAAGGGCTGAATGGAAATAGTGTAAAACTCAACTTCACTTTTACTATTAAGTCTACAAAGAGAGACTCCGAATCTATCACTCATCACTAAAACACACAAGGGCAGCAATCTTTGCGGAAATCATAAACAAAAACATCAACAACGCTCATGCCTTGTTTCCCACAGTTTTCAAACCCTCCTGTGATTTTATCACCTGAACTCCACTCTACCAGGGCCAGCAATGAATTTGACAACTTTTTTATAGAGAAATTTAAAAAAATTAGAGGGTTAATCTCCACATCCACACCAAATCCAATAGCAATGTTAATCCCAATCATAACAAATGCAGACAAAATGGCCACATTTCAACTACTCAACTATAAAAGCTTAGAGGAAATTATAAATCAATTAAACTCCTCCTCCTGCTGTCTTGATATCCTACCTACAACCTTCCTTAAGAAAGTTCTGCCTGTCATTGCACCTGACCTGATTCAAATAGTAAACTCATCCCTCTCATCAGGTGTTTCCCCCAGGCTCTAAAAACAGCAGTTATCAAACCTCTGTTACAAAAGAACAATCTGGACAACTCGCTACAGCAGAATTACAGGCCAATCTCTGACCTTCCACTCATCTGCAAAATTATTGAAGAAGCTGTGTTTCAACAGTAAAGCAGCTTCTTAACAATGATGAACCACTTTGATGTCTTTCAGTCTGGTTTCCATGGAGACCACAGCAATGAGACTGCCCTCGTCAAAGTGTTCAATGACATCCAGAAAAATCCAGACTGTGGAAGAACCACAGTGTTGGTTCTGTTGGACCTCGGTGCAGCATTTGACACAGTTGATCATGAGATATTATTAAAGCAATAGGAGAGCTGGGTCGGACTCTCTGGTACAGGACTCAGTTGGTTCGAATCCTACCTAAAGAACAAGGATTTCTTTGTGTCGATAGGCAACTTCTCATCGGAGTGGACAGAAGTCATATATGGAGTACCCCAAGGTTCAGTCTTGGGACCCCTCCTATTTCATATCTACATGCTCCCACTAGCTCAGATTATAACAAGTAATAAGATCAGTTGCCACAACTACGCAGATGATCCACAGCTCTACATTATGATGTCACCAAGTGACTCCAAACCCATCCATGCACTGAACAGATGCTTAGAACAAATCAGTGCGTGGAAGTGCCAAAACTTTCTCCAGCTGAACAGAAACAAAACTGAAATTATCATCTCTGGACCTAAAGAGGAACGATCTAGAGTCAGCGCGCAGCTTCAGTTATTACAGCTAGAAACTAGTGATCAGGACTAGTGAAGGACTCGGACCTGAACCTTCAGAGACACATAAAGACAGTTACAAAGTCAGCCTTCTATCACCTGAAGAACATCTCCAGGATTAAAGGACTAATGTCTCAACAAGATCTAGAGAAACTCATCCATATGTTTATCTTTAGTCACATTGATTACTGCAACAGTGTCTTCACAGGTCTGCCTAAAAAGACCTGCAGTTGATCCAGAACGGTGCTGCTCATGTTCTCACTAAGACCAGAAAGATAGAGCACATCACCCCAGTTCTAAAGTCCTTCCACTGGCTCCCTAGAGCTCAGAGAATAGACTTTAAAATACTGCTGTTAGTTTATAAAATCACTGAATGGCTTAGCACCAAAATACATTAAAGATCTGTTGTTGTATCAGCCTTCCAGACCACTCAGGTGTTCTGGTTCTGGTCTACGATGCATCCCCAGAACCAGAACCAAACATGGAGCTTTCAGTTTTTATGCTCCACGAATCTGGAACAAACTTCCAGAAAACTGCAAAACAGCTGAAACACTGAGTTCCTTTAAATCAAGGCTGAAAACCCACTTGTTTAAAGCTGCCTTTGATAACGACATATTTGATGTGCATTTGCTTGACGATTTTGATGATGGCATTTGTCAAAATGTACTTTTTATTGCTTGTTTCACAATTGGTGACTGGATTATGTTTTTATGATGCAAAGCATTTTGAACTGTCTTGCTGCTGAAATGTGCTATACTAATAAACTTGACTTGAAGAAACAACACAATACAATAAAGTACAAATATAAGCACAATACTAAATCCAGTTGAGAATTTTTTCCCATTACCTGGTTTGTAAGTGAGATCTATGAGTGAGTGTTGTTAGTATAGTGGCTTTAGGATAAGCTGGCTAATGATGTGTGGGGATCAATGAGCTAACTCTATAGGGAGTTGCTGAGACAGTGAGCTACTGGGACAATACGAGCAAAAAGGGAGAAGAAAACCATGCATGTAGAAAAAAACTTAGTAACCTCCCTCTCCCATGAGTGCAGTGTGGAAAGATTGATGGCACCCATTTAACAAGGGTACAGAGAGAGAGAGCATGTTACTGCTAACAGCATAAACTCTTTAAAATATGAAAAAATAAGATCATCACGACACATCTCAGAGAGTTCAATTTAAATTCTGAGATGAAGGTCATGTATGACTGCAACATATTGAGTGATTATTAAATACTGCACAAATAAATACCAATAACAGCATGCAGTTCAGTTGCTGTAAGATTTTATCCTGTTAAGAGAAGCATCATTAAAAAAAAAATAACGAAACATTAATTTACCATTCTTCACAACAAGCATAAAATCACGAAAATAAAATTTATATAACTTTATGGGAATCCCAGTGAAACAGTGCTGCACTAACATTTAATTAAAAAGGAAATTCTGGAAAGTGACCAATTATTTTTAAGGGTTTGTCAACAAGGAAATTACCAAGTACTGTTGCCATACTACTGCAATTTTGATAGCTTTTTCATCTCTTTTCAATAGACATTAAAGCACTTTAAAAGTATTCATACTTTTTGAACTTTTCCATATTTTTTCACTTTATAATCACTAACCTTCATTTATTATACTAATATTTATTTTACAGACCAACACAAAGAAGTGCATATATTTGAAGAGGAAGGATAATAACTTCTTTTGTAAAAATCTTAAAGGTGTGGCATGCACATACATTTACCATCACTGCAATTACAGCTCCAAGTCTTTTTAGGTAACAGCCTTGCACATCTGGAGACTGGGATTTTTACAAATGTTTCTCTGCAAAATAGCTCAAGCTCAATCATCCTGAATGGAAATGGTGTGAACATAATTGTTCAGGTCTTGGAAAACGTTCTCATAGGGATTTAGGTCTTGACTTGCTGCAGCTATCAAGTATCATGGTGGGGATGGTGTGTTCAGGGTGATATGCAGAGCAAGCTTTCTTCCACCCAGTGTATCACACGAAGGTCAATGCGTCCAATTCTGTCAAACTTTACATGGAATTTCTTTTGCCTTTTTTCAGTCACTCTTCTATAAAGGCCAGATTTGTAGACTGACCAGTGGTTCTCCTGTCTCCCACCTGAGTTGGAGATCTCTCCAACTCCTTCAATATTACAGTGGGCCACCTACTGTTATTTAAGAAAATACTGAGGCTCTATAAGAACACCTATACTGATGCTAGGAATAAATTATATATAGTTTGGTCTTTATTCACTAATTTTGTAACTTCTAATCCCTGGTTCACTCTGAAACATTTAAAATTTTTGGGTTATTTTCAAAACCTGAGAGACCACACACATGGCAATAAAAAAAATCATAGATATAACAGGTTTGATCATACAGTGTGTGGTGTACAGCCACACACAAACAGATTTCAGCCATAAATATTCAGATGTCAGATGGGAAATCTCACAAAACCTCTCGAGATCAAATATGAGTTCAGAATGAACAAACATGGCCAACGAGGAAGAAGCAATGGCCGTAAATTGCCGACTACATTTAACAGAGAAAAAAACAACACAAAAAGACATCTGTAATGTCCACCAGACTTTCTGGTGTGCCACAGAAGATGTTTTGTCTTCCGTGGATTCCACAGTGTGTTTCTGTCATCTTGCTTTCTGTCTGACTACTCGTCACATTCAAGAGGCTACGTTCTTGGTTATCCTGGGGGACACACACCGCAATATTGGGCCAAGACAATCCAACATGTCGAATATCCCGATTTTAGATCGGAGCCGTCCCGATATCCTTTCAAAAGCACTCGATCACTCTTAACACACGGCAGCAATATCTCAAGAGATTATCTTTAGAGCATCACAATTATTGGAGCGTCCTTAATGTTGAAAAAAAGGGAAGATCAGGTCAAAAATCAGCATAATTATCTTGCTGTGTGAACCAGGCTTAAAGGCAACTGGTTGCCTTTAAGATTTGGGTTAGATTTGTTTTTATTTTTTAGATCTATAAAGATCTATAAAGAGGAAAAACAGCAAAATACAAATCAGTTTCACTTTAAAAAAAAACTTTGAAAACCAAGGTTCAACTTCCTTCCATTTCATATATTCTAATTGCTGTTGGCCTATGACATAAAACACAGTAAATACTTTGAAATTTGGGGTTGTAAAATGGTGAAATGTAAAAAAGTTCTGAGGGTATTAATACTTTTGCAAGGAACTGTAAATATGCTTCACTTACGATGCGGAGCAGCCACATCAGGGTGAAGCTGGAGGTGGAATAGTGGGTTCCGTAGTGAAACTTCGGCACCTGATCATCCTCCCAGGACTCATATCTGTCTGAAAAGAATGCTGCCCTCTTGGGGTTCAGGGCTCCAATGGGCTGGAAAGAAATAACAACAAACATATATTTTAAAACAAGCAAACAAATAACTTAAACCATATATTTATCTACAATGGCTTTACATGATAACAGAACAAATCTGAATGTGTACACAAAAGGAACATAGGTAGGCTCAGACTTTTACTGTGAATACATTTAGGGACCACTCCCTGCAGCACAACAGATGCACTTGCACGGGAAATGAAGCGGGCAACCAACGTGCAATCTGAAATGAATATTAGATGATGTTTCCCTTAGACAAGGATCAATCCTTCCCCTCAGAGTGCTTTTCAGACGCTGTGAAATGGAGCCCCTGCAGCTGTAGTCTGTCAGAGAAAACTAATGTGACCCAATGAAAGAGCGCCTATGAGGAATAGCAGCAGCAAAGCTGGGGCTTTTCTGCTTTTATTAATCTTTATCTAACACACTGCTCACAAGCTCTATTTGCAGTGAAGAAAAAAAATGTTTAAATTGCAATAATTTTCCATTGATTTCTAAAAAAAAAAAAAAAATCCCAATAGTCCTTTGCTCGGCTATTGTTTAAATACTCATTTATAGAAATCACTTTCAGGCTGGTTCAATTTTTATTAGTGCTCTGCTGGACATGCCTCATTCTCTTAACCCCCAAGCCACCAATCACCTCTTCCTAACACACACACACACACACACACACACACACACACACACACACACACACACACACTCACACACACACAGAAGATCAATGGTAATGGAGTGATGGCTTTTTGAGGATGAGGGGCTAGCAGGCTGTGGATCAATTGGATCTCCTTCATATCACAGCATGGCCGTCACAGCAAGATTCATCCAGGCCAACTCTGTTATCGATCTGTGCTATTGTTACTGTTTTATGTGGGTGTATTGGGCCACATGTTTCCGTATATATGTGCACTGGGATAGATTTTTGCACAGCGCAGCGGCAGTTTCTTCTTTTTATCTGTGCATATGTTTTGTTGTTTTGTAAATGGTGATCCTAAATGAGCGTAAAATGCAGCACGCCACCACACTGTGCAGCTCCACGTTGACAGTGATACACTATGGGGCCGCTGGGGTGGTTGAGTACACACTGTGAATTATACATCACACCCATTGGTCTGATTTATAGCCCTAATAACAGTCAGCTCATTAAAAAAAGAAAAGGGAGAGGAGGCATATAAAATAAAAAAAGACCGAACGTGCCACAGTGACAAGAGAGGGAGAGAGAGAGAGAGAATTGTGGGAGAGTGCATGTGGGGGCTGTTGGTCCACTCGATCCCGACATTGTTTACTGCTGTAAATTACTGTGGGGCTGGCGCTCTCAGCTTACAGTAGCTCTAACGTAGCTGCTTTGACGGCGCCGTACATCACTGCTGCTGCACCACAGATTGGCCTAATATGTTGTGGCACACTGCAGCGCTCTGATGAGCATGCAGACAAATGACCCAATCTTGTAATTTTAATTAGACCAAAGAGTAAGCCACAGAACGGAAACAAACCGGTGCTTTGAAGAGGTAAACATCAGAAAATTAATGCTGGATTAGTTTTAATCAGTTCTTCATCAAGAAAGGAGGAAGAATTCACAGGAAACAGCAACACTGAGTGGAAACCAAAGGGCAAATAAACAAGGTGATGCAGGACCTATTCAAAACATTCAACACAAGGATACATGCATTATGCAGGATTAGATTCTTGTTTAAAACCAATACAGTACCCTGAAATTTAAATGATCCAACATTAGCCGGTAAAACAAACTATCTCTGCGCAAAATCACATGGACAAGCAATAAAAAAGGAATCCCTGTAACTGATGTCTAAATCAGGACTACAGACACACCAAAAATTCAGCTGTCATTCATATTTATACACACACACACACACATACATATATATATATATATATATATATATATATATATATATATATATAGCTCAATGGGTAAGTCACCCGACCTTCACCCGGGAGACCGGGGTTCGAATCCAGGCCGGGTTGCTTGGTTGAGATATCCAGTGTGGGTCCTTAGGCAAGATCCTTCGCGCTACTGCCTACCTCATGATGAGTGATAAAGGAATACACGCCATGCCGGCTCAGACGTCGCCCGGCCAAACAAGGTCTGCGTCAGGTGCTGGGGAACCAGGGCACCTTCACGAAAAATGGGTTACTGGAACAAGACGGAATTGGGCGAGAGGTGAAAACTTGGATCTGTTGGAATGCTACTACTCAAGTAACCCTAGTCAGAGGGGTTACATGCAAAGAATGCGGGAGGAATGGTTACGTCGACATCCCCATTCAACACTAACTGCCAAACAACTAGTAGCTCAGTGTTCCAACATCCGCAAACGGCAAATGCTGTCACAACTTGAGATAGACGAGGTACAACACAAATGCTACGGCAAGGGGGAGCCAGGACGCCAGGTCAGAGGGGAGTTAGCTTCAACTCCCCACCTGGAGATTGGGTATGCAGCCCCAATAATGAACGAACCATCACAGCTGAACGAGGCAGCAACTGACCTGAGAGGTAGGATCGTGGCCCGAATGAACACCAGGCAATCCCGATGCCAATTACAACGGCTGAGTGAAGTACCATCAGAAAGTCTCATTGAAGATGTGAATGCAGCATTGAGAACGATCCCTACCAACACCATAACGGAAACCAATGAGCTGGTGTACAACTCAGCATCAGTGATCCTTGAGATGCTCGGCTATAGGAGCAACCATGAGATTCAATACCCACCATGGAAAAGACGGTTAGAGGCTAAAATCAAGGTAACAAGGAGGGAAGTGAGCCAATTGTCAGAGCTCCAAAGAGGTGCAATCAAAAGACCGGTACCCAAGCGGTACAGCCACATGCCCATACCTGAAGCGCTCGAAACTGCCAAACAAAGGCTCCAAGCCTTGGCCAGTCGCCTAAAGATGTACACGAGAGAAAATGAAGCCAGGAGGATTAACCGGCTCTTCTCCACCCAACCAGCTAAAGTGTACTCTCAATGGCAGGGTAATAACAACAGAGCAGACCCACCAAGGCTGGAGACCCAACAGTACTGGAAAGGCATATGGGAAAGGGAGGCGACCCACAACAGCAATGCACAGTGGCTAATCTCTCTACGAGATGACCACAGCAACCTCCCTAAGCAAGCCCCAGTAACTATCACAGTGGCAGATGTCCAAGAAAGAGTCTCAGGTATGAAAAACTGGACAGCACCAGGTCCTGACATGATCCATGCCTACTGGCTAAAGAAACTCACTGCCCTCCATGAGCGACTGGCAGCTCAAATGAACCAGCTGCTACAAAGTGGGACTCACCCTGAATGGTTAACTGAAGGGCGCACAATCCTGATCCAGAAGGATCCCTCAAAGGGTTCGGTCCCATCCAACTATCAGCCAATAACCTGTCTCTCTACAACATGGAAGCTCATGTCAGGCATCATAGCAGCTAAGATAGGTGGGCACATGGATAAATACATGAGTACAGCACAGAAGGGCATCGGCATAAATACCAGAGGAGCCAAACACCAACTCCTGGTAGACCAAACAGTCGCCCGAGACTGCAAAACCCGACACACCAACCTGTGCACGGCTTGGATTGATTACAAGAAAGCCTATGACTCAATGCCACACACTTGGATCATTGAATGCTTAGAGATGTACAACATCAACAGGACTCTAAGAGCCTTCATTGCAGCCTCGATGGGGATGTGGAAAACCACCCTTGAAGCCAACTACAAGCCAATTGCACAAGTGTCCATCAAATGTGGCATATACCAAGGAGACGCTCTGTCCCCACTGCTGTTCTGCATAGGTCTGAACCCCCTCAGCCAAGTCATCAACAAGACTGGCTACGGATACCAACTCAAGAACGGAGCCACCATCAGTCACCTCCTCTACATGGATGACATCAAGCTGTACGCTAAGAGCAAACGAGACATCGACTCACTGATCCACACCACCAGGATCTACAGCACTGACATTGGGATGTCATTCGGACTAGAGAAGTGTGGTCGGATGGTTACACAGAGAGGGAAGGTCATCCACACAGAAGGGGTCTCACTCCCAGAGGGAACAATAGCAGACATTGAGGACAGTTACAAGTACCTGGGAATACCACAAGCAAATGGCAGCCTCGATGAGGTCACAAGGAAAGGAGCCACAGCCAAATACCTCCAACGAGTAAGGCAAGTCCTGAGAAGCCAGCTCAATGGCAAGAACAAGATCCGTGCGATAAACAGCTATGCCTTGCCAGTAATCAGATACCCTGCAGGAATAATAAGCTGGCCAAAGGAAGAGATAAAGACCATGGATGTTAAAACTCGGAAACTACTAACCATGCATGGAGGGTTCCACCCTAAATCCAGCATCCTGAGACTATACGCGAGCCGTAAGGACGGAGGCAGAGGACTAGCGAGTGTGAGAGCCACTGTCCAGGATGAAACATCCAAGATCCATAAATACATCAAGGTCAAAGCCTCAACCGACGATGTGCTCAGCGAATGTCTCAAACAATGGGGACCAGAGGATGAGGTGCTGGAGGAACCGTCATGGGAGGATAAGCCCCTACATGGGATGTACCACCGACAAATAACTGAAGTGGCTGATATCAGGAAATCCTACCAATGGCTGGAAAAAGCTGGACTCAAGGACAGCACAGAGGCACTCATCCTGGCTGCACAGGAACAGGCCCTAAACACCAGAGCGATAGAGGCACAGATCTACCACACCAGACAAGATCCAAGGTGTAGATTGTGCAAGGAGGCCCCTGAGACAGTCCAACACATAACAGCAGGGTGCAAGATGCTGGCAGGGAAAGCGTACATGGAACGTCATAACCAAGTGGCGGGCATAGTGTACAGAAACATCTGTGCAGGATATGGACTGGAAGCCCCGAGATCAAAGTGGGGCACACCCCCAAAGGTGGTGGAGAATGACCGAGCTAAGATCCTGTGGGACTTCCAGATCCAGACAGACAAAATGGTAATGGCGAACCAACCGGACATCGTGGTGGTGGATAAACAACAGAGGAAAGCCGTTGTGGTGGATGTAGCAATACCAAGCGATTGCAACATCAGGAAAAAAGAACACGAGAAACTGGAGAAATACCAGGGCCTCAGAGAGGAACTGGAGAAGGCCTGGAAGGTGAAGACCACAGTGGTGCCTGTGGTCATCGGGGCCCTCGGGGCAGTCACCCCCAAGCTGGAGCAGTGGCTAAAACAGATCCCAGGAACAACATCAGACATCTCAGTCCAGAAATGCGCAGTTCTCGGCACAGCCAAGATACTACGCAGAACCCTCAAGCTCCCAGGCCTCTGATAGAGGACCCGAGCTCAGAGGTTGAGAAAGACCACCCGTGGAGGGTGAGAAGGGAATTTTTTTTTTTTTTTTTTTTTTTTTATACACACACACACAAACCTATGATAATTCTTATCTATCGATATCTTATAAATTCTATCCAGCTGCTTTTTCCCACCCAATCTGGCAACACTGGTAACAGGACAAGTCATGTCTGCAGCTCATTCCGATTGCAAAAGCAACAGTCTGACATTCTAAATAGATAAGGAAGGGTATTCACCCTTCATCTTATTACTTTGCTCATTACTTATTACAACAAAGTTGCTCTGTTTTATTCGGTGGAGCTTTCAACACCTGTCACCATGGAATATACTGGATTTGGAAGCGGTACCCCATGGAGACTGTTGTTTTAGTAATGGCAGCCATGTGAGTCGTGCCAACGGCTATTACAAGATGCTTAATAGTCATTTTGTCTGTTTTGACAGTGATTGCACTCTCACATGGTTCACACTTACCTCGGCTCCTAATAAAAAATAACTGGCCTTTCTCACAACAGCGCTAGCAAAAAGTAGTTTGAATGTTGTTCCGATAGCTTCCTATATTATATAGTTCTTAAAGAGAAATCGCAATAGTCTACAACTGAGATCATCAGATTAAATTCATAAAAATATATATTGGAAGTTGACGGCCAAACTTGGAATAGCGCATTTCTAATCAGAACCCGACAGTCAGGGAAACACTTAACTAGCTGCCAAAATTGTTTTTGATTTTGCCTGTGCACCAACTTTCATCAAGGGTTGCCAACAGAGATTTTTTAACAGGTCAATCAAGAGCCCATCAGTGAAAATCACATGGAGAGCTAAATTGTATTCATCTCAAAGGGAAAGCACTCTTTTTACAGAACGATCAGCAGCAGCTTCCTGGGGGACATTAAAGGACCATTACCCAGTGGTGCTGTGCTTATAAAACGATAGAGTCAACCCTGTAGAAGTATAATGGCTTCCCAATGATTGGAGCATCACTCAGACTTTGAGTCATAAATCACATGAATCGTTTGAAGTAAGTGTTTATGTATCACGTCCCATCTAAAGAGTGAAAATGGTGTGAAGACCCTGCGGGACAAGCACACAGGGCACGTATGTGCAAGATCAATACACTATTAGCTGATCTGGCTGTGAGGAGCAGATTATAGTACAAAGGCACAGAGAACACTCAATAACTCTTCCATAGAGCTATCTGTGTGTACATGCAGACTACATAATAGATAAAGTGTGCTTTTAATTGTTTGCTGGGCTTTGTTAAAAGCTACAAAACATCAAGATGGTTTTACCTTTAAAGATGTAAATGTGTGTTTTTCTGTAACAGGGTTCATAATGAATAACTCTAGGAGCTTCAACTAGAGCTGGGCAATAAAACGATAGCAATACATATCACAAAATAGTTTTTCCTTAATAGATATGAGAAAGGGTCAATGTAGAACTGCAATATACAGAAAGAATGAATAGCCAAAGATAATAAGAGTTGCTCCACGCTGAACCAATCATGTGGCTGGAACAGAGGAACACAAAGTTGGGTTGACACAGACGCTAACGGCTAATGTCTCTGCAGCTGCAGCCTCTGACTTCAGGTAACAGGTAAGATAGGACTGAAAAAAAAAGGGGGAAAACGAGTGTCATGAAGGAAGAAAAGACGGAAGACACGCTGAAGTTTGAGGGTATAAAAAAAAAAACATTTCTTTCGGAACATAGGTGTCCATTTTATTGTTTGGATTTTTTCCTTGAAAGCTGCTGTAATTTGCACTGAGGCTATAAACAATTTTTGTGTCTTATATTTCTTTTTTCATTGCTTATTAACAAAATATTTAAAATGAGCTATACAAAGGAGAGATTAAGAATTTAGATGTCAATGCCCATTTTATTTATTTGCCATCAACAAAATATCCATTTTTGTTCTATTCTCCTGTAATGCTTGAAGATTTTAGTTAAAAATATACCTTTTATTTATCCAAAACAGCTGTATGTTTAATGACATGTTCAACTTTTCAAAATCCATAAAAATAACCTTCTGAGATCTTCAAATCTCACTTCATAGTACCAGGGAACCTTAAAGATTGACAAAAATAGTCATTTATTTTATATCATGATATACATCGATATACTGATATGAACATTTTTTATCATATGATTTTTTTTTCATATCACCTAGCCCTAGTTTTAACTGATCAAACTAACATACCAGCCTGTAAAATTATTTGTCTTCATTATTTTTTAACATGTTTTCATTTATTATCTTTGACTTAAAGATTCCAAAATATGCCTGTTTCATTACGTTAGGCCCACAAACTTGAAAATATTTAATTGTGATTTTAAGTGAAAGACTAACACAAAGTAGTGTGTTATAATACATGCTTTTCAGGTTATTTTACATATCTGGAAAACATACTGAGGTGTTTCACTGTGATGTGATAAAACAGGAAAAAGTTTAAGGGGTATTAATAGTTTTGCGAGGGACTGCATGAAATAAACTGAAACATAGGGAGATGAAGATCAACATCATTCCTGTGAGTTGAAACAATAATTCAAGAAAATAGAAAACATGTTTCAACAGTTGGGTTTGGAGGCTTGTGATGTACAATGGAGGGAACTGTAGCAACATTTGCAGTCAGCAGTGAGTGCTTCTCCTGGCTACAACGTTATCTCTGGAGTTGGTGTTTGATGTCAGGTTGAGGGTAAAGTTTATGATAAGAAAGTCCCTGGGGTCGAAACAGCTCTGGTATCCAGGGACATAAATTCTGTGTGGCCTCTGGCAGCGATCAGTGTGTAGCACACACACGTATTCAGGGCAATTTGGCTTCTCAATGTCACTGGAGGATTCACAGATGACCTGTTTCTTCAAGAGACAACCACCGACGTGACATACTGTAGGAGGAGGAGGGGGGTAAGAGAGATGCTGGGGGTGAGAAAGCAGGGAAGGGAGGAGGACTAGGACATGATAAAATACAAGCAAAGGTTGAAAGAAAAAAATAAACAAGGTGGTTGTGAATAGTGAACAGATGCAGACACAAAACAAAACTATTCTTTCAAAAGTTGCACGTGATTGTTGGTGCAGAAAAGAATAGTGGGGGATGAATGAGAGAGGGTACCTAGCTCCATTTGCCCTTTTCCAGACACCACAGTCTGACATGGTCCAGTAGTCATACATTGATATCACATACATCTCAACAACATGAATAAAACTGATGTAATAAAGCCTGGCCCTGCTCCCTCCTCTGCTGTTGAAGAAGAAAGGAGTGACAGAGCTGCAAATGATGATGTTCTTCTTCTATAACGTGCTCTCCTCCTCTTTTTCGTGCTTTCGGATCGTCTCTCCGTTTCTCCTCCTTTAACCGAACTCCCCCGGGCTGCGAGGCTTCACTGAGTTCAGAGGCTGAGCTGTCTAAAATCTACAGCAGTGCAAAAGCAGCAGGAAGGAGCAGGAAGCTGGAATGAACTAAGAAGGAAGAGGAGAGAATGTCTGCTTGGGTGTCTGACTGCCATCTTTCTGCCAACTGGGCAACATGAAAGCAAATAAAAAGAGAAAGCTTCCTACAAAAACATAAACAGCATAAAGCAGCATTTCAAAACTGAAGCCTGACAAACTGATGATTACTCAGCAATGAGAATTGTACATTTTGATTAAGTGCAAAATCATTACACTTATTAATTTCAAAGTTGTATTCAAATCTGTTGAGAATATCAGAAATATCTTCTAAACTCTGTCTAGTTATCATAAATCACTTGACTTACATTTATGATCAGATTGGAACTTTTGCTATTAAATCCAATCTATCTATATGTCCCAATTATATTTATATAAGTTAGATTTATTGTCAATTTCTGTATAACAGCGATTGGTATTTGTTGTGAGCAGCTGCTATTCCTAATATTGGCCAAGTAGTTGGAGCAACTAGAAAATTCCTAAAGAAAGGTTGAAGGGGCCTGCCGCTTTGTGTGTATCAATCGAGCTGAATTAGAGGTTCTGTTGCCAAGTTAGTTCCAGCGGGACAAAGGTATGAGCATCAAGGGATAGAGCTGAAAAAAATAGTTTATCTTCGTCTCTGTGCTAGTATCATGAAAATGACTGAAAAACGTGTTCCAGTGTCCATGCAGACTCTTAATGACAGGACTTCTGTCTGTGGATCAAAGCTCATCTGTTTATAAATGAGTGTGTATTTATGAGTAGTGTTTGCAAAAACACGTCGGACATTACTGACATAATTTAGTATCGCCAGATGAAAAACTTAAAATTGACGAACATGTTGACTGACATGCTTCTCTTCTCACCTTGCAAATATAGTCATTAAAAAAAAAAAATCATCAAAAATATTGTGCTGATGTCGCAGGTGTCCGACCACGTTGTGACCAAAGGCTGCAGTAGCTGTGTCGGTCGTGGAGCAGAGACTTTAGGTGTCGGTTGTGGAGCGGAATCATTTAGGATTTAAATCCCGTTTCTGTGGCAACTGCTTTCCTTAACAGGTCTCTGTATTTCTATCGACTGCATGACTTCACATCACACGGAAACGCTTTCTATTCATAAACGCACATCCATTTACAGACGGTGCCCTTATAGCATTATGAGTGCAGTCAACAGCTCCGATAACATTAGGAAGTTGGCTCATCACTGCAAATTGCAATTTAATTTCTGCCTGTTCAGCTGCAGGGCAGGGGAGTGGGCAACATATACAGCTGGCATGGTTCGGCTGAATAATGACTGTGATATTCCCGATCTGTCAGCCAGTTTCCACTGAAATGCTCCGTTTGCAAGGAATCCCAGCATAGTGAGAACTTGAACTGGTAACACACGACTCCTTCTAGTTTCCCTCTACAACAGTTCTGTGCAAAGCTCCAGGATGATGGTCCTGGACAATCTGATGTGACTAATAAGCCTCTTATCATCATGTCCAAGCAGGGCAGTCTGATCTCTGAATATATGCTCCCTCCCAATCGTTCCATAAGCGATGTCCTCCAGCAGTGCCAAAGCTGCCATCGTTCCACAATTACACACACCTTTGCGCAGCTATTTATGTGCATGTGTGATTGTTTACACCTTGTCCATCTTAATAATCATCAAACCTGACCTGTTTGGAGTTAATCTGCTGATCCGACTCAGTTTTCAGAAAAAATGAAAGTGCCCCACAGACCGATGCGCAGTTACATCTCTGTGACAAAACAGAGGAACTTTACTATTTACATTCAAGTGAGGTTTCCCCATCATTTTCATTTTCTTTTTTGTCTCTGTGTGTGTGAAAGTGTGTGTGTATGTGTGTGTGTGTGTGTTACCTTATTATATGAGAATAAATGTGGTTCAGTTTCATCATTTAGGTTTAAACAATAAAAGATTAAAATCATGAAAAAACACTGGGTTCGATACACCTTGAAATAAATAACAGATCAGATCTCAGTGTATTGAGGTGAGTTTTGGTGCTTTGTAGTTTGTTATTGTCGAGTGAAAAAGTTTACCTGGCTGCCGCAAATTTTCACATCAGGTCAGAAGTTTGCATATATTTATGCAAACTTTCACTCCACATTCATTTTTATACATGCCGACTTCTGCGTAAAATGTTGCGCCGCACGCTTTATATATGATACCCCTGCTTAGGCCGACACAATTTTTTGTGATAAGTATTGCACGAAAAGACCCCCCCACCCCACCCCATGTAGCTAAGCTGCTCTTTACCTTAAGTCTATTAAAAAGGAGGAAAGGATGACCCTGAGGCATGTTACCTTAGACAGATCTCTGTAGTTGTTAGGCAGAGTAAGGTCCAGTTCTGCTGACTCATAGTTGGTGATGATCCAGGGGAAGACTGGGTACTGGTTCAGGTCATTATAGGTGCGACCTGCATATAAAGGAGGAAGGAAGTGACAGTAATGCAACATGAACCATCAAATCCTGACAATCACGGGTAGAATGTTTGTGCATATTTCCCCCGCTGGCCATAACAGAGGTGTTTGGTGCTGTCCTCACCAGCAATGGTGTTGAGAAACATCAGGTACTCGAAGTTGGATATCTCACGCCGCTGCCATCGCTGTGTCATGTTGGATGTCTTGAAGAGCTGCTTGGGTGTGGCCAGAGAAATACGTCTGCAAGGAAAAGCAGAAGAAAAAAACAGATAAAAAGGTTGGAGGCAGCTGTTTCTCACCCTGGTAAGAAGTAGAAACAACAATTAGAATGAAGCACGACAAAGACCATCTTCACATCACAAAAACAGCAGAAAAAAGACGACAAATTTACAGTCTTGCTAATTTACAAGACAAATGAACGATACATGTAGGCTGAATGTACACACGCATGGCCCGGAGCATGATAAATGCGGCAGGAGAAAAACGAATGACCCAAATCCAATTAAAACAGAGGAAAATGATAGAATTAATCAATGTCAGAGTGTGTGATTATAGCCATTAAACCTTTGAGAAAAAAAAATGCTCTAAATTTAAATACACCAAATCAAAATTTTCAGAAAGTTTATTTCCTCATTTTAACCTTTCCATTCACAAGACACTGACACCGGTGTACCAATCAGAATGTCATTAGCATTTTTTATTACTACTTCGATAAAGTTTAATCTTGAAAAGGATCTGTGTGGGACAGAAAAAGCTGAAAACATGAGACAGAATGAACTTCCAGCAGCTGCATTAATGGATACTGTGGCATAGTTATGGTTACAACATGAGTGCTGTCCTTCCTTACGGCCACATGTGTGAGCCGCCCTCCACAAACTACTTTGATTATTGAATGACAGAAATAAGTCAAATCTCACACCTTGATCTTGTGCTTGTTACATACAAACACACTCCTATTTCTTTAGCAACCCATTACAGGATCCTTTTCTGATTCACAATTTTCAACACAGAGATTTTCTGCTCCATAAATAAAATGACTGGCTTTAACCCTGACATTATGTTTTTGACTTTGTAAACAAAGCCCAATAATAAAATATCTTTCTTTACTTCCTAACAGTGTTTCTAAACAGGCTTCAAGTTAAAAATTCTTATTGAGACTCAGTTTTCCAGAGTTCATTTTAGCCAGTTTGTAAAGTATTGTATTGCCACAAAATCTAATGGCAGACTCTTCCTACAGTGGTGCAGCTTTAGATGCAGAAGCTGAGATTGGAAGAAAGTGTATGGATGTGGATGAATAGATGGATAGATGGCAAATAAAGTCTGGAAAAATAAATATTTTTCAATAATCCATTTTTCTTTTTCATGCCTATCCAGACCTGCAAAATCCTGAACTGTCCTCCAGACATATCTGGCTAGTGTAGGAACATTGTCTAAAAGTCCTTACTATAAAAAGACATAGGTGTTAGGCATTGGATGTGGTGTGGTCTGTAGGCGTACAAGCAAATAAATCTGGCACAGTCATTGCAAAATAAGTTTGGGATAGAGAGATCAATGACAGGTCAAATTCATCTGGGAATGTGTGAGCTAGACATGGACACTGAGAACCACTGATGGCATTTTGGTTTTCCTTTTTAACTTAATAAAAGTGTTTTGATCAGCTTTGATTCCAATGAGGATCTGCGAGACCTCTTTGCAAGAACAAAATGCTTTGGACAAAGATTTAAATTTCAAAACAAAAGCTGCAGAGGTCTAACCTGGTTTGAGGAAGGCCAAAGTTCGTGCCCAATCCAACACGAGGAAGGCTGTGGACCACCTTCTTTACTGTGGCTCCATCTGGGAAGTTGAACATGACGGCCGCTGCACAGAAACACAGAAATGTCAGAATATACCAGCTAAAAAGATTAAACTTAACACAATAAATCAGCAAATTGTCAATCAGCTTTAAAAAAGAAAGTGCTGGGAAAACTCTGAAATTCACAATGTTATTAGATAAATCAAGAGTTTCTCTTGAATTGTTACTTGAACTGTTCTGTCATACTTCTGTTTGCCATGAACACTTCCAGAGCCGTGTTCTGCAGCAAGTAGCGTCTGGAAAAGACAGCACGGATCTCTGTGAACAGCCATTTTCCATGAAGACCTTCTGTGTAGGACAAAATCTGGGAAAACAGAAGAATAAAGGAAGAACGAGGCTAGTTAGGTCGCTTAATATGTACCAAGAGTTTATTTCATTTTTCCATGAATAAGAACAAACATTCAATTTGTCATTTAAATCATGTATAGTTTGAAAAAGAAGTAGATAATAAAAATATGAAGCAGATTTAATGTAAAAAAGGACAGAAAAGCAGACAGAGTCTGGTAATTTTTCACAGAGTGATGGGACAGCTTCCTGTACAGCACGATTAATGTCTTATATTGATCAGCCTCAATGAAAAAGAGATCGTTTTAGCAAAAGAATGGGCACTAGTCAGCTAGGAGGAGTCGAGGAAGTGTTCAGTCCTCTAAAGCCATCATCTATTCTGATCCAAGTGTGGTGTGACAAAGCTAAAGATTTTAAGCTGAACATCTGACTCAGTTATTTTGTGTATTTCCATACTGGTAACAGACACAGAGGTCAGACATCATCATGTTACTGGGCTCCATACAGAAATGCTTGGATGAATTGGGTTTAATCTGTCCCTGTGGAGACCGTGGTGCTGTCAGAGCGACTTGTTCTGATGGGTGCCACAGAGCCCAACAGACCCAAAGCTTTGGCTCTAGCCTGTGATTCGTGCTCCAACTAATACAGCATTTAGGTTCGTACCTAACCTACTTATTACTGCTTTGTTAGCTAGCTTTCTGTTTCACCCTCTGCTTTCACTTTTAAACATGTCCCCTGACAAGGCTGCATGCAGGGATATGCTCAAAAGGTAAAAGGGGACCACCAGGGTTGTCAGAGGAAGCTTTAGGTGAAGGTTATTATTCAGAAATATTTAAATATGAGCTGCCAACCAGGGCCCAGAGTTGAGTTAAAGAGCTCATTAAACAGAGGGGACAGCAGAAGGGACCAGCTGAGACCCTTAACTGAGGACAGCATCTCTCGGCGTCTCTCAGAGGAGTAGGAGCTGCCTGCATCACAGCCTGGCTTCAAAGTCTCTAGAGTTCAATTAAATACGGATTAGTAGCTTGGAGAAGCTAGATGGTGCTGCTGCCACTGCCGACCCATCTTCAGATGACTGGATCAGTAACAGCATGGCTGGCTCAGCTCGAAACTGAGAGATCCTTGTTTATTAATCCCAGCAAAAGTGCTCTGTAACACTAAAATATGGCAAACATAAAGTACAGTAAGTCTGTGATAAAAGTAATGGACACTGAAAGATTTATATTTTGAGAAAAAAGGAAAAAAATGACATTTAAAACAAAATTCTGTCCAAAAAAAGCAAACAGGTAATACAAAAGAAAAAAAAGAAAAAAAAAAAAAAAAAAATCACAACTTTCAGAGATTTCTGTTAAACCTACCAGAAAGAATAATGATATTTTATTTTGGTAAGATTTGAAATGTTGAAAAGGACATTTTGTTTGTAATAAAGCATAACCCTCATAAGAGGAATAAATATCCAGACACACGTTAGCACAGAAATAAATAAGAGCCACCATAAGAATGTGGTTTACTTTTACTTCATAAAAATTCTTGGGAAACATTTGTGCTGCACAGTATAAGGAAGTCAGTTTTTAGCCGTTTTGCTGTTGAATATTGTAATGCATCAATCACAATAAATATACATGTAACATAACAGGCAACAAATATTTCACATCTGTGCAGTATTGCTGTAGGTCTGAACCCTCTCAGATCTAATTGGATCTTTTCTGGGATTTCTCTCCATTTGTTTTTCTTAAAATAAAATTTCAGTCTTTAGTGAGTGAATGGAGTATGACCTTTCACCTCCACCCGGGAGTAGCTGCCTTATTTCATTCCCAGAATTCACTAAGATCTCACATTGGATGTCAAGAGGACACCCGACATGGAACTGATGAAGCTCCCATCCCCGGTTCTTCGCAAAGATATGACAGGAGTCGAGGCTGCCAGATGTCATATCTTTCTCCCAGACCATGAATCCAACACATTGCTGTAAATAGCACTATGTTCCTGAGATCATTGTCCCTTTCCATTGCAGATGAAAAAGCAGGGTGGGTGACAACAAGCGTGACAAACTATCCGTCCTGTAACGCTTTCGCTGTTCCGACCACGTCTGGACAAATTACTATGGCGTGGAGGTTATTGTCCAAGTCAGAGTTATGGCTGCTCCGGCTTCCTCTGGGATAAATTGTAATGGAGGATATGACCCAGTTGAAATTAAAGCAACAGCAATGCTACAACAGCAGAAAGGGGGGATGGGATCCACCGAACATCACATTTGCATTTATATATATCTATGTGAACATTACAAAAAAATAAACAGCTGAAACCAGACACTGTAAAAGCAAAGAACCTTTTTTTTTGTCACTGTAACATTAAATCTGACTCGATTTTTTCCCAGTTTGGATTACTTATGGTTGCCAACATTGTATTTGCTAAATGCCAGAATCCTGAGAGAATTTCTTTTTGCTTTCTTCTGATTAAAGACAGTGATGTCATGGCTTTGTAAGCTTCTGATAGGTTAATCCCCAACCTTTGAGTTAAATAGAGGCATACTTGTGGGTGTTTTAAGGTAACACCTCAAACACACTACTTTCCTTGTATGACAACATGGAAAAATCAAAAGTAATTAAGATAAGAAACTGCGGATTTTCACAAGTGTGGTTCCTTATTAGGTCCAATTTCCAGATGCCTAAAGGTGCCGCAATCATCTATTCAAACAATTACATGCTGTGGTGTTTCGACTTGCAATGTTCAGGCCACACGAACTCAGGAAGAAGACTGGTTCTGAGTGTTTTGGTGCAAAATGTGCAAAGTAAACGCTTTAAAAAGCAGAAGACCTTGTGAAGAAGCTGGAATGAGGGTGTCATTGTTCACACTGAAACAAGTCCTGTACTGACATGGACTCAAAGGCCACTCAGGGGAAGAAGTGATTACTCTAAAAGCAAAGTAAAAAAGATCACAGTTTGCAAATGCACATGTCAATGAAGACTATATTCTTCTCCTGAGGCTTGATAAAAAATTTGTAAAAAACCCTGAAGTGTTTGGCCATAACATCTATTTGGAGGCAAAGTTGGAGGCTAGCAAGCCTTAGAGCACCATCATATCTGGAAAGCTGATTGTATAAACTACATAAATATTCAGCTCCTTTAAAGTGACTGCTCTAATTCAACAGAGGTCTGGCCAGTTGGTGCCAGTAGTCTCTCAATGAGTGGAAAGGAGATGACCTGAGTGCTGTAACTTTGTCTCCAGTGATTGTAGGATAGAGAGAGCTGGTTCTGGAAGGTCCATCCACTGGTTCATCAGTATTCCTGGCTACCATTACAGCATGAAGACTAAAGAACACTCCAATCAATCAGAGAAAAGCTTACTGAAAAGTATCAGTCAGAAGATGGAGACAAAAAGATCTCTAAGGCCTTGAACATCCCTGGAGTTCAGTTAAATCCGTCATCAAGACATGGAGGAATCTGGTCCATGAGTAAATCTGCCTGGATCAGGACGTCCTCACAACCTGACCATGTAAGAATCATTAACAAAAACATCAACAACAGCGTGTGATGTTCTGTTGACAGATTGACAAACCCTTCTGTGACTGTAACACCTGAACTCCACTGTACCAGGGCTTGCAATGAATTTGCCAACTTCTTTACAGAGAAAATTCCAAATATAAGAGGGTATAAGACAAATATAAAACAAAATTCCAACTCAACCATTCAAACTTAGAAGAAATTATTTTTAAAAATGAGCTCCTCTTACTGCTGTCTTGATATCCTACCCACAGCTTTCCTTCAGAAAGTCCTGCCTGTCATTGCATCTGACCTGATTCAAAAAGTAAACTCAGCCCTCTCATTATTGACATCAATACACATCAGACATTGATCAACATATTTGATGTCTATTGACGTTTTTAATGATGTCACTGGTTTCACAACCGGTGGCCATTTGATGTGTTTATGATGTTTTTATGTTTTCATGATGTAAAGCACTGTGAACTGCCTTGTTGCTGAAATGTGCTATACTAATAAACTTGACTCATCAGGTGTATTCCCCCCGGCTTTAAAAACAGCAGCTATCAAACCACTGTTAAAAAAAGAACAATAGCAATTCAATTCAAAAATACTTTATTTATCCCAAAGGAAAATTAAATAAAATAAATAAAATCTGGACAAGTCACTACTGCAGAATTACAGGCCAATCTCTAACCTTCCACTCATCAGCAAAATTATTGAGAAAGCTGTGTTTCAACAGTTAAACAGCTTCTTAACAATGATGAACCGCTCTGATGTCTTTCAGTCCGGTTTCCATGCTCACCACAGCACTGAGACTGCCCTCGTCAAAGTGTCTGTCACTGTCACTTTGCTGCTGTTGCTCAGAAATTTCCCCACTGTGGGACAATAAAGGATATTTCTATTCTATTCTCTTGAAATCTCTGTCTGTCTGTACAGTCAGGAAGCCTGGGAAATAGAGTCGGAGATATGATCCTGCAGCCATGTCTCATCGCAGCACGTAGTGCTGCATTCCCGATACTCCGGCTGAGTCCTTGTATGGCTTGAAGTTCATCCAGCTTGTTAGCCAGTGTTCTCACGTTGTAAACAATTATTTTAGTAATTATCGATTATTCTGACGATTAATCGAGTAATTTTACTTTTAAAAAATTAATAAAACAAAATTTTGGTAAATTTTGCCATAGCAGCAGTGTTAATATTGGATGTCAATATCAGCCCAAATATTCATATCTGTTTATCTCTAACAATAACTTTTCTGTCGCTTAAAAAATAAACCTGTAGCAATAGCTCATTTTTTAAGTCAACCTGGACAAATTACACAAAAATCTTAAAATTATATTCAATTTAATAATAAAAATAAGCAGACTGACAAAGACATTTTAAAAGAAAAAAAAAAGAATATTCCAGTCTTTAGTTTACTATTCATCTTCATTCAATTTAATAGATGAATTCCTACTTTGCACAGCCATTTGTAGCCCTTATGTGCATATGAGTAACATATCTTTGTCAAACAGAAAAACATATGCCAGCTACGTCCGCGCCACGGTGCGCTCAACCGGGTTGGTGTGCAATGCATCTTCTCGTTCGTCCGTAAAGCCACACTTGCACTCAGCATCAGCGATAGCACTGCCCGCTGTGTTCCGTCCATTTGTTTACATACTCGCTCCACCTGTATACATTCACCCACCGCTCTGAACCAGCCATTAGAATCACAGAAAGGCTGTCACAGTCCAGGCATCGCACCAGTCAGTTTAAGGATGCCTATTGGTCCCCCGGAACACGATGAAAACCCGGACATGTCCAGGGAAAAGAGGACATTTGGTCGGCCTTTGTTGTGCTGGGGCCTGCACCCTAACCTTCATTGGCGGAAGTGAGAGTTGAGCAATACTAATAATTATCCGTCCGAAACACGTGGTGCTAAATAGTACAACATAATTTAACAAAGCCTCGAGGCAGATAATCAAGGAATTTTAATAATCGAGGTACTCAAATCAATTAATGAATAATGACAGTCCTAATCTCACAATACTCATTATGATGGATGGAAGAGAGGATTTGAACTTCCTCCTTCACTCTCTGCTCTTTACTCCTGCTCTGATGCCTCCTATTCAGCTCATCTGCGAATTATGGGTGCAGTGGAGATATCATTTGAGCTTTTGCAATGTTAATCAGCTGCTCTTGGTTGTAAATAACTTGTTGCTATGGTTACGCATCATAACAAATGTCCAAAACTGAAAAAGTATCAGCAAAAACCCTTCCAGCTGCACAGCATCCAGTATAAGACAGAATAACTGTACAAAAAAAGCGATCCCTCTGCCAGAAAAAGAGGAATCAACCAAAAGAAGAAGAAGAAGAAATCAGAAGTAACAGAGCTCCTCTGACATGCTGCCACCCTGAGTGGCACAATTCGAGACCTATCCACACAGACTGTGCTGTGATTACAGCCAAAGATGTATCTGCTAAATACTGACTTGAAGGGGCTGAATATTTATGCAATCTCTATTTTTAATATTCCTATTTATTTGTCATTATTCAACAATTGTCTGTGAATGAATGGTTATTTGTCCCATCTGTCTCTGTGTTGTCCTGCAGTGGACTGGTGACCTTTCCTGGGTGTACCCTTCCTCTCGCCCGATGACCACTGGAGATCAGCACCAGCCCCCCTCACAACCCTGCAAGGATAAGCAAGTTAGATAATGGATGGATGGATGTTATTTTGTAGAAATCACTAATCACTTTGACATTAAAGGGTTTTTTGGATAATTTTTTTTAATAAAAGCCTGATTTTGTTGATCATGATTGTATACACACACACACACACACATATATATATATATATATATATATATATATATATATATATATATATATATATATATATATATATATATATACACTATGGCATGCTGTTCAGGAAATTATTGTATATATATGTTCAAAAGTCTGAATATATGGAATGAATCTTGAATATATTGAATAAAACTTTGAATATATGGAATGAATCTTGAATATATTGAATAAAACTTTGAATATATGGAATGAAAGTCGGACTGGGCTCGAGGAATTGTGGGTAATGTGGTTCAAAACATGCATACTTCTGAATACTTTTATTGCCAATGTAGAGTCAGGTTAACTCCTAAGTGGCTTTAAGACAATGTCAATGTTTTGGTGTGGCCATAACAAAGCCCTGATCTCAGTCCTAGAGCGAGTTGGTGCATAGATCTGAAAAGGTGTGCGTTAGTGAGGTGGCCTTCAAGTCTGACCCAGTTCCACCAGTTCTGTTGGAGGAATGAGTCAGAACTCCAGCAAACTGCTGGGAGCAGCTTGTGGAAGGAAACTCAAAAGGTTTGACCCAAGTCATCCAGTTCAGAAGAAATGCTACCAAATACTGAGGAAATGTATGAAACCTTCAAAAGATATATGTGTGTGTGTTTATATATATATATATATGATAAAAGTGGTACAAACTATTCAAGCCATAAAATGTTAAATTCCCCAGCAGCTTCTACATGAGTCCAGTTTGAAAGCAGAGTGTATTGATGTTTTAACTCAAGTGGAACAGTATCCATGGATTGGGCTCCCTCACATCCCAAGATCAATTTAAAGCGCCACGCGAGAGAACACAGCCAAAGAGAAAACAAAGGAACGAGCCTCGACTGCAAGGCTCTCCCTCCTCCTCCTCCTCTTAACCTGTTTGTGTGGCAGACCGCTGCTCATTTCTGAAGCACTGTCGTTTGTCTCTGTCAGACGACCAAAAGACAGCAGAATGAAGAAGGACATATGAAGAGGGGCCGGATGACTGTGGCTGCAATGTGTAACCACATCACACACATCCACACACAGAAAAGCAAAAACTGTCACCACTGAATTTCCGAGAGCGTGCCTCTCCATCACTCCTTCCTTTTCAAACCAACTCTTAATTTTTGAGCCAGGCTTCTTAAGAAACAGGCAAAATCACTTGGAGGAACACAGCAACACAAATCCAATTTATTTGAAACTGAATTGGATTAAAGAGTACGGGGACCAACAGTGAGACTATCAGGAACATGGTGCAAGATAAATGAGCCTCTCATCTGCCTTCGCTGCTGTGAAGGCTGAGTGTGTGCATGGTTTTAGGCTGATAAGAATATTTGGTTAGAGAGAAGAGAACTCTGTGCCAGATACCAATGATGCTTATTTGACAAACTATAAAAAAAGGAGAAGAAATGCTTAAAATTCCTCATAAACAGAGTTTGATGAATGGCATATGCATATCTGTACGTTGTGTTTAATGTGCTGTGCATCCTCGGAGGAAAAAAAAAAAAAAAAAAAAAAAAGGAGGTAACTGAAGTTCAATTTGTTGCCTGTTATTAAGTATTTCCGCCTGGCTGCCTCAGTTAAAGGATAATGGATGAGGGATTTATTATTACCTTTTGGTCAAATGAAGTGGTGTGGGA
Source organism: Anableps anableps (assembly GCA_014839685.1). Lineage (NCBI taxonomy): Eukaryota > Metazoa > Chordata > Actinopteri > Cyprinodontiformes > Anablepidae > Anableps > Anableps anableps. The sequence goes on from CM026065.1 coordinate 214,215, forward strand.
GATAAGGTGATGAAATTAATGAGCAGGAGGAAGAGAGGTGATCCATCAACATCAGAACAGACACAAGACAAGCAAAATGAGAAGAACTTGATAGAATTCATGAAAAAAACAACTTAGGCCTATCAGTGTATAGAATACTCCGATGCACAATTCACTGATGATATGTACAAGTTTTACAGGTAGTTTCTCATTTCAAGACATAAAATGTCAGTCAACCAGCAGCTTCAACTCGAGCTGAGTTTGAAACAAGAATGTATTGATGTTTTATCTCAAGTGGAACAGTATTCATGGATTCTGCTGCTCGCGTTCCCACTAAAACCAGGAAGATAGAGCACTTCACCCCAGTTCTAAAGTCCTTCCACTGGCTCCCTGGAGGTCAGAGAATAGACTTTAACTTTTTTGTTAGTTAAAGTCTATTATACACCGGTTGTTGTCATTATATCAACCTTCCAGACCACTCAGGTCTTCAGGTTCAGGTCTGCTCTGCATCCCCAGAACCAGAACCAAACATGGAGAAGCAGCTTTCAGCTTCTATGCTCCACAAATCTGGAACAAACTTCCAGAAAACTGCAAAACATTTGCTTCATGCCTGTTTTTAACTAGGCCTGTTTGATCAGCATGTATCAGCTTTGGTATTACATCTTCAAGCCTAAAAGCAATTAGTTTGGATAGTATCTTATAATCAGTATTTAAGAGAGTAAGGGGTCTGTATGAGTCACATTTCTTTTTGTCCTTATCTACCTTTGGAATTAAAATGTTTGTTACGATTTCCAATGAGTCTGGTAATTTTTTTATTTACAAGGACTTCTTTAATCATATTTGTGAGTGGAGTCAGTAATTGTTTTGAAAATGCCTTATAGTACTCAACAGGAAATCTGTCTGGCCCAGGAGTCTTATTGTTTTGTAAAGAGTTAAGAGCTCGAGATACCTCAATTTTTGATACGTCTCCATCAAGGAATTGTCTGTCCTCATCTTGTAATTTGGGGAGGGTCATTCCTGTTAAGGACATTTCAGTATTTTACCCAGATTTGTACAATTCTTTCGAAAACTGTTTGAATGTGCATATGTGGGTTCTTTCTGGGTACTCTGGCTTCCTCCCACAGTCCAAAAACATGACTGTTAATTTAATTGGTCTCTGTCCTTAGGTATGTGTGAGAGCATGGACACTGTCAAGAACAGAGTGCCTCTCCCCCAATGACTACTGAAGATAGAAACCAGTCCCGTCAGCCTGTCAGTTCCCAAAACCACAGAAAAATTAAACGACTCTGCCAGCAGCAGGCTCTGCTCCTCTGTCCTGCTTGGTTTCATGTACTTCCCCATTTGACGTTGGTCGTTTTGCCAGATAAAAACAAGTTTATACAAGCAGCCAATCAAAAATGAAATAGATGACATAGTAAAAGGGCCAACATGGTGAAAAGCTGTGACAAATCACAATAACGATGAAGATATAAATAAGGCGCGGTTAAACATTTTGATACAGTGTGGGAGTTATTTTAATTTTGCATAGTCTCATCACCATGATACACTTTTCTTAATCCAGTCTAGATTCAATGATCAGTAAATTTCTATCAACTGATTTCTGGGGGAGGATTTGGTTTATTTGTGTCCATGTCCTTGTTTCGTGTATCAACCAATCACAGCCAAAACTAGACCTGTTTATTTATTTCAGAAAGACTCAAGAAGTAAAAGCTACCAGGACAAATTCTAGTTTTAAGACAGAGTCATTTGTATCATAGGATATTAGTTTTTTTGGTTGTCTTTTTGGGTGACATTGGGTCCACACTTCTTACCAGTTGGTATTGGTATGCTCCATTAGTTATTTGCCAACCGTTATTAAACAAATAGAAGAGGAACCAATCACAATCCCTAGAAGACAGTGTGACAGCTAGCAACAAGGTCAACCACACCACCTCACTGAGACAGACTAATTTCTGCCATCTCCTCACTCAGAGACGCTCTCAGCAGCTGACTGAATCACTCTGAAGCCAGGACTCCTTAGCAGGAATTTTAAGGCTAAGATGGGAGTGCTATGAAAAGACTCTGAGGATGTTTGAGAATATGGGCCCAGATATTTGGATCGCCATACTATGAGAGATCGTTTCTCACTTGACTGATCAGAGTGAAGCATCTGCAATGGTAAACTTCAAGAGCAGCAATGAGAGAGAAGGCTCAGATTTAATGGGACTTTATAAACTGTGACTCTGTTCTATGCTCATCTTCCTCACTTCTCTCCCCATCATATCCCCCAACCTCCTCTGTTCTACACTGGTAAACAGGCCCTGTCACCTCCCATCAATAAGCGCGTTCATCGGACTAATGAGCAAGCAAAAGGACCTTGCACACTAACAAGGGTCTGTTGGGTGCCTGAGCCTCTGGACCAATCAGGACCCTCATCACCACTGACAAAGTCTCCTCAAGCCCTCTGGAGCCAATTAAGATGGATTTTGCTTTTGAGATTGTGGGATAGCAAAAGAAAAAAAAACAGAAAAGTAGGATGAACAAAGAGGTAGAAAGATTCAATGACACATTTTCAACTTAAAGACTTGGGAAAATAGGAGACATGTAGTCAAAGCTCAATACAGGTACAAAGAGAAAAGCTGTTTGATGTGAGAATTAGACAAATTGAAAACTTCACAAAAGAGCATGCAGCCTATAGCTCTAAGAAAGGAAGCCACGTGACTTTGCCTTTCCAGTTCTGCAGTCATTGTCAAGCTTTTGTGTCTTAGCAGGAGTCTGTTTAAAAAAAAAAAAAAAAAAGATGTTGTGTTTGGCCATCTTCTCCACTAAAGAGCGAAAAACCTAGCCTAGCTAGAGCCAGCTAGCAAAGTTATACATACACACATGTAAACATACACATACAGTTAAAACTAGAAGTTTACATACACGGAATAAAAAGACTTGTCCACCGCGTTTCTCAATGTCTGCACTTACCGCTGACCAAACTCCTTTAGTTTTAAGTCAGTTAGAATTACCACAATTACGTTTATTTGCCAATTGCTTCAATAATGAGAGAATATGTCAGATTTATCCATTACTGTCTTCAAAATCATAAGTTTACATACAGTATGACTACTATCTCTTTAACCAATGAGGGAAAGCCCACATGATGATGTCACAGCTTTGGAAACCTCTGATAGGTTAACTGACACATGTGAGTTAATTGGAGGCTCACCTGTGGGTGTATTTTAAGGCCACACCTGGAACTCACTGCTTTCTGGTTCAACATGATGGGAAAGTCAGCAGAAATCAGCCCAGATATCAGGAAGAGAACCATGGAGCTGCTCCAGTCTGGATCATCCTTGGAAACTATTTCCAGATGCTAGAAGGTGCCACATTCATCTGTTCAAACAATTATACACAAGTATAGACATGATGGGAATGTCCAGCCATCATAGCGCTCAGGAAGGAGACGGGTTCTGTGTCCCAGGGATGGACCGTTCTGGTCCAAAATGTGCAAATGAACCCCAGAACAAAAGCCAAAGATCTCGTGAAGATGCTGCTGAAGCTAGTCAGACAGAGTCAGTATCCACAGTGAAACGTGTCCTGTACCGACATGGGCTGAAAGGCCACTCAGCGAGGAAGAAGCCATTACTCCAAAAGGAAGATAAAAAGCCAGATTGCAGTTTGCAGATGTCCACAGGGACAAAGACCTTCACTTCTGGAGACATGTCCTGTGGTCTGATGAAACTAAAGTAGGGCTGTTTGTACATAATTGCTCTGATTTAACTACATACTTTGAGAAAAAAAGCTGGATGCCTTTTAATTTGGTGTATGTAAACTTCTGGTTTCAACTGTATTGTTCGCTGAATCTCCCAACAAGGGTGGTAAGTGAGCTTCACTAAAATATTGAGTCCCTTTCAATCCCAGAGGTTTGTGTATCATCTCTCTTACCCAATCCTATTTTTTTTCTTCTTATTCTGTCGCTTTGGACACCTGGCTCTGAGTTTTTCAAGAAGGGTGTGCTCTTCACCCCACACCCACTTAAGCTGGTCACAATAGGGGGATTAAAGAAGAATTTACTTCAGTAAAGCCCCACACCAACCCTAAAAAAACCTATCCATCACTAAATGGTAAAATGTAAGAGAGAGGGAAAGCGGGGAGAATGTGATAGGAACCGGTCAGCAATCTTAACCTGTTGGATGTTTGCTATGGTAGCTTATAGGAATGAAGAGGACCAATGGCAGTGAGACTTAGACTGTGTCAATGCCACAGTGGAAACTCTTGGATGTCTCTTTGATTCTCTCAATACGAGTGAAAAGCACATACACAATTTTCCCCTTTCTGTCATGTGCTCATGTTTGATTTATTTGGAAAATCTAAGAAAGTAGTTATTTTTTTGTGCTCCACATTTTTCTTTGTCCAGCCATGTCATAAAAACCTTAGAACCTTTTGCTGTACACTTGATTGATGTTTTTACAATGTGAAGCACTTTGAACTGCCTTGCTGCTAAAATGTGCTATACAAATAAACTTAACTTAGAGACAAGAGTCTAAGGTGTAGATGTTGTTTTTCTTTAAAATCATAAGTTCACTACACTTAATAGAAATTGTCATTATCACCCACAAAAAAAATTAGAAATGTGCATCTCCTGTATCATTCAGTGCCTTTCTTTCATTTGTGCAAATTTAGCCATCATATGTCACCTTTCTGACCCAACTTCAACATGAAGCATGGTCAAAAAAATGCACTGATTTAAACAATAAAAGAAAACAAAAAGTTGTGTCCTCTTCTTTGTTTTCCCTTCCTCAATGACTGTAGTAATTGATCAATATGTGTGACATTTTGGGTCACATGTTTAAAATACAGGTTTTTCCACCAGTGGCGCTTTTGGTTTCTTGCCACTTTGATGTATAATATTTTAGGGCCTCTTTAAGTGTTTTACTCCCACAATTGAATGTTTAATAAATCAGTGCACTGAACTCTACTTTGCTACCAATTAACCCTAAAATCACTGCAGCGTTTTCCTAAATCCACACGACCTTTTTTTGTGCCCACATCAAAAAGGGATAATCTGCCACAAAAGGGGAAGGAAAAAAGGCTAACCTGTTAGCGAACAGTGAAAAGAGCCAGAAAAGGGGTTTAATCCTTATTAGGCTAAATTCAGACTAAAAGACCCTTTCAAAGGCGACTTTCTTTCAGGGAGTACAAACTTTTGCTGGGTGACATTTCAGGCTCAATACCGAAACCTTTTAGGCTTCATAACTCTGCAGTTGCTGCTATGTTATCTTGTTTATTTTGCTGTACTAACACTTCAGCTCAGCTTATTGGTCAGATTTATTTACTTGTTTGTAGTGAGAGAGATGGGGCAAGTAATAAGAGCAGAGGAGAGAAAAAAGGATCAAGAGAATACAAGATAATACCCTAGAAGTCTGCTTTAACACCTGCAGAGAGAAAAAAAAACAGAACTGAGAAACCATTGCAACAAACATGGATATACACACTTTATATATATATATATATATATATATATATATATATATATATATATATATATATATAGAGAGAGAGAGAGAGAGAGAGAGAGAGAATAGTTTGCTGGGGTTCTGGCCCATTCCTCCTGACAGAACTGGCATAATACAGTCAGGTTTTTAGTCCATCTCACTCACACAGGCCTTTTCAGATCTACCCAAACTTATCTACTGATCTTTTGCAACTACGTCACTTAATCACACCAGGCACCACAACAGACATCGGAAGTGAAGGATGGGAGTATTGAACGGGGTGACAGCGATTGTTTTCCCAAGTTGTTTTTTCCAGTATACTCTTCACTTTTATTTGTTCAAGTTGAGCTAATTTGTCTGTGGGGGTAACACACCTAGTTGGGGCTCGTAGACAATGGTATTTACAAAAATTGGAAATAATTAGCTTCGAAACTAAACCATACCTTCTTCCTTCTGACATGTTTGTTTTTTATCAAATTGTTGACTTTGCCTGAATTCACACCACATGATTTAGATCCCTATGTCATAATACGCATTTCCCCTTACACCAGAGCAGACTTAAAAACCTACAAAAGTCTATGGTCACCAGTTGGTTTTTTTTGTTTTTTTTACAGATATGCTAGGCTACATGATGGTGGGGTGTTTTCTACATGGCTACTAATCATTAGACGAGTACCTTCTCCACAATGCAATATTTGATTCCATCTTACTAATCTTATTTACTTATAAAGTATATGAACGTTAATCTTCTTGCCTTGTAAAAAGAGTTTGCTGCAAATATGCAAAAACGCCGAAGGGTGCCAGTCCTTACGACTGATGGCTGCTATTAATCACCTTCGTCTTTCCTCATTAAAAGTTTTAAGATCAAATAAGTTTGGTTTGCAACCCTTGCCCAGTTGCGCAGCACCCTATGACCATTTTCAAAGTAAAATCAACTAATAAAAAGCAATATTGGGCTACCAAGAGACAGTTTTTGAAAAGCTTTACATGAGCGTATAGGGTGTTTTGAGATCCGTCATGGCGGAGTGGGCTGCTTTCTGAAGAGCGTCACGTTATATGCAAAGGCTCAACACGATTGTATGCTTTGGGTTATTATCCATTTGCACGCAAGCTTTAACTTCCTGGTTTTAGATGTTGCTTTAATATTAATGTTATTTCCTTATGATGCCACCATCTGTATATGAAGTGCACCAGTTCCTCCTGCAGCAAAACAGCCCCACAGCATGATGCTGCCATCCCTATACTTCATTGCTAGGATGGTACAAGCGTCCCTGTTTTTCCTCCAAATGTAACGACGGCCATTATGTACAAACAGCCCTACTTTAGTTTCATCAGACCACAGGACATGTCTCCAGAAGTGAAGGTCTTTGTCCCTGTGGACATCTGCAAACTGCAATCTGGCTTTTTATCTTCCTTTTGGAGTAATGGCTTCTTCCTCGCTGAGTGGCCTTTCAGCCCATGTCGGTACAGGACACGTTTCACTGTGGATACTGACTCTGTCTGACTAGCTTCAGCAGCATCTTCACGAGATCTTTGGCTTTTGTTCTGGGGTTCATTTGCACATTTTGGACCAGAACGGTCCATCCCTGGGACACAGAACCCGTCTCCTTCCTGAGCGCTATGATGGCTGGACATTCCCATCATGTCTATACTTGTGTATAATTGTTTGAACAGATGAATGTGGCACCTTCTAGCATCTGGAAATAGTTTCCAAGGATGATCCAGACTGGAGCAGCTCCATGGTTCTCTTCCTGATATCTGGGCTGATTTCTGCTGACTTTCCCATCGTGTTGAACCAGAAAGCAGTGAGTTCCAGGTGTGGCCTTAAAATACACCCACAGGTGAGCCTCCAATTAACTCACATGTGTCAGTTAACCTATCAGAGGTTTCCAAAGCTGTGACATCATCATGTGGGCTTTCCCTCATTGGTTAAAGAGATAGTAGTCATACTGTATGTAAACTTATGATTTTGAAGACAGTAATGGATAAATCTGACATATTCTCTCATTATTGAAGCAATTGGCAAATAAACGTAATTGTGGTAATTTAACTGACCTGAATCAACAGAAGTTTGGTCTTATTTAATTTCAAACAGTGAGAAAATAAGGGTGTATGCTTCTTTTAATTCAGTGTATGCAAACTTCTCGTTTGATCTATACACATAATACACCTGACAATAACATAATATAAACCAGTTATAATTCTAAAAGGCATTTCTTTAATACTAAAAATAAGTTTTGTAATACTTTGTCAAGTAGGTAAAGTCCAACTTAGACCCTTTTAAGAGCTTCACTAATAAGAAATGTGTGTAACAGTTACTTGGTAATATTACAAAAGAGCAGATAGATATTTAGAAAAAAACTTCTTAAACTTAAAAAACAGAATAGAATAGACAAAAAAGCATGTGGCTATAACACACATTTTTATGTTAAACAAAATCACCAGTTATCCATTAGTAACAGTCACTAATGTGTGCTGAGACCCAGCCATAAAGGACTGCACTACATACAGGCAACAAAGACCATAGCATACAAAATGTTTAATCCCTGAATGTACTGCAATCACCCACTTTCAGTTTCTAGGAGGAAGATGATGAGTGTCACAGCGTGATCATGTGACAGTTAACAAACCGACCTCCGTGCCCCCTTCCTGGCTAAATGTTCTGTAGACTACCAGGGCTACATTGGAGAGATGACATCTTTTTTCACTGGCCAAAGGGAGACATTTCATTTTCGAAGTATAAACTAGATCCAAGTAAATATTCAGTCTACCGTTTGGGCAACCAGTGACTATATTCCTGCCAACAAATAAGCATTGACCCTGGCTTATTTATAATTTCCCAGCTAATTAGCTTTAGAAGCTAATGCAAAACTAACTTAGCTGTTATTGATTTGACTGTTTATAAATTAGATTTATCCGTTCATTCCACAATCAGCTGTAGCAGACCGCCGCTACTCAAACAATAATATTGCCATTAAATGTGCTTAAAAACTAAACATAGAACTTAAAGGGATTCCTAAAATACCTTCAAATTTTATGTTGAAATTTTGCCTTTACTATAAAGAAGTTTTATTCTTTATTCTGTTTATACACACACAGAAATTTTCCCATCGTGGGACAATAAAGGATATTTCTTCTTCTAAACACTAGCTTCTTTGTTAACAGCTGAGCTGCTGAACCAGTTGTGATGTTGTCAATCCTGCCAAGGGTCAATCGAATTGTCTGTAAAGTTAAGTTGCCATCTTAGAAATACCAAAACTAAATTAAATCCGTCACTGTGGTCACTGGTTAAATTAAGACTCAATTGTCCAAAAGGTTATTGATTTCTAATTCAGCAAATTATTTGATTGAAAATAATCAAAAAATTTTCTTCACTTCTGCTTTACGCTGTTAACTGGTCAAACACATATCCAATTGTTGTTTTTGGTAGTTTATTAGTTTTCATTATTCTTTCATTTTTAACTTAATAGCTTAGTTGAATGTTACTAGATTAGTGAGTTTGTTGAAAGTATTTCAACTGGAAGGTTACATTCTTTTTGTTAAAGGGGTGGTGACATCACTGTATAAACTATTTCATGTCGTTGATATTGCTGCATATGTCAATTCTCCAAAGAATTTCATTTAAAAAAAAAAACAAACAAAAAAACATCATTTTGTAGGGGATTGTTTCAGCCGGCCAGATTTCCCTCCTCGGTAAAAGGCTTGGGTATGGTAATGATATGAGGCTCTACCTGGTTGACTTTACTCTGATTGGCTACAACCATATTTGGGGAACTCTTCAGTAAAAGGTGCTGAACATCATCTCAAATTGAGGTTATAACTGCGTGCTACTTCCCCATAAATGAACTTCAGCCAGTCTTCTCTGGTTCTCTCATCCTTCGGGAGTAAGTGGAAACTTCCAGGCATTTTTGACCTTCGGACAAACAGCTCTGCTTTTTAGCAGCCATCCTCTTCTCAAGTGGAGTAGCCAGACATGCTAGCGTGACTTAGCCCTTGTGTTGAGATGTTGAGAAGCAGGTTGGCATAACAAGTTATCCATAGACAAACTTCCCGAAAACTGCAAAACAGCTGAAACACTGAGTTCCTTTAAATCAAGGCTAAAACCCCACCTGTTTAGAGCTGCCTTTGATTAGTAGTAAGTGGAACATTGATCAATAATTTTGATGTGTATTGATGTTTTTAATGATGGCACTTGACACAATGTTATGTTTGTTACTGGTTTCACAACTGGTGACTGATGTGTTTGATGTTTTTATGTTTTCATGATGTGAAGCACTTTGAACTGCCTTGCTGCTGAAATGTTCTACAGAAATAAACTTGATTGACTGAAATATCATAGCTCGGACATTAGCCGCCCAGTTGTAATACTGAAAGTTGGGCAACAATAGTCCTCCATGTCCATGGTGTCACTGCAGTATTTTTTTTTACGAATGCGTGCACTTTTTCCATTCCATGTAAATGCTGATACCAGCTTGTCTGTTTGCAAGAAAAACTATTTAGTCAGGAATAACAGAATACCCTGGAACAAGTACAGAAATCTGGGCATAATATTCATATGTATTTATCCTGCCTGCTAATGACCCCAATAATGTATTCCATCTTGCTTTATGGAGTGTATTAATGGGATAAAAATTTGTTTTGTGAAGGTGCTTGTAGTTGTTTATGACACATACACCTAAGTACTCGAATTTGTCTTTACTCAGTCTAAATGGCATGAAGTTAAATGGAATGTGACTGGCTATGGTATTGATTGGCATAAATTCACTTTATTGCAAATTCATTTTAAATCCTGATATTTTTCCCTAAACTGCCAAGCAATAATACTGGAGATAAGGTCTCAAAAGGATCAGACACATACAAGAGGGTATCGTCTGCATAGAGGGATATCTTATGTTCATCGTCTCCCCCCCCATATGCCTTTAATAGTGTCATTCATCAGATTGAAATGCAACTGCCAGGGCTTTGATGATAATAACAGGGGGATGAAGGGCAGCCTTGTTTAGTTCTGCAGCCTAATGGCAGGAATGATATGTTATTTGTCCGAAGTGTGCCAATAGCGAAGAATATAAAACCCTGATAAATGATGTAAATTTGACACCGAAGCTGAATTTTCTCAAGGTATGAAAAATGTAATCGCACTCCACCTGCCTTCTTGCCATAAAGTGACAAAAACACCTCAGGTATATCGGGTGGAGCGGGATCGTGAAGAATGTTCACAAGCCTACAAATATTACAAAATAAGTATCAGCTTTTGATCAAACCCATCTGATCATTCAAAACTATTAAGGCCAAGACAGTTTCTATTTGGTGTGCTAGTATTTTGGCAAATATTTTATCATCAGCGTTCAGCAGCGATACAGGTCTGTATGAACTACAATACAGTTTACCCTTTTTGTGATTTAAAGCGATACCTGCTTGACTCATGGTTTATAGCTACGATCCACAGGTGCAGGATACTTCATAGACTGCTAATAGAACAGGGGAAAGTTTTGAGGAAAACGTTTTGAAAAATTCACCCAGGAAACCACCCGGCCCTGGTGATTTTCCAATTTGCACTGAAGAAATTTCTGTCAATATTTCGTCCTTTGAAAATGGTCTTTCCAAATATGAGGCCATTTGTTTATCTACAGTAGGCAAAGTAAATATGCTAAAAAATAAAAATAAAAATAAAAAAATGAGTTAAACAGAAATTAATTCTTACTGATTTCAGATGCCTATAGTTTTGAATAATAATATATTGTTAATATCTACAGGATCAGTGATTTTTTTTTTTTTGCCAAATCCATCAGTAATTTCAAGGATTGATTGATCATCACTTTGTTGTCCTAGTTGGTGGGCCATGATTTTTTCCTATTATTTTTGCCAAGTTCATACGTCTTGTGTCTGGATTTATTTCATAGGTTCTCAATAATTTTTGTAGGAAAGTTAAATTCAGTCTGACGAGCTAATCGTTCTTTAATTAAACTCAGTTGAGAGAGTGAAAGCACTCCAAGTTGTTAAGCATCACTTTCGATCTTCCTAAGCTGCTCTTGGTGAACTGATCCAGCCCAGTATCCATACATTTGTTGTATTAGATAGAGGGAATGGACTTATTACCACTCTTGTGGAACAAATTTCAAATGAGCCTTTAAACAAATGGAAGGAATAAAATCTGCAGTGAAAATCAAAGTTACACTTTATATTTTATTTATTTGAGATGTTAGGTTAGCAGCCTGGATGGCCATTTTAAAGAGTGATTTATCATTAAAAATTGTGTTTGCATTTGAATTCCAGAGCATTTACATGGCTTAGTTTTTAGAAGTGGAGAAGAAATCTCTGTTACGCAGTTAGAGAAATAAGTCTTGGATGAGTAATCTCCAGAGTTTCCCTGTGGCTGTGCCATTTAAACCAGACTGAATGGGTCATTAACCTTAATGGGAGTGCAGTCACAAGAATTCACCACAGTAACTGTTCTATTCTCTAACACAGAAAATAAATGTAACTAGTGTACATCAATACTCGTCTTTACTAGAAAAACCAGCAGTTCATTAAAATCACAGTAAAATTGTTAGTTACCCGGTAGCAAGACTAGTTTACCTCTTGTACCATCATCTTCAGAAAAGGAAGCTCAACACCACAGATATTTGTAGTCTGATCTAAAATGCAGCAGAGAAATCCCTGACAAAATAATGCCACATTTACAATTCCAATTTTCTGGCTGGACATCGATCTTTCAATCGCAGCCATGTGTCTCCTGACCTCAGCTGAATAACGAAGGCTTGTGAGAACAGCAGGTACACAGGTGCTGATTGTAATATCAGTGGCCTACCAGGCAGACTGGCATCTATAAACAGGCTTATCCATCAGGCTGGTGTTCTGCCTTTGACATGTGTGTCAGAGGCAGACGAAAGGGATAAATGATGGAGAGGGGAGGGATCAATCAAAGAAAGGGAGGCACCTGCCCCCCACACTGGTCCAGTCAAGCCCAGAGATGGAGTATGATGGAGGGACTAGGCTCAGGTGTGGTGTGGGGTGGGGATGGTGGTGGTGGGTGGGGGGCTCTTTGTCCTGAGATGTTTGGTTAAGTGAGAGGCAGGTATTGGTGGTGGGTTTGAGGTCCAAAGTCAGGTCAAAAACAGGCAGCAAGGAAGAGGCTGAGTGTGTTGTGAAACAGACAAGAGAAGAAACATTAGTCATCATTAGGTGGTGAGATGAGTCTGAGTCCAGTGGCTTCCTCTGTGATTACCAGTGCGCTAGTCCTCTTTCTGTGACCTGTCCTAACTGGGTACCCCACACACACACTGATGAGCTGCCTCTACTGCACTATTTTTTTTTTAACATTGAGGTACAAGGAAGAAAAAAAAGTCAAAAGGAAACTTGGAGGGATATATAATTATATTTACATAATTTAGTACATTAGGAAGGATGGTAAAGTTAGTATGCAATGCACCAAGTCTTAAAAAAGTGAAAATAGGTTTGTGATACAAGAAAAGCTGTGAAAACACAGGATATGTTCATCTCCATGAAATTATACAACCATCACAGACAAAAAGAAAAAAAAAACCAACATATTTTTTATCTTTCTCACACACATCTGTCTCTGTTTGATTCCACATCAGGCGAGAGATGCACCAAGAAATCAAGGAATCTGCTCATTTTTGGCTTGACCAGCTCGGACTGTTGTCCACCTCATCAGATGTTTATCAGAGAAGCATGAATGTCCATTCATGCTAACAATAGTCTTCCTTGTGAAAGTTGTTACTGCAGGAAGAAGACAAAGCTAGCTACATGGAATAGGGCTGTAACGGTACATGAATTCGTACCAAAAATATCCGGTCGACTCCAGTCCAGTCAGTTCATTATGCAGGTACCAAATGAAAACAGCCTGGTTTTCTACCTGAACACTAGCAGAAAGTTTGCGTGTGGAACTAAGCTCACAATGCAACGTTCTGGAGCGCAACTTTGCAAAGTGACACCAAATCGAAGCAGAGAGAACTCCCAGCTACCAATAACTCTGTTAGTTGAGGTTTCTGATGCAGTCAGAGGACAAAGGTGGACCAGATCAGAACTTTATGTCAGCGTACACATCTTTCGACATCAATAAGATATGCAGCTGCTCTGCACTGAACAATATGGCTGACCTGAAACAACATCAGGCTGAATGTAAACATCACTGGTACTGGAGAAAAACCAGCTGATGTCCAAATCCAGCTGCCTGTAGCATCCAACCAGCCCAAACTCCATCCATGTAGGTAGTAGGAGCAATCTCCGTTGATGAGAGGGGATTCTCCCAACAGCTGCTCATGCTGCATTCAGTTGCAGCTGGGACACTAGGATGTTGAAATATCAAAACTACTGCAAAATGATTGTAATAGGTTTTCTTCCAAAATATGCCCACAGTCTTATTTTAAAATGTCAAAGCATTAACACTGTTCGTTTTCAAGTGTTTATATTGTATAATCTAGCTATCCAGGCATTGGCTTTGCCTGCTTATATTACTTTACTCACTGAAAAAAAAAGAACCCAATCAAATCCCGAGTCAGTTCTAAAACAACAAAATCAAATCCAGAAAAACAGATTCTTTGTTTACTGCTGGCTGATGAGATTTTATATATATATATATATATATATATATATATATATATATATATATATATATATATATATATATATATATATAGTCTAACCAAAGAAGCCAACTATTTTCTGAGCATCATCCCTAACTTCACTGATGTAACAATAACCAACTTTAATTATCACAGTCTAAAAGTGCACCCATTTTGAACGACAAACGCAAATCAGATGATCAGGGAATTTAGAAACTGTATCAAGTAGTAATGCTCTACTAGGGTGGAAAAAAATGACTTCAGCAGTCTTTAAAGTTGAATATGTCCTTATCTTGAAAATTTCCTGATGATAAAGTTTTGAGTTATTGGAGAAAAAGAAAATCCAAGATGTTCCGATGCTCACCGTGTATGGTATGGGCCTCACGTAAGGAAACGTTTCATGTCTACCAGCTGCTGTAATTACTGTAACTGGATAGCAGAGGGAGGAAAACGAGGGCACGGAAACAGAAAGGAGGTCATCCCAAACCATCACTCAACTAGTTGTAGCTGTACTCCGGCTGAGCGATTTATTGACCATCTTGGGAAGAGCGCCATCAGCATTGAGCAATAGTCTAAGAATGGAATGAAGGAGAGTCAGACAGAGGGACATAAGGAGACCAATATGGATGAGTGAGAGTCAGGGAATCCGTTTCCCTGGGCTCATTGATAATGACATACCTTCTTGGGCCGTCCGTTAGTCCTATAGCACACACTACTTATGCTCTAACTGGAAAATCAATAGGCTCCTCTCTCTGAGACCTCTGGCTGCCATGGCTCTTTGTGATTGGCAGGTCCAGCCGAAGGTCGTCCCTGGTGACTGTGATGGCCTGGTGAAGCCAGCGGAGGGGCTGGGAATGTGGTCCCAGCAGTTTGACACTTTACCGCAAAATTTACTGTATGACAATAGTCGCTAGAAAACTGTAAGGAGGATTCAAGATCAAATGTATTCAGAAAATCCCTCAAACCTGAGGAAGCTGTAAAAGGTCCAGTAATTAGAGTCAATCCTGACTTCTCAGCTGCATTTTATGAGGCTAAATACAGATACATTTTGAAATGATTATCCTTTTAAGAAGAATCCGCACAAGGTTGACCAAGTTAATATGTATCTGCATAGTTAGTGATTGATTTAAATTATCCACAAAGTGTGTATATAATTTAAAAATACAAAAGTTAAATATGCAATGGGCCCAAATACAGGAATAAGTGGAGGTCGTTTTTCAAAGTCATAACTATATATTCATGGGTCTTTGTTATGTTGCAGAACTTAGTTCTGTGACCAAGATCTCTTAAAGTGTTCTTGATCCTGTTCAGTGGCTTCCTTCTGGGGGCACCTCCTTATTGGTATTCAGTTTGAGGTATACAGGATTTATCGTTCATCAGGATTCATCTACAGTCTCCGAATAATGACCATCTACAGCACAGGATCAAACAGTCCAACGGTCCAATCTTAAGGTGCTCCGGTATTTTCTCATCCGTCTTTTACAGAATTCTGAACCTCTCCCCATCTTAGCAGTGCAAACCATGACTTCTTGCATTAACAGCAATGGCTGCAAGTTGTTCCATCTTGTTCTTATATTATTAAACTTATATTTAAATTTGAAAAAAAAAAAAAAACAACCTGACTTCTCTCAAGAAGCTAAAAAATAAATACTCTTTATGCTGTATTTATTTGAATATTTGGTTAATTATAATTCTAAAACCATCTTTGCTTAAACAAAAAGACTTTCAAGGCTATTCATCCTCCTATAGTTCATATAACAACTAGATTTCACAACCAGAATCAGTTTTATTCACCAAGTTTGTGGATGCAAACAAGGATTTTGACTTCCATTCTGCTTTGTTCCTACTGAAGATGTTTGAAATAAATGTATAATAAAAGGTTAAAAAAATATATAAAAATTTTAAAAAGTTTCTAAAACATAAAGCTTTCTATAAATATAAAACTATAATGAAGGTGTTCAATAAATGACATTAAATGCTTGTTCTTTGGTCCAATAAGAACAAGCAGTCTCCAGGAGTGCCTTTGCAACAGAAACCCCATATCCAATATTAATGGCTTCTGTCTAACATGGAGTGTGTGCTGCTTAGCACAGACTTACACACACACACACACACACACACACACACACAGAAAATCAGGAGCACATCTGCTCTGTGACTTCATCCGTTCTGCTATCTGCAGAGCAGATGCAAAGGCCTGCCAGGCAATTAGCAGCTTGCGCTATTTTCTTTGAGCCCGACGTGGAGCCAGCAGCTGGCTCTCTCTGGGTTTGGAGGACATCAACAAAACGTGTGAACAAGGACATCAAAAATGTGCTCTGGTAGTTCCCATGTCTGTGGGATGTTAGTCTATGCATACGTGTTCCCCATGTTTACACCAATCATATTACCAGGAAAATAAAGAGTGAGATCTTAAAAAGTTAACTCTTTTAACCAAAAGCATCAATTTGTCTACAGAACAGAGTTCTGCAACCTGTGACTCCAGACAAACATGTGGTCTTTTAATTAGCACACTGTGGCGCTGGTCATAAAAAGAACTGATGTTTCTAAATGTGAAGGCGATAGTAAAAGGCTAGTTTAGCAGTTCCCCTGTCTGCTTTAATCCTATATCTGCAAAGAATGACACAAATGGTACAAAGGATATTTAAAGCTTGTTAGGATTGGGAAGAGCTGTATTTCTTTATGCGGGCTACTTACTTCCCTTCCTTCCTTCATTTTACATGTAAAAATCCCCCACAGTTGATTTTGTTCTACACATGAAAGTTCATTTTCCAAAAATAAACTAATTCTAAATAATATCTACAAAACCAAATAAGTCATCTTAGACTAAATGTGCTTAGCAAGAATGACGGCAAAAATGACTAAATTGTAAAGGTAGCT
Organism: Anableps anableps; assembly: GCA_014839685.1. NCBI lineage: Eukaryota > Metazoa > Chordata > Actinopteri > Cyprinodontiformes > Anablepidae > Anableps > Anableps anableps. The sequence goes on from CM026065.1 coordinate 231,121, forward strand.
TACTCTGGGTCCAGGAGGACAACATCATCTTTTGTCTTTCATATCAGCCCAACTGTAATCGGCAACGTGTATGAAAACTGCTAAAGCCATAAAAAGCTAAAAAGAGAAATGGAGAAAGGACTTAAGGAGAGGGGGGGAAATGAAGCAGTGGGGTTACTCGTGAGCTGGCACAGATTTGCAGAGCCATGGACACTTTTGTGCTCTTCTTAGGGGATCACTGTGGAGTCACACAGGCTGAGATCAAAGGGCTCTTTGACAGCCTCTTGATCTTTTATCCACTCTGTATAAATCAAGGAGAGACTTTTCTGCAAGCACAGATAATTCTTAATGTTTTCACGAGATATGAACGAGTGAATGACAATCAGGTCAGCCTGGTTGCTATAAACATACACACACTAAAAAATTCTGGAGAAAGCAGCAGATAAAAAGTGAAAGGAAAAAACCCACAAACGTTCACCGTGTGATGAACCTGCTTTGATTTTCTTTATTCTTAAAACACGGAAAATATGGACAATATGGGATCCTGGCAGAGACAAGGCCCTGCGGGAGATAGTAAGGGGAGCTAAAATGGTCAGTGTCCCTTATCAGGGCCGGCCCAAGGTAAAAAAAAAAAAAGGGGGTGGGGGGGGATACAGCTGCTTAAGGCCCCCTGCTTTCCAGGAGGCCCCAAGGGAGGTGGAATTGGAACAAAAACAGGTCAACACATGCACCAAACCAAAGAAAACATAATAGTTTTGTTTAAAAGGGTCACACTGTAAAGCCCATTCAATCATTTCTGTTGCTTATGTCTTAGCAGAAGACATTTAACTTGACATTAACTTTTTGGAAACTGTTCATTAGCCTTTCTCCCATAGTTGCTTGTGAATGCAACATTAAGCATGGGCTTTCCTAGCCAAAAAGAAATGTAACGGAAATCATCTTTTCTTAACATTAACAGTGCATTTGTTCTTCGTTAAATAACTTAATGGTGATTAGGCTTCATATTTTGAAAATATGTTGGAAGTAAATCTGTTAATATTATTACTTTCTAGTTCTATACACCTTTGTCTTTAAACTGACAGTAGAAGTTAAGGTGCATGACTCAAAACGGTGATAGAAGAAATGAGCATACCCCCAAAACTGCTTGATGCCACGGTTTATATTAGGAAGGAGGAGGAGATGAAGGAATATCCAGTCCAATTATTGTAATCACGCAGTAAAGCCACTATGTTACATTCTGATCTCAGGGAAACTTTGTAGAAAATGATGGAAAATAAATATCAAAAATGTGAAAAGGTGGAGAAACCCAAAAGAAATTCTGCTCAGGGCCTCACAGAACCTTGGACTCGCTCCACCAGGCTGCTACACCGCTTTATGCCACAAGTAGTTGTAGTTCAAATGTTGAGCTCCTGCTACAATTAAGCTCTTTATATGATCACAGTGTTATAGTTTTTTTTTTTTTTTTTTTTTTTTTTTTTTTACAATAATCTGCTAAATGAACCCAGAGCAACAATGTTGTAAACTGTTTATAATGAAATGACAATAAACTGAATTTGATTAAAGTATCAAGCATCAAGTTTAATTTCAAAGAATCCAACAGTTTCCATATGCAGCATTTAACATTGTAATTAAAAGTGAAACAGATCCTTAGGAAGGTGTGCAGAGAGGAATATGATGGAATGTGCTTATCTTCTAATAATATGATTAATATGTCCTTCAGAACATTCGGATCCATGCAATCCAAGTAGAGTTGATGAACCTCTCAGGGGCAGAGGGGCAGAAAAGAAACATTCATCCTGAAATCCAACAGCCTAACATTTTTCTCTCTTATTTCATCTTCTATAACCACACTGAGATAACATCCACTGTCTGCTTTGTAAGTCCACAAAAGAAAAGCCAAACCGCATTTCTAAATAACTCTGGTTAAGAGTGAGGTCTTTCATCGTGTGCTTCTAGCGTCTAAATGTTTACCTGATGACATAGAAAAATCAAATTTCCAGCTTACACATCAACAACTTTTTCTTTTCATGTTGAGTACCAGTTCTTATGACATTAAACCTGTTTAACAGGGCAAAATGTCATTTCACTTCCTGTCTGTGCGGGAAACAAAAAGTGTCCATAATGTGTAGCTCAGAAATATGGAAGCAGCTTACGTCACCACTGTCTGATTCACTCCTTCATAAAACACATTCTGCTTGTCATCTCAAGGAAAACCAGAGGGCGAGAATATTTTCAAAAGGTCGGTTCATTAGAGAACAAAACGGATTGTTTAACAGGCCAGATTTACATGAAAAATAATTAATTTATAAAATGAATCATGATATCATCACTGGAGGAAAAGCACCAGACTGTTTAACACATGTGGGCATCAAAAATCAAACAAACTCTGATAACTGTACTTTACAAATTTATCTGGCAGTCTTTGAACACTAAAAAAAGCCAAACTCTGTGGTAAGCATGAAGGCAGGGATCATTCATCTCTATCTTATTTGTGTGTGTTGCTTAGTCTGGATTGGGTCGATGATCAGGCTAAATTAGGTCCATAAATGGAGTTTTGGACGTCATTTGTGAATACATTTTTGGCCTTATCTAAAATTACTTAGCAGCAAATGACAAAGATTGATAAACACTCATTCACATTTTGCTAACGGTAATTGAAAAGACTTTTTAAAGAAAAGTTTGAAAAGCTAAGCAGAAGAGGCAGCATGCAGGTCATTTTCTACTGTTCAACAGTAGAAAAGCAGGTCTGATCATCAGGAAGCCAGAATCATTCTGCCAAACTCTTAGAAAACAGAACTTCTCCTCCTAATCCTTGTAACAACACACTGCCTTGATTAACAATAATTTCACACATTTGAAAAGTAATCTCTATCTTAATTGCAAAGTTACACACTAATTTAACTTCAATACAAAAGACCCTTTAAACAAACAAAAAAAGAATTTCAAAATTCTCCCTGCAGGAGACTATTGTCCTCCATTCACACGTGTGTAAATATGGCTCACACCATGGAATGGCTTTTTTATTCAGCAACAACAATCCTTACAGCTGACATGAGGGACTTCAATTAGAACCTCAAGAAGAGCACTGCTTAAATTATTCAGCATGGACAAGGTTAATGGAGATAAACCCACCAGCAAATGAAGGCGTGTGTGAGAGGAAAAGGCAGAAAGGGGGGATCTGCGGTCCAAACACGCATCAGGTTTCTGGCTAAATGTGTGGAGGAAAACGTTAAGTAAAATGCTTGAAATGAGTCCGTTTAGTTAAACAGGGTTTAACCCACAAATGTGACCGATCAACTCAGGATAAAGTCTGAGATGTTCTGAGGCCGAGCTGCAGGTGCGCTCAGAGCCGCGCTGCCACAAAAAGGCTTTCAGCAAAAACTCGGAACTATCCAATATTTACAATTCATACCACATACCATTTTAATTCACATGATCGTGACAAAAACCGTTTCTGAGAGGGAGATTTCATATTCAAATATGAATAATATGACTCCCATCGGCGTTTTAATATAAAGGAATTTAGGAGTCAGTTTAAAAAAGAAAAAGAGAAAACTCGCTTTTTTTCCTTTAAAAAAAAATAACGCGATTATCTGAGGGTTTAAACTAAATACCGCACTAAGGCTGTGGGCAGAAATTGGTTATGGCGATTATGAAAAAAGAAAATGGGGTTTTCCAAACATGTCAACCTTTAAATAAAAGAAAATAAAAGATCGAAAAGGAGAGGCGCAAAAGAGGTTCTGTACAGTTGATGTGCCACTGAAAAATCTCAGTTGTAAAAACGGAGCGGGCCAAATTGTGCGCATCAGACAAAGCTCATCTTGAAAGCAACGTTTTCCTCTTGGGTCAGAGAGTTGGGCTGAAAGCCGGACGGTCTGCATCCCAGCCTGGAGCTGCGAGCAGCGGGCAGCCCGGTGCGCTCAGCCGCCGCAGCTGCAGCTCCGGGAGAACAGTCATCCTCACGGCTGCGCTGATTGGCTGTTTCCAATGACAGCTCCGCACATGATTGCGGGAAGAGAAGCCCGACCCCCTTTCACTCTTCTTAAGGAACCATTCATAAAGTACACAAACCCAGCTCCAAGCTGAGAGTGGACGAAAAGTGAGCGAGGGCGCAAAGGAAGAGAAAAGCATGAAGAAGAAATGAAAGGTCCAGCGCGGTGTTTTTAGCCGTTTCCACCTGGTTCTGACCCACAACCTGGATATGACTCACTGGAAGAAGTGCTCATGAGATGGACTCATATCTAGCAGGCTGATCCGATTCATCCCTATCCGTTTCCTCCTCCTCACACTGACGTCTATCCGCTGCTAAAGCAAGAAGAAGAAAAAAAAAAAAAAAAAAGAAAAAAAAAAAAAAAAAAACACCCAAAAAACTTTGATTCAACATCTTTTTCCTGCTCTGGAAGCTTTTGCCTCTGGCTTTACCGGTAAGCGTTGGATCCGTCAACTTACTGCGACTCTCCGGTGTACAGCCCGGACCTCTGCCCCAACATGATCGCGACGCAGGCAAAGCTGGTCTACCAGCTCAACAAATACTACAACGAGAGATGCCAAGCGCGCAAAGCGGCCATTGCGAAGACCATAAGAGAGGTTTGCAAAGTGGTGTCGGATGTCCTGAAGGAGGTGGAGGTGCAGGAGCCCCGCTTCATCAGCTCCCTCAGTGAGATAGATGCGCGTTATGAGGGGATGGAGGTCATCTCCCCCAATGAGTTCGAGGTGGTGCTTTATCTCAACCAGATGGGGGTCTTCAACTTTGTGGATGACGGCTCTCTGCCCGGCTGCGCGGTGCTGAAGCTGAGCGACGGCCGCAAGAGGAGCATGTCTCTGTGGGTCGAGTTCATCACCGCCTCGGGCTACCTCTCAGCCCGAAAGATCCGCTCCAGGTTTCAGACTCTGGTGGCGCAGGCCGTGGACAAATGCAGCTACCGCGACGTGGTGAAGATGGTGGCCGACACCAGCGAGGTCAAGCTGAGGATCAGGGAGAGGTACGTGGTGCAGATCACCCCCGCCTTCAAGTGCACCGGGATCTGGCCGAGAAGTGCAGCGCAGTGGCCCATGCCCCACATCCCCTGGCCCGGACCGAACCGGGTGGCAGAAGTCAAAGCGGAGGGTTTCAACCTCCTGTCCAAAGAGTGCTACTCTCTAACAGGGAAGCAGAGCTCTGCAGAGAGCGACGCCTGGGTGCTGCAGTTTAGCGAGGCCGAGAACAGGCTGCTCATGGGCGGCTGCAGGAAGAAGTGTCTGTCCGTCCTGAAGACTCTGAGAGACCGGCACCTGGAGCTGCCGGGACAACCGCTCAACAACTACCACATGAAGACCCTGCTGCTGTACGAGTGCGAAAAACACCCGCGGGAGACGGACTGGGACGAGTCCTGCCTGGGAGACCGGCTCAACGGCATCCTGCTGCAGCTCATCTCCTGCCTGCAGTGCCGCAGATGCCCCCACTACTTCTTGCCAAACTTGGACTTGTTTCAGGGAAAGCCTCACTCAGCCCTGGAGGCTGCTGCGAAGCAGACTTGGAGACTAGCGAGAGAAATCCTCACCAACGCCAAAAGTTTGGACAAATTATAGAACAGCGCCAAGAGACGTTTTGGGATCAAATCGAAGACTTCTCCAACCGAGTCTCCAAGAAATGTGAATTAAAAAAAAACGCAGCAAAGCAAAAAAACCCGGAGCAAATTGGGCCGCTGCCGCAGAAACAAGTGAAGGTACAAATTTCTGATCAATGTTCATACATTTCCCCTGTCTTCTTGAAATGTTTTCACAGAGTGAACAACCTTTTATTTAAATATATGCACAAAACCGTTACGTGAAACAACAGATTGTAGTGTGCCAAGTTCATTTTTTTCATTATGTGACTTAAGAAGAAATGTTAATAAAATGTTGCAAATTAAATTACAACTTGGCCTCATGTTTTGACAAGTAAATCTGCTTTGATTTCCACAATGTCTTCCAAAGGGGAAAAAAAAAAAAAAAAAAAAAAAAAAAAAGAATATAGGGAAGAGAAAATAAATCACAATGAAGCGTAGTGGCCAACCGTATCATTTATGTTTAACAGGATTTTTATTGGCCTGCAAGCTTCTCAGCTTTCTGTTTAAACCGTCAAAAACACGAGGAAAAACCCCATCTAAACCTGATGAATGAATGGATTAATAATAATACAGTTTTGATCAGTGCCCTCGCCAAATTTATTTCTGTGCTGTTCAGAGTAACATTTAACCAAGTGCTGGTTTCTGTCCAATAAACACACACCCAGCTCAAAAGAAATGATTTCATGGAGCTCTGTGGTTTCAAAACCACCTGTTGGTTCAAGCATTTTTATTTCTCTGCATTTAGGTTATTTGATTTTTTTATTTTTAATAAAAAAAATAGATTTTCTACGGATCCAGGAAACCTGTGAATTTTCGTTGCGTCTCATATTGTTTCCGTATTGGGGAAAAAATATTCAACAAATTATTAAGAAAGCAAAAGAGCAAACAGTTTTAGAAAATTGTTTAAATGTTTGTGCAGAAATTCTATTCTTTCACACATTTTCGGAGTTTAGATAAATTTAGAAATGCACAATACTTTATTTTCTAAACAGATTTTTAAAAACCAGGCTTGCCCGAGCGCAGCCATTTCCCAGGAAGTGAAAGCATTCAGTCTGCAGCATGATCAGCGCAGATAGAGCCCTCCTTACCTTTGGATCGATGGCCTTGAAGCTCGGATCGTCCTCATCCACCTCGAAAAAGAGCTCGGAAGCGGTGACCGACAGGGTGCCTTTCACCACGGCAGCTGGAGCGACGAGCTGAGCGCTGGTGCTCAGGTTTACTGGGCCTGCAGGAGAACACGCACAAGCCGCTCACAACTTCTGCTGACCGCGGTTTAACTAGAGGCTCTTTAAAAAGCTGAAAGAAATTTGCAACACTAATAAATGCTTAATGGTGCTTCTGAAAACCCTGACCCACCTTCAGTAATATTAACACGCCATTAAAGGCCCAATGGAGCAGTAAATATGATGAAAAATCACAAACCAAAGCAGCAGAAACTTCAGTAAAATTGAAGAAATTTTCAGTATCGACTGTCCGTCAGAACAGCATTGACTGCGGGCTTTGGGGAGAAGCCGCTTTATCTCTCATCAATCTTAATTTATGCCAGTATGACAATAAGATCCCGGCTCAGGGGAGCAGCGAGCTGAGGCTCTGCCCGGCCGGCGCTGCACATGTGCGGCTTTGTGTTGCAGATGTGCGCCGCGGAGCTGCGGGCTTGATTTCCCTGCAGAGCAGCGCGCAGCTCACACAAATGGATCCACACTCACTCCTCTGCTGAACCCCGGGAGCACTGACACGTTATCCGTGGGTTGGAATAACAGTTTTTAGCCCGTTCACTCAAAACGCATTCAATTACACCTGGAGCAGACAGCTGCTTCAGGAGACGAGATGAGCTGAGCTGCTGTGGCTCCAACTTCAACGCTTTCCCCCTCCGCAGATCACATTATTAGACGGGCATTTAATCCCATTGTTGCTTCATTTAAATAGCCTCCGAGTTTACACTGCTGCGGCTTCCTCGGATTATAATCTAATCCAGTTAAAGAAGCGGTATAATATTTAATTAAGCCAACATTACTCAAATAATAGGGGCATATTTAGGGCAAAAAGAGCGGGGATAAAAATCCTGCACTTACTGTTAAACGTTTGATCAGGTCAATACGCTTAGAGAAGGAAGAAAAATACTTTTGAAATGAAGATTCTGATCCAGTCTCATCAGAGCACATTGCTAAAATATGTTTGATAAAAATAAAAATAAATAAATCTTGAGAGAGCTGAGAGGGTAAAAATAGTGTGTGCCTTAATGTTCCACACATGAAACTCGCTGGGGATCACAAAAGATATTTAATATGAGCCCCATATTTCTCTGTTGTAAAGAAGCTGCTAATTAAATATGCATGCAGACTTAAGAAGAAGATTATGAAGAAAAGGTATATTATCGTTCGTGAACTGAGTCTAGAACTGCGCCTTTGTGTCCCAGGAAGATGGAAACTTTAAGATGTGATTTCAAGCACAGAGACAAAATGTCCTTTATATTAAACAGCGAAACAAAGTAACAGACAGACAACACAGAACAAGGACTGGGGGGAGATGATGAGCTACTTCTGTACCTGTTAGGTTCTCCAGGTCTTTGTCCTCTAAGGAGGACAGGGTGTCATCGTCTCCATCCAGGGACGTCTCGCTCTCAGAGTTTTGATTGGCCAGAGCCTGACTCCTGATGGACTGCTTGAGAATGTCGTCCTCAGACGCTGAAGGGGAGGAAAGAGGTTTCTCTTCTTATTGAACTCCTACTTAGTTTTAATGCAGAATACAGTGAGACTGCACACAGACTTCTACATGGAGGGCATTTCCTTTATTAATCAGAGACAAACACGCTTGACTTTATTGCACAATCCAGTTTGACAGAACACAGACATTCATCCGAGGCTGTTGCACTGCAAAAATAAAACTGAGTGAAACGCAAACATTTTTTTTAAATGTTTTTAAGGGAAAAATTGAGCTTCATTCCTGAGTTAAACTAAAAGACATAACCTTACATAAGTAAATGGATATCTAATACTCCATCTAAGAGGCTTTGCAACTTTTTAAACGAAAAAAAAAAAATTAGAAAAACGTTAGAAAATGAAATCATTGAATTTTATAACCAAGCACAATGAATTTAATTATTTCGTGTAAGGAAGCTGTCAAGATTTATTGGACACCTTTTGCAGAGTATGTGTTTGCTTTTCTACATGGACTACTTGCAAAGTGATCAGTTTTCACACATCATTTCAACAGGGACAGCAATGCCTGCTTGCTTTTCCTTTTCAGACTCTCTGACCAACATCCAGACAGCAAGCTGACATCAAAATATGACAAACAATCCAGATCTGAAAGCCAGTGTTAAAAGGCTTCCTAAACACCCCCCACTCCCCGAACTCATTTAAACAAGGTGAACTGATTAGGACTTGAGCTTTTGCACAGATTATTTGAGCAACAAGGTAATCTGCAAACACTGAAAGGGTGATGCAGTCTCAGGGTTGCATGGTGGAGATGATCAGGCAGAAGAGGAAGGAGGAGGCACAGCGATTGGCTGGAAAATCTTCACTGTTTGTAAACATAGCTGGCAACAGAGCCAGCTCTTTAGCTGCTGCTAACCCAGTGTTCTAGTCACTGTTTCAGTGGAGAGAGTCGTCTAAAAATCCAGAGGATTTTCGACATCACCTGAGACTGAGAGGAGCAGCCAGACTCTGAAGCTGCTGGAGGAGCGGGGCTAAAAAAAATCTCTTGTCATGGAAAATATGCAGCTCACTGATATTTAGAATGGCCTTCCTGTAATTAAGCCTCCCTTGAGGATTCCTTAGTTAGCAGCACTGAAATTACTACCAGCTCTCCTAATATATACCACATGCCTTTGTATTTGCACCATGCAAGTGGACAGAATACTTGTTAAGAGAACTGAAAAACTGACAGGATTAGACTTCAATGCACATACTTCTCATTTTAGCATTAAAATTATCACACAGCAACACACACAAAAAAAAAACAGTCTAATGGGATTAAAACATACACCAACACCATAAAAATATTCGGATATAATTTTACACAGTAATAGCTGAATATTATACAACATGTTACTCGCCATGAAGAAAAAAAGACATGATTCTTTTAACTACAATAGGTTAAGAAATACAAATATGAGGAGCTGTTCTCTATATTTTCCTACAAAGGCAAGTTTTTTTTGGTCTCGTCTTATTTGTATTGATTTCATCTTGTTATTTAAAAGATATATTTTTACTCTTCAATTTTTAACAGAATTTCAAAGTCTTATTTGTCTCTTTATGTATTCTTAAAATCAATTTTCATTCAACCTTTTATTATTTTATTTTTATTGATTCCCAAGGAAGCAAATTTTACAAAACATAGTCACATTATCATAATGCTAATTTCCGTTCTTAAGAAGAAAAGATACGTAGATGTATGTATTATGATAAATATAACAACCGTTATAACTCGATATCCCATGGAGAGAATACAAAACGACCTTTTTAGCTTTTCTTTGAACAGAGTTTTGTTTAATCTCGTCTCACTTATTCTATTAGACACCCCCTCTCTCTACACACACAAAAAAAACCCAAATATATATATATATATATATATATATATATATATATATATAGAGAGAGAGAGAGAGAGAGAGAGAGAGAGAGAGAGATAAACACACACACACACACACACACACACACACAATTACAGTAAGGAAATAAAATACAAAATTACAAAAACTCAGACTGGCAGAATGGAAATATGTCCACAGTATCCAAAAACAAAACAAACAAACAAAAAAAAACCCCAAAAAGAAAAACAACCTAATCAAGTACCTTCAGCCTTATCCCTTACCATACAGGGAGCAGAACCAAGACCTTCTTTCCATACTGAGTAGCTCAACTACCTGCTTATTCAACTAAAGGCATGCATGGTCACAGCAATTAAATTGTCAGAATTAACAAATTTGTTTTTAACGGGAGCGCAGCCAGCAGTGTGGTCATGAGGCGAGTATTGATTAGCAGAACAGAGACATTAGTCTTCAGGTATTTACTCTGCCACCTCTGCTACACGGCCCCATACCAGACCGAATTAATCCCCAGAAAGAAAAAAAAAAAAAAAAAAAAAAAAAAAAAAAGAAAAAGGTTCTTTCCAGCCATAAATACATAGCAGCCTCCTCTAGTCGACTGGCAGCCACACACTTTCCTGTGGAAGTCAACTTGGCACAGAATGAATGACAACAGTTTCTTCCATCTTTAACACAGGGAGCAACATTTTCTCTGTATTTTAACAGAATACACAATGTTCAGACTCAGATTTAAAATAAAATGTGCAGCCTTCTAATTTTAGCATCAGGCATGAAATTTGACAAGTAGCCAGTAAATGAGGGCTCAAGCATATCTTCAATATTTTCTTAGAGAGTGAGACCGTTTCCCCCTCTGCATCTGATGAATATAATTACAGCCAGATATGACCTTTGTGCTCTGTGTGAAAACTTAGTCCTGCATTCTCCTCCGGAGCAGAACTTCCGTAACAAATGTCGGGTCGACTAAAACAAGACGAAAGGTTACATCAGAAAATGGATGCCGTCAGAGCTCAATGTCAGAGAGTTATTCTAATGATATATTCCATACTGAGTAGCAGTTTAGTCAGACAGTCCCTTACAAGGTTGTCCATTCAACAACTGGCTGCTGGCTATTTTTACATCAATTTGACTCAGGGAGAAAATATTTTGTTGCATGAATTTGTCTTCTGCCACAGATAAATAAATTCCTGACAAGCTTAAATTATTCTGAATAAAAATCAACCACCAGAGCAAATGGCAATCTACAGGGGACTCTCAACTCATTTCCCTCTGCGAAAAAAATGCTAATGACACAGAATGAGTGAGATGTCTGAGCTTGGTTATGACTTGGCTATAGGGAAACAGGAGGAAACTATATGGGAAGTTGAATTCAGAGGCTTGCAGCAGAGGAAGAGTGACCTGCTCGACTTCGAGCTCCCTGCACAGCTGCATTGAAGCCATTAGTGCATGACCAAGAGTCTCCCAGGATCCCTAACACTTATTGCCAGTAGATCATATTCTTATCGACTCCTGTCACACCTGCTGTTTGTCTTTGGAGAAGAGGACACGTATAAGGAGGCGGGTTCCAGGCAACACAGAGAATGTCTTAGTTCCTGAAAAAAAGCCATTTTCAGCACAGAATAATTCAACAATCCGGTTAATGTAGACCCACCACAATAGTGATCACACAGCCTGGCGAGTGCTGAATAACTGCACACATGACACATTATATGCACTTCAGAGACATGCACTCCTAGTGTTAATGAAGGGTTGGAATATTGAGACATTCTGCTGGAAAAATACTTCATATTCCCAGCACAAAAAATAAAACTTGTCAAAAGAAAAACTGGTGGACAACATCTCCCACCCAATCCATGAAGCTGTTGCTGAATTGGAGAGCTCCTTCAGTGACAGACTGCTGCATCCTGGATGCACTAAGGAGCGTTATAGAAGATCCTTCCTCCCAGCAGCTGTTAAGACTCTAGAACCATCACTGCTCCCAACAAACTCAGTGAGTGTTTACATCTCTGCTGTTGTTTGGACATCTCTCATATATTGCAAATAGTCTGTTATTTAACAGCAGCAGCAATTAGCAAAGGGAAGAGTAGGAGCTTCTTAAAGAGACAGAGGCCAATTTCAAGGTGTCCAACTGTGTCAAGTAAATTTGATATATACAGCATTTTTATAACAACTGAAGGTAACAGTTACTAGATTGTGCTAAAAAAATGGCACTGTGTGCCTGGAAAATACAGAATACACCCCCCCTTTAATGCACAGATAAACATTTTGTACTTTTGTTTAAAATGATCCTACCCAGTTACACATACTTTGGATCGGAGTATGCCATTTTTGATAACTGTACAGTATTTTATGTGCTAATTCTGTCCTTCCTCTACAATTTATCATTCTTAATTTTGTTTTTTGTATATTTTAATACATTTATCTTTGTGTGAACCTACATGCCTTGATGTCCTGTCACTTTGCTGCTGTTACACCTAAATTTTCCCACTGAGGGACAATTTCATTGTGAACAAAAAGTAAAGAGTGTCTTAAAAGTTGTGCTGAACTGCATTTAACAAGAAGTTTTAGTAAAATTAGTACTTTTTTTGGGGGGAGGGGGGCGAATAAAAACAAAGGTTTTGTATATTAGGGATGTTTGGAACTTATAATATTTAGGCAAAACAAGACTTGACTAGGAGAATTCACAAAGATAAAATGTCCCCCACATTCATGAAAAAAATCCTTGTTTAACAGATGGATTAAAAAAAAAATAAAATCCTAAACCATTTTTATTGTGGTAGCATAACCCAAAACAATATAAACAGTCTGTTACAGTGAATTTAGGAGGTTCTTTTTCACCCCCATTCTCATCGTCCAAATTGTGAGTGTTGGCGAGATAAACTTGGTCCTAGTCTAACCTGGTTTGCTTTAATATTTCTGTAACTTTTAAAAAGTGAAAAATGGAATCAATTTATCCATGACCTACTCACTGCCTGTTTTTTTTTTTTTTTCTGTTCTGGCCCTGATAGATGTTAGGGATTCTTTCAACAGTATTAACTATAGCATCCTTGTACAAAGACCTGAACACAAAGTCATGGCTAAACTTTTAGGGGTGCCATTATTGTGGCACTAAAACCATTAGTTGTTAAACATGGATTTTTGTCCCAGATGAATAAATGCACCCACATCACAGGTGGAATTTTCTTAGGTTTTCTGTGTGAGATTATGCTACAGAAAATAGGATAAAATTGTTTCAACAGTTTTTTCACATCTTCCAAAGGGCAGCCACTAAATGTAGAGGTTCCCCCCGTTCTAATGCAATGTCTCCACTGGCAGAAAGGAAAAATCCCAGTCTGACCTTTATTTAGATGGGACATAAACAGAGCAGGGAAAGCAATTTCTACTTACCACCAGTATCAGCCACTGCTGTGCAGCCATGAAAACAGAAGAAACAAACGTCTTTCATTCCACACCCAATGATACAGAATTCAGTGAAAGAGGTGAACTAAGAGTAGATTTCATTTATGTGAAACATGAATGTATGAAATTCAAATGTGGGGGTGGTGTTTTACTGTGTGTTGTGGAACAATAAATCTTTTATAGCAACAAGAGGACTATTTTTTTATTAGCTTGTACCTCGTGCAATGTGCTGAAAGAAAGGAAAGGGTGTGCAGAGTAAATGCAGGCATAGAGGAGTTGGACTGACCGTGTTCGGCCGCCGCTTTGAGCGTAGCTTCGGAGTGACTAGATCCAAACGGGTTCCTGATGAAGCGACGTCGTCTCCTTAAATCGTCCTCCCAGTAGTCCAGGCGCCAGAACTCCCTGGGCCGGCTGCAGCGAGACAGAGGTTGCACATGTGTTAGCAATTACCAGCCAGCATGGTATAGCAGCCCAGCATTAGCACTTGGTCGGAACAGGCATGCATAAAGCCTGCATTGTGTTTGGTCTTTTTTATTTTTTCACAACCCTCAGGATCCCTCTTGAACAACATTCACCCTACGCACGCTGGGACACCGAGTCGTTGCAGCTCTGCTTCTGACAATGACTTGCTCTCCATCTCTGAGGTAAAGGTGCCCCCCCGGCTGTTTTGGAAGAGATGAACTGAGTGAGTGGGCACCATCACAGTTGAGTGAACACATGACACTGTGGTCATTTTCCATGCACGTTTGAGGCACGTGCTTCCATTCTGGGCTCATTTCAAGCCCAGCAGGATACCTCTTGTCAGGATTCATGGCTAGCAGGATAAGGAGAAGGCCATTATGAACACGGAGGAAGGGAAGGGGGTGGTTAGCATTACCAATATTAATCAATGTCTATAGCCACAATACTTCTTTCCAGTTTAGATCTCCTTTTAGTAGGAGGTTGGTCAGCAGCAGAGGGTCTCGGGAAAAGGAAAGCATTGACTTTTAACAAGAACTTGCTGTTTGTCGTTTAGGATTGTGCATGTAGACTTTTCACAGGACCATGGTGAAATATGAGCTCAGCTTTTGCAGAACTTTAACGATATTCATTATACTTTCTTCAACCAACAATGTTTTTTTCCCCCAAACTACACAGCCAAGGTTAGGAAGCATGAATATTCGTGTCTCCTAACCTCCGTACAGCTGTATATCTGTTAGGGAAGTTGTTCTTTTCCCTATCGAGTTGATAGGAGTCTACTAGAACAGACTGCTCATAGGGCTGGCTGACAGACCTCTGCTAAACATGAAAGACTTCATGTTCACAAGGCATTTATTCCAAGTCATGTCTTAGGGCTGCAATGACTCAAATATGTTCTTATCAAATGCACGTCATCTAGTATGTCTATAGAAAATATCTTTAACAAGTATATTAACATTCATCATGCAAACTGATACACTTTAATACTTGCTACATTAAGAAAAGAAATACATATTTGTGGTTCATGAAAAACAGAAAAAGATTAGCACTCAGTGAATTGAATTTCTTAACGAATAAAGCTCTGTATTGACATCCCTGTTAATCCCTGTATTTCTATCATCCACTCCTTTACTACATCGTCCACTAGAAGGAGTTGGGAAGCTTTTCTTCTCTTTACCGGGCTATTTTCTTTTAGATAATTCAGAGGCTAGGCAGGAAGAAAAGTTAGACTCCAGAGAATACTTATGTATATAGTGAAGGAGGTGATGGAGGTGTTAGGTATAACAGTTGAAGAAGCAAATGATAGGGTGAGGTGGAAGCAGGATGAGTCGCTGTGGAGACCCCTGAGGGGAGCAGACAAAAGGCGGAGGTTGTTCTAAATCTACATTTAAAACTACAGCGATGAAGTCTGATAAATAAAACACGCTCTGAGGTACACTACATATTAGAGTGAGCGAGGTGCGGCGTTTTGAGCAAAAAAAAAAAAAAAAAAAAAAGGAGAATATTGGGCTTCTGAATGAACAGAACAGCAAGTGCTTTTATTTTGATAAGCAGGAAGTGTCGTTTAGTGATGCAGCTAGCCTTTTGTACAACTCATTTAATACAGCATTCAGTCTGAGAGACATCTCTGTGGTCTTTATTATGAAGCTACAGCAAACATGAACAGGCTGTCCTAAATCCTAAACAGCCCACCGCCACTGGCAAATAAATCCAATGTACCCTTTCACAGTAACATGTACAATGGTGTGAAAAAGTGTTTGCACCCTCCTGATTTAAAACCAATTTAAACACCAGTCAAAGTCAACACAAGTAAACACAAAATGTTTTTAAATGAAGGTGTTTATTATTGAGGGAGAAAAAAAAAAAAAAAAAAAAAAAAACAAAACTACATGGTTCTATCAAGCGCTTACAATAACTTGTAGTGAATCTTTTCCAACTGTGAAGGAATGTTGTTCCACTCATCTCTGTAAAATTGTTCTAATTCAGCCATATTGGAGGGTTTTCCAGCATCAACGGCCTCTTTAAGGTCATGCCACAGCATCTCAGCAGGATTCAAGTCAGGACTTTGACTAAGCTACTCCAAAGTCTTCATGTTGTTGTTCTTCAGCCATTGATTGATGGACTTGCTGGTGTGTTCTGGATTATTGTTCTGCTGCAGAACCCAAGTTGGTTTCAGCCTGAGGTCACACCAACAGATGGCCGGACATTCTCCTTCAGCACAACTCATGGATCCATTTATCACAGCAAGTCTTCCAGGTCCTGAAGCAGCAGAACAGCCCCAGACCATCACAATGCCACCATCGTGTTTTACTGTTGGTAAGATGTAACAGGGCACACACCTTCCAAAGAGTTTATTCTTTGTCTCATCAGTCCACAGAATGTTTACCTAAAAGTCTTGAGGATCATCAAGATGTTGTGGAAAAATTTATATGAGCCTTAATGTTCTTTATGCTCAGCAGCGGTTTTCATCTTGAAACTCTGCCATGCAGGCCATTCCCCCCAAGTCTCTTTCTTATGGTGGAGGCATGACCTCCGACCTTAATTGAGGCAAGTGAGGCCTACAGTTCTTTGGATGTTGATGTGGGGTCTTTTGTGACCTCTTGGATGAGTTGTCGCTGAGCTCTTGGGGTAATTTTGGTTGGCCGGCCTCCTGGAAAGCTTTATCGCTGTTCCATGTTCTGACTGTGGTTCACTGGAGTCCCACAGATTTAGAAATGGCTTTGTAACCCTTTCCAGACTGATAGATCTCAATTACTGTCTATCATTTGTTCCTGAGTTTCTTTGGATCTCAGCATGATGTGCAGCTTTAGAGGATCCTTTGGTGTTCTTCACATTGTCAGGCAGATCCTATTTAGGCCTTGACTAAGAACAGGTGTGGCAGTAATAAGGCCTGGGTGTGAATTCAGATCTGATAAACCACAGTTATGTTTAAACGGGAGGGGGGTCAGGGGGGCAATCACGTTTTCACACAGGGCCATGTAGGTTTGGATTTTTTCTCCCTTAATAATGAAGACCTTCATTTAAAAACTGCATTTTGTGTTTACTTGTGTAATCTTTGATATTTAAATTGGTTTGATGTTCTGAAACACTAAAGTGGGACAAACATTCAAAGAAATAGGAAATCAGGAAGGGGGTGAATACCTTTCACACCACTGTATAGACGCAGCACATAATGAGTCTAAGTCAAGTCATAGGTCTTTAGAACACAAATGTGTCAAGTCTCAAGTTTTTGTTTTTCCACCTTTAGTGTAAATTGAGTCCAAGTCTGAAACTGGAGTCACATCTGTACTCTGAGAATCCTGCGCCTGACTAACTGCGAGCTGCTAACAACACTGAAGGTGGCATCTGACTGGAGCTTCCTATTGGTACTAAAGGGCTATTTCACAGAGTTTGAATTGTGTCTGGACTGTTAGTCTGTTAATCTGCAGTTCAAAACCTGAACCAGTTAACTGATTATTATTCTGGAATTACAGATTTTTAAAACTATATCTTGAAATAGTTTTAGACAGTAATAAAAGTAATAATTGTAACAATTGAATATTATTCTGAAATTACAGATTTTTAAAACTATCTTGTGATCTGTAAAAGTTTTGCTCTATTTGGGGAAACAAAAGAATTGGATTCCTAATTTTCTCAACAGAATTGCTTCAATCTGGTCGACTCGTTGTTGGAAGCTTAATATATTACAGCCATAAAAGATGTTTGAGACTAAACTTGAGTGTGACTACGTCACAACAGCTTTTCTGCAGTGTAATCAACACACGGATTGATTACATTGTCATATAAAAGCATTGCATGATATACTGACCTTACCCTGATTGAAGATTATTAACTGAGCGAGGAACATTTTACGGGACAGTTCATGAAACAAACATTAACAGAGAAAAATAACTTATTGTTCTCAGACTGAAATCAGAATTTTGTTAGAAATATTTTCTATTCAGTAATCCGTACATGACTCTTCAACTCATCAAAATAAAAACAAACATCTTATCTTGAAGCAGAAGCCTCAAAAACCACAATGGCTGACTTGCCAGGCCTGAGGATCAAACCCCTCATCTTCCAGCTCCAAGGCCAACGGTCTAGCGCCAAGTTCAGCAGCACCTGCAGCTTTACAGGCCAGAAAAGGCCCCTGATACTCTGTTAGGTTTGGTTTAAATGACTTCACCCTTAATGGCTTCCACTGATCTTCAGGATCAGAAAAAAAATAATAATAATAATTATATGTGCAAACATAAAAACTTGCCATTGTATCCTTGAGCAAGACAGTTCACCCGCCTTGCCTGCTAGTGGTGGTCAGAAGGCCCAGTGGCGCTGGTTCTTTCAGACTGACCCAGGGCAGCTGTGGCTATACCATAGCTCACCACCATCAGCATGTGCATGAGTGAATGACTAACACTACACAAGTACAAGACAGTTACCATTTACATTCCAATACAGGCAAGTATGCAGATCTTCTAACCCTGTACAGTCAAGAAGGAAAACGATCACTTTTTTAAATGGCTGCATTGTACCTTATAGAGCTGAATATTTTCAGATGACACTGTTTCTGCTTTCTGTATCTTCAACTACAACTGGAGGAACCCAGCAGAGTTGATGTAATTCAGCCTTAAATACTGCTCTGACCACAGGGCTCCTCACAAATCTTTGGTCCAACTATCAACCTGGGAGAGAAGCTTTACACAGGAAAATCAACTCATTCTAAGCCTGTTCTTTAAACCTTGTTTGCCTACTTAATCAAAATCTAAATAACAATGGAGGATATAAAAAGAAAGTTAAAGCTGCAAGCAGCATTGGGTGACCCTCGCAGCTCAGCGCCGCTCAGGCCTTGTGGTGACCGCGTGAGCTCAGGCACCGCCACCCTATCCCTGTCGTCAACGCCCTTATGCTGTTCCCGCACCTGTCCACTAGGTGGCGCATTTGGAAAATCTCCCAAATCGCTTTTAGTCCACATTAGCATGAGTAATGTTTGGCTGAAATCTGACCTTTAAGACAGGAGGTACTGTCACTTCCTGTTTCATGGCGAAGGCTTGCCAAAGACTTCTTGTGGGCTTTGGAAAACACCATATGTGGTTATACATGGTTAGTGGATACGGTTTCAATCTTCTATCACATGAAGGGAGAATCTGGAGGAATCATCCAATAATCCTCAATTTGTTCTGTAAATGGGCGGGGCTTAAGTGATGTCATGAAACTACCACACCAATGTGTGTAGCAATCCTCCCTGATGACGCACCAAAAATCTGTTGCAGATCGGATGATGTATCAGGGAGTTCTAGCTGTCGAAATAATCTAGGGGGCACACTGGAGTCAGTTTTCAGTATAATCCTATTGCCCTCTTTAGAAGTTAATAAAGGGCATTCATATCCAGTTTGGTGCAAATCGGATCATGGATGTGAGATTTAGGGCCAACCGTATGCAAATAGTGAGGGATTGGAATTCGCCATTCTGCCCCGCCCACATGCTCTAGCCACCAAACAGTGCTGAGAGAAGGATTCAGCATTATGTTATGTCATCAGACACAGGTTTATACCTGTATGAATCAAAGTGTAAAATGAAGACATCCAGAAGCAGAAGTGACTTCCTGTTTGAAGGGGGCGGTGCTATGGTGACGTCACCAACTGACAAGTTAATATGATCATTGCTGGTCTGTTATGACCCACAGTCATGTAGCTGTGACAGTGTATATTGAAGTTATTCCACCCTGATGTTTTATGGCAAACTGTCAGATTTTGAGGCTTGGCCACGCCCACATGCTTTAATGCAGCCAAAAGAGTTTGATAATGCTTTATTTTCAATGCCTTAAGACTGCACTGCGATTTTCAAGTCTGCATGTCAAAGGCTGTAGGAGGAGTAAGGTCAGATACATCATGTGTAAGAGACAAAATGGTGGCTTTGAGCCAAAATGGCTGACTCCCTTTTGGGTTTGGACCGTGACTCCAAGAGACTTTTTTTTTTTTTTTTTTTTTTTTAATAGGATGTCAAAACACATAATACACGTGTTCCAAATTTCATGATTGTTGGTCAAAGCATGGTTTGGGGCAGATTTTTAAAAATATTTTAGGGGGCGCTGTGGAGGAATTAGTCCACGCCCACCAAATATTGGACTGTATTCCTGTAGGAGGTTGGTTTAAGATTGATCCTAGTGAGTTTGGTGCAGCTCGGCTTGAATTTGTGGAGTTTAGAGACAAACCTATGTCAATGGCGTGATGTGTGAGTTCACCACACTGCCACCGCCACGCCCTCCACCGAAAAGTCTTGGTGCTTTAGAGCAAGTGAGACCAACTTGTTATCTGTCTTTTGACACAAGATCATCCTGATTAGGTCAAGGGGGTCAGAGATGGACTTTTCAAACTAAAACATTGCACTTCCTGTTCTCAGGGGGTGGCTTCAGTCATGATTTGACCATTGAGTATTGTAGGGGACCGGATATGGATGAATCCCAGAAGGTTTGGTGTCTAAGTGAGTTTTCGGGTTGGAGATATAACAGCTTTGGCGAAATGTCAAACTGAGGTCTGGCCACGACCATTCAGCATGCTTGAAAATTCACTGTTGATAACTTTTAATCCCCTATGCCTTATGAACAAACTGACCAAGTTTGAAACCGAGCGTTCAAAATCCATAAGAGGAGTTTGATCAAATGCAGAGACTGTAAATGGCCAAAATGGGCTGAAAATTGGACTTTCAATCCAAGATGGCCGACTTCCTGTTTGGTGTAGAGCATGGGTGCCGGAAAGTTTTCTGTAGGTCTTAGGGAGTTGTACAAGTGTACCAAATTTCATGCCTCTACAATAGAGTAAGGTAAATGCGGAAAGTATTTTGAAAGTTGCCGGGGGGGGGGCGCTGTTGAGCAGTTACTGGTGCGACTTTTACGAAACCCTTAGAACATGTAAAATACACAAACGACTGATGCATGTGCAAAGTTTGGTGACTTTTTGAATATTTTTAGGCCTCCAAATAGCCAATTTATTTTTGCGAAAAATAAAAACACATTCAAATTACAATAGCCCTTCGCAGCGCTTTCGCCGCTCGGGCCAAGGCTTGTTTCTCAAGTGGAATCAAGCATACAGGTTGGAGAGTAGAGAGGTCTGTGCAGGACCAGATTTCTGTTCAGTGACAAAGGCCGTGCTCAATGTTCGTCTGCGATAGTCTCCAAATGCAAACGGCCAATTCATCATCCTGCCTTCCGTTGGTATTCATCTATGAAAATAATTATCGAGGCTGGCTCAGAACTGAGGCAGCACTCGCATCGTCTCACAGAGGGTGGGGAATTGTCCGACTTGCACAATACACAATAATCCATCAGGGTGAAGTAATTAGTTGTGGGGGGGGGGGCAACACCTCTGCCAGCGATATTCATCCAGCTCGCTGTGGACAGGCGACGGTGGAAGTCCTAATGATGAGGTGCCAGCAGAGGTGGACGACAGCGAGAGATATCTGGTCATCAATCCCTGATGAGAGTGCCGCCATAAACAGAACGTGCGGTGCTCTACAACCCCCACCCTGCACACTGAGTGTGTTTCCTCAGAGATAAATTATTCAGAGCCCCAGGCTTCCTTGGTAGAATTTATAGATGCACTATTCTTCAGAATAACTATTAAAATAACAAAGGGGGCCAGAGTTGTGCTACAGCTCACGCCAGCCACTTGTGTAATTAGTAATTAGTTGGGTCATAAATGGTGTCTGGAAGGGCTGCTCGATAAGCTCAAAGTGGCTGTTGATGAAAGCAGGAGAGCGACACAGAAAGTAGGAGACATTTTATCCTTATTGGAACACTGCAATCAGCTTTATTCAATGAATGAAATAATCACTGGCAAGGTATTTTAAAGGAATTTAACCAAAAAGTGAAATATCGATTCATTACACTGAGTGATACACTCAGCAACTATTTTGAAGATAATGACTTGGGGTTATAAAAAACCAAAAGCGGTTTTTCTGTAAAATTAAATAGACAATTCTTGTTTTGGTTCCATCTTATGGCACACACCAGCATGGGGATGACTCAACAGTTGGACAGGAAACCGTCACTGATACCCTGACAAACGAGGGTAGCCCACAAAGGGTGGTTGCTATCGAAGCTCGTTGCTTACAGAGCACTTTATCCAAGCAAGGCATTGAAAAGTTAAGTGGAAGGAAAAAGTCTAGTTGAAAAAAGGTACAAAAAAAAAAGAAAAGAAAAGAAAATAGATGCAACAGAACTGAGGAATCTCATGTGAAAACATTTTTTTCCAAAACATTTTTTAATACTCTTGGAGTTTAAAACTTGAAGATTTTTTGCCAGCATTTCTACTTTTCTCTCACCTTGATACTTCACTTTCATGATCTTAAACCAGAGCACTAACACATATGCAGGATTTTTTTTAAAAACCATGCTGGTGTGCTGTCTGGTTCATAGACTTTCTGAGTTTCTTGAAAAAGACCTCTAATGCCCTGTTGTATGAGAGCATGCTCACCTGCCCTGCCTCTCCACTTTTCTCTCCTTCACTCACCTCCTCCACAACTTCAGCCTGTGTACTCGTCTAATGTAATTGGGAAGTGTTAGGTTTGTTTCAGTCACCAATATCATGCAAGAAACGATACACATACATACATACATACATACATACATACACACATACACTTTACATTGTTTTAATATATTATTAAAAACCCACTTCACTCTGAAGGTGTGGTGGCTTTTATTTTGCCGTGGCGGTGCACCACGATCAATTTCAGGTGGAGGAAACCCTGATATGTATAAATATTTATAAGTGAAATGCTTTGGAATAATTTTTTTTTTAAAAAAGGATCTGTTAATGGTTTAATCAAATCTCAACCTGACAGGGAAAATAATTTACTTGAAGGCCAGAGTCATATTTTCATTCACAATAAACTGTTTGCAGAAGTAGGAGTCCAAACGAAGAAGTGGTAGAGATAGCTGAGGAAGATAAATACTAAATCAAATGTTTTACATATTAGGATATTATAAAAAGTATCTGGCCTTGACCAAGTTGCAAAAGTATTTAAGCCTAAGTGTTCGACAACACAAAGAGCAATGTTCAGAGAAATGGCAAAATCCCAGCTGCTACATCTTAGACCTCCGTTATGAAGGTCAAAGTTCAGGATATTTCAATTAAAGAAACACTGAACAAAAACTGCTTTAAAGGGCACCAGGAGGAAAAATTATTAGCTCTGCCCACACACACACACACACACACACACACACACACACACACACACACACACACACACAAAAACAACTTGATACTCATTGATAATTTGATGAATGAATTTGAACTGATGAGACCAAAACACAGACGTTTGGACATATTGCAGATAAAACCGAACATCAGCACAAACAGCTCATAGCAACCAACAAGTCTGATGGTGCAAAGGTGATAATTTGTTCCTGTTTTCCAGCCTCAGCACCTGGAGACATGACATGACAGGGTCAACCATGAACTCTTCTGAATACTAAAGTGGTCAGGAGTCAAATGAAGTTTAAAAAAAAAAAAAAAAAAAAAAAAAAAGCTGTTTTTGCTTGTTTTCTTAATAAGAATCTCCACTTTTCACAGTTCTCACTTTTTTTATCCTCATTTTATAGAGTAGTTTTACTCCAATATCTGTAAGTAGTACTTGGACTTCTTAATCCATTCCCCCAAAATACTATGATCAGTAACAGGTAGAAAAACAGCCCAGTTTATTCAGCTACAACTGTCTTCAAGCAAAACCAGTTCTCCAACATTGGCAGATATTAAGCGGAGCTCATTTAACAAGCTGCTGGAGTGGAACGGTTCTGCTGCAAACGTCTCGGTACCAGAGCATCATGTCCATGCTTTGACTTGTCGTCTTGGCAACAGATGGATCCCCAGAATCGCATGGGTTCTTTTAAAGTTATGGCTGATTCTGTTTCCACAGCACTGATAGCATGTATATGATAACATGACCTCTATCATGTCGAACAGGACATGCAAAGTGGATATGCTTTCATATATCACTACAAGCGGCTGCACTTTGGCACAAACAGCCATTCGTAACCTTTCTGCTAAATTAATTTGAGTATAGTCATTGAGAGCTGCATATGCACAGGAGATTTTACCTTCCTCCTCATCTGATATTAATGCCAGTTTATACTGGCAGCCCTCAAATCGCTCAAACATTGCTGCTATCCCCAAGATAATTTTGTTTTGATTTGCATAAACCATGTGTTTAGAAGAAACGGGAGCAGTGGCCGACTGGGGATTTGTCATGTTGGAGAGCGGTAGCTGAAGCGCTGGCTCTTTGTCAACCCGTGGCAGCGATGGCTTCAGTCTGATCTCTGGGCTCAAATTAAAATGAAATGGGACCAAATACCATCCCGCTGAAATTGTTTGGCATGATTAAGTCATGCAGAGGTGATTTTCTGCATGTGCACTAATGCCTATCCTTCCAACTCCAACGAGGTGTACAGAAGCCCATCTACATGAGTTAATTCACCTCAGCTAATGTTGTTTACAAGATTTAGCTGAGGTGATCCTGGGGTCACAGACATGGAAACATTTCCATCTTAGCCCCCACCAATGACGGTCCACATGCAATTTTACACATCCTCTCTATTAATCAGAGAAACAACTTATTTAATGTGTCCATTTCTCAGTTCAACCTAAAAGCAAAGATAGATCCATTATTTAATGACAAAATTAAAAATACTGACATGGAGGCTCATTTTTATTGAACCTACAACTAAAAAAGAAGGAAGCCTAAACTAAAGATAATACAGCATAATCACTTCGACTTTCCAATTAAATCAAATTTATCAGAATATTTTGCACTGTTGCATAGTGCAAGTAAAAAAAATAATAAAGTTTGATACTGCATCTCTGCCACCTCAGCAGCTTGTTAAGCCCCCAGTACTTCCACATGGGTGTGCTCCCAACTGAAATAATGTCAATTAAGGCCTAATTATCTTTGCATGAAGCTTACAATTAGCAGCAATTATGGTGACTGACTGTAAATCTAACAACAAAAGCAGATCATTAAACATTTACTATATCAGATTATGTGAGAGGGAGGGATAAATGTTGTATTAGAAGGTTTTAATTATGGAAAAAGCAGAAGTCACTGTCAGATTTTCACCATGTCAAAGAATGGATGCCATTTGTATTTTTGATGAAGAGATACATTTTTCCTGCGATTTTGACAACATGCATTTGAAGCCATTTATCACCACCACAGCGAGGTAATGAGGGCATCCACTGGACTAGAGTTGCATAATTCTGCCATTACTGGCCCATTGCAATATTCCTCTGACCTCTAGCTTTCAGTGCTGATCTTGAATGGTATGACAAATCTGGATTCGTGCACTCCACACAACAAACATGGCCTGAAAGCTAAACGGTACTGAGGAGCTGAAAGTTAGATCAGACTGGATCCTGGGGAAGAACGTTTCTGCCTAAAGATTCCAGTTTTCAACACAAACATAGAGAAATGTTCAACATTACTATTAAAATGGCCCCTTAATGGACTGAAGTTCAAATAAAGTTGCATTTCATACCTGATTTTACATGTTAAACTTTTTTTGTGGCATTATGTCTTCAGCTGTAACCAAATCAAACTTCAATACACAAAAGATGATTACTATTACTGCATAAAAAGCCATTAAACACCTCCATTATACAAATACCTGTTTTGAGGGATGTAACATGTAAACAACTCAAATCATTTGCTTAGAAAGTATCACATTTTTAATGTAATGTAAAAGGTATCTTTAACATTTTGGTTCTTTAGATTTGGTAAATCATTCTGCCATTCCAGTCATTCTGCAGAGATCAAAACTGCAGCTCAGTCTGAGGAGGAGCAGATGTTAGGATGCTCAGTCAGCTCAGCACACAGTGCATTATGGTCAGCTTTGACCGACTGGCTGGCTGCTTTTTTTTTTTTTTTTTTACAGATACCTAGTGATGTAATATATGCTTATGAAAAAAAACAGATGGAATTTTTAAACTGGGTTACTAATCATTCAATCAATTAGGACAATTCAAACAGTCTCTGATGGAAAAAGCAAGGAAATTCAATTAAAGAGTTCAAAAAACATACCGCTAACATGTAATGATATTTGTTCTGCTTGAAAATGTACTCATTTTTGCTCATAGAAAGTACTTCTGGCTCTATGCTCGTGTGCTTAAAGGTATCTCTTTCCTGGAAAGGACTACTTATAGACCTACTGTCCTCATAAATTTGATGTGCTTTAAACGTTTTGGGATTTTTCCCTTCATAAAAATACTGCTGCTCCAGTGCTACTGTGTTTAACTCTTTCCTATACAGAGCCTTTTTACAAAAGAAAATGGAAGAAAAAAAAAAAAAAAAAAAAAAAGAGAAAATATTGCTTTTATTTAGAAACAGTTTTTAAGATTAAACTTACACCAAACTTCTTGTGCTCCAGCTTTCTAAACTTGGAGCTGAACATGACCTCAAACACACAGACAGGGCACCTGAAGTAAATCTAGACCCAGAACCCCAGCTACACATGAATGAGGGAAGGATGAGGCTCCCTCATCACAATGCTACACTATGTGGAGCAGGAAGCACTGGTGTTTTATGAGGACTTTTCTGCTTCAGCTGCAGAAGAAAATGCTGGCTTCTAAAGATAAAGGTGATTTTTTTTCTTCTTTTCTTTCACTTTTTTTTTCTTTTTCGGAATGTTGAAAGTAGCAAAATAAATGACCTGCTGGTCTCATGGTGTAATTACAGTGGCTGGAAGCATACCAATCTATCAAGGGGAGGGGGGGCGGGGCTGACATGCTGCAAAGGGGTTAGTCAAAGGAGATAGCCTTTGACTAACTACTGGCCCTGAACAATCGATACCGGCCAGATATTGCATCCAGGCAGAAAGGAGAAAAAAAAAAGAGAGCCTGAAAAACTTCCCAAACAGCTTTTCATTCAGATATTGATCAGCAAGCCTTTATCGTGACCTTGTTCCACCAAGTCATATACTTTAAGGGAATATGAAACTCATAAATCTGATAGTAGCTACAGAATCCTGGCTGGCGGTGAAGCAGTAAGGTGCAGAGGTGTGATGGTGTAATTGGTCTTTTTTGGGATGGTGGCCTGCTTCCTGCTTCATAACCAACGCTCCATTACTATTCGAGGTGACAGAGGAGAATAGACCAGCAGATAACAGGATGCAATGAGCCAAAACTACAATACACTGGAGCTTCTGTAAACGAGTATTTGCTCCATTACAGATTTACTCTGTTGTTGCTATTTTAAAAATGAACCTTTCAGATCATCAAAAGACATGAATATGTGACGAAGCAAATCCCAGTCTGAGAATCTGAATCTCTCAGATGAAATGACTTTGACTAGGCCTCTCCAAAACCTTCATTTTGCGTATTTTGTACCTGCTGGTGAGCTTGGCACTAGTGACCTGCTGCTTAACATAAGTGAGCTTGAGGTCATAAACTGATGTTTGGACATTGGTCCAAGGTTGGTCTAAGGTTTTCTGGTGGAGCAGAATTTATGGTTCCATCATTAAGACAGCCACACAAATCCAGACTGTGAAAGAACCACAGTGTTGGTCCTGTTGGATCTCAGCACAGCATTTGACACTGGTGACCAAGATGTATTATTAAAGCGACTGGAGAGCTGGGTCGGACTCTCTGGTACAGTAGTGGACTGGTTCCAGTGTGACCCCAATAAGCAACTTTTCATCGAAGCAGACAGAAGTCACATGTGGAGTACCCCAATGTTCAGTCTTGGGACCCCTCCAATTTAATATCTACATGCTCCCACTAGCTCAGATTATAACAAGTAATAAGATTAGCTACCACAACTACGCAGATGATACACAGCTCTACATTACGATGTCACCAGGTGACTCCGAACCCATCCAAGCACTGAACAGATGCTTAGAACAAATCAATCCGCGGAGGTGCCAAAACTTTCTCCAGCTGAACAGAAATAAAACTGAAGTTATCTTTGGACCTAAAGAGGAACAAGCTAGAGTCAGCACACAGCTTCAGTTATCACAGCTAGAAACTAGTGATCAGGCCCGAAATCTGGGTTTAATGACGGACTCAGACCTGAACCTTCAGAAACACATAAAAACAGTTACAAAGTCAGCCTTCTATCACCTAAAGAACAGTTTCAGGATCAAAGGACTAATGTCGCAACAAGATCTAGAGAAACTCATCCATGGATTTATCTGTAGTCACATTGATTACTGAAACTCATCCATGGATTTATCTTTAGTTACATTGGTTACTGCAACAGTATCTTCATAGGTCTGCCTAAAAAGTCAACCAGACAGCTGCAGCTGATCCAGAACGCTGCTGCTGGCGTTCCCACTAAGACCAGGAAGATAGAGCACATCACCCCAGTTCTAAAGTCCTTCCACTGGATCCCTGGAGCTCAGAGAATAGACTTTAAAATACTTCTGTTGGTTTATAAATCACTGAATGGCTTAACACCAAAATACATTAAAGACCTGTTGTCTTTGTATCAACCTTCCAGACCACTCAGGTCTTCTGGTTCTGGTCTGCTCTGCATCCCCAGAATCAGAACCAAACATAGAGAAGCAGCTTTCAGTTTTTATGCTCTACTAATCTGGAACAAACTCCCAGAAAACTGCAAAACAGCTGAAACACTGAGTTCCTTTAAATCAAGACTAAAAACCCACCTGCTCAGAGCTGCCTTTGATTAGTAGTAAGTGGAACACTGATAAATTTTGTCAAACTATATTTGCTTGATGATCCTCATGATTTTGATGCATTGATATTTGCTTGATTTTGATGTATATTTCATTGACGTTTTTATGATGTGAAGCACTTTGAACTGCCTTGCTGCTGAAATGTGCTATACAAATGAACTTGACTTAAGACAAGTTCTCCTGAAGCTTCAAGCAACTGTAGACCATTATACCACCACCACCACCTTGTTTGGCTGTCGGTATAATATTGTTTTTCTTAAGTACTGTTTAGTTTTGCACCAGACTAAATGGTTCATAGACAGCTCCACTTTTGTATCATCAGTCGGCAAAATGTTTTACTCCAAAATCCTTGGGATCATCAAGATATTTTCTGGACAACGTGAGTTAATATTTGTCTTCTTTTCTGGCCTTGGAAATTTATCACAGATGTCATTGCTGCCCAATCTCGTTCTTTTACTTGCATTCCTTAAAAAAACAAACAAAAAAAAAAAACAAACACTTTGTATTTACTCTGCTTATTTCTGATATTAAAATTTCTTAGACTATCTGAAACATTTAAGTGTAACAAAAAGGCAAAAAAAAAACAAAGGAAAATAATCATAGGGCTTTCACTTTAGGTATTCGATGTGGATTTACTTTATGACTCAAACTCTGGAAGCCGCTGAAATCTTTGAAGATTATAAGATCCAACCTTAAATGAACCACTTTCCCTTTGCAGTCATTTTAAATTGGCTGCCAAGTGTCATTTTTAAAATCTCAGAATATGCTGCAATACTTAGCTGTGCTAACATACGGACATCATCAGCTGTTAATATGTTTCACTGTGACACTTTGTTACTATTCCTTGCAGGCCCTGCCACTGTACTGTATATACAGTGGATGTAAATGTTATTATTAAGGCTATATTCTAATTCATATCCTTGAGCCAGACCGCATGGTAGGGCCCTTGTGGCATGTTATTTTATGGAACTCATGGAACGCACATCTGTCAAACTTAGGATGGTCTCCCCAGAGATTTAAGGAACATCCTTTTTGTTACAGTCACAACTTTTCTGTCCCAGTTGCATGTCAAAGTGAATGATTAATTAACCAGTTCATGGGTTTGCATTAAAACCTATTCAAGGACTTTGGTGCAGAAGAAGTCTATGAGATACGAAGGGAGCAGCCATAACTGAGGGCAGGCTCCATTTATGTTTACGGCTGCATCAAAGCAGATGGATGATCACAACTTGAGCCCCGGCTAAATGGTTTTGAAGTAGCCAGTATGGGGACTAAAGGAAATAACCGTCTCATAGTTGGCTGCAGCTGCCGGGCCTCAGAACATTGGCTTACATTTGTGTTTAGACTGCTGGGATTTAGAAGAAAACTAAAAAGCTATTTCCAGTCAACAAATGTAGCTAATTTGGAGGATAATCTACTTTAGAAGCAACAGACAATCTGGCAACCCCCCAATGTACTTCTTTAGAATAGAAACAGCCTTTATTGTCCCACAAAGGGAAAATTCAGTTTTAACAGCAGCAACAGATAAAGTAGTTTTTTTGCAACTGATAACGATAGTTTTCTCATTCCAAAGGCCGATAACCGATAACATACCTGGAAATAAGGGTTCCACACATTCAAAATAGAAAATGCTCTAACACAAGTTAGATTTAAAGTACAATCATTTATATTACTAATGTATAATTATAGATATGTATAACCCATACATCTATGGTGAAGTTTATGTGAATCAGACCAGTAGGGGGCAGCATTCCGCTAAGCCAGCCTACAGCCTGCTATAAATTATTATTAGAAGAAGCAGCTCCTGTCATTAACGTTAGTTGGTTGTTAATTGCTCCTTTAAAAGGATGTTACATCAAAACCCAAACTAAACCTTTTATCATTTTAAATCATGTGTTGTTGTGCAAAAGTGTTAGTACCATCTCCTCTCCTCCATTCCAACTTGTGATTCTTCTGAGACAAATGCCTTCCCCTCTCGTGCTCCATGTCATCTATCCTCTTTCTCCTCTTCGTCTTCCAGCCCCTCTCATGTCACACATATCCAAGGGCCCGTGTTTCCTAAACTGTTATGCTCTTGTTTCCTATGGTTATATTCTCCGCTGACGTGCTGGAGTCCCATTTCCTTTTTCAGTTGCAAGTCCAGAGTACCAGCACAGTCGTAATGTACAGCGGGTCCATAAAACACTAACACCGGCCCGGTGCAGACACTGAGCAGACCATCACTTCAGCACATGCATTACTTTCAATATTATGCACCATAATTTTGATTTAGGTCTGGAACAGAAGGATACAAGTGGAAATGATTCTTACTGCTTGAGCTTCTCATGCAATCATTAATAACGCAAAATACTAAGCGATGTGACATAAATGGCCTTGCTGCAGTACGCCTGATTCCGTAATATTATTTGGGAGGATGACACAGCTTCTGACAATTTGAACCCAAACTGAAAGTGAGTATTGAGACACTTGTTGGGTGGTTTGCTTAAGTGGCCACAAGGGCACCACTGTTACCAACATGTCCCACTGGTATCAGAGATGCACAGAGAAATCAGTTCTTGAAAGAATTACCCAAGTTTTAGCTTGGCTGGCCATGATGGCTGATATGGAAGCCGTCACTGAGTGAAGAGGACTTAATGTTGGCTGTTCTTAGTATCAGTCACGTGTCTCAAATGAGGTTGGAAGAAGATACAATAGGATATTTAAGAGAAAACTACAGTAGATTTTCTACAACATGTCCGTAGTTCATTTAGGCTGCGAAAGAGAGAGCGAGACTTCAGCAGACGACAGGACACTGACTTTTTTTAAAATAATTTTTGAGCTTTCAGGCTCCGAGGTTATAACTCCATGAAATATGCTGGATTTTAAATAAATGGCGGTGTTTAGAAGTCTCGGTGAGGGCAGGGATCTATCTAGATTCTCCAGGGCAGGGGTTCTGAGACTTTTGCTGGCCAGGTACACCTTAAACACCCCTGATAACCCTCATGCTCATAACTTTTCTTAAACTCCCTTTTGTAGTCCTAGATACTAGAGGGATTGTTTGTTTTTTTAAATTTTCAACCTAAATACTCTCAATCTGTTTCATTAAAATAATCTTTATAGAAATTTTGCACTTTTTAACACAGGATAAATGTATTCAAGTTATATTATAACACGGTGTTTTTTTTTGTTTTTTTTTTTCAAATATCAAATCTTTACACTTCAAATAACTTAACGGTGAAAAGACTGGAACAGTTGCAATGAACCCATTCTGTTTTATTTCCCAGCTTAAAGACTTTTTGTTTCATTTTAAGATAATGAACATTTGACCTCTAATCGTTAGAAACCTGCAGAGCTCAGTCTTGTCAGTAACATTTGCTTTAGTGTGTATTACAGAGAGTCCATCCAGTCATCAGTAACTCCCTAGATCAGTGAGGAGGAGGAGGAGGAGCCTGTCTCTTTATTCTAGGAGGGATGGGTGATAGACTCCAACGAACCCTGTAGCTATTCTTCATTATAGTCAGCGTTGAAATCGACGATTTACTGAGGT
Organism: Anableps anableps; assembly: GCA_014839685.1. NCBI lineage: Eukaryota > Metazoa > Chordata > Actinopteri > Cyprinodontiformes > Anablepidae > Anableps > Anableps anableps. The sequence goes on from CM026065.1 coordinate 263,283, forward strand.
AAGTGCTGGGAAATAGCCTCAGCATCCAGTCAGGACAGTCATGTGAGAGGGAGGCCTAAACGTTGCCATCCACACTCCAGCTCCGCTCTCTCCCAGCTCAGTCTTGATTCTTTCATAACAGCATCGACAAATCTAAATAAATCCTCACCAGTCATCCTTCTCAGAACAGAAACACCCCCTCCCAGGGATAACGCACCAACTGAGCTGCAACAGAAATGTTTATTTGATACAGAAGGTTCTGTTCAGTGTGTTTACACATCCATAACCTGATTATGGATAAAAATAATCCTGGGACCATCAATTCAATTTATTCAATCCCTCACTGACTGAAAGATCAATTTAATAAAAGTTCTTCATTGTAAAAACTTTAAGGAATATTTATCAAAACTAAAAAAATTTTTTAACAGAATGAATAGACCTTAATGGAGATAAATAATACAACCAAATGTTCCTTGCTTATTTCACTTTAGGTGGACAAAAAATATTCCTCTAAATGGAGGCAAAATATTATACATACACACACACACATTATATATATATATATATATATATATATATATATATATATATATATATATATATATATATATATATATATATCATATTTATGTTAAAATATAAAGTGAGAAAATTCCTCCACAGCGTTTGTTCAGATGTGTTATTTTGTTTCATTAGTTAAAAAGACGGGAAAAAAATGGTTAAAAAAAAAAAAAAAAAAAAGTCAAAGCACAAGATAAAATAGAAATGCTGATATCAATACTTTGTCCATTACAGGTCAGCTGACTGTCCTGCTCAACAGTTACAAAGCTGTTGGTTTTCGATCTCTCCAGGCCGATCAATACGGAGGCATACTGTTTCAATTTTGCCCGCATTGATTTTCTCTATAACACTCCGACCCAAACGCATTCGTCTTTCTGAAGGAAGGAAGATTTGATTTACTGAAGAAAAATTGGAGAGCACATCACAAAGATTTTTTGCCAGGCAGGAGTGTGACATGCCAAAAGATGGATGTCCCTTGGCTGGGAAGCCTCTAGCCTAGGGGTGTCCATTAGAGCAGCACGGCAGCAGAAAATGAGCTGCTTATATGAGGAAGGAGGAGCAGAGGGAGACGAGCTGCGTTTCAGAGAAGTCGCTGTAGGTGAGCTGTACTGGAGAAAGCTGAAAAAAAAAAAAAAAAAAAAGGATGCTGATGCAAGCTGGTGTCTTCAACCTGAATTGTGTTTCCAATTGGTTGAAGGTTACATGAAACAAGTGCAGAAATAACACTGGCATTACCTTGTTTCTTTAGCAGCAGCAGCTGCCTTCCCTTCAAACTCCCTGTTTCCTACATGCAAAGCCAGTTTCTGCGGTACATTGGTCAGCCTTTTAGACTGCAATAAAGAGGCGGCATGAGAAGTGGGAGAACAAAGAGAGCAAGTCTGTCTGCTGGGACTGAGTTGGCGTGCTCCATCATCTGCCCTCATCTCCCTTCTCTGTCTGTCAACTTTGTCCAGGTGTCATGTACATGAGATGAATCCTGACCCAAATAAACACTGCAGCAGGCGGGATCCTCAGCGGGCCTCGGCTCAGAAGAGGAAAAGGGGAAAAAAAAAGGTGGGAATGTTGGAGTGAAAAATGAAATATCTGCCAGTGGTTACATGTGTGCTTGTTCATTTATTTGTTGCTGCCTTTTTGCTAGCATGCTGTCCACCTGAGCGTTGAGGAGCCGAGACAGAAATCCACGTCCAGCCTCTTGTTGAAGTATTCATTCCCAACATTAGAGATCAGCTTCAATCCATTTCACTGGGAAATTGTGGGATGGAGCACCAAAGGGTAAAGCAGTATTGGTAATAAAAAGAATACGCAATTACATTACTAGTTACAAATCTGAAAGGTGTGCCATGCAGGTTCCTTTACTTTGACCATCATCTGCTGAAAGCAGCCAAAACTGGGAACATAACAGGTGATTTGGCATTTTAATAATTCACGATCAAGAGGTAAATGGATCAGTTTACATTTTCAGAAAGTTGTGTTACACTGCACAGATCCTGCGATTCAGATGAGCTTTCAAGGTTATCGTTGGTGTACTTTGTGTCTGCAGGTTGCCTCATTATATTAAATATGTCGATTTTTATTTGTGGATATATTGTGATTGAACTGTTTTACAATTAGTTTTGTTCAGTAAACCTAACAGAAGATGCTCCTTTATTTGGATCTAAACAGGGGTTCCAGGACATCCACACCAGACCAACCACTGTTTCCAGTGACCTCCCTGTATATCTGCTGGATTTTTCAGAACCTGGACAGTGAGTGTTATTAAATATTACATTTAACAATATTCAAACCTCTCAAATCATACAAACAGGATGGTCTGTTTTCCCTCAGCTAACTACAAAGGATAGGATTCGTTTAGTTGAAAGTATCCATCCACCCACCCATCTAGCCATCTTAAGTGACTAGTAGGTCTTATAGTTATAAGTGTAATCGTGGAGATTTTTCATTTGCCAAAAGAAATCCTCAATGCAGCTTTCTCCAGAAAAATGTAGGGGACACAGCCGATATGTGGAGGAGGGGTTCTGGTCAGAAAAGAGCACAATGAAGCATTTTGGCCTCATTCCAAAACACCCCCTCCATGCAATATGATGGCAGCATCAGGCACTGGGGTCACTTTATTTCAGCACAGACAGGGAAGCTGGACCAACTAAATAGGAAAATCAGTGGAGCTAAATACTTGACTCCACACTTCTCAGATATTTTTATGCAGGATATTTCTTCCATATCATCAACATGCTCTACTTTGTGTTTGGTACATACAAATAAAAACACTGAGGTTTGTGGTTGTTGCATGGAAAACAAAAAAAGCTCCTGTTTGTCAGTGATGGCTTTAGTCCAGCTCTGGATCTATCCACGTTTTAAGAATAAGTGACAGGAAAAAAAAAAAAAAAAAAAAAAAAAGCACCGAACTGGCGAAATTAAAAGAAATCCAAACAAAGTGTAAACGACAAGGAGTGAAGGAAAATGAAAGGCCTGTTGTGACAGAGGAGGATAAAGAAGAGAGAACCCCAGACAAGGGAAAAATCACCGAACACCTCTGTTCTCCAGAGGACCAGGCCCCGGTAAGCTGGATATTAACACACCAATTGCATTCAGGCAGGTCACACTGTGTCAGAAGATATTAGATGCCTGCCGTGAGCAAACAACAATTCCCATCAGCCAGCAAGAAAATAATATTTTCATTTTCGGATTCTATATTAAATGGAAACTTTGGGGAATACATTTTCATGGCGTGAGGCGGGGGGGCTGGGGTATTACACCTCGGCTGTGAAAGGACACCATCATGTCGCCTGTGTGTTAGTGGATTTCAATTTCACAGCTGGGAAAAAGCCATGTGTGTTTCTTTGTGTAGATCTGTGGGTGCAGATGTTGCTGTGTGTGTTACAGTCTTACAACCCCTGCAGCTATCCAGGTGTGGAGAACTATTTTTTCCATTCTCGTCTCGATATTTGTTGCATTTGCAGCACCAGATGTTTCTCTTATGTCTGCATACCACAAGCTTTGTAGTGCAAAGCTGCACCACCTGACCTTCACAGTAATTGACCAAAAATATTGATGTAATGGCACAGGACTGATTGTGATTTATTAAAAGAGGGCTGCACTCTGAGGCCCAGTGCCAGTGGCTCCCTGCACCTATCGGCAGCCATTAGGAAAGCCATCAATAGCACGGCGGCGGCAGAGGAAAGGAGTTGTAATGGGGAGCTTTTCATGCCCGGGCTCATAGAACACAAGAGCCATACTAAATGGCCCCGTGCTATGTGAGCATACATGAAGAAACAGAAGGGACAGACAAAGGGAGATCTACTGAGGAAGGAAAGCATACGAGCGATAGCTCACCACCACACACGGCTACAGGAAGAAAAGCAAAGGCGCTCACAGATAGCCTCCTGATCCAACGGCAAGCTAAGCCCTGCCAGACGAGTCTCTGGAGACCCAGCTCAGCCTAACAAGCATGAGCCAGCAGCCGTCTCCAGCTCACCATTACACACTACCTGCACAAACAGCCATCATTAGGGAATAGCTGTGTTGGATTCTGCTGGCCATTTGGTGAAACAAACACAGAGGATAAGGTTCCCTCTGTTCTTAATGGGAGCCCAGCTTGTTCACATGGCTTTCATGTCTCTCTCAGGTCAACGCATCATTCAGCACACAGCTGACACTTTCTCCTTTGCTAATTTAATATTAAAAACACTCGGACTATTGAAGGTATTTGAAAAATATTCAAAGATTTTAATGCTTTATGAAGCTAGATGAAAACAAAAAATGGTACAGTTTTAGTTTTCTTTCCAAACGAGGATCTATGTACGATACCTTCATTCATTATTGTTTCTTCAGAGCCAGAAAAAAAGATTTTAAAACACATTTTTCTGGAACAAAGCAATTGCTTTAATTGTGGCCCTTATTAGAAAAAAAAAAAACAGGAGAGCGCAACATAGCAATGCTCTTTGCTACAAACATGTATACAGAAAACATGCGAAAAATGAGAATAATAGATTTAAGGAGGAAACATGCCAAACTGAGTAAGAGAACAGCACACAGTTCATGTTAGGGCTAGCACAGACAGCTAGAGCAGGGAATCAGCAACCAGACCACCAACTTAGCTGTATGTTTGTCCTTTGTGTCTGAGCCAAATGAGCCAAAGAAAGGGCAGAATGTTTTACTGCAGTTGTTGTCTGGGTGTTTTAATTTCATCCTTGGAGTAACCTGCTGCCTGCTGCATAACTGTACTTTAACCCTAATGAGTAAAACATCATGTGGAGACTTGCAGAACTACAGCACGACTCGCTGACACTAAACAAGACATTCTGGTGACGGTTGTTTGGAGAAATGGGAGTTCTGGTGCCCTCAGAGTAACAATGCTGGTCAGAACAGGAGCAGAAATGAATTCAGTTCAGTTCATTTCTGTCGCACTAGTTCACAACACGTGTCGACTTGAGGCACTGTACACGAACAGGCTTTCTATTCAATCACACAGATTCCAACCGATCCTAGTTAGACGGTCCATTAAGCTCAGTTCATTATTCAACGACTAAATGAATGTCGCCAGAATTTTTATCTTATGACTTAGAAATGTTGTCATAAGCAGCCGTTCACCACTGTGAGACTCCCAACAGAGTTTCTTCCAATTCCTGAACAAGGTGGAAGTCTGTTAAATCCCACTCCTGCCTTCCTCATCCTCACTACACAAATTGGTGGAGAAATCTTCACATTATGAACTTCATCTCAAGTTGCAGACTTGACATGAAGTTACTGCTTTTATCTTGACTTTGGTGGTCCAAATGTCATCACTTTGACAACTTTCAGCTCTGATCTCAGCTGCCTTGTGCTAATTTCTTCTTTTTTCACCCTTTGTCTTAAATATCTCTGCATTTAACACATGAAAATCAATATAACAATTGTTGGTTCTGAAAATGAAGCTGTAAGCTTTTGAACTCCTCCTTTCAGACGTGGTCCCAATCGTAACAACTGGGAGAACAGCAGCATGTCAGGTTTTTGTAACAACTTTGGCTTTACCTGATGGACGAATTTCCCCAGGCTCCGTGTTTGTCAGTCAGGATATTGATTATCTTCTGGATGAGCTGGGTGGATGTCATGTGGTCCCGAAATTTGGCAGCTCTGATCAAGTGGTCGCACATTTTCTCCTCGTCTCGCTTCTCTGCCGCATACTGAGCACAGTTAGACTGCAAGAGAAGACAAAGCTAAGGGTTAAGGAGCAGCAAATGAAGACATATTTTGCCTAAATTTTTCAAAGGAATGAACTTCCTGGTATTCTAAACTGTAAAATCTGCAGCTCTGTACACACACACACACACACACACACACACACACACACACACACACACACAGAGAGAGAGAGACAGGTGCAAAGTAGAGAAGAGTTAACTAGCAGGGTCTCTTCTGAATCAACGGAAAGCGTGTGGGTCATTTCTGCCCTTGTGTCATGTTGATTAATAACAGTGGACATGCATTTTCTAATGCCCTCCAGCACACCGCATCACACGGAACCCAGGAAGCACAGGGAGGCCATTTTTCTCTGTCAGAATATAAGAACAGGCCTTTGAACTCTGCAGCAACACCTTTTGAAATCAAAGCTCCAATCTTAGAAACTGGCTCACAACTATTTCAAAAGCAGCTTTTTTTTTTGTTTGCCTCACATTGATGCAGTGCTTGTGGCTCACCCTGAGCTCTACCCAATCAGCTCAGCATACTGTACATACAGGCCTGTATTAGCAATTTATATTTTGTTATGTGAGATCTGACCAAAAACCCTGAAAACTCATTTAATCTTTACTGTATTACATTTTGTGTCTCTGCCTTCATCATAATAACTTTAAACTGTTTGCTGGCCCAACACTGATAAAGTATCTAGAAACCAAGAAGCACAGCTGAGGAAAATATGCCATGTTTTTCTAAAATTACCAATAAATCACTTTATAATGGGCCCTTCTCTTCAATTTTAAAGGCAACGTTTCAGATCTGACAGAAAATCTATAGGTATAAATCACATTAGAGGGGCTGTTTTGGAGGCAGCATGCCTTTAATTATCAATCTATGTCTCTTTATGTGACATTAAAGTGGGTCTTGACCTTCTGTCGTGATGAACTGGGAAACAGCTAAATGAGCAGAGTGTGGAAGAAAGACGACCAAGTAAGTGGTTGAAACTTTAAGCCAAAACATTCAGCTGTGTGTGTGTGTGTTTTGTGCTGCAGATTCATTCATCTTTAGAAGCAGAAGCCAAGCAAGAATAAGAGACAGCAGAGAGGCAGACTACAGGACCGACGTCTAAAACAAGTCCAACTAGCAGGGCTCCTACATCTCTTTCAGTTATTCGAGAAATATTCTCACTATTAACACTAAAGTTCTATGTACATTTACTGCAGATAATTCTAGAGAACACAAAACCCACAAAACTACCCCTGGGACTGATGGACGGACGAATGAATGGACAAACAGATGGAAGGATGGACTGGGATGATGGATGGACGGATGGACGAAGGGAAGAATAAACGGATGGACAGACAGACAGGTGGTCATTAGGACAAAGGGGAAACAAAGTCTGTCAAATATATTTCCATGCTGTGTTGAACTTTCTCAACTTTTCCGGACCTGGAAAATACTTGCATCAAATTCCAGACTAAGTGCGACATAACAGCAGAAACATTACAACAGACCAACCCGTGCAAAAATAAGCCAGTTCCAAATCTGCAGTTACAAGGCTGATCAGGTTTCATAACACTGATGCAAATTTCTTCTAAGACCTAAGCAGAGTCCATTTCCATGTGTGGCTGCCTGAAACATGTAAGGTCTGCAGCACTAATCAACGGTGCTGGGTTCAAACTCATAACCATAAACAAACACTTCATCACCTGTGTGTCCAGGCCAAACCCTCCATGCTGTAATGGGCTTTTCTTATATCCAAAGCCAAAGTCGACTATGGGACAAAAGGCCAAATTCATAGACTCAGGCCTAAAATAACAACCAAAGAGGCTGAACGGATAAGTCGTGTCATTAAAAAGCAAAGCTGGGTTTCCCTGTAAGTGGAAAAGACAAGTCACCATTCCTGCCACGGGTCACGCTGTTGATGCGGGTTTAATGAAAGACTTATTCTCTGATGTTAATATGAAAGATGTAGTAAAATACAAAATACTTAATGCTGCATTCTCCTCTACAAAAGGCCTACTAACATAATAACCTTTTAAACTAAACAGATTTAATTGTTGGAATACTGCACAAACAAAGTAGAAACAGTGCATATAATTCAATTTTATATTTCCTTTTTAATGAGCACAAAAAATGTTCTGGAGTTCTCTGCGTACATTTGAAAAACAAACCTTAAAAACAAAAGAAGGGTTTTAATTTTCCAAGTTAGAAAGCCATGGCTGAGGCAGACGGATGGTGGACTACGCTCCGTCAGCTTCCTAAACAGACAGTCACAAGGGCACAAGTTGCTGGCAAGCAGGACCATTATGACTTACGACACTGTAATCATGGGCAGCACCTCCCATTACACAGCCTGGCTGACAGGATCGTGCAGCAGCATGGATGCTGGCTCTACTGGGGGAGACAGCTCAGTGAAGACAAAATTAGAACAACTGGCATTAATCGAGTCATTTACACCGAGTCGCGTCTCCCACAGTCCATCCAAGGTCAAAAAAATGGAATAAATGTGAGTGTGTTTTGGAGTTGTGGGAAGGAAATGGGCTGCTGGTGAGGTGACTGGACAGAACAAAGAACAATAATCATCTCTAAAATCTCAACAATAATCTACAGACAAAAGTATTAATACAGATTCATGCTAGCCAAGACAGGAGTTTGTCTTAAAGCAAAAAAACAACCAGAAACACAAACTATCTGCTGAAAAGGCCTGGGACCGTCCCGGTCTGGAGGGATGCAACGTTTCAAAATTCCATCAGTGTTCCGGCACTTTCAACACATAAGAATAAAATCACAAGAATAGCTAACCTCCCTCATGTCTTAAGAATAGGGCTGCGCAATGAATCTGGAACAACATACCAAGATAGACACGTGACCAATATCAACAGAAAACACGTCTGATGGAACATTCCATAATTTCGCTGGACTCTGCTCCAGAACCGCACAGCATTCTGGGGGATGTAGGCAGAGCAAAGGCTTTCGCTGCTCAACCTCTCAGGGCCAGCTAAGCTAGGTTGCTGGCGTCAACTAACTCACTCAGTCTTTGGTTACCTAGCAACAACCTGTTGAGTAACCTGCACAGCAGCAGTTTCAGGTTTCTCCACCGTGCCTCAAAACTGCTTAAAAACGAACAACAACAGTGTGGCGTGAAAACCGTGGATAATGCAGGAAAGGTCACGTCACCAGTTTGGCATCATTTCTGATATTTAAAACAAAAAACTAATCAATCGTTTTCTATATTGACTGATATGAAACCTCTGTCTCGTGATATGTTTTTCAGCCGTATCGTCCTGCCCTACTTCAGACATTCTTTTTTTTAAACAAGCATTTTAGCTTCAGTGGTCCCTGGGCTGCTATGACAAAATCCATGTTATGATGTATTTCTTAAATGTTCCTTCAACTGTGTCTTTAACTGTGAAGCACTTTGTGACTGCTGTCCGAAGAACATGCCATTTAATTCAAATTCGATTTAAAAATTCACACACTTCTTGATTCCAGAGGGAAATTAAATGTTGTTGTAACTCTTATTAATTCAAGGTTCTTCAAAGAGTAGTTGTAGATGCTGGCTTTGAGCAGCACGGTTCTCCTGTAGCCATCTATGTTGCAGTGGCTCTAACAAAGCCACAGACTTACACCCAGTCTTGTCTTACATTGTCATGAAGACAATGCTCATCATCCCCAGAGGTTCCACAGTCGTCCCCAGAACAGAACCAGCCTTCTTTATCAGGTTGTTGAGCCTTTATCAGCCTTTTTAGGTCCCTGGTTCTGATGCTGCTGCCCCAACAGATGATGGCAGAGGAGATGACGCTCTCAGCAACAGACTTATAGAAGACATGCAACATCTTGCTGCAAACCTTGAAGGATCTAAGCTTCCTCCAGAAGTCCACTCTGCTCTGTCCTTTCTTGTAGACGCTTCACTGTTGAGTCACCACTCCAGTCTGGACCAAGTATTTATATTCCTCAACCATCTCTACTTCTTCTCCCATGATGGAAACCCTGAAATCTACAATCATCTCCTTTGTTTTGTTCACATCCAAGATGAGATGATTGTTCAAGGATTGTTCCATTGTTTTGTGTTAAATGCACTGGAGGAATTACAGTTTTAAAAACAAAAAATCTCAATGTAAGTAACAGAGCTTCTGCAACATGATGCCACTTTGAACGGCGCTCAACAACATTCCCTTCCTAAATGTACTCCCTCATCTGGAGCCCAGTGCTATTAGTCAGCTGTCAAAGATGGAAGAGTGAAAGAAAAGGCCCTCAACTTTTCTGATCATTAAGAAAAAAGAAACCTGGTGTTTGGGATCTTTACGGCTGTAGAAATGACAGACAGTGAAAGCTTTCTTTACAGTTTGCTTTCTTTTCTTTGCAAGTCAACGACTCGATGCTCTGCTGGCTTTCCTTAGAAACTCTTTGAACCATTTTGAATAATCAGTTGAGCTACTGTACTGTTTGATAACTAGGATCAATAGGAATGTATGTATGATTGAATTGATTTTTTTTTGTGTGTGTGTAAAGTGCGTCAATACATTTGTTGTGAATTGGTGCTGTGGAGAGAAGCTGAATTGAATTGGTAAAGCTGATTCTAATCAGTCCAGTGACAGTTGGGATATCTGCTGGTAAAGTCAACAGCTCACTGCAGGCTTGCTATCTGAAGCAGAAAATCATCAACTTTTCAGGCTCTCAACTTGTACATAGAAGAGCACAACCGTGAACAACGACATCTACATCACTTTAAACAATGTCATCTTTTATTTCTGGCTTGCTCTCTGGTGTTTTAGCTCACTCTGCCTTCAGACTTTATCTTAATAATTGAGGTTTGACTACAACCTAACCTGGAGATGCCCTGATCTGTATGTGATCAAGATATTGGTAAATGATATTAGTAATCTTGACTTTAAATAAACTCCCCATTACTGTACACTGCTTCGTTCTCTGTGGTTCAGCTGACCACACAGCTCACCGGCATGTGTTTTGTGCAGCCAATTAAAAAGAATAATTTCATTTAGTGAGAAGGGCTTGAAAGGCTGTATTTAAGGCTGTACACTGCCACACTACAGATCCTCCTGTCTGTGTCACGTGACCTGGTATGCACACTGAATTTTAAAACTATAACAATCTTCCATCCTTCTAGTTCTACATGTTCTTGACCTTTCAATGAGATGCACTACGGAAAATGCAAGGGAGATGTACGTTTTCTCCAGCTGTTTAAAGATTTAAAGCAATGCTGCCCCTCTCCCACTGGTTGCTGTGCACACCTGGTCAAGGCCTTGCTTTCAAAAAAAACAGATTTGGATGTTTGCGAACATTTCTGACAGGAAAAACAGGAGAGTTAGGACAGGCTGGGAAGGACAGGAGCACCACTTAAGCCTCTTATTAAGGCAACACTTGTTGAAGTTCCAGTAGGCGAGCTACAAGCAGCAGCTTTTTATGAGGCCAACTGCACAAGAGGCCAAAAGTGAGCCAGCTAATATTAACTTGTTACACGATTTAGCACAATAGTGCTAAATTATAGCACAATCAATTATATAATTGATTGTAATAATCAATATGTGATGTTATTTGCTACTTTTCTGTGTTGAATGTAAATAATTTGTTCTTGGGCTGGACGGTGGATCAGTTGTAAGGATTAATGCCTTGCAGAAAGAAGGTCACAGGTTCAAATCTCAGCTGGAGGCTACTCCGTCCACCCCCCCAAAAATGGAAGAAAACATTCATGTCAGCTTAATCAGTCCCTCCAAAGTTCCCTTAGGGAGTTAAGGAGTGTCCATGTTGTCCTGTCCAGGGTGTACCCCACCTCTGGCCCATTGACTGCTGAACATCAGCACCAGCAGCTTAACCGATGCAATAGGCCAGAAAACAGAAGCTCACTACAAGACATTGGCCCTATGTTTATAAATCAGAGTGACAGAAAAAGGTCCAGTGACATCAGATCTTCAAGCCACCCTGTGACAGAACTAAGGTGTGAACGTCTTCTGTTGGAAAGTGGAACGATGAAGTAAAACAGCAGAGATGTTATTAAAGTGCTCGACTTGCAATCTCTTTACAATGGTGGCACATCTGGGCTCCAAGCTTTCAGAGGTTCATCTATTGCTCTACGAGGCTCTCCAATTTCTGCCGTCCGTCGACAAGCACTCCCCAAGGGTTTCATTTACAAACGGGCAAAGAAAGTGTCCAGAAGAAGGCGAACCATCATGCTTGTCCTTGTCTAGTATCAGAGAATGCAAATGCAGAACAAATAAATTCCTCCTGGAGCACAATGGAGGTCTAGGGAGACAAGAGGATGAAATGAGAAAGGAGGGTGGGGGTCGCTAAGCAAAAGTACATTCTGAACAAGTCCACCAATTGGTTTCAGAGAGCTTCTCTTGCACTTGATCTCTTGCCCTCGAGTTTTCAAATTGCAACATAAAATGTCACCAGGGGAATTCAGACAATGGGCTCGGGAAGATGCGAGTGAAAGGAAGAGGAGGGGGAGAAAAATGAGGGCTTAAAAGTACAATGGCAAACAAAAGTCACCAAATGACAATGTCTGACAGCTACTTCAATTCTGAAATGATGCCCCTGTCATGCAGTGCTCCCAAGTATTGATTTTTTTTTCTCCTTCTCATGCGGTGCCAGAAGAAAAAAAAAAAAAAAGAATCTAATCCAGTTGAAACATATCCCTTCTGCTGGCAAGAGCCCCAATGCTAGTGGCCATCAAGGTTAACGCAGGCACTACACTTCTCAAAGCATCTCCCTCCTCCTCTACCCTTCACACAGCGTCTGGTCCATCTTTAATGGACTGGTCACCATGCATGGCTGCAGGCCTCTTCATCTTCACTATGTAGAAGAGCCTCTCGTCTCTGCAGAACCACGCCCGCCTTTCGCTGCACTTGTCTGAAGTGCCACCTTTTGCAAAATAACCCTGGCTCTGTTTGAACGTTACGCATCATAAAAAAAACCTCCTTTAGAATCATCTTCTGCAGATGACAAATAGACTGAGGTAAGAATTACAGTGACATGACAAGAGCTTAGACTAAAAACAACTCCAACAAAAGGTTTACACAGGCCAAATATGGATAAAAATGCTTAAAAGAAGATAATGAGAAACACTGAAAGTCTTGTGATGCTCACTATATCAGTGACACTTTGATCCGGCGCTGTAGGCTCACCTTCAGGTGCTCAAAAGAACAAAAAGGAAAATGAAGAGAACGTCTCTGCAGTGACAAAAGGGAGTGTGTGAAAGTGAAGCAAAGGCAACGGCAGAGTGAAGTCATATTTTGGGCTTAGCTGGTCACACATAATGACGGGAGCAGTGGAGGAGGTACCTGGGGACTTCATTACGTTGACAAGACTGGTGCTCACCAACAAGCCTCTGTAGCCTACTTTCCTTTCCCATCTCCTGGGCTCTCAAATAAAGCCGTCTGGAGCGACGGTGAAGGCAACACCAAAACATGCCTGCTTGTTATACATCATCTGACAGCAAATTCAAACCAGAATATGGATCGTATTGTTCTAATGTGTAAAATTGATCACTTCCTTGAGAAAATATTCCCTTCTTCCTCAACACAATCCCAGGAATTCTCTTCCCATCTCATTCTCCTGACAACAGATGTGCCCATAATGGGGGAGTGGAGCAGCCAGGCCTGCTGACAGACTACATTACAGCTGGGACAACGACATGACAGCCAGCTACAGTAGGTGGCAGCTATCAGTCTGGCCGCTCACATCACTTTAATGTGGTGAAAATAGCCTGTGGGAGTTCCTCTGGTTGTCTGACTCTCTACTGGGTGTGTTTGACTAACCTCTCCTCCTCATCCAATAAAGGCCCGTTTTATACGTCATACTTTTAATACAACGTAGTCGTCATTTTAATGTAAAAAGTAATACATAAATCAGGAAAACCACTGTATCCCTGCCATGCAAAGCAATCTTGCAAAAACAGCTGAAAAAAATATTTGTTATAACAAAAGAACCTGCAAATCTACAGTATGGTCCAAAATTATTCATACATGTGGCCGATTTAGGTTTAAATCAAGCTTTTTATTTTGCCACCATGTTTCTTCTGACTCAAAGTACGTTAAACTCTTTAGAGTGGCCTCGTTAAAGTCTTGAAAAAAAAAGCAGATACTCTGTGGAAGAGGCTAAACAAGGTAAGGGTGATGGTGAGGAAGCCTTCCAAACTCAAAGACTTGGAGCTCATGGCCAAAGATAAATCATTAAAATAGCTGTTGACATGCAAAAAGCTGAACAGATATTCTAACATTATTCTATTGCTGTTACGCCAAGAAACGCGTGTCCATTACACGAAGGGTTTGAAACAGCTTTTTTACTAAAATGTAACTGGACTGAATTTATATCCAGTCATACTGACCACTGAAAGCACTTTATACTACAGACACATTTATACACCAACAGATGTGGCAGATCAGCCACAGTCTCCCAAAAAAAACATTGTTTTTCTTTAAAACTGATATTCATGTTGACTTTAAACTTTGAATTTCTGCGTATTATCTTTAGAGAATTTGTTGTCAAATTTCAGATCAGAAAGAAACTGAGGTTAAATAACAATTGATTCAAATCTAAATGTATGAATAATGTTGGGTTTAACTCAGTGGTGCCCAGAGTGGGTCCTGGAGGGCCGGCTCCCTGGTGGTAGCAACCACCTCCTCAGCAGGTCAGTGTTCTGCAGAGGTTCTGCTAACAAGCCATTTGAGCCACGTGTGTTGGACCAGGATTTCACACATCTCATATAGAAAAGCTGTAAACCTAAGGAGGTTAGTAGTTTTTCCTCACTGGAATTGCCCAGCTCAGGTCCATCAACATCATTTCATTTCTTCCCAGGTGACCAATGTTTTAGATACTGTACGACCCATTTCCTCCTCAGTGTGTTTCACAACTCATTGCTCCATCACTGACTGAAATTTGCCCTGGCCAACATGGACCAAAAGAGCTACATGTCACATGATATCGATGCTGTCAACTCCATGATTAAAAGTTCTTGATTTTTTTTATGTATTGTTTTCACAAAACATTAAATTCAATTCAATAATCCTTGATTTCTCCCAAAGGGAAATTAAATGTTGTCATAAATCATGTCATCCAAGTCTCTTCAAACAGTTATTGTGGATGGTAATGCTATGGGCAGGAAGGATCTCCAGTAGCAGTCAGTCTTGCAGCGATTCTGAAGAGACCTCTGACTGAAGACTGGTGCTGTATCACAGTCTCATGACTATCCTGACCAGCCAGCAGCTCAATATCCGGGCAGCAGAGACGATAATCTACAGTAACATGTCCTGGATGACACCAGCAGCTCTGCTAATCCACCTCCTTTGCTTTTGCTGCTCCGCTTTAAATCTCTGTCTGGCCGTATGGTCAGAAAGCTGAGCAGAGACGTTGGAGTCGGGGATATGATTGTTGTCTATCATGATGGATGGGAGAGATGGTCTCTGCTCTCTGGTCCTGCTCTGCTTCCATGAAGCCTCCTTTTCAACTCCTCTGGGATTTGGGGTCATAGTTCAGGGATTATTTGATCTTTTGAGATGCTAATCAGCTGCTCCCAGTTGTAAAAACAACATCCTGTTGCCACGGTTACGCATCATAATTGTCTAAAGGAAAAATCCTTCTTGCTGCACAGCATCCAGAACCAGAGGGAATAATTTTCCAAACATGCAACAATTCAAGCTAAATATGACAAACTAAAGTCGAGAAGAACAACAAATCAGAAGTAACGTAATAGAGCTGCTCCAAAGTGCTGCCACCATGAGAGGCGCTATTCTCGGAGAAAAAATAAAAACATGTGAGAAGTGAAAAAAACGTAACCCTTAATAAAATTCAGGGGGACAGCAACAGTCTTTTTTGAAGCAGTGGCTTTTTCCTTGCAGCCTCGTCATGCAAAAGAACTGCTTTCCAGTCCAGCACAGCCTCAGTGGTGGAATAAAAACATCCAGGCTGCCTTTTGTCTGTGGGAGGGTTGAAGCTAGACTACGATAACACAACATAATGAGTTTCAGCTCAATGTTAACGTCATTAACATGGGGAGACGGGTCGGCTCGGTTTACAAGGCCAGCAGAGGAAACACGGAGTAGTAATTAGCTGCTATCATCTGGCTTTCAGGGTCTCTCCAACAGTCAATTGGATTACTCCGTATAACAGCAGGACATGAATCAAAGGCCTACATGAGAAAAGGATGAGGCTCAGCAGAAAGGAGCAGTAAGGTGAGGAAGAATAGAAATGACTTGGGTCTTGCTCACTCTTCCCTATCTGGACCTTCTCATCTGCCCTCGTGCCCCTGAGCCCACCACATTTCATCCCTAATGAACAACCCCATAAAAAAAGGGAGTTCGATTTCTCTCTTCCCTTCTATCTCTCGGGCTCCATCTTTTCTCTCCCTCTGTGCAAGATATCCGTCTATCATTCGCCGAGCTGCACCAGAGCATCCGATCTGCAGATCTCCTTCACATTAAGGATCCTATTAGATAGAGAACCCTAAAAGGTAATTGGATTTGCCCCTAGTTATCTTCATCTCTGTTTCACCCTCAGCCCACTGTAATAACTTACTCTCAGGGCCAAAGATAACTCAATTCTGGTCCACAGAGAGCCGCTGAGAGTGTGAGCAAGGAACGGCGAGAGACCATGAGGAAGAGAGGAGAAAAGCATATGTTAGGTCTCCGAGGCAAAACTGCATCTAAATCAAAAGGCCCCTCTATCACCGCCTTCAAGGATATGAAATCTGACAAGAAACATAAATTTGTTTTAATGTTTTGAATTATTTTCTTTGTGAAATTTGTTGCTGTTGTGTAACGTCAAGCAGTGTTCCACGCTGTCGGCAGCAGCAGCATCATCACTTCCTGTCTACCACAGGGACGTCCACCATTGAGGGGTAGGGGAGAGTGAAAGGTTGGAAATATCATAACCAGGTCTGTTTCTCTACAACACATTTACAGAGACTATGTTTTAACACTGCAGCATAGCTGAACATTATTTTCAACCTTCCGCCCCCACCCTCGTTGGGGAGGGGGTTCATTGGCCTGTTATTTTTATTGTGGCAGTGCAAAATGAAACCGTTGGCTCCAGCAGGCTCAAACCCGGCCTGTATGGAGGCAAAAATCAATACGGCAATAACACAGCAGACTTATCAGGGGCTCACTTCTTCTCAGAGGTCACAGAGGAGCAACTGCATTTAAGTGGGGAATTCAATTGTGAAACATAGTTTGGGACAAGCTCTGCTGGATATCTGATTAGGGATGAAACACAGAGCTAAATGTTACAACCCAAACATATAAAGGCTGGAAAATATGAACTTTCTCACAGTCCCCACAAAACGTTTCATGCTGCAGCTTCAGAGCAACAGGCAACTTTGACCTTTTTGGCCTGCATCAGGTATACTTTGAACAGCTACAATAGTCAGCGCTGCTATAACCAGATTTGTGTTATTCAGAAGCAGTGAACCTCCTCCTCATTTACACCCAGCTTCACCAGAAGCTGGTCAGCTAGCAGCCGGCCCTGTGGCCCTGACAGTCCTGCTGTTTCAGCTCAACAGAATGTGGCTCTGAGGACCACTTGATTCAAGGCATGTTTGTATTTGCTGGAGCAAATTGCTTTGCAGAGATTTGCTTTGCACAGCCCTCTGAATGTCTTTTAATCAAGTTGAGATCTGGACTTTGAATGGGCCACTGAAACACACTGGTTCTTTTTATGCTTTCTGCTTCTGAGTACCAGTAAGGATGTCAAGATAAGGTGATTAAAGATGAATTCAGAGGCATAGGAGGCCTTAAAGAGAAATCAAGATGTTAACTGATAACAGCAAAGCTGCTCTCATTTACTCTTTTTAAACCTTGATATAAACACACACAGCTTACTGTTACCAGTAATGCTAAATACGTGCTAACTGCGTTTCTAACAGATGCTGGAGACAGTTTCAAACCCTGATCATTGTCTTTGTGTAAAAGTAACAGCTAAAACCAGTTTTGCCTGGCTCTCTCACACACAGTGTGACGTCACCTCTGCTGCTGAGATAAACTATGAAACATTGTCAGTCTTCTTACTTCAGTTCATAAAGAGAATGCAGAGTCTGCAGAGGAAACATTTCGAAACGCGTCTCATCCCTTCTAAACACCACCCGGGTATTTGTTCCCTTCTCTGTGCTGTGATAAATGGACAACATGGAACATGCTAACTGAGGCCTGCAGAGTAAGACATGGAGCTCTGGGAGCACTGCACTGTTTGGCCTTGGGGTGAATTTCCAAACCCAGGAAGATTGGCAACTCTCCTGTTTCCACTGGTCAATAATATTCCACTCTGTAAAACGATGAACCTCAAACTGGTTGGAAATGATTTGATGACTCTTCCTAGATTGATGAGCAGCAGCAGTTGCTGGTCCTCTGTGGTCACACTCACTACAGACTGATGAATCGGGTACCTGTGATGAGCAGAGCCTGGCTGCTACATTTACTCTGCGCTCCAATGGAAGGACTGAGGCTGGAGTTCATTTTAGCCAAGACTATGTTAATGAATGATAATGAAAGAACAAGCAGAAAAACTACTAATGACAGCAAAACTGTGAAGAAGTGTGCCACAGTAGAGTTCAATGAGGAGCTGAAAGGAAGCACACAAGGTAACAATGATGTCACAGCAGACTGCAGGCCTCTACAGCTGCTGCTGTGTTCAGGCTCAGAAGGTTTCTGCTGGCCCTAAACAAGACCAAGTTCGATTACATGGAAAAGAAGAGCCACAGAGAGGTGAAGACTAAGCTCCACCTGGAGCAAAGTTAAAGATGATTGCAGAACAGAAAATGAAAACCTTACAAAATCAGAGGACATTCCATAATACTTGTAACTCAAGAGTTATGAGTGACTAATTCACTTAAAAATAAACGAGCCCTTTCTTTGAACCTTTGAGAAACATATTTTATAGTAAAGTGGGGGCAGAGGCCTGAGGGGAGGGGGGCACACAGTTAGTCCTTGAGACCAGCACCTCTCCACTGCGTCTGCAGCTTTTAGTTGTGGCAGGTTTCTGAGAAACTGGCGAGACAGGGATGAAAAGAGGGGAGGAGGCCATCTCCCTGTCACTACCAAAATACACCCCCAGTGGGAGTATACTGGGCAGGATCCCAGCAGGACAGGAAATGATTCTGGGGAGATTCAGAGAGCAATGTTTGACGAGGAGGAGGGCAGCACAGAGGGGCCGGGGGTCAGGATGGAGTTGGTCCTGCAGCTATGCCTGAATGCCAGCGTTGATGCCGACAGCTGGTCGGAGGAGAAGTTCTGCTTCTGGGGCAACACTACAGCTCTGGCTCAATGAGCTCCACACACTGTTTGCTTAGGGACATGTGCTCAGACTGCTACAATCAAATACGCTGCCATGAACGCATGCAACTCCATGATTAGGCATGATCATAACTGAAAATATAGGGTTAGGGTTGTTTTGACAAAGACCAAAAACAGGGTAGCCTTCCCTTCCACTTCACATTTATGCTCTATTCTATCTTGGTCTATCCTATAATATTCAAGCAAAATACATCCAAGACTGTGGTTGCAACATGACAACACACAAAAACCTGTAAAAATGAGACATTTCCTGCATATCACTTCATACAACATTTCCCTATGATTGTTATTATGACACAGGTGTACATGAGAATGGCACTCACCTCAAATTCTGCATGTTTATGAATATCTTCAGCCCGCTGCCTGCTCAGGATGAACTCGGCCTCATTGGCGACACGAACCAAATGGTCTTTCATTGTGTGGCTGAGAAGTCTGGTGAGGAGAGGAAATGGTCATCAGTAAAACAGTGAAAGAACACGTCACTCTCCAAACGTTTAGGAAGGCAAGAAGGATGGCAATCACGAGAGTTACTGGTGAAAAATCTATAATATCTTGAGCATCAGAGTATTTCCAACAGCTTTATTTCCTGATACGAGCAGAACAAGCAGCGGGGTAACATCCATGAAATGCTCAGACAGAAGCGTGCAGAATTAGCAGAAAATCTCATTTGGAAACAAAAGCAAAGCAGCCTTGGCCCGGCGTGCAGCTGCTAATTGATTTGTTAATGATATGCATCTGACAAGAGGGGGGATCTCTGCCGTGTTACTACATATGTAGTCTAGCTCCCCCCTCCCCTTAGCGGTGTTGATGAGACCCGCATGTGATGTGTGCACACGTTAGTGTGCAGGTCAAAGAAACTCTCCACAGGTCAGAGCTGAGCAAAGTGGAACAATAACAGAGCAGAGGACAGGGAGGAGAGCTGGAGGGCAGACTGGATTTGGTGGGGGGGTTCAGCAGCTAGAGGACGACTGTAACCTAAGCCTGCTGTTTCAGCACCATGCAGCAGGGGAGCAGGGGCACCGGGGCCCCTTCACCTCCATAACCTGCGTGGCAGCACTCAGGCCTCTCCATCAATAACCCAACAACTGACGACCTTTACGGTGCTCGGAGCTGCTGCTCGCACATGTGGATGCTGTCTGAAGCTGGACTAATTTTTCAAAGATACTAATAAAATACTTTGAAACTAAAACGATTTATGACAATCTGTTCTGGATACGTGTCCAGGCAGGACGGCTACTTCTCTTCGTCTCCGCCAGTGATCGTGTCTCTTGTGTCTAAGATTGAGTTTCTCGACCTTATTTCAAGCTTGGACTTGAGCATTTCTGCAGTTTGCAGGCCTCACGATGTTCTGTAACTACATTTACACAGAAAGGTTCTTGGAGATACAAAGATGTGACTAAAAATGACCAAAAAAAAAAAAAAAAAAAAAAAAAAAAAAAAAAAAAAAATCAAAAAAAAAAAATCATGTCCTTCCTGACAGGGCTCCACTGGTTTTGACCTTTTGGCATTGTGGCTCATCATTGGTGACAAGGACACTTCTTCAGTCTTTTATCCCAGAGCCATCAGTCAACTTTCAGGAGCCACATGATATTTTGAGATTACTGTAATAGGAATATGAATCAAAGACCAAAGAGACTAAATATAAGACCCAGCTTCCAGCTGATTCATAACCTTTGTAGATCTAAATCATTTGTTGGACTTTAGGCTTTTATGAACTGAGCCACCAAGAAATGGCCAAAAAGAATCACTTAGGGAAATATTATACTATACTATAAAGTAACTCTGTAACAAAAAAGCTAATCGTATCAGAACTTTTTCCCCATAACCGAGCAACACTAAATGTTCTGCTTTTCAGCAGCTTGTTGACTGTCTACAGTACACAAAACAGAAAAAATAGCTGGCTGTACCACTGTAATTTATATCGATAACCAAGTGTTGCAATGGTTTTTAAACTTATAAACACAAAGGAAAACATCATAATAAAAAATAACACAGGTAAAATAATTTAGGCCGGATGTATACATCAGAGAAACTTTGAAGTTCAGATTCAAACCGAAAGCAACTTTCTGGTTTAATGATTTCTTAAGAACCTAATAAAAGAGCACAACTATGAAACCAAAATGTTGCTTTAAAGGATAAAGATAAAGATTGTTGGTCATGTGTGAATTTAAGCTTGAATACTAGGAATAGCAGATTTTTAACAACATTCACCTTTAAGGTAAGGAACAGGGACCAGTAATTACTATCTAAAATGGGATAACAGCAAACCTTTTACAGTAAATTACAGCCTCTCTTTGGTCCTGTTAATCTAGTTAGATTAAAGAGGGATTAGGATGTGGCTCAGTGGCAGAAAGGGAGTCGTTGATAAAGCAGAAACTGACGAGAAGTCTGTAGACCGAGCAGAAACGAAGAGGGAGGGAAGGAGGATTATTTACTGGAAAAGGATGGAAAAATCATGATGCTAGAGACAAATAACAAAAGACATTTAGACAGAAGAAATGATTACAAATAGATAAAGTGTGAGAAAGAAAGGCATGACGTGACAGATGGACGGTCAGAAATCAGGAGTGATTTCCCCTGGTGTCACAGATGATCCAGCAATCAGAGCTCCTGTCACCTTCCGCCTAACCTCTCTCCTTTTCCCAAATCCCTGTGGGACGAGCAGGTATTGAATGGAGCCTTGAACTCACAGGTCCTCCATCCTCACTCTCACTCCTAAAACCTCTGCTCTCTCAGATCATTGATTGTTGGCCAGAGCCCTGAACAGCCACACCATCACAGGCAAGCCCAGGGGACCACTGGGGCCCTGAGGAGACTGGGATGTGATCTCCACCAGCCATGGAGAAATCAGGACGAGACCAGGGAGAAGATAACGAGGTGCTGCTCCAGAAGAGAAGGAAAGGGGAAAAGGCTGGGAGTAGGTGACCTACCTGCCTTCGTTGACCAACTCAATAAAGGCCAGTCCTGCATTCTTCTGGATGGAGTTCTGCCATTCCTGCAAGTCAACAAAACCACCATAAATACCAGGAGGAAAACAAAAACATCACCTCAGCGTTTGCTTCTCTTGACTCAATGTGGGACAAGTTTGTAGGTTCAAAGCCTTGCTGCGGGGCACTATGATAGAGGGCAGCCCAGCGCCATCATTGTTTGGTTAAATGATGCTGGCTCCAGTGCTGTTGTCCTTTTTAGAGTCACTTCCCTGAGCAACTGCCTCAGAGAAGTGACTCGTTTTCATGATGCACTGGTGCCCTGAATGTAGACCATCCTACTGCCGTCTCTGCAGCATCTGCACTGCATTATGGGAAGTCAACTCTAACCTCCAGCTTAGGGTAGTTTATAGTACTACACTTTTTACAATTGAAAACAGCTTCCTGCTTCTATTTCACACCCAGAAACAAAACAGCTAAACCTCTGAATATCAAATTATTATTGCCATATAGATTAAATAGTCATAAAAATCATGCATTATTTTCTGATATCTGTGTTACACTCTATTTACAGTTCTAAGTCCTGGCAGACTTAGATGCAAAATTATTTTCACTCAAACTATAAGTTTGTTCTTATTGAGTCAAAAGTATTTATACTGTTCTCCCTCATCAGTAGAAAAGTCTTAATTAGCTTCACAGCAGCCACATCCTTCTGATAACAGCTGAGCAGCGATTTGACTTTAATGACAAGCTTCTCATCTTTCAGGTTGGAAGGTCTCCTTGCCATCACCCTCATCTTTAGCTCCCTCCACAGAGTCTCCATTGGTTTCAAGCCGGAACTCTGGGTAGGCCACTCCAAAGTACTATTACTTCCAGTCATGAGAGACATGTTGGCTAAATTAAACAGTTACTTTAAAGCTAAATCAACCAGGGGCGTGAAGAATTGTTTCTATTGTCAAACTGCATATTTCTTCATATTTCTTTCTTCACATGTTTTTCAGAATAGTCAAGTTTATTAGTATGGCACATTTCTTCAACAAGACAGTTCAAAGTTCTTCATATGATAAAAACACAACACAGTAATAAATTATGAAACAGTAACACATTACATTTTGTCAAATTCCATCATCAAAATAATCAAGAATCATCAAATATATTGATCAATGTTCCAGTGTTCCAGTTATTAATCAAAGGCAGCTCTAAACAGGTGGATTTTTAGCCTTGATTTAAAGGAACTCAGTGTTTCAGCTATTTTGCAGTTTTCTGGAAGTTTGTTCCAGATTAGAGGAGCATAGAAGGTGAAGGCTGCTTCTTCATGTTTGGTTCTGGGGATGCAGAGTAGACCAGAACCAGAAGACCAAGGTGGTCTGGAACGTTGATCCAGCAACGACATCGTCTGATATTTAAAAAAATGCTATTGTAATTAGGTGGTGGATCTATTGCTGATATATTGTGCTTCTGGAGGCATTGCTGTAAAGTCAGTGACTAGTTTAACCAACTGGCATTGTATCATCAACTGGCTTTAATGTCGCTATATCATTAGTTAGGTTAGGATCAGACTGGACTGCATGTTCTTGGATGTAAATGTGCCTATGATTTGATTGTACCAGACTGACTTTTATTTAACTTGGATTGATTTGGATTCAATGTACCTGGTGAAGAACTGGACCTGTTTGTCCTGTCATGTGTGATGAGACGACAGTTGTTCTAATT
This sequence comes from Anableps anableps, assembly GCA_014839685.1. Lineage (NCBI taxonomy): Eukaryota > Metazoa > Chordata > Actinopteri > Cyprinodontiformes > Anablepidae > Anableps > Anableps anableps. The sequence continues at coordinate 286,918 of CM026065.1, forward strand.
TGGTGCTATATAAATAAAAAATGATCTTAACCTAACAAATTAATCACTTGGAATGTTGCAAAATAGGGAAAAAACAAGGTGAACCAAACCAAAAGCTGTGACTCCAAGACTGTAGATTTCATAAACTAATTACCATTTAAATTAAAAGGTATATATTGCTAATATCTTGAGAAAGTCAGGCCATAGAAAGTATGACAGGGAGCCAAGATGCACCATCAGGCTGAGAAAAAAAGTCCCCATCTGGATTTAACAAAGCAAATGGGAATGCGCCTCAGCAACGTTATGAACCCGAAGAATGAGCAGGTTATTCCATTAATGGAGGTTTTCTTCCCTGATGACAATGCCAGGATTCATCGGGCTCAAGCTGTGAACAAGTGGTTCAGGAAGCAGCAGACATCATGGACTTTAACCCCACTGAGAATCTTTGGGATATTCTGGAGAAGGCTTTGGCACAGTGGTCGGACTCTCCCATCATCAATAGAAGATGTTGGTGAAAAATTAACACAACACCAGATGGAAATGAATCTGGTGATGACGTAGGAGTTAAATCGAAGAAGTGCCACAGTGAAACAAAGCTAAAGGCGGTCCAAGGGAAAACTAAAGTGTGTGAGCTTTTTTTTGGCCCGGCAGTGCATCTCTCAGTGGAATTTAGTAAGACTTCAACAAACAATTCAACACGCAGCTAAAGCAGAATGCTTCTTATTTTAAAGAGACTTTTCTCTCACCACAAGTCAGTGACATAAATTCAAAATCAAAGTACCAAGCGCTTCAATCACCAAATGTACGGACATCAGTGAGCATGCCGCTGAAGGCGAGTGAAAGTCATGTTAAAAACACATTTATCACAAGTAAGCCTCACAAATTTCTCTGACTACCGTTATGGTTCAAGGTGTCAGTCTAAACAACCCGACCACAGCCGAGCACAACTAAATCCTGGGCTGGGAAGGGGACAAAGAGAGGGGAAACTGGGCGGTCACCGTCTCTCTCGTGTTCTGTTCAATATTTCAGCACCTTGAACGCAAGCGTCAAAAGAATAATAAAGCAACAAGGTCAGGGGTCCTGTCTGAACCTCAAAGCACTTTCCCCCTCTTCCTCTCAGGGGACATGGAGAAATATGGGCAAAATATTTCAGCTTGGAGACAAAAACTACAAAGCCACATAAATTAGAACCTCAACCACTAAATAGAAGTTTTTAAAGTGTTCAGCTCTTCTGAAAATGAGAACTTTTCACAGACATATTTGACATTTTTTATTTTGGTTACAAAACATTTAGGTGGAGGAAACGGTGAAGGAAGCAATGTATCTGAGAATGAATGATTTAAACTGAGCTGTCATCTCCCGAGCTGATAGAGGAAACTGGGTGTTTATGTAGAGACTAGCTCGTCAGTAAACCTAGAGAGCCCAAAGGGAGGAGGATATCAGCGCTATGAGAAACAAGGAAAGATCCACTTACAAAAATTTCCTTAGACCCTTCCAAACATATTTGTACATGTGTGACACATTTAGAAGAAACCATATAGCTTTTCCCTCCTCAGCACAACAAGTACAGAACCATCAAAAGCAATCAACAGCTGAAGCCAAGGGAAGCATTCCTCCAAACGTTCTGCTCACCATCACTCTGGAAGCAACTGGACGTCCCACAAAAAACACTACACTTAACCTCAGTTCAGAACCGCTTTCTGTCCTGCACGACCATATTGGCATTGACCGTGTTTACAACACTTTCCAAATAAAGAAGGCACAGAGGGAATAGAAGTCTGGGCTTGAGAGACTGGAGACAGGGAACCAGTGTGGACGACTGGCAGAAGCTGTTGTGGAGGAAGCGTTTGAGAGCAGCTGTGGGGCTTTAGCTCAACCATCGATATTAACCATAAGCATAACCCAGGGGGAGTGAGCTCGTTCTACCCCAGGCCAGACTTGGTGAGCCGGCTCTCAAATAAACACTAGGAAGAGAGGCAGTAAATAAAGTTGAAACCTGTGGAGAAATTCCACAGATGCATCAATCAGTGTTGCTCTGTTAGAGCAACACTGATTTCAGGTGAGAACTGTTGAATGGACTCTAAAGTCTCAGTTGTGTTTTAATTCAACATTTAAAGACAACAAATCAGGTTATAGGTTGCACCATAGATTAAAATCAAGGAGAAGATGAGGCAGCTAGAGAAAGTATTGACAACACACACACACACACACACGTCGAGATGCAAGTGTTTGTTAGATACATCCTTCCGCTGATGTTTTTCCCAAAAAGTATATCAAATACAAAAAAGAACTACATTTTCAGTGTCTGACCTGCTGATCACCAGTCGAAGTCAATACTGGGAAAAATGGCAAACTAAAGGTGGGATCAAAAACAAATGTTTCCTTAAGGTGCTGATGTAGGATACACAGGATCATATTTAAACAAACCTTCAAAAAAAAAAACAAAAAAACAAAAAAAAACAAAAAACAAACAAAAAAAAAAAAACGTAAACTGACAGGATTAGCTCTGAACTAGGTCTGAAGAAAAGCAGAAGGGTCATTGGCATTTAGTGCACACTGGCAGAGGTGATAGCAAGACTAATGGTGTCATTATGGGCTGAAGAACGTCTCCTCCAGTTGAATTAAAAACAAGCAATGACCCTGATCTCAGGGATATCTCCCGTTGACAAAACCAAACGGGGACAGGTCGATGATAGGATATTGGATTTTGGGCGGCCTGGTCAGCCATGTTGCAGCTTTTATGGCTGCGATAGGGGCTATGACCACAGTGCTCCTGATGAGAGGATACAAGCAGCCATTGGTGACCTCTCACCTTTAACCTGACCTTCAAACACCAAATAGGAACAGGGAGTGTGCTTTTCCTTCATCCTGACAGAAATGTTGAGAAAGCTCCTGTGGCTAGTGTTGCTGCTTTTCTTTTGACCTTTAGTTGCATGTGATGACGTGGACGACTCCAAGTCTGACTGTTCGTGTAAATGCCCGTTGACATCTGAAGTCAATACGACAGCTCTGTTTGGTCTGCCTTCCATAATGATGGCATTGAGTCTAAACACACATGCCATGGACTTCCGTCATTACAGCTGATTATCCATAATCAACATCTAAATATACCACTTGCACTGGTGAGAAAACACAGACCTCCCGAGCAAAATCGCCTTTCAAACATCGGCCTCACCACAACACAAGGAAAACATTTTCCAAAACCAGAGAAAGATATGTCCCTTCTCTCCCGAAATAACAAATAAGTCAGCTGTGCTTTTTGGTGGCATCACTCATAATCACAAGTATTTGTTGATTTGAAAGGCTAGGGGAGTGCAGCTTTGGACGGGACCCTAATGTGACAATGAAGCCCAGGCAGAATGGAAAATGGTGAGAACTACCCATGTTTTTCATTTTTCAAGGAACTTCCATGGATACTGCTCCAGTGGCTAGAAATATTTCAAGTTCTCACAAATTTTGCCACTTTGGATTGGAGCTTTGTTTTCTTAAAATATTTCATGAACAGCAATATAATTCAGACAAGCCCTGGACAAATGAAAAAGACAGAAGCAGAATCACTGCCAGCATAATAGATATATTCTTGCTCTTCTTTCCTTGACTGATTAATACAGAAGCTTAGTAGTCTGGAATATAAGAGGCTGTGTGTGAATAACAACACCAGAGGCTCTTCTCAACAGGCCACATGTGCGTGTTCACATGCTTAAATGAAAACAGACAGTCATGTTGGTGTTTGCGTGCTTAAATTCACAACTGAAGGAATATTTACTGATGTGCAAATATTTACTCAGCCGGGTCTCCGAGAGCTTCATGGACTCACACTGTCAGGACTAAACCAACAAAGGCCGAAAGCTTCCATATTCCAAACACACAAACCAGAAACGTGCAAGAATAGTTCAATAAAAACTGGCTCCATGCAGAAGCAGTGAGTGTATACAGGACGTTTCATATGTGGTGTTAATTCAGTTTCATGGCAGTGGATCATAATGGTGTGAGAAGAAAAATAAATGCAGCTGTTCAAGTTTGAAATCCACTCGAGATTGAACTGATGATCACCTCGTCCAGAAATGTCATTTTAAGGCCCTTAAATGCAGCAACGCAAGGCAGCCGTTACATAATGGAGATGCATCGTGAAGGAGATATTGCCGAAAACAATAACTGCAGCCAGCAACAAGGAGCACCACAAAATCTTGAATAAATGAACAATATTAGGCTGTATTACATCTGGAGTAAGACACTGCTGTTAGCGTGATGCTAACAGTGCTACTCACTAGTATTAGTTGGTAAAGAAACATCATACTCTTTTTCTAAAACTATTTTTATTGAGCCATTTGTTACTCTTAATCTCTCACTATGTAATGTTGCCTCTGGTCTTGAATACAGAAGAACCAGTCATGGCAGAAAGTTTTATTAAATTAGTGTTACTTGCCAATGTTGTTGGAGGAGAAGGAGGATGGAGCAGCTTTTTCAGACCATTTTACCAACATTATACCTTCAATAAAGTCAGAGGTGACAGCAGCAGCTTAGCTTTTATTCCTACATCCCTCATTTCAAGCCTTTTTTTCTTACACGATCATCCCCAAGATTTCTTCACAATGCTTAACATAAGAAATGTTGAAATTCCACCATAAATCTGGGAAAACCCATCCAGGCTTGTTGGGGTTTTTTGTTAAAACAGCAGGACGACAGACAGTGGAAAGCAAGGGGAAAACTTTAGAGTACATTCCAACGTCTCATAGCTGTGAGGCTGTCGGGTACGAAAACATCACGTTAACGGTGCTTGTCAGGAGGAGAGGTCTCTGTTGGGGAAACTTCATTTGGCTGAAACACAATTATATGTTACGTATAAATAACCGGCTGTTCATGCCACTTGAAGCCGGCTCGCAGGAAAGCCGACTGGGAGCCAAATTAAAAGCCACCACAATATTTTTAGGAGTCTTCTGTCTGATTTTCTCCTCTCAGCTAGAGTCCGCTTCCTGTCAGGAAGCCCCCTTGACCCCCCCAGTGCCCCCTCTGCGGCTGCATAGTTGCACGCGACGGGGAGTCTTTAGGATTAAGTGCCAGTTGGTGTTTGCCATGTTTTCTCTGCTTCTCAGCGGAGAGTATATTTTCAAAAGAATATGCAGCGTTACAGAGCGACCATGTTGGACGCAGAGCAGCATGACGCAGATGTAAAGGGGGGCATGGGGGTTTGAACGGCTCTTTGATTTCCACTCATCTTGAACCTTGTGAGGCTGTTTAACTGCACTGTGGGATGTTGGGCTGACTGAAAGGAAAATAACCAAGAAAGTATTTGTCGCCCAGTTTCATCACATTCCTCACGTCTCTCATCTCTCCCAGGTTTTTATTGAAACTGTGATACAAGAAAAATTTCCACCAACAGCTATGTCTGGATAAAGAAGTCAGTCTCAGTATTAATATACACAGCTAGCCTGGTGGAAATGTACTACTGAACTTGTTCTTTGTCTCTCTTACTCTGAAGTTTTCTGGCCATCAGTTGGTTCCCTTGGTCGACCCATCAGGCTATTGATCGTATAGGGACTGATGAGCACTTGACCTGTCCCCCGACCATAGGGGGGAGGGGAGGTTTAAACGTCCTTCCCTTCACCACTCTCTCCTTCTATAACCTGGAGGTCAGCAGGTCAAGGGTCAGGAGAAGCCAAGTGTTTTGGGAAGTCGAGTCTTTCTCCCTACTGACTAAAACGCAGAGGTGCCCATCTGTGAAACAAGTTAACTTTGGTGAATCTAGCTGGGAACATATGATACAAGCAGTCCATGGATCAGCTGGGTTAAAGGATTATCTGCAAGCTTGGTCACAGCAACAGACTAACTGTACTTTATGGAAATATGGAAGTTGGAAAGAAACCAGCAGCTGATAGTGGTGCGTCTCTGCAGCCCAGATTCCTTTAAGAATATGAATTACAGATCCTCACAACAGTAGTAACGCACTTTGATCTTTTTCACTTCATTTTATTAGGAAGTTTATTTTTATATTTTATTGATGTGATTGATCGCGCATTATGTTCAAGCCCGTTTACTGTGATTTCCCCAAATAAAACCCAGAGTTACCTTCTAAAGTCACCTAATCAGTAATCCAGCTACCTGTGTGTCATTTAATGTCAGTATAAACTCAGCTGTTCTCTACAGAACCTCCGAGACCGGAACAACCAGCATCATGAAGACCAAGGAACCCAGCAGCAGATCAGGGAGGACCATGCAGACCCCTTACTGCTGCTGTCAGGGGTCTGCACGTCCAGCTTCTGTCCTGCAGCTTTTAGATTCATCCCTGCTGCGGCAACAACACACGAATCAAACAGCCGAGTTACTCACCAATAAAACTCAGTGATGTTTGTGGCTATAATGTGAAAAAGGTAAATTAATAGTTTGGTAAAACTTTGATCTGCAAATGATCCATCCTGCAAGGAGAGAATGGCAAGACAGGAGACTATTTACTGCATTCATGTTCAACAACCAGATCATCATTTTACCGCAGGACACACTGTAGGTTAATAACTCATCTTTAATCTCATGGCCTTCTATTGCTTTTAAAGACCAGTTAGTTCTGCCCACGTTTTTAACCCACTGGTTTATATTCAACAGTGTAGTTTTAAAGCGACAAAAAGATAAACCAGTGTTTAGTGACAGTCCTCTGTCCACTCCTGCATAAGAAAATTAAGATAAGAAATATGAATAGGAGGAAAACCTCTGGTTATGTTACAAAAAAATACTTTTTGATTGTCGTTTTGCAAAAGGATCAGGAACAAAATTCAGCAGCATTTCTCCCCCCAACCCTCTGTTCCTTCCACTCTGCGTACAGCACGCATCTCTGATAAATGGCAGAAGGATGGATGGGCTGACACAGAGGCCGGACAATAACGGCTGATCTACAGGACACAAATGCGGCTACTGAGAAGATTTATGGGCCACTGCACATCGAACACTATCCGGTATCCAATGAGATAATTTCTCAAAACTCTGGAGGGATGGCAGCAGTGGAACTCCACTCTCCTGTCCCACCATAGTGCTGATTAATCACATGTACTGAGCAGAAGCTGGTCCTGGGAGTGCACCCAAGAAACAGGAGAGCTGCCATAAAAACGACCAGAAGAGCAGCAGCGCCAAACAGGGACAAAACTGAGAGAATGTTTCTATAAAAGCAAGAAAATCATTTGATGTGGAAAAGATGACAAACTGTCTCTGCTGTGATCACAAAAAAAAAAAAAAAAAAAAAAAAAAAATCTCTGAAATCTCTTGTCATATTTCATTTTGTAATGCATTTAATTTCTTTTGACCTGAAAACACGCTGTGTAATTTTAAATGACCATTCTGGGGTAACAAGATAAGAAAAACGTACATATGCCAGCTCCTTACTCGTCTTATTTCCAGGAGTTTGTTTTCAATGTCAAGAAGTATTCCCTGTTTCAAACAGGACATAAAGCTAAACAAAGGATTTCTTCAGTAGTGATGCACCAATAAAACTGGCCACTGGTCAAGATCGGTTTTCTCTTGATGGCTTGGATTAGCAATCTGCAAGTCTCAATTAGTACGAGAGTCCATTTCTTTCCTGTTTAAGAACTGCTTCAGTGAAAACTAGCTTTTATCAGACATCAACAAACAGCATGTCCTAAGATGCACAGGTTTGTTTAGAGTTTAGTAAAAAGCAGATAAACGTTTGGGAATTAACAGAGATTATCTTGAAGTCCTTTGATTTTCAATCTCATCTCTAGAATATATTCTGCTGCAGTTTATTTTGTAAATGGACAGACTTCATGTAGCGCTTTTCTCGTCACATGCAGAGATATACAGGTTGGTAGGAAACCTGAGGTGACGTGCCTTGCCCAGGAGCACAGCAACTTTAGGACTGCAAGACGACTACTCGACCCAGTGTGACACTTTCACCACAAAGTAAGAAACTTTGTGCTCGTATATTGTGAAGGTGGGAATCTTTGAGGTGTATGCGAACAAACAGGCCAGGATCCCATCTGTTTACTGTCCATGATCAGCAAACATGTGAAGCTGCTTTTACTGATGCAAACGTTAAACATTTGCATCTCGTAACGGCTGCTCTACAGATACAAGAGCGAGTCTGAAAACAAACTGGTTGATCATCCCCAGCTGACTTAAAACCCACATTCATACACTTGCATCACTAGCAGCTGTTAGGTTTTTTTTTAGGGAAAAACTGAGATCTATAGTTTAGATCTCCCAAACAAACAAAAAAAAATAATAAAATAAATAAAATAAAAAAAGCTAGGACTTGATCATCACATTCACAGCAGGCGGTTAAACTCCTGTCATGTTTAGGAACTTCTGGGACATTTTATGAAAGATTGAAAAACTGAACATCCATTTAGCTTTAAAATGAAGCCCAGTGCTTCCCTTCTTTACACTACTCTATAAGAAGTACAGTTTGAGATCATTAATCCTCCACCAGGATCAATATTACAGAGGAGAAGAAGGCAGCAAGCCACCCCAACACTTAATGTCTGTTTAAAATGGCCCTTTAATTAGGAGTGCCGTTGTACTCGCCTCGGTCTGAAGCACCATCAAACAGCGGTTTAGATCCCCCCCTCAATGCCAGGCTGATGTGGCTGCCAATGTAACTTTCATAGGATCTCTGATTAAAAACTGCTCTGCAGTCCCCAGCCTCTTGACCTCTCACCCTGCCTCCACTCCATCTCTGAGCTCGGGAAATTAATTAACATCTCCAAGAGACGGTGTTGTGATCACATCTCTGATGAAGGTGTGTGTTGGGGGGCGGTGGGGATAAAGAATTGGTCAAAATCCCCTCCATCTACTTCATTCAGCAGTTGGGCAGGAAAGAGTCACAGGATGGCCACAGAGGCACTTCCTGCGTGAGAATTGAGTATTTCCTGTGCCGGAGGGCCCGAGAAACTTCACTAAATAACACCATCAATCATGGTAGGAACTCACTCTCACTGGCTCACAGGGAGAACAAACACACAAATAATTATACATTGTAATTTAGCCTGGAGCAAAGTCTGTCCCGGTTTCCCTCGTTTCCCTGGTGGGAAGCAGCAGATCATTCCCATCTTTCCCTGCCCCTCCTCACCTCCCTTTACACAACAATAAAATTACATTTGCATTAGCTGTGCGAGAATTTGGTTGGATGATTTATTGAAGCAATCAACACTGCACTGGCCAATCCCTGGCCATCTCACTTAAAAAGATTGTGTGTGTGTGTGTGCGTGTGTAGCTGGGAGCTTTGGGGAGAAGGAAGGAATAGCTTGGGCCATGAACCAAAAGGGGGAAGTGAGGCATGGGCTGTGCAGCGGAGCAATCACTGAGATTCTGCCTTTGATTAGATTAGCATTAAACAACACCATGACAGATATGACAAATAGGTGCATTAGTGGCTGTCATTCTCCTCTCTCTGCTTTGCTGTCTAGCTTTCAGTCCTGCCATTTCTTCGTCTCTGGACATTACGAGGCTCACATTCCCCCTCCGAGTCCCACTCGCCCCAGTTCTCAAGGCCAGTGACATCCAAACAGATGTGTAATCTGGCTGCATTACCTTTCTGTGGAAGAAGCAAAATGAGTAATGGGAATCCAACAACATATGGGGAGTTAGAACGGGGAAGGAAAGAAAAGATGGGGGCATTTGTTTTGTTAGGAAATCAACCCAATAAAAAAAGCAGAGTACATTAAAAAGATATGCTTTTGTATTTTTTGTAAAACCTCAATTTAAAACCACAGAAAACAGTGATTCCTGAGTAAAGTAATCCACCCCTCGTTAGATGAACTGCATCGTTTCTGGTTCACTTCTAGCAGTCATGCCTGGTGACCAGCAGACCTGGACAATCAAAGAACTTGAATAGAACCTAGCTGACAGGATGAAGTAGGCTAAAAGATCTCAGAAAGCAACACACTATGTAATACTACAAAGAACATAGTTTGACTTGTGATTTTACTGGTCTGTACTCTGATGCGGTGTAATAACCTTATGTCCGTCCCTCATAAACGAATGTTCCTGTTTTGTTTGTTACGTGTTTTTTTTTTTTGCTTGAAAAATCGGGACATCGAGGCTGATACTTTGTAACCACTGGTTGACATGGATGTGCACGGGGTATTGCAGGGGACTGAAACTCTAGTCCTCCACTGTCCTGTAACTCCTCCGTCAGACCTGGATCCAATGAGCGGTTGATGACCAGGCCTTGGTCAAACTGGCTGACAGGCCAACGAGCTGCTTCAGCTGCTTGGTTCTGGTGTGTTGGTGCTGGGATGCATCCGAAGGTTGCAGGACAGCGGCACTAGAGGACTGGAACTGATGAGCCCTGGTGTATTGATTAATGAATCTCAATAAAAAGTGGAAACAAGCCCACACTGTCTAATGGCCTGATCTAAATTAATTCAAGAGACGATGAGAAGAAAAATCATTTTCATCAATGAATCTGGAAACAGTTACAAAGCCATTTGTGGGTTCTGGGATTCCACTGGCTCACAGTAAGAACCTCTGTCCACAAATGGGGGAAACAGAGCAGTGGGGAAGGACGAGTCCCAGAACAACATCTAAGGGACTGCAGGTCTTACTTGCATCAGTTAAGGTCAGAGATCATGATTCAACATTAAGAACCAGACTGGATAAAAACTGCTCCAAGGCTCCTCATGTTTTCCCAAACCAGCTGGATGATCCTCGAGACTCTTGGAGAAAAGATTCTGTCGACTGACGAGACAGAAGGGGAAGTGTTCGGAAGGTGTTGGGTCCGTTTCATACAGCATTTCAGAAAAGCATCCTACATCTAGTCAAACATGGTTTCTGGCTTCAGGACCTGAACCACCACTAACTTTTTCCCACAGGGCCAGGCTGATTTAATAAACTGTGCTTTTCCTTAAGAAAATCATCAATGGAAAGTCTTGATCTTATCTTTGTCTGATATTAACATTTGTTTTATTGTTTAAAACCTGCAAGTGTGACAAAAATCCCCAAAACAGAATAAATCTGGAAGGGAGGGGACACATGTTTTACCAACACTGTATGCCGGTGAAACTAAATGATGATGAATTAAGACGCTTTCTGGGGTGAATGAAACTGAAACATAACACAGACTAGGTTTCAGCTTCCATCCAGCAGCAGCCCTTTGTGTCTTTGCATCTCTTGATGGAAATCAGCCATCCCAGAGTGATCCATCGACAACCCTAATCATTGATCTGTCCACATCTGCTTATGATCCCTGAATTAGTATTCATGAATCCTGCAGCAGCTAAATAAACTTGGCACCAAAAACACCCACAAGACAGAGAAGAAAGAGGCAATCAATGCAAAGCACCATCAAATCTACATCAGCCCTCCTCATCGGTTTGGGCAGGGCCACGAGGGCCAGCGACAGGGTCAAAGGTGACACGGACAGGTCGGCCACTCTTGACCCCTCTGACGATATTTGCAGCTGAAGATGCTGCTTGGGATTCTGGGATCCGACTGTAGGCGCAAGAGGCGGGATGGAGGAGCCAGAAGGATTCACCGTCCTCCAGCTGAGCTGACAAATCAGGAGATAAACATGCTACACTTGCCTGAGAACAAAGCAGCATGACAAGCTCCACCACCGAGCTGCTGGACTTCATGCACACCAGACCTGGAGAGAAACAAAGGTCAGAAGGTCAGACAGCAATACAATGCGTTTGTACAGCCACTGTTATATACTAATAATTGACTCTATGACTTTATTCATTTATTAGCACCACTTCTTTTTGGAAATCCTTTGCAACAAATGACTGAGGACTTTTTTAAGTGGGTGCAGGAGTTTGAATTTATTGTAGATTTTCTTTAATTCTAACCAATTTCTATATTCATACAGCCCAGTGATTTCTGGCTGAATTTCTCTATCTGAATGCTTGGCTACTCTTTCTGTCAGGATTCCTGACAGATAGCTTACTTCAACCGGGTTCTTCCGAGCATGGACCAGAAGCGGTTTCAGGTTCTGTTTGAAACTATTGGTTTCAGATAAATCTGAATCTTTTTCAGGGACTCCACCCTGGGTATTCAGAGCCAACAAATATATCCTTTATTTGTAGCAGAGAGAAACCAGTAGCAGCCAACATGGACCCAGCTCACAGGCCTCTGTGATTCTGGCCCAGTGAGAATTAGAGAAAATCCACCACAAATGATGAAGTGTGGGTCCAACAACTGTTTTTAACAATCAGTTCAGCTGTGTGATTTATAGTCATTCCTCGGAAGAAAATATGGTTCAAATCAATTAGTGAAAGACCCAAATGACTATGACCGTCATATCCTCGATGAGAGCTAGTGGCTTCCTGGGGACACTGACTAATCCCCGCCCCAGCAGACAGGGATTATCTAACCTCGTGCCATCTGCAAGGCTGCGGGTAGTATTGATGGGTCTAATGAGTCGACATGATGTTACTGTAAACCAATACATATTTGGGCCTTGTATTACAGGCTTGACTTGACCAACATATGTTCCCATTGATCCCTAATAGCAAGCCCAAGGCTTTAAAGGGCAGGGGAGCCAGAGGAGGGAGCGGACGCTCAGAATACCACAGAAGCCTTTGGTGTTTTTTGCTTCTCTGCAAATGACACATCATGGACTATCATATTAAAACGCGCGCGCACACACACGTACACACACCTTCCAACACATTTTTCCACCCTCCCTCACAAAACTATCAATCAACTTTCCATTTTGTTTGGTGGCAGCAGACATCCCAAACACTGCTATTAGTGGCCTGACCTCTGACCTGGCCCCCTGGAAACCATCAGCACCAACACCCAGCTCATTGTCCTATGCAGCTCATCACCGCATTGGATTAAAAGTCTGGGAGTGTTATTGAATTGAGATGAGCAGCAGCAGCAGCACTGCATCAATGAGTCCTGAAACAACGCTGTGACTCATCTCCATAATGATGTGGAGGTCGTACTCACTGGTGCCCTCGATAAGCAGCTCCTGTCCGTGGCTTCCCAGCAGGGTCCGAGACAGAAATGGGGCGAAGTCCACAAAGATCTCCCTCAGCAGAGGAGCGGCCTTTTCCAGCGCGTGCTCCAGACGCTCCGAGATACTGAAATAATTCCAACCGGAAACAAAGAGACAGAGTAGAATTAAAGGATCTTCATCTCTAATAGAAATAAGGGAGAGCTCACAAAACATTTCAAACTATCAGCAACAATACCTGCTTTTAATAAGGCCAAACATCCAATCAGCTCAAAGACAATGATCAGAAGATATGCATAAAAATCTAAGTATGCTTATGAGTGTAAACAGCTGATAGTCCATGTGCGTGCATGGACAAGGAGGGGGGACAAAAACAAGATGAATCACCTCATATTGGGGGCTGTGTTCTGGGTCACAGGGGAGAGTGGGGGGACAGATGGCAGGCTAGAGCTGGCTGGAACCTGGCCGCCTGCTGCAGGGAGAAACCAAAGAACTCTGTTATTAGTCTGGTTGTTGGACAAAAACACACACACACACAAGCAAATGGCAAAAAAACATGTTACATTCAGCTTCTGAAATAAGTATGGTGTTGAGGGGAGATGCACAGAGAAAGTGGCTGCTAACCAGAATCGGCCCATTTTCAGCTCGGCTGTCTGAGAGCAGGTATGGCTGGCCGGAATCATGGAAACCCTACCTTTTTTCAACCAGTAAACGCAGCAGACTAAATGGGTTCAGCTAACATGTCAGAGGAAGCCACCAAAGCTGTATGACGCTGTTGAAGAGCGAAGGATTTTCTTTGACACGTCTACAGCTTGTTTGAGCTGGAAGGTGGAGCAAGACTTTCAGCAGGTAACAGGAAGTCTAAATAAAGCAAAACTGCTCTTTCTGACCCTTTTCAGCCTCCATCGGTCATAGAATGGAAAGGCTGGCAGCCTTTTTAAAATCTCAAAGTTAAGGTAAAGATCTACTCTTTCTAGAATTTACACACACAGTCTCAAGCTTTAGTAATGCTAGCTGCGCTACCCTTGCGAACTGTGCTAGGTGGAAATAAAATGCAAACCACAGTTGAACATGCTCACTTGTGTATAAATAAATTAATAACCCTGTTTACAGCAGATGTTTCACCACACAGCTGAGCAATATCCCCTCTGCTCTTATTAATGATCACGCAGGGCAGGAACACCAGGAAAATGTGTCCTTAATGCCTTTTGTAAATATTCAGAAATAACAGTTCTTAAAGCAGTTTTGAAATCAACCAAAAATCAGAACTGGCAGGTCACAATATTACAAAATCTGGAGATTGAAAAATGCTGCTGAATTCTGATCGGTGCATCTCTAGATTTAAATTTAAATGTAGAAAATACAGACATGTATTCCTTAAAGGATCATTTAGTTGAGTCATTTTTGGATTGAGATGGAGAACAATATGTTCAGATCGTTATTAAAAAATAAAAAAAACTAAAAACATTTTGTTCTCAATTTAACTTTGAGTTTTGTTTTTTTTTTTTTTTTTGTTTTTTTTTAGCTTAAAGCACAACAAAACAAATGCATTCATAAAAAATACATATATTATGCTAGTGTTGTTTTTGAACGCTATGGGGATTTTTTTCCATCATTTTCCCCTCATTAAATCATTCCAAAGCAATTCCTCTGGGCTGTTTGACCGTTTCATTATCCAACTAAAAGGTGCTTTATGACTTAATTCTGGCGACAGAAGCAAATGAGCTACAAAGTCTGTATGTGATTGATCTGGCAGTAAATTCTCTTCTCTGTGCCTCATAAATAAGCTAATGCCCAGCTGAATATGGAGGGGTGTGTGTGTGGGTGGGGGTGGGGGGGTGTTCCTCTGGTGTTTTTCCAGCCAGGACAGTCTCTGAGCAGGGATAACTCTTCAAGCCTGACACACAGTGTAATGTGCCCTGGAATGTGAGTGCAGGGTGTGTATGGGAGGTGTTAAACAGCGCCATGTGGACCTGGTGGGAGCATCCCTCTCCAGCTGAAGTGGCTCCTTAAAACAAATGACCGTCTCCATTAATCCTCCCACCGCCCCATTAAAACATACACTCAGAAGAAAGGCCGACCGACTCCCAGCACCTCATGGTCACAGCTACATTTAGCATCGTCTAGAAGTAGAAACAACTCCATGAAGTCTGTTTGTGGACTTGGCTTAATTTCCTTTTTAATGAAGCACAAGCATAAAATGATGATGATTTTCTATACGACTGTCAAACCAGCTTACGATTTTTCTGCATGTTTAAGGCCATATCTCATCATTTTTACAAAATCTACCTTCTCAGTTCTCCTCATGCTTGGAGATCATGACACTTGTATTCATTGTCATGTCCTGATATCAAGAATATGTAAAAAAGCGTGAAAGAAAGAAAAAGGGAGCTCTTGGCAGCTGAGAATGCAACTGAAGGGCTCTGATGATGATGATGAATAGAGAAGGCCAAACATGAGCATCAATGTGGAACACACTGTCCAAGCAAGGCAAACAGAGTTGGGTCAGTGGTGATGTATGATGATCTCTGTGGTCAGAACTCTTAACCCGAATTACTAGAAATTTGCGTGGAAACCGGTTGCCTTAAACCATTCTAGTTTTGACACACTGATGAAATTAAACAGGTTTGGTTGAGTTAACTTAAAGCTGCAGTACGATGTAGCAAACACATTTAGCAGTCTTTACTAAAACTGATTAGTTCACATAAATTTCTACCTAGTAGTATAAAATTATCATTTTAAGCTAAACTTATGTAGCCATATAAAGCAAATAATTAAGGTATTAATGATATTCTCCCATTTAATTATTTTGATCTTCAAATTGTGTTGAATCTAACTATTTGTACAGAAGAGAAAAAATTGAGAGAAGCATAAACCATCAAGGTACTTCACAAACACTAATGCAGAGGACTTAACCGCATTGATTCCATGACTGACATGTATTAGAATATAGTACCTAAGCATCAGCGGGGTTCAAGGTTGTCGCCATGCAACGCACATGTTGCACTTCAGGAAGTGATTCTTTGAAACAGACCTTTCACTCATGCTTTCAGTTTGATAGTTGAGGATTGTTAACTCTGTTGCTGATTTTGCAGGCAGGGCTTCGGTCAAAAAGCACGCAGGAGATTAGTATATTTTAAACTGTTTACTGTTGTTCTACAAGCGTTAGCTCTACAGCAATGCATTCTGGGTATAGTATAAATGTAATTTGCTGCACCACTTCAGAAACAACATCCTTAGTTATCTCTACTTAACGAGGTCATGACACTATATTTTAGTAGAAGCGTACAATCAACTAATTTTATTTAGCAATGGGACACCATTTTTACCAAACATAAAAAAACAAGTAATGATTACTAAAAAGTTGAATTACAATTAACATCTGGGTTAAGAGTGTGTCTAAGTGCTATTGCTTGGAAACTTAACAAACCAGCACCCTACCAGGGATTCAACACAAACCAACATTCATTTCTGCTCTGGGTCAGATCAGCATTTCTATTCTAATGCTCAGTCCTTTCAGTTCTTCAGTCAACAGAATACTTTAAACACTTCTGCAGTGTTTAAAGTGTTTCTTCCTCCATGGTTAGCTTAGCCACACTACAGTGATGTAGCTATCAAAACACCATTCTGGAGACACCGTCTGTCACACCACTCATACCATAGGAGCTACTGATAGTTTGTACATAAAAAAATTTTTTAAAAATCATGTCATGCTCATGCTCGACATGTGGTTGTCAGAAGAGAAGCAAACTTCCTCCAACAGGAAACTCAGCATGTTTTTAGATGTTCCAAGACTCAAACAGAAGACTAGAAGATATCCTGCCTTTCCATTTGCTGCTCCTGTGATCTGGAACGCTTTGCTTTTTCACATTAGAACGGCTCAAAGCTCAGATTCTAAGGCGCAGAAAACTCACTTCACTCTGCTGGAGCTTGACATCTATTTTATCTTTGACATTTTATATCTATCTTATTTGTCCTACATCTACTATTTTTTATCAGTTTATTACATCATCAGCTCTATTTACTCCCACTGTGCTTTTTATTGTTTTATGAAACGATGGGGTAAATCAAATTGGCACTGTGGCGCTGCTCTGGAGACTTCAGCAACGTTAGAATCAGCTAGCAGGTGGATCTCTTGGTGAGATCTTTAAGATGAACATAGAGTAAAATGATGGCGATTGTCCAAGCATTTTGCCAATATCTGGAGCTCTTCTACCATGGAGCTGCTAATCCTGGTCAGTAACTGGAAACCAGCTCAGCTCACGTTGGTTCTGGTGCTGGGAGAGATGGTCTTGGATATTGAAGGCAGCGTGGAGCTGGAAGAACTGAGGGCAGCAGTTATCTGGAGGTAACAATCACACTAAAAGCTTTGGCTTCACAAGGACATGCCCATTGAGGAATCAAGCCAATCTGACCAAAGGACGAATTTCAATGACAATTTAACATCAACAGTGTGTAAAACGTAAAACTTTCTCTCTGCCTGCTTTAGCTGATGTGGTGTTACTACATATATATTCATATTCTAACCCCACAGCTCATGATTTTAGTTTTGGTCTCCTTTAAACTGGTCAAAGTGTGTCGAGGCAGACTTCACTGCTGCCTCCCTCAAACACAAACCAACTCCTTCCAGATAAACAGTCGTTTTAAACATCTGAAGGGCGTGCAGAAAGTGCTGACATTTCATGTCACTTGAACTAAATAAAGGATACACATTTCACAAATCAGTATTTTATGTTATTTAAGCAATACCTCGTTGAGGTGCAGACCACTTCCCAGCTGTAATCGCTCCTCTATTAAACACTATGTCCTAAAACATGACAGGACTGGGGACAGAATGTCAAAATCAACTAATTTACCTTCTCTTTTCAGA
Source organism: Anableps anableps (assembly GCA_014839685.1). NCBI lineage: Eukaryota > Metazoa > Chordata > Actinopteri > Cyprinodontiformes > Anablepidae > Anableps > Anableps anableps. Next base: position 304,668 of record CM026065.1, read on the forward strand.
ACCAAAGATCTTTTTTTAATAATGCATACATGTTGCATCTAGTTTCATAAAACGTATTACGATTCATAGCAAATAGTTTCATTCTGTTCTCTCCAAACTAGACAGTATTATATTTTAACACAATATTACTGAACAAGGCAGTATGGGGAGTCGAGTCTAAACGATTGTTGACTTTTTCTCGTCCAAACAATGACTTGGATCGATCCTCACTGAAACACTGCCCTTCACACTGCTACAGCAGGATATTTGTGCAGAAACTTACAAACTCCAGCGTCCACAGAGGGATTCTGGGAGGCGTCGCCTGAAGACACCACAGCGACACCGTCGACTGGTGTCCCAGCAGAGGCTGAAGCAGCAGTGGAGGTCTGGGCAGAGGTGGAAGACACTTGAGACGACAACGCGCCGGCTTTCTTTGGTGCAACGACGACACTTCTGCAGAGAGAAGACATTTATCATTCCTTTATTGTTACCCTGGAAGAACGACTGGGAGAAAATGCTGAGCGCGACTCTACAGAGGAAGCCTTACAACACCGATCCACAGTAAGAGGGCTTCAGCACCAACACAGTTCATTGTTCTTTTAAAAATGAGATGAGAAATCCTCCTTTATCAACTTTTCTCTTAAAAAACTGCACCTGCAGAAATCTGAATTAAGACGACAACTGAAGAAATCCTCCAGTTTGGCTTAAAAATATTTGGAAACTGTTATTTCCATTAAATATTTGATATCCCCTTTAAGTATCCAAGCTTTCACCTTGATTTGACAGCTTATAAAAGACTAATAATAATAATAATAATAATAATAATAATAATAATAATAAACAGAATTAAACAACTCTAGGAAGAGTCCTGCTGGTTCCAGATTTCTTCCATCTACCAATGATGGAAGCCACTGAGCTCACTGGGACCTTCAGAGCAGAAGAAATGTTTCTGGATCTTTCCTCAGGTTTCTGCCTCAAGACAACCCTGTTTCTGAGGTCTACAGACAATTCCTTTGGTAACAGAAGCAATAAAACTGGTCATTGTTTGGCTAGTTGAGCATCTGGAAAATCAGCATTTGTGCGTTCGATTCTAGTCTAAAAATGGCTGAAAAAAAAAAAGAGCCCTTTCTAATGAAAGCCATCAGTCTGATCTTGTTCTGAGAACTGAAGGCTGTTGCATGAGAGAACCTGAAGATCTCACAACGGTGTGCAGCACTGCCTCCAAAGGACAGTAGAAACTGGCTCTAACCAGAACGGGAGGAGAAGCACATCAGAGTCTCTGGTCTGAGAAACAGACGCCTCACAGGTCATCAACTGGCAGCTTCATTAAATCAAAACCCCAGTCCCAACGTCAGCAGCGAAGAGGCGGCTCCAGGACGCCAGCCGCCGCCGGCAGGGCAGCAAAGAGAACGCCATGTCTGAGACACTGCAACAACAGGAAAAGATTAAGATGGGCAAACGAACCCCAACGCTGGGCAGAGGAAGACTGGAAAAAGATGTTATAGACAGATGAATCTAGGTTTGAGGTGTCTGGATCACAACGACGACATTTTGAGAGACGCAGAACAAATGAAAAGATGCTAGAGGAGAGCCTGGCGCCATCTGTCAACCATGGTGAAGGAAGGGCGGGAGTGGGAGATTTGTTCAGGGTCAAAGGGGTACTGAATAAGGAAGGCTATCACTCCACTTGGCAACACCATGCCACGCCCTGTGGACAGCGCTTGATTGGAGCCAGTTTTGTCTGACAACAAGACAGTGACCCAAAGCATGGCTCCAAACCACGGAGCAACTATTTAGGGGAGAAGCAGTCAGCTGTCTTCTGTCTAGAATGGCGTGGCCATCAGAATCACCAGTTCTCAACCTGCTGAGCTGCTGTGGGAGCAGCTTGACTGGATGGTGTGGAAGAAGTGTCCATTAAGCCACTCCAACCTGTAGGAGGTGCTTCAGGAAGCGGGGGGAGGGGGGAGGTTTCCTCTGATTTTCTCAACAAACTGAGAAAATCAGTTTCAGTTTTCAGAACGCCAAAGGTCTACAAGCCTCTAATTGCTGCAAATGGAGCTTTCTTTGATCAAAGCCAAGTTTGAAGAACATTATTATTATTTCAGGAACAAATCATCAGTTCTCACCTTGTCAATGTCTTCAGTGTATTTTCTATTCATTTTGCAACTCATCTGATTATTAAAAAGTGAGCGGTTATTTTTGAGAAAACAGGACATTTTTTGGGTGACCTCTCTCTTGAACCATTTTAATACTCGAGTTTTGGTCTTCAGTATGAAATATTGCAGAGTTCACAATGATTGCTATTGTTATTGATGTGTTCTAAGTTGTTAAACAGCTCCTTGTTATCTTTTCTTACTTGTACAGTTTATTAACCAGAAACCCAGGAATTTTTTTTATGTTGACAGTTTTTATTTTGGGAGAATACACCAAACTCTGGATGTAGCCATTCAAGTTTGAACCATTTTGATTAAAATTTAATGAAAAGTCAACGTTAATGAAAGTTTTAAATCATAAACTTAAGCAGTAAAAAAAAAAAAAAAAAAAACTTTAAAAAGGAGCTGGTTTTGTTATTCATCCAATCATTTTAATTTAGATTGGGCTTTTTAAAATAAAATACACTACGGTAGCTGTTAAAAAAAAACAAAACACATTTTAGGGTTTTGAGTTTTAGTTTTGTATGAATCTGGCATTTTTGAAATGTTTTGGTTTTTGCAATTGTATCCATTTTAGCTTCGTCTTTGTTTAATGGATATTGACAGAGAAATCTTGGTTTTGTACATGTGAGCCTTAGTTTAAGTCATTCTGTAAAATGCTAAATCATTTTTACATAAAACTCCAGAATTAAGAGAGTTTGTTTTATTTTAAGCATTTTTCAATAAAGTTCAATTTAAATTCAATTCAATAATCCTTGATTTCTCCCAAAGGGAAATTAAATGTTGTCATAAATCATGTCATCCAAGTCTCTTCAAACAGTTATTGTGGATGGTAATGCTATGGGCAGGAAGGATCTCCAGTAGCAGTCAGTCTTGCAGCGATTCTGAAGAGACCTCTGACTGAAGACTGGTGCTGTATCACAGTCTCATGACTATCCTGACCAGCCAGCAGCTCAATATCCGGGCAGCAGAGACGATAATCTACAGTAACATGTCCTGGATGACACCAGCAGCTCTGCTAATCCACCTCCTTTGCTTTTGCTGCTCCGCTTTAAATCTCTGTCTGGCCGTATGGTCAGAAAGCTGAGCAGAGACGTTGGAGTCGGGGATATGATTGTTGTTCATCATGATGGATGGGAGAGATGGTCTCTGCTCTCTGGTCCTGCTCTGCTTCCATGAAGCCTCCTTTTCAACTCCTCTGGGATTTGGGGTCATAGTTCAGGGATTATTTGATCTTTTGAGATGCTAATCAGCTGCTCCCAGTTGTAAAAACAACATCCTGTTGCCACGGTTACTCATCATAATTGTCCAAAAATTAAAAGGTCTGAGCAAAAATCCTTCCAGCTGCACAGCATCCAAACCAGAGGGAATATGACCCAAAACTCACTGGATCCATTTTGGCATGGCTGACCCAACGGAAAGTTGGGTCAGGTGATGTACGCAGCAATTAGAATACGTTAAAGTCAATTGGGCCTCACAGATTTCTGGTGATTCCCTTCGACTGCGTCTCCGACCGTCCGACCAAGACAGACCTGCGGTCTCTTCTTGTCAGAGCTATGCAGCAATTTGATGGGAATGTCATGAGTGAGACAGGAAGTGAGACACCGTGGCAAAGTACAGCACATCTACTTTGGGGGAAAGTAAAATATTTCACTCCTAAAAAAAGTTGTGTACTTTCCCATAGTAGGAGCTAAGAAGTAGAGAAAAACATGCAAGAGTGAAACGGTGACCTTGTACGAGCAGCTTTAAGTTTCCTGACGGACCAGCTTGTGTTTCCGGCACGTATTCTCCTGTGAATACTCGCTCTCACGAGTCCTTTGGGGCGTTGACAGACCGTCAAGTAGGAGCCTGTGTGTCTGGTAAAAATCTGAGTGGAGCGTGAAAAATTGGACGCAACGGTGTGATTCGCACCTAACTGTCCAAACTACAATGCCTTAAGCCAAACAACTAGAAACTAAAGTCCAGAAGAAGAACAAATCAGAAGTAACGTAACAGAACTGCGCCAACATGCTGCCACCATGAGAGGTGCTATTCTAGGAGAAAAAATTATTTACTATAATAGTAATAGTATATTATAATAGTATAATATATATACTTTAATATATTCAAGGTTATTAGATTAAATTATATTATTCCCACCTCTTATTTAATTCCCATATCTATAGCTTGATTTAATAGGAGGTGGGATTAAATCAATGGCTACTTTATCTGGTCTATTTTGTCTAAATGCTGTCTTCAAGTCTGATCTTGCTTTCTGTGACTTGTTCATATAAAAAAAAAAAAAAAAAAAAAAAAAAAAAAAAAACCTGTTATCTGAGTAGACATGCTTGAAAAAAAAACAAAAAACACTGCTTTATACCGATGCCTCCACCTGTCTGTGAATTTGAGAAAAGCAAGTTTATTCCTCCAGTTTATATGATGTCATAGAGATTGAATCTGTAACATGGCTGTGTCACTAATTCCATAATGGATTTTTGCCTGAATATTTCAAATTAGCCACATTACAGACATGGTTTGGTAAAATTAGTGGAAGTGCAGGGAGAGGGAGAGTTCCAACTCTGCAACATCTACAATTTGTTTCGCAACATTTGATCATCTTCAGGTAGAAAATCTTGGCAAATCCTTTTCAGGTAACAAATAGCTAATTGCAAAAATCAAAGCATGCTTGGGCTATAATTTGTACAAAAGAGAAAAACAACTATCTGCCGGAGATCAAAACTGTGCATGCGTTATCTTGTAGGAGTAATTCAGTCTATTAAGGTTATGCTGTAGAGCAAAAAGAAGTGTGGTCCTCAGAGGGACGTAGTGTGAGCAAGCGGAGTTTCATTCCCATCTGACGAGCAGAAGATGGGAGGAGAGCAGCATTTAGATAAGCTGTCAGTTTGGAGCAGCACTCTGACAGACCACTGGTCATATCAAAGGGAGTCTGGTCCTGCTTATCAGTGCTGACACAGTGAAAGCAGGCTCTAATCACAGACTACTGCTAGCTCTCAGAAACACAACCCAACACAGGCTCACCAAGATATGCAAGCACACCAATCTGAAGACAAAAGTGGAAGCAGGATCACACAGAAGAGCTGGCAACTGTGTTTCCTGGGTCCAGTGCATGTGTGCATCCTTCTGTGCACATGCAATACCATATTTGCATCGTTGGTTCCTGTGGTGCAGACAGAACCCTGGCTGCATTATCAAAGACTGGGCTCAGTCTGATTTAGGGTGGATTAACTAACAGGTACCATGCATGTTTTTCAGCTGAAAACACACCACAGACGCAGCATGCTTGGGTTTCCATGCACACACAAGCAAATAAGGAAACAAAATGAAATCAATATTTATATCCTGTAGTAGTGGACATAAAAGTGACTGCGAGTGAAGCGGACGGGGGTATCAGGGAGCAGGGGCTGTGTTGACATGAGGCACCCTGGCTGTTAACAGTAGCAGAGAAAAACCAGGGACATGGAGCGCTACTCGTGTCTGGAGGTTGGAAATATGGCAGCGAAAGTGCTCAGAAATACACAAGCACACCCGTGGACATGCAAGCAAGTGTAGCAGTGAGTCTGCTCATGGACAGGCTGGTCATGTGTTCGGCCTTCTATCTGCACCGTAGCAAAGGCCCAGTGAATTATTCAGCAGGTCATTAGCCACACTTATCAAGAGAGCGCCGGCCCAGTCGATTAATCAGCCGTGAGCGGCTCCACTCAAGCCGCAAACAGAAGCCCAGAGCGAAGCAGCTGGGACTGAATTATTTAAAGCCCTCAGCACAGAGAGCATAACAGCAGTCAGCGCTCGCTCACATGCCACTAATCTCTGTTATTTCAGCTCAATGTGTGACTGAGAAGCAAAACGTCTTTAGAGTGCATGGAGGTAAATACTGTTCTGCACATTTACTGCACACCGATGAGGGATTTTATTACACCATCATTTTAATCCTTCTTTAACGCCGTTCTATGCACATAAAGGTTGGAAGGTTACGCAATGACTGCAGGCACACCAACTGTTGCCCATCAATTTCCAGTTAACTCATTTAAACTTCACAACAAAAGAGTCATTGTTTTTGCAGCAGTAGAAATAACTGTTGCTTCTACTCGTTTCATAAAAACAATCACGTTTTTTTTTTTGTTTTTTTTTTAATATATATTTTTCTGTGTCTCATGAAGCGTTTCAGTCCCAAGCAGCCCGTGTCCGCAGCAGATATTAGGGCTGGGTATTGTTGTGAACACCACAATTTGACTCGATTTTGATTCGATTCGATATTGCTTTAAATGTTTCGATATTGATTTCATAACAAGTAGTACACAAATAATTCATTAGAGTCCCTGTGGATAATTTTAGGATATTTACTTTATTGCCCGTATAAACAGAAATGGTATACATTACCATAAAAATATCTGAAAAAAACTGTAGTACAATAACACTAGTGCTGAATAGAGTACTGTATGAAACTTAAAGTGTATGTAAACGTAAATAACTCTCATGGAAACTGATAATCACATAATTTTTGAATCATCATTTTTAAGCATATTTGAACAATATTGCCATTCTGAGTCACACTCCTCACCTGTAGGTGGTGGTAATGCACATAAATAGCTGTTTGCCAACCGCCAATAACCTCAAGAAGAAGACGAGACCAGCGTTTATGTGACCCCGAGCGGATGTCGCGCTGCTCCGAGCTGCCAGGTCCGACCGTGGGGTCACTCTGCGCTGAGCTGATAGGTGTTTGTTGGCTGCCTGGGGCCAAAGACATGGCACCAGGTGCTCAAGTAGCTCATCCAAGTTGCTGCTATCCAGTGCTGCTCTTGGCAGAAAGTGTAGGAAATGTAGGAAGTGGTACGCTGGAGCACGAAATCTCAAACGTGCGCACGGCTCTCAAAAGTCTTGCTGAGCATGGCGCGAACCCGCTGGCCAGGGGATCTAATCCATTCACGATACTGAACTGGAAATAAATTAATTGCAATGCATTGATGAATCGATATTTTTACGCACCTCTACCAGATATAAAAGCTGAAACTTGCTCAACCCAAAAAGCCAAAAGAACACGCAACACTGAAACATGTGAAAGCTCTATAGTTTGTTTGTTGTACGTAAGCTTTTCTTTTTTAGCATTACAATTTCTTTGTTCACCATCAGTAATCCACGGACAACACAACTCATCTTCACATCAGGTCGCACACACATGCCGAGTCTGTTATCAGGAATGCAAACAAGTGCACCATGTATATGCTAGTGTCTAACACTTGCATATTCTGCTGAACCATCCCAGTCGAAATCCCAGACATGTACAATGACATTGTTTAGTTCTGGATAGGATCAGCAAATATTTGCAGACTGGCTGTCATAACAGGGGCAGAGCTGAGAAATACATGGAGAAATGCAGCAGATCTCCACTAGTAAATAAATCAGGTAGGATACTTCACCCTCTGACCCAGGAGCAGTTATCTGCTAGATCCCTGCTTTTTTCATCCACTGGTCTCATAAATTCAGCCCTCTGGGCAAGCTGGAAGTTGCCATGTTTTGACAGGAGATGTCGATGTAGAATGTCGGCTGGTGTCGGTGGGAGACTTCCAGCTTGGTGGGAGATGCTGAGCAGTGATAGGATTATTACGACTACATGATGAACGCTGGAGTACTGTGTCAAACACTAAACGGTACGTGTTGGGAGAAGGACAGCTGTATACATGGGGGTCAAGTCCAGTTTTATTTTTTTGGATGGACGGTAACGATGTACATCTTTTTTAGGAAATAATTGGGCTTCGATATCTGTGGTTTTATTTTTTGTAATTGTCTGCGTATGTCTCTGGAAAGAGAATTTTCATCTGGTTAAATCAACAGGGGTTCTGCAGGTTTCACCCACTCAAATTTAAGACTTTTTAAGACCTTTATGAATGTAATTTAAGACCCATATCTCCACTGAAATGTACGAACTTCGTCCAGCTTGGCGATAAATTTGCACTTGCACAAAAAAAGCCAGCTAGCTTGTAAGCAAAGTTATGTTAGCAGCTAGTTAGAGGTAGCCTTAGCCGTCTCGAGTCACAGAACACAATAAAGATGTCTGAGGGGGACTCAAACTTTTGCCTGACAGAAAACTCTCAAGAGAAAAAAAAAAACAACAAAAAAAAACAATATACAAGATTAGGTAGTCCTGCCACAACTACATTTAAGACCAAGGATTAACCTATTTAAGGCCAACTTACATTTTTTGTAACGAATTTAAGACATGTTTTAGACAATTTAAGGCATTAATTATAGATGCATGAATTTAAAACTTTTTAAGGATGTGCAGACACCCTGATCAAGGTTCCAACCAAGGAATCCAGGGTGAAAAGCATCCATCTGGCTTCAGACTTTTCCAGAATAAACGAAAATCCAACCAGTTCGAGTTGTGACGATATGATGAAGCTGGGAGACTCAGGAATTGGAGTAAAAGACAGACATGAACTGTAGTGAAAGAATGAACCTGGGGTCAAAATGTACTGTTTATTAATACCGTCTCCCTTTAAAAACTAAATTAATTTGTTCTTGAAAATGAATTGAAATGACATGACGTAAAGCCATATTAAAGAGAAATTACAACATATTTCAATTCTAGGTTTTGACTATCAGGACAGAATTAGGTTTTGGTCTTTTCCAAACGTTTCCAAATATAAATTGAACTCTGCATAAAGAAAAACCACATTCTGCACCATTATTTATTAATGATGAAAAATGAAGTCAAAATGCAGAAGCTGTAGATGGTGAAGCTAAAGCTGGTCTCCTGTAGGGTTTTAGGGTCGTCTTCCATCACTCCTTGAGCCAGCATTGCTCTGGTTCATTGAGGATGGTGGTCATGCATTTATTATATGCAGGAGTCCGAGGGTCCCAGCACAGCATTTTAATCAGGTTGAGCTCTTTACTTTGACTAGGACACGACAACATCTCCATTCCTCTCAAATCCAGCTAAGCTGTAGATCTGCTCCTGTGTTTAGGATCATTGTTCCCTGTTAAATCCTATAGAGGCAGCGAGGGTGTACTTAGTTTTCCACACACCACTTTCACAGTTTTCACCGTGTTTTAGTCTACTAATTATAGCTATGGTGAACTGTGTTGTTCGTTAGAAACATCAGAGTTTAGATCGAAATGATTGTAGAACCTGGTGAAGACCAGATCAGATTTATTATGTGTTGAGAATTCGACCTTCAACATTGATAAAAGGTTTGACTTGTATGAAAGCTGCTCATTTAAAATGATTTTCAGCTCATTCCATATTTTTGGCCACATCCATCAGCCAATGCTTTGCGCCGTGTTAAATATCCTGAGAATGTCTAGATTAGTTCCCGTTGGTCCAACAACGTCCTCCTGGTTTGACAGTACCGTAAAAAGGGTTTAGCTCGTTGCAGCTGCATGCGCCGTACTCCAGCTGCATCACAACACACAACAGAGCCCTGCAGAGGATGGTGAGAGGAGCTGAATGGGTCACTAGTGTCCCTCACATCTGTCCACCAGCTGTTTCAGAGCTGCAGCAGACTCTTCACATCCTCTCCATGAACTCCTGGAACAAAACTAGAACCAGATTTGAATTTGAGTCCAGTCACTTTGGAGGCATCTAATTAGGACAAGTGGAATGTCAGCTAGTCCTGCCTACAGTGCAAATCTTTCAAAGACAAAGCAGCTTGTTGCACGAGTTTTTACATGGTTTCATGAAGCCTTCCTGCCCTACACCATACGTCTCTCTGCAGCCGCTTTGACACAATCTACTCATAGTCTGCTGTATGGAAACGAGCCTTTAGGACTCCAGCTAAATATATATTAGCAGAAGATCACTCAGAGCTCTTCTGGTTTGGTGATGGCCCAAAACTGATCAGATCTCACAAGAGTCAAAGAGGTCAAATGGGGGACAGGACTCCATAACAGATGTAATATATACATTTTATAAACATTTAAATAAATTAGCCAAGTACGGTGGAGCCAGTCACCACCTCGAGACATGCTTTTAAACATTACAGTTTAATGTGATCCTATCAGCCTATCACTGCATCAGCAATAAGCCTTTCCACATCACTGCAGCAATATTAATAACCCTTAAACTTTTTACATTCTGTAGCATTTCATCCACAAACTTGGATGTCATTTTTAATGGGATTTTATATGACTGAGCAACTCTCTAAGCACACACAACATGGGTGCAATGGAGTGGCTTAACTTAGACCATATTCGTGTGTTAGAATTAGGGATGCACGATAAAACTTTTTTTGAAACCGATATGATAAGCGATAGTTTTCTCATGATAAAGGTCGATGACCGATAATAACCGATAACAACATCTGGAAACAAGAAAGGCTAGTGAGCAAAAATGTAAGGCTGTGACATCAATACTCTAAACAAGACCAAAAACAGATGAGTCTTTAAAAGAAGTTGTAACATTTTCAAATACAAGAACTATTAAGTCAACATCTGCCAAAATATATCAACACAAACCATATCTCAAATGAACATCTATTTAAATCAGGTTCTTTATTTATTGATGTAAAAGAAAAAACAAGGTCTGGAGAATTGATCCAGTATCTAATTCACAGCGACCAGTAGGGGGCAGCATTCCGCTAAGCCAGCCTACAGCCTGCTATAAATGATTAGTAGAAGAAGCAGCTCCTGTCATTGACGTTGCTGTCAATCAAAGCAGGAGTTAATCTGGTGATGGAGTCATCCTTTTCTGGAAGACGCACATGAGAACAGTAGCGGCGGCAGCTCGGTGTGATAAACCGCGGCTCCGAGCGGCTAACGAGCCGAGAACAGCCCCCGTCTTCACCGAGGGGGGAGAGCTGGTCCTGAAGCGGCGTCAGTCCCATTATGAGGTCTTTAATCGCATCAGCCCTCGTTTCCTCTCGGGCTAATTTTCAGGTTTGGTCAAAAGCTTCAGCGGTGGGTCTGAGTCCCAATAGCTTCTTGAAGGCGGTCTTAGCGTCGTTAGCATCGCGGGCCTCAAGCGCTTTGAATCCTCCGTCAAAGCGATGCTTGTGTTTAAGGTGACTGGTCAACCTTGACGGGTTGAAGTCGCGCTGTTTTTCTCTTCGCGCAACTTTCAACATCTGTTGCATAAAACCAGCCCGTCGTCTTCCTCCGACACCGAAGCCTCGACGCTCTCAGTTTACCGACCAGCTGGGCTGCATTCATGCTGCTGGAAGTTCCCGGTTTGGGAGTCGTTCTCACCTTTTATGCTTATATTTCTGTTTGCGTGTAGCACCCTGAGGTAATAGATATACGATTTTGTTGAACTACTATTAAAATTATGACTCAGTTGTTTTCTGACATGAGGGAATTTTAAAATGATTGATTTCTAGTTAGTGTTGTTTTCTCCAACTCCGTTTGAACTCAGTGCAGGTCTCATGCAGCAGTGGGAGCGCTGGATTAAAAACAAAAAACACCAGTCACCCGCACCACCGAACATGTTGTCGGACCAGTAAGAATGACGTCATTTCTCGTTATCGGCCCGATAGTTATGGTGCACCCCTAGTTAGAATGGTCCAGTCAAAGTCCTAAAGCCAGTTGAGAATCAGTGGATGACATTAATCCAATCTAACTGAGCTGGAGTCGTTTTAAAATGAATTGGCAAAAAGTTTCTGGTAGATCTCCCCAAATAAAGAACTGATTCAGTGTGGATGAGTACAAATGCATGCCACACTTTTCAGTTATTAATATGTTGAAGAGCAGGAAACATTTTCCTTCTGTTTCACAATGATGCTCAACCCCGAGTTGGAGAATCACATAAAATCCCAAATCAACCCAAGTTTTGGGTTGTGATGTGAAAAACTGTGGAGAAAGTTGCTCCCTAAAGTGAAAGCATTCCTTGAATTCCCAGTCCTTTCATATACTGGGAGCTCTTCATGTGTATGCCAAAAGGCAGGACCATAAGAAACACATCAAGTCCTCAATATCTGAAAGACACCATCATCTCTGTGTGACCACAGGCTTTAAATGAAACTATTAATTATTATGGCGTATTAAGTTGCCGTGTTTGACTTTCCACGCTGCAGTACACACTACTGTCAACCTCGACTATTTAGTCATGAAATGGATATTTGAGACAGGAAGCTTTCATCTTTTCCCCACAGAAGAGCTAATGTTTGGTCTCTGCATGAAGAGGCTCCTGTAGACACGGGCCAAGCTGTTAGACTACGTTCTCCAGCTCTCCTGCCGTCCTCTCTTCCCACTGAGGGAGCTCAGCGGACAGGAGCCAGTCTAATCCCCCTGATATGAGGAGCGCCCTGAGACCTGACAAAGCATTCCTGAGATAAAGGCACGCCACGGCAGGACACGCCGTGGAATTCCCACAGTCGGAGGCCAGCAGACAGACTGCGTTTGAAAGGGAGGAAAATGTAGCAAGGTTTCCTCAGTACATGAAGACTTTGACTTGACACTCGTCTCCCCCTGTTCCCATATCTGTTTTCTTCGTCCCCCCCAAGCCGCTCTGTGCCGTGTGGAAGACGTTTGAGAATCAACGCTCCAAATGCAAACCAGACCGATAACCATCCTCTCTCACCTAGGTTCGTCTGTGACTTCAGTACCCCCACCGTCTTTGAAGCCTTACTCCTGACTGTCTCACTCCCCCCCACCCCCCCATAAGAGGTAAAGCAAGTGATACCTTCTTCCCCTAAGAAAAGGGGGAGACGCTGTTAGACAGGGCGAGACGAGGAGAGGAGATGAAAAATAGCTGTTAATGTCTCCTGTCTTGTCATCACAGAGAGGACTCCTGTTTTCCTGAGGCCAGGTTCTTTGTTGAGCGTTTTCTCCGGATGACGAGCTGCTCTGACAGACAGCAGGAACAAACCAAACAAAGCAAGCTAAAGGAAAGGCTCAAACTCCCCAGTTTTAACATCCACCAAGGCCTCCTCTAAGGACACCGAGCACAAACGTCTTCAAGGTCTGACTTTCAAAAGTCCCCTGCAGCTATGTTGGGATACATGACATCACACTGCTGACTGCAATGCTGGAGGATCACAAATCTTTATACCATTTGGGTTTAGAGAGACCCTCAAAGCTGTCAGCTCTCAACAATTCTCCCATTTATTCCATAGACACAAAGATGCAGCGCTGACAAGCTGAACTGTCTGACATGGAAATATGTCCAAGCAGCATTTTAACTTCCTCACCTATCGAATGAGCGAAACTGGAGCGATGATCGTCTGTCCAAGTCGCTCACAGGTCCCAGAAATGACAGGGGCAGCAGACTCGGGTCCACCATGATGTCTTCGGACGGCGCGCTCACCAGGCTGCGCAGGATGTCCTTCACATTCTTGGACTTTGAGTCAGCAGGGGGCGCTCCTCGGACCTCAGAGGACAGAGTGGACAGGGCTTCTGAGATGGCGTCTGGACCGCCGGAGGACGACAGGTCGGCCTCACTCGCCGCAGCTGACGTGTGGTCGTCGCCGATGCCTGAATCGTAGCGTCTCAGAGAGAAGCCGTTTTCCACCTCAGCTCCGGCGGAAACAGCCCCGCTGTCTGGAGACAGACAGAGAAGAGACGACGGGTCATTCACAGACGTGAGAAAACAGAGAAACAACAAAGAATCGTTCAGGTCTGACTTGGACACATAATGGCTCACGGGTAGGGATGGACCACACCATGTTTCCTTGTCCAAATACCCCAAAACCGGAATCTTTTTCATGAAATGCATCAACACTAAACCGTGCTAGTATACAAGCACATTATCCAGCAGCAACAGTTCTTTGATGCATGCAGGTTAGTGACCAGTGCTTTGATGCATAACTGGGATCATTTTGTAATTTCATCATGTTAAGTCCAAAATTATACTGCACATTTTCTCCTATGTTTTATAGTTAGACTAACAAAATAAAAAAAATCTGAATTGGCACGATAAAGAAAACGATCCCAGACAGGAAAAGCCTGATCGGTGCGACTCTAAACGGTTGAAAAATGCAGCGAGCCACACAATAGAAAGATTTCATTAATTTCAACTTCATCTGACTCCAATCAAACATCTCATTTTCTGGCAAAGATGAGAAAAGAACCTTTTATTGCGGGAGCATAGTACATTTATTGAGTGGGGGGTGAAAGTCCTGTACTGGTGTAGCGCCGTGTCCAGTCCAGAGGACCTTAAAGCGCTTCATGCTACTTTCAGTCATTCACCCATTCATTCACATGCTGATGGTGGTAGAGCTACTGGATTGTACATGAAAGCATGTGCACCCTGGTAGTACTGGAAGACTGTTGGTTTTGCATCTTGTGAACCATTTCTGTGTTGCTTATTATAATAATAATAATAATAATGACTTATTTTCAGCTTTCTGGATGAGGCCCCCAGTTTTTACTGAGGATGTCCTGCGATATCACACCAAAGCCTGGTGTTTCTATTGTCCTGGTGGCTTTTAGCAGAATCCACCTGTTTATGTTTGTGATGGTCGCACAAACAAGGCTTTTACCAGGCATACATGAGGAGGTGAGCAGCTGTTTTTCTCTTCTTCATTTCCTGACTCATGCTGAGAGAGATGGGCCTCTCATGGATGAGTTGATAAACATTTTGAGATAAGCTGGCCAACACATTTCAAGTGTTTTTAGAAGAATCTTGCCAACAAGGGTGACACTGGTGGTGGTTTCCTCACGCTGTATGTTTATCCTCACTGATACTCAAATTAAACACTGGATTTTGCAGAAACTGCTCCAACAGAATCAAATGCTTCTGCCAGAAAAGATTCCCCTTAGATCTTTCCCTTAACACGCTGTTGATGTGAGTTTTGCTTTGGACGCCTCTGAATACCTGTACTCCTGGAAGACTGGGAGCGGAGAGGGTGTTTTCTGTCATTGTGGGGCTCCAGGATGTCACGATACTTTGACACCATGAGGACTGAGATGAAGTAGACCACAGCAAGAGCCAGAAACTGAGCCTGCTTACTGTCCTCCTGGAACAAACACACACACACACTAAACCGTCTGTTCTCTGCAAAGCGTTGAAACTGAGAGGAGGGATGTCTTTACTGTACAACTCACGATATCTCTGAACACGACAGCCCTGAGGCGGTTAATGTCCATGTCCTGGAGGAGCCGGTCCAGATCTCTGACTGTGGACATCCCACCCGTCACCGCATCGACAGGACTCTGTATGTGCATGAAAATCAGTCCATTATAACACAAAATGTCTTATTACCTGCAACTGAACTGCAAAAGGTGCAGACACTACAGTAATCAGAGGGTCTACTGTCTCCATCCCTGAACAGCAGGTGTTGCAGGGTTAGGGAAGCCAGCCGTCCTATAGAGCCACTGCATTATAAATGAGCTCTAACACAGTTCAGGGAAAAGCAACATGGCTTTACTGGAAGTCACTGTATCAAATCAAAGAGGCAATGACAAAGAGCCTTGTCTAGTGTAACAAATAGCAAGGCGTCCAGTAATACAATAAGACATGAGCTAATGCAACAACAAGGACAAGCCTGCTAGGGGTTTATCACCAAGGACAGCAAAGGGACAAGAACTGGAGAGTAACAACTTCTACATTTTACATTCATTATTTCGTGATAAAAAATCAGAGCTGCACACAAGAATCAGCTCCACCGGGTCACAACAAGCATAACACTGTTCAGCAAGGAAGCTGTGACTGTGGGAAGAGGAGCTCAGAGTCAGCCTCCTGTAGTTTCTGAGAGATGAAGTCAAAAGAAGAGTAGGTGGTGTCCAGCAGAAACATGTCAACTGATGATTTTCTTCATAGGAGCTCCAACTCATTAGCTACAAAAGAAAAGTGCAACTTCACTGGATAACTGTGCCACTAATAATGGACTGAAAAAGATTTCCAGACCACCATGTTCTTTAACACCATTCTTTGAAGATCCGAGTCATTATTTCTTTGATCCTTCCTTTAATTTGACGCTGCAGACGCGGGACACAGCGGGACGTCCCGTCTGCTCTTAATACGAACCGCTGGTGACCGCTCACACAGGCAAGACTGGACTAGAACACTTCCAACACTGTAGCTTTAAGACCTCTAAAGGAGAAACTGAGTGACGTCAGGATCAGCAGGGCCCTCCTTCAGCAGAACCACAGATCAGAAATTAGGAACAAATATGTGATCAGTGCCTTCCTAATGAAAAACATCCTCCTGACAAAAGTAGAAGAATGATTTAGAAACTTGCCTGAGCAGATGCAGACTTGGCTGTTCCCACTGCGGTGCTGGGCATGACCGTGTAGCTCCTAGTTGGACCTTCTGCACCTTTAAACTGGGCCTGTTGGCACTCCAGACAGTTCCTCACTGCTATAGCACACACTGGGAGGGGAGGACAGAGGCATTATGGATATTACAAGTCATATACTAAATAAAATGACTGTCAGAAAACATGTTCAGTAATGTAGAAGTCTTTAGGTGAGTGTTGTGGTGGCGCACCAGAGGAGAGAGCAGCAGCTGAGAGAGACAGAAAGAGGAGAAAAAGTGGGGCCACGACAAGGTCGGCGCTCCAGCCAACTCTGGCAGCACCGCTCACTCTTCCCTGCTCCACCTCTCCTCCCAAGGTCACAGTGCAGGGGGGGGGGTCCCCTGAATCATATCCACTGCGTGCAACTCCCATAACAAATGACACTGCTGGCTGCACGCGTGCTGAGTAGGCAGCAAGACGCATCCTTCAGCACAAAGGGAAAAAAAAAATCTGGCTTCCCGACAACTTCAGGTGGGTTCAGAAGTGACACGGTTAACGTTTTGTAATTTAATGTAGCGCTCCTCCCTGGAGCCCCCGCCCAGCCCCCCTGCTGCGCTGCGCTTGACAACTGACAAATGTTAACTCTGCAGCATTAAGATTACCAAGGAGGGGATTATTCTGTTTGGAAATGGCCTCGCTTTTTCCATTAGGACCACTCTTTCATACAACCATTTAGAAAAGGAGAGGCAGAGGGAGGGGCGGGCACGCCGAAATCTTGTTACAGTTTTCCAAAATCAGATTAGGTGCCAGAAACGGGGAGCGCATACCTCATCAAATATTCATTTCATAAAGGCAGCTTTCTAAAGCCGGGGCTGCAGAAGCCTCGTAGCAGCGATGTAATCTGGGAGAAAAACATGATCTCTGGATAAGAAGTTTGCATTTTGGTTTCTAATCACTCCTCAACCTGAATATGAGCAGCTGCAACACTGGAGAGAGTTTCTTTTTTCATTGTTTTTGGAAAACTGTCTAACTTTCAGGATTCTTCTGCACTCTGTGTTTGCTAAGAAGGTAGTGTATGGCCAAGAACCAGGATAATGCAGGGATCTCTACATCTTCCATTCAGTGATTGTGAGGTGAGGTTGTTCATGCTGTCAGAGGAAACCTTAATAGCCAGGAACAGAAGGCAAAACATTGCTTGAGGCTACGCAGCAGCGCAGCACTGGGCCATTATGGACAATGCACTATATCATGCTAGCAGTCTTTCTAAAGTGTTGTCATGCAGCAGGGTTATAACAACATGATCAGGCTGAGTGGAGCTAACAGGAATGAGGTGAATCTACAAGGAAGTCAGCTAAGAAACAGCAGCTAAATGTTTAAAAACCACGCATATTCATTTCATATGACCAAATCGGTATATTTGAAATGTTTACATTTGTGGCTTACCCCCAAAATAACCAATTAATCTCAAAACAGCAAAAAGAAATCCATGTATTTATCAGCATTATTAAACATCATAAGTATCTGTGGTCTTTGTTCCAATATGTGCTGCTGCAGGGGGAATGAATGCTGCAGGTCAGGGACTGGATACAACCTGCTGGGCTTCCTTAGATAGAAAACTGTTTAACCCAGTATGAATAATAAAGTGAACTTGATGCACTCTGGAGTGATAACCAGCATCAGTTGGCATTAATGAATAAATGAATGGATGGATTAAATGGACTATTTGTGAAGTGAGCTGACGCGCAGTGAATTGGTCCTAAATGAATAAACTGAATTGGGAGCATTTAATCTATTGTTTTCTTCACATCCAGACAGCTTATTTTAAAAGCTACCAGCTATATCCTGACCAGACTGGATATGATTCCTGGGTCCGATATCAAGCTGAGCTTGATATCAGGACCATAAAGTCTGGACCGGTGGGTCCAGACTTTATGGTCCTGTGTTGCTGCAGCTCACATTTTGGCTGATTTCCTCTTAAAGTCCAAGCTTCCAGCCTGACAAAGCTGTTGCACACTTGGATGAGTCTCTTAAATGTTATCTCCAATGGTATAAAAACAGAGTTTAATGTAAATGGATAATTGGCAGATTAATGCGAGTGTAAAGGTGTGGAGCTGGTTGTGGATAAGAGGCTGGCTGCGGAGCGAGGACCGTGCTGCTCAGAGCCGCCCTGCAGGAGATGGTTGAAGTGCTCAGAAAGGAACTGGTACAGTGCTGGAAATGATCTCACACTGTTCCAGTGATATTGCTTCAGCAGCAACAGGAAGCCTAACTGGATTATTTGATTCTTTTGAGCTTTCAACCTCTCTGCCCTCCATGAAGCATGCGAGCTCTGGAGAGGCTTGTTGGAAGAATCTGATAAAAGAAGCTTTGCCCATACAGGAAATAGTCTGCTGCTGCTGCCATGGTAACTGTGCTAATCACAAATGTTTTAAAAACGGATTTAAAAACATCACCAACATGGGTTCTTTACTTTGCTTCACTGAAATTATGACTAAAACATGCAGGACAGTGGGCTCTGGGGGAACCACTGTTCTAAGCTATGAAATTATGGAGGCTTTTATTTGAAGAATATTCCTAAATCTTATTTTGAGTCCAAATGAATCCCTCGCCGACTGCAGGCTTAATTCCAAAAACAATTTGAAACCTACTGTTGTAACAATTAGAGACTGAGTCTCTTGTTTTGAAGAGTTTCTGATTCACTAAATCAATGTTTAGTCCATGAATACATAAGGAATAAAAAGAACAAGAGAAAAATTGCATCATAATTGTGTTAAATGCAATGTCTTTGAAAATAGTTCAAACAAACTATCAAAGCAAGATTGTTAAATTGGCAGCATCATGTAAAATTGACTTTTTTTTTTTTTTTTTTTTAAGCTTTCCATCATGTTCTGATGGTATTCCCTCATCAAAAACATACCTGGAGTGTTGTTTTGATTCTTTCATGCATGTTTGAGAAATCCTTTAATCTCCATGGCAACCATTCAGCTGTGCAAAACACCTGGATGGACCCAGCGCCACCTTCAAGACCCAGCTCCTCCTCAGAGGAGGAGCTGGGTCTTGAAGTTTATAACGTTTATAACGTTCCACCTCACAGAACTCCCCCCCACTCAGCTCCTTCAGACTAGCCAGCAGCAATTAGCAAACACCTGGTGGAACTGCGCGTCTGCTGAGCTCATATGAGCTACTTCTCAGTGCAACGCTAGTAAAAACGTTAACTAGAGGAGCGCTGTTGTGATGACTTCCTGAAGGCAGAGTTTCACAAAGAGCAGGAGTTTTTGAAGAGAAAATTTCAAGGCATTAAATTACGAAGTCAAATTTCTTTTAAGCCGTATTTGATATATCCAGCATTTTTGTCACAACTGTGGAGGCAACATCGTTACTTGATTGATCTGTAAAATTGCTTGTTTTGTTTTTAGCTCTTTGTAGCCCATTGAGATCTCAAGATGAAAATGGCATTATAAATAAAATGTATTATTATTACGAATATGTGCCTGAAAAATGCATAATACTGCCCCTTTAACATAAGTCATGAATTATGACAGAACTGAGGTGGAAAAGAAAGGATTCAGCAATAAGCGATGAAGGTGTTTACCAAGGCGGAGGCACTGGCGCAGGATGCCCCCTGATGACATGTTCTTCTCAGCTTCAATCTCAGTGAAGTTCAGGGAGCTGGCAAAGATAAGAACATCTGCCAGGTTGATGAGGCGCTGCAAGAAGGTGACTGAGGCCTCCACCGGCAAGCCCTGGGATGGCTCAATGTTCTCTAGTTCATGCTGGTGGGCGACAGGAGAAAACAACCTCAGGAAATAATGCATCAAACAAGCAACAACAGATAAAAAAGATGTCTTGTAAAATATTTTTCATACAGGTTTTAAGGACCATCCTGATGTGCTAAAAACTCTAATGAAAAAAAACAGAACAATCAACAATGACTTTTTTTTTTTTTCAATCTATCAATATTAACAGATTATAGACCTGTAGGGGGCCCCTGTTAAAGATGTTTAAAAAGCTGGAGGCTCTGTGAGACGTCGATGCCTCCCTGGCTCCAGTTCTCTACCAGTGAACCTCAGAGATGCTCTTAGCTCCATTTTACCAGCCTCCCAAACACCTGGTGGAACTGCGCATCTGCTGGTGGAAAGCTAAAATTTGTTCCTCGTTAACCTCGTTTCTTAAAATTCCACAATCCAAAAATCACACATCAGCATCGTTACAGAGACCGTGTGTTCTTGTCTTTCCCATTTTGAGAAGTAAGAGAAAACATAATAATTAAAGGTCTGCAGACCTTCCGATCAAGATAAGGTATGAATTTAAAAATGGTTCAGTTACATTTTAGAGGAAATTATGATAAAAATACATTTTTTTAAATTTGTGATTTTTGTCTTTTAACAAATAAATGTCCACAAATTAAAAGGGAGGATTCTTCTTTTTGCGAGTAATTATTGGATGGCTTCTTCTACCCATTGTCTTTACTGTAGCTAGCTGCCAGGAAGCAGAGAACAGTGATACCACATTTAGTTTTAAATTTGGTTACATGTCCCACACTGCTGCTAACTGGATTATACAGGGACTGAGCATCAAGCTGGTGGGGTCACAGCCGAAGAATCACATCAGAGCATGGCAGTCATCGGGGGTCAGACAAGACTCGGGCAAACTAACGATGTTAGCAGGCAGCTAACTGTAGTCTAATGTGATTGGAAAAGGTCAGTATGGATTGATAAGTTGTTGTGAGCGGTGCCATTAGCCACAGACAGACTCACGGAGGCAGACGTGGCAGCAGACAGCAGAGGTAGAATGCCTCCACAAGCCATGATCAGGTTGTCCACCACCTGGGAGATGAGATGAATGCTGTTGTGGACGAACACGGCGTTCTCACTGCTGTTCACAAAGTCCAGGATCGTTTTTGTGGAGTGACTAAGAGAGAAATGAGAAGAAATGAAGACTTGTAATAACATATCAAAGCTTGATAAAACTTGAACAAGGGCCAGAACATAGGAAGGAAGCTACATGGCTCCAGCTTTACTTCAGCTCTGTGCACACATGTTCCTCCTGAGACCTAGATATTCAACTGATGCTGTAGTACCAAGGAAGAGGCTGATGCTTCAGCCTCAATGATCTGTGCAACATCTCAGCATTCTGCAGGCTTAAAGAAATCCACCTGGAGGGATCATTATTAGTATTATTATTATTCGAGAAACACGATGTATATCAGAGTGGATATACAGTGATTTATAGGACAAATATAAATAGATACCATTCCACCTATTTTTTTCTAATGGCAAATATTAAACAAGAAATGCTCAGATGCTGACATTCTCTGAATAAAAAATGTAAGACAATGAGGCACAGGCTGGTTTGAGGTTCATCAAAGATGGCAGCCATTCTCCATCACATCACTGTTGTGGTTTCAATTCTTTTAATGAGATCTTAGAGAGAGCAGAGCTTCCTCCGGGTGTCTGCAGCACGGTGCTGCTGCTGCTGCTGCTGGAGGCGTGCAGGCGGCTCACTGAAGACAATGAACTGTCCTACAGAAACACAAAGCCTTGGTTTGGAGAGATTTCCTACTACAGAAAAACATCTGTGGATCCCAGAGGAGCAACATGCATCTCTTTTAAACTGCAAAGTTCTTTTCAAATGAAATCTTGAAACAAGCATGTCTGTTGGAAAATAAACACTGACGTCATGTTTATTCAGAGGTTTCATTTGGTTCCTTCCTCTCTCTGAAAATCCAGCATCTTTTATGACAACACATTTCATTTCTGTAGTTTACAGCGAGTTAATATCTAGCTGATCTTCACATTGTTCAACTGAAACTGCCTTAGTTAAACTAATGAATGCACTAAAAACAGCAACAAAATAAAGACTATGGGTAATTATTCAATATACAACAGCTATAATAACATACAGCATTCTAACAATATTTGATCTGTGAGCAGCAGATCAGGCTATCCATTATTACACTATTGGTCTAAATGTATAATTACCATAAGAGGATGGTGGTATTTTTGCTCCAGGTCGTTACCAGCTGATTACAGTCCACAACCATAATTCATCTGAGGTGTTAGGAAATTGTAAATATTAATGAGTCCAGTGTGAAAAACCCTTTAAAAGGCTGACGAGTGTATGGAGTTATTTTACTATGACAGAACTAGAACAATCAGAGCTGGTGTTCAAAGAGAAATAATTTTCTCTGGGTTTTTCTGATGAGAACTGTCGTGGTGCATTCACCTCAATGCTTCAGGAATCTTTATTCAGTGAATTAATATTACTGGTCCATGAGACAAGATGAGCAGAATCTGAGTCAGCGTGTGGTTTCCTCACCTCCTCCACGCCTGGACGTCCGTCTCAATGGAGAAGAGTAAGTCGGTGAGGAGGCGCTGATGCATGTGGGACCAGCGGAACTCTGGGATCCGGAACATGGTGGAGCGAGGAGCCGAGGTGCTGCCGTCTTCCGGCTGGCCTGAAGGACTTCCTGCGGCTCCTGCTGCTGGTTGGCCCTGGCTTGATTCCTGCAGATTTCAACCAAACAGAACTTTACCCACCTAGCAGGATTCAAGAACACAGATTTAATGTCCAGAACCAATGAATAGATGCGTACCGCTGAAGACGTCTCCTTCAGTTCAAGTCTCTCCGTGTCCATGGCAACATTGGCCACGTCCAGCCGGGCAATTTTGATCTCTTTGGTCTTTCTGGCAGAATCTGAACTCTTGCTGGTGCTGGAGCCAGAGCCGGGCGGGGTGCTGCTGTCAGGGACGTGAGGCGGGGTCTCCTCTGCAGGCTGGCTTTGTGAGGCTGCCCGTGGAGCTGCAGCAGCATCTGGGGCCTGGTGGCCTGGAGCAGCACCTTCTGATTTAGAGGACGACTGTGGATCACTAACATTGTCTTTGGTGGGTTCTGCTTCGGTTTGAGGAGTCTGATTTTCCGAGCAAGGCACCTGGTTCTCTACAGAGTCATTCTCTTCCTTTTCTTCTTTTCCAGCCGTCTCCGTTTCCTCTTTGCCTTCTTCCATTTTTGGCTCCTGCTCTTGGAGATCTTTTGTTTTGCTTCCATCATCTTCATGCTCATCTTCCTCTTTGTTAACTGGCTCTCCTTCCTCTCCTGTAGCAGCTGAAGCGTAGGACGATTCTTCTTGGCTATCGTCCACATCGCTTGGGTTAATCTGGTCGCTAACAGATGACACGTCAACCAAGTCCTCGTTGAAGACGGAGGCCCCACCCAGCATGCTGTTCTCCAGAGGAGCTGAGGGCTCAGAAACTACACTAGACTCATCTGCTGAGAACTTTGATGAATCACCTTTTTCATTGTGGGTTACCTGTGTCTGTGCCTCATCGTCAGTAGGGACTGCAGGGTCTTCAACCACTTCTTCAGTTTTTGGAGCAGCAGCTTCTCTCTGGGTGCTCTCTGCTGTTTCTGGATCATTGTTGCTTTTCTCAGATGCTGCTTCAGTCACGTCTTCCTCTTCTTCTGCAGCTTTGTGCATCACAGTAGCTTCAGTTTCTTTGTCAACCTTTAACTGATCACCAGAAGATGTCTCCACACTCTGCTCTTCCTCAGTGCCTGCCAGGATGTTGGACACAGTGATGGACAGATGGTCCCTGTCCTTTATAGCCTCCACTGGCACGGAGGCGATCGTGGAACTGGACGTCGAGTGGAGGGATTTTTGGGACTGTTCGTCTGCTGTGAGCTCAACCACCGTCGAGGGCGCTGTCTCTTCAGCGAGCGATCCATCGACAGATTTCGTATCTTCAGAGATTTGGCTCGCTCCAGAGATGGTGCGAACGGCACTCCGAGAACTCGCAGACCCCTGGTGCTGGTACTGACGGAACATGCGGGACAAACTTTCTTTGTGCTGCTCAAATGTCACCTGTGAATGTACAATTTATAACAATGTTAGAAATATAACTATTATCGAGAAAGCTAACCATTGTGTGTGCATATGATAAACAACAATAAAACTAAAGACTTTTATATTGCAAAAAATGAATCCTCTGGTTACAAGGCAACGCATAAAAATGAAAACATTGCTTTAAACATTTTTCCTGGTTTAAACCTTTATCCCAAACCAACTCCAGCAATAGTATTGGGGGGGAGAGGGAGAATAATCGTGTACACCTACGACATATTGGCCCATAGAAGACCTACAAACTCCCTAGAAGCTTTGAGTTTCTCTCCCAAACATTTCTTCTCCAGACCAAAGCCTGAGTTAT
This sequence comes from Anableps anableps, assembly GCA_014839685.1. NCBI lineage: Eukaryota > Metazoa > Chordata > Actinopteri > Cyprinodontiformes > Anablepidae > Anableps > Anableps anableps. The sequence continues at coordinate 329,112 of CM026065.1, forward strand.
TGGTAGAGTTGTCTAAACTAGCTTCCCTGCGCCAATACCAGCAGATCACAATCAGGCCGTTTTCATCTTACCCAGTTTAAGCAGAGACGGACAATCATTACCCCCGCCTTTTCCCCTGAACTGCAGCTAATGTTTTTCAGTTTCATTTAGTAGATATATTTGTCATTTATTTATCTCTTCATAAGTTATATCATTTTTATTTTATGCTGATGATATTCTTACATTCCTCAAATTCAGCCAGATTTTTGCATCCAGTTATTCTGTCGTGTTGTTTTGCTCTTCCTCTACCTGAGAAAATTTTTCATATCTTTTTATTTAATTTTCACCATAAGGCATACATACAACAAAATTTTTTTTCCAGCATCAATTTTCCTAACTGTGTGCTCCACCTGGTCTCTCCTGAATTCGACCTGTCGAAGTGCAGTGCCGTCAAAAAAAGTCTCTTGGCTCACTTTTCTGACCTTGAGCGGAAGGTGGAGTTCCCAGATTCCCAGAGAAAGAATTCACCAGACTGTATGATTTCCTTTTCCAGCAGTACACTGCACCTGGCCCTTGAGCCGGCCAGTCTTACAGAGTAGTTGTAACTAATAACAGGAACTCTATGGATCAAATTCACATAGTACAAACTATTTACAATCAAGCAACATCTAAAGATACTTTATGCATACACCTAGAAAGGGAAAATAAAAGCTTTAAGACATCATATAAAGTCTGGTCTGGTTGAGGTTATGAATCTAATATTCCAAATTCTGCAAAATGGTCTTGTTTGGGCTTTCACAAGATCTGTTCATCTTGAAAATTTCCAAAATCTTTTCTTCTCAGTCTTCAATTGTAGGCGGTGTTGTACTGACCCATTTCCTTGGTATTGCTTTCTTATTTGCGGCAAAGAGAATTTTTTTAACAAGATCCCGTTTGTGCTTAATTACACCTATTTGACCTAATTACCTATTAAGGAAACTGAATGGTATTTTCAGTGCATTATTCTATGGACACCTTGCCAGTACAGGTTCAGCCATGGGCACCCCCCAGAAGATGTGGTAGTGGTTAGTTTCCTCTACCCCACAGTTCCTCCAACAGTCTGTCCCTATATTCTTATATTTCTCTTGTTTAGGTGTCCTAAAATATCCAAAAATGTTTTTCCAGCAGTGTTCCCTCTAATTAGAGAAACAGGTTGAGGTCCATTGAAAAATAAATATTTCTTCCTGAACTGCAGCTAATTTATGCTACTGGAAGAATGTGTGAAACTTTTATCCGAATGAAGAAGCTTCAGTGTTGCTTTACACTTTATATCCATGCAAGTGCCACTTCATTAGGTACGCCTGTTAAACTAGTTGAAACAAAAACAAAACAGTGAATCAGCCAATCACATGGCAGCACCACAATGCATTTAAACTTGTGGACATCTGCTGTCCACAAGTTTAAATGCATTATTCACTGCAGCTCAAACCAAGCATCAGAACGGGGAAGAAGGGGAGTTTAGGTGACTTTGAAAGTGAAATGGTTGCTGGTGCAGGTCGAGCTGTTTGGAGTATTTCCAAAGCTGCTGATCCACTGGGATTTCAACACACAACCGTTTCCTAGAATTACAGAGAATGGTTTGAAAATGAGAAAACAGCAGCTAGTTGTAAGAATGAAAATGCCTTGCTGATGTAAGAATAGTGAACAGACTGCTTGAAGATAATGGAACAACAAGTTGTTTATGTAAAAATAATATTCTTAAATGTTCAACATGCCAGTCCTTGAAGCAGATGGGCTCCAGCAGCAGAAGACCAATTATCAGTCCGCAAAAAAAAAAAAAAAAAAAAAAAAAAAAATGGAAATGGAGATTATAATGTGGGGAAAAAAAACAAACAAACAAAAAAAAACAAACTAGTTTTATGTCTCCAGTTGTAATTTATCAATATCTAATTCAAGAGGTCAGATTTTTTTTTTTTTTTTAAGGATCAAAAAATGGGAAGTTTTAATGGGCTGGGATGAGAGCTATAGATGCATCTGAATAAAGAACACCATGGCAACAACGAAAATTAAATGAAACCAATGTTGTCAAAAGTTGAACTACTCAACATACAACAGTAAACTTAACCACAACAAAACAAGATCAAACGCTTCTTTATTTTAATCTCAGTACATCATCCTACCACTGGGACCGTTTATGGATAACTGCATCATATTTAAAACTTCTCTCTTGTGAGCATCTGGCCAAGGCCTATTAACCTCCATCAGTCTTATCATCTGATACGGGTAGACTAGACTGCTAGTCTATACTGACAATGGTCTGCAGTGGCATGTGAGGAAGAAGCCGTCCATGTAAGCAGTCATAGATTAGCAGCAGATACTATTAGTTTCTGTCTTTTAGCTGTGCTGAGTGCGTGTCCGGCATCGGCAAATCCTCCCACGCCTAATTTAAGACCCTGCATTAATCACTGGGTTTGGAGCACAGAGTCGAAGATGGGCCTGTGTGTGTGTGTGTGTGTGTGTGTGTGTAGGGGGTGGGGGGTAGAAGCTAAACCTACTTTGCTGATTTTTCACCTGAGGCTATTTGGACAGAAGAGGGGAAGAAGAAAGAGAGAGGAAACTGAAAAAGAAAGAACATGAGAACACTGAAGATGAAAGAAGAGAAAAATAGCAAAGGAAAATAAAGAGAGTGAGTGATTAAGAGAGGAAGAAAGGAAAGAGGCAGAAAGAAGCTGATTATTTGTAATTAATTAGGCGTTATTGTTCTAAATTAGCCAGCTACATGGGTGCTCATTAATCTTCTGTAGTGGGAAGCAGTGACTGGTAATCTATAGCCGTTTTCTGGGTGCCCAGCTTGCTCTAAATGCACCAGTGGTCTGTCTCCCCCCCAATCCGCCTCCCACTTTCCCAGTGATCACACAAGATGACCTTCCAACCCATTAGTTTGAGCTTAATTTGACATTCATCATTTTTAGCAATTAAAAGGCTGCATTAAGACTGCACTGCTGCAGACATTATGCAGGAAAGTGGTGAAGCACATAACATCGTAGATTAAGGGTGCCGTCTGTACATTAGGATGATGTATGCTGGTCTTAAATGGGGCTCTGCAACAGATCCAGTTACCACTAGACAGAGGTACTATATATGTCTCTGTGGTTTCTGAAAGAGCATTTAGCTCTGCTCAAAAATATAGAAAGTGCCCTGGGTGGCTAAGGCATCAGTGCTGATCTGATCTAATCTCATTTCAGTCTACTCAAGGACTCGGCCGGTCTGGCCGTACTGGGTTATGGAAAAATGTTATGTTATAATGTAGAGGCTTTTCTAATTTGACAGCTAACATGGTATTAACTGGGTGCAACAAGCCCAATTCAACCAGTCTCTTAGCATCTTAGGCCAAGCTATAGCACAAACAGGTTTTGCTAAATTGTGCCAAGATGATATTTACTGATATATAATGTCAGTTTTTCTCAGAATAGTAAATGGTTAAAAACTCAAAAATCACAAAAAGAGGCATAATCACATAAAACTTCCAAATTGCCTTCTGCTTTATAAAACTTTAGCGTAATCAGCACAGCACTGTGCAGAAGCTCAAAGTCAGACCAACACAATGCTGATTCTGGAATCTATCCTTCATGTTAGGAGCCTAGCAATACTTTGGTTGCCCAATGCATACCAATAAACTCAAGAGAAAAAATGAAAATGGGTGGGGCATACAGTCCTAATCTGACTGGCGAAATGTAATTACTCATCCTACAAAAATTAGAAATCCATCCAGGCCTCCTTTGCAACCTTCCTTCTTCTCAAAACATTATTGTTTATAGTTTTTCAGTTTATTTATCATGTTTTCTGCTAACCTACTTTGACAATTAGCCCTAAAATCAGGACCACCTTTCACTTCATAAATGACCTCACAGGACAGGGACAGATAACCTGTAGGTATGTCTTGGACTGTCTGCTTCCAGAAGCTTCACCAACTATTTAGGCTTCTTAGATTGTGAACTTCGAACTTCATGGATTCATCTCGTTTCCCCCTCACTGATCTCATTTAGCGCAGTTCGTTTCCAGTTGTGAAGCTGAGGTTCGTCTCTAAGTTTTATTGTTTGGTTTGAGCCCCGTCCGAACATTTTCCATAGGCTTTGACTAGGTCTGTTTTGACCAAAACAGACCTAGTCATGTTCAAGTTGGTAGGGTAGGTGGGGAGAGGTCAAAGCAGCATCCATGTGAACACCAGGATGTTTTTCTACACAATACAGACCCCCCACATTTATTGGCACCCCTGGTAATAATGTGTAAACTACTTTTATTGTAGAAGCATGCTATCACACTTTGAAAATATAAAACTTCAATGTTTAATATGAGAATTTTTTTTCCAACTGAGTGTCAAAAACGATTATTTCTAAAATGTCTCAGTTATTGGTACAACTGCTGTTAGTACTTCCTCTACTCCCCTTTGGCCATTAGGATAGACCGTGTCCTCTCTGTCCTCCTTCCTCTTCAGTTCTTTGACAGGGTTCGGGTTTGAGGGCTGAGATGGCCATTTAACAAGATTCAACTTACACCTGGTGAGCCATTTTTCAACTGGTTTCGGCCCGTATTGTTTGCTTCAGCTGAAAGACCCAGTGACGACCCAGAGGTCAGTAGATTTATATTTAAAGTGTCCTGCTATTTCAAATATTTCATGATGCCCTGAACTCTACCAAACTTGCTGGGAGAGCATCACAGACCCCCACCGTAATTAATTGAGGTGCTTTTCCACATATGCATCCTGTGTTAGACCCTCATCCTGTGTAGGGCTGCATGATACTGGACACCCTTCAATATATATTGTGATACAAAAAAAAAAAATATATAAGAACTGTCAACAGACGACTTGAATAGCATTTTAAGTTGTGGCGCACTCCTGCCATCTTGTTGATCATTAACCAGCACTGATTTCTTTGTGAATGTTATAATTATGATTTTTGTCTGAAGCTGAGAGTTATTCTTGTTGTTAGAGCTGCACATTTTAGAAATGTGTTGTAGAACGCAATGGCGATAATATTAGTAAATATTGCAATGATGATATCAGTTGCCATAGCAGCCCATTTTCTTCTTCTTTCTTCCATCACTCTGTGACCTTTTGCATTTTGAGCAACATCATTAGTGTCCAGTGAGAGCATCTGCTGCTGTCAGAATCAGTTCAACTGGCTGAATATTAGTGTGAAAAATGGAAGTTCATAACACTACGAACACACCAGCCAACAATTATTGCACTCTAAACAGTCTTTTGCAATATTATTTCAAACACTGATACTGCAGTAATGATATAGTTGCTCCAGTTGAGCAATATCTGGTGAATATATTGTTGATCGCTGAAACGCTCAAACGCAATGCTCTGAAAAACTGCTCACCATGTAGGTACTGTCTAATGGTTGTCATGGAGACTGTGATCCCCCAAAGATGCCTGCAACAGCGAGCTTTGGAGATCTCCTTTACTATCCTGCTCACTGTGCGGCGTCAAGACAAACATAGCAGGTTCTCCAGCCCAGTGGGCGGTAGAGAAAGGAAACGGGGCTCTGAGCCACGTCCTATTAAAACCCAAGGAAACCAGAAGTCATTGATTAGAAGAAGCTACACTTCAAAGAGACTCTGATCAGTACAAAAAAAAGTTCAGGACAAATAAAGGATCTGAATAGTGAGCAGTACCTAGGTTTTTATCAAAACCCATTTCTCAATGTGAGATTATGCAACTGAAACAAAAGTTACTTTAAGCCCTCTCAAACATCTTTCCAGTGACTACCAACAAATTTGCCTGCATCTGTACGTACTTTTAACAAGATGAGCTGAGTAACTTGCCTCAATGGCAGCAGTTTTGACACTGTAGATGATCACAACTGCATCATCGGTCAACCTCCCACCTTCCTCCTAACATAATTGCCCAATCTTTCGGTTTTAAACCCATTCAGAAGAACATGAAACATTAAGTGGAGTTTTGCTCAAACAGTGTTGCAACATTTCAGGTTATTGCATCAGAACGAGATCAGCCAATGGTTTCATACTAACAACTGCTCTTGTTTCTGCTCTTTATCTCTTTGGTGTCTGACACATGGCATGAAGCCAGCTGACGGTAGGAGGGTGAAGGGCGTTGGGTCCTTCGCACCCCAAGGCTCTGCCTCTTGGAGGGCTCCTTGTTCTCAGACTGATTCCTGTAGAGGGATGCACGAGGGGCACCTTGAAGGGGACATGTGAACTAAGAATGGGAGGGCTGTGGTGTCGGTGAGCCCACCTGCTGGAACATCTGTTTGTTCACAAGATACACAGATGACTGACAGAAGTACATACAGAAGTACACACGTGTGAAAGTGATTTTTAATCTGAATAGAACTGGATCTTATTCAATGACAAAAACGTATATGTGCTGGTTTTGCAAAGCTGTATCTGGTCTGGTCTTGTCTGTTAGGCAAACGAGTACAATAAAAGGAAAAAACATTACTGTGAAGAAGCATTTACTTCTGGACAAATTTCTCCTGCTTTTTAATCACACAAATGTTTGAAACTTTGAAAATAATTTTAATATCTGATAAAGAAAATGCAATCTTGAATATTTCATTTATTGGGTAAAGAAAAGCAATCCAAAACAACCTAGCCCTGTGTCAAAAAGTAATTAACCATAAACCTAAAGGCTGGTCATACCATCCTTGGCAGCAAAAACTGTAAAAATAACAACAATTCAAAAACTTTCCACTTTTGTCTCATCAGTCTACAGAATATCTTCACCCAAATCTTGAGAACAATCAACATATTATTTTGGCAAATTTGAGACTGCCCAAAATTTGTGTTCCTTTTGGCCATCAGCAGTTTTTCCCTTGGAATCATCAATGCTGACCTCAACCCATTCACTGTCGGCGGCCTGCAAGTATATCAGTGTGCTTTCAGAACGTCACCATTTAAAAAACAATTACTCTTAACAACATTGAGCCAAAATGGCTGCCAGCTTCTCTTCTTTTGATTGCCACCTGTTTCAACCAGTTGCGTAGACCTATGGTCTCTTCAGTTCCAATCAGGTCCACCGTTTAGTCCTCATGTGATACAAGTCCCTCCTCCTCTCATGCACACAGCTCTGATGCTACAGGCATGTAGCCAATGAAAATCCTATCATAATGTATGGCACGTGAAGCCCAACTTGAAACCGGCGTTAAAAAACACGAGCGTAAATAGCGTTTTGTTTTTTTTCCTGTGAATATGGATTTTTGTTAAGAGAAGCTACAGCCAGAAGAGGCAGGAGGAGCTGATCTATGGAAGGGAGAGCAACTTTTCAGAGGAGAACCGGACCAAACCAGGATCTCATTTTTTGCCAAAGAGGATTTAATTCTTGACCAAGAAGTGGAACTTTTATGTACAGCTATGGTTTGTTTATAACTTTAGCTGGGAAATTCTGCGTTGAAATAAGAAAATAAATGTGTCTATGAGCGCATGGTGGGGAGAGGGCGGGGGTGGAGAGATGCTTTGCTTACCTGTGCAAAGCGGCACAAGACCTCCTTTTATCACTGTTTGGAGCTTTTTATTTGCTGTATGATTAAATGTTTGAAGTTCTTCCATTGAGGGCTTTTCACTTTGGAAAAGTCAGACATACCCACGGAACAGCCTCTCCAGAAAAGTTCATCGTTGTGCTTTAGTTATCAAGTTTGAACTTGTGGCTGGTAAGACTTGGATCTAATGGCTGACTTGATTCCAGAGTTCATGTCTTTCCCCTTCATGTACAACTACATAAAACAAGAACATCTAGACGAGAGGAAAGCGTTCCATTTCTGCGCGTTCCAACTTCAATAGGAACAGTACAGTTAGAGTTATGATAAGTTTGACTGCTCAGCTTGAATATTCAGAGACCAAGCTCCTGCATCAGCGCCAAAGCAACGAAGAACTGCCTTGAATTAAGATAAGCAGATTTGCGTTTCACAGGTTTTTTTTTTTTTTTTTGAGGGGGGGGGGGTGTTGAGGCAGACTGAGTGTTTTCAGCCGTTGAGTTTAGCAGGTCGGCCTCTCCTGCAGAGCTTCCCAACTGTTCCATGTGGGGGGAAAGTCTTTCCCGGCTGATAGATCTCTGGTTAGGGATTTCTTTAGATTGGGGCACGATGTGTTGCTCCGAGAGATCATCCGACTACTTCATGTTGTCGGATGGGTTCTTTTTAAGCAATTATTTGATTCCACAGGGCAAGAGGTATTCTGAACCGGTGTTGGCCAGTAAAGCTGAACCAAAAAACAATTTTGTTAAATTATCACAGTTCATTCAGTGTGATTCATTTATCCCTTAATAAATGAAATAATTTGAAAACTGTATTTTGTATTTTCTCACATTATCTTAATCTGAGATTAAAATGTATTGATCTGAAACATGTAAGTGTGACAGAAAAGCAAAAACAGAAAAAAAATCTGTAAGGAGGTAAATACTTTTTCACAACATTGTAATATTCTGCACAATAAGAACATTTATTTGGAAACCCTTCTTTCCTCTGTATTTTTGCTCAAGTCGAAGTATTAAAATCTAAATCCATACCTGTTATAGATAACTACTGAAACTGTAATTACTGCTAAATAACTGGAGCAGCTGCAGGAACAATTGTTGCATTTCTGTTTTTCATGAAAGCATTTGGATCACATTCAATATTTATGTTTTAAATTTCATTTTAAATATAGTGATCCTATGACACAGTATTTTTACACAAAGCAATGATATTGTGAGAATTTCATAGCAGCCCATGCTTTGCTGGCCCAGGCCAAACTCAGTCTGTATCTGTGCATGAAGTGCAGATATGATTTCTGAATGCATATCTGCACTTAAGCTCAGGAGGCTCCCAGTGGGACGACGCTTCTATTTATGAGGCCTTGTTCTTTCGATTGTTCTTCTTTTGCAACCATGAATATTCAATGTGCTTGGAAAAGATGGGCTTGCTAGGAACCCAGGAGAGGAGGACAAAAAATAAAAAAAAAAAAAAAGATGGCTGGGAACTCACAATCACCCAAACACAGACACACTGATGCTATCACACACACACATACAGCCCTGTAGCGGTGGGAGGAGAGAACAACAGTGACAAACAACTCTGGTGCTACAAACGTGGCAGCAAATCTATCAAACAGGACAATAAAATTGCAATTGAGTTTCTTTAGCTGTTTTCCTAGCAGCTGCATGCGTCTTGGTGGCTAACGCTCGCTGCAAATAACGGATTCCCAGGCGGCTCCGTGCACTATGGCTGCTTAGGAGCTTCCCAGTCTCTGCATGTGGAAAACTCTCCTGGATTTCCTGAGCAGAAATTAGCTTTAAAGGCCTAAATAAAGACACTGAGAAATGTCTAAAAAAAAAAAAAAAAAAAAAAAAAAAAAAAAAAAAAAAAAAAAAACTGTAATAATGCATATACACCTGATTTTCTGTCAAGCAAAAAATTTGCTTTAAATGTCTCAAAAATAATACGTATACCACACACTTTCGTCCAAATCTTTGTTTTTTGTGTCTTCTGTTCAGAAGTGGAGAAACACACCATGACAGAGGTGTGTGTGCGCCCCCTGTTGGCCAGCAGCTCTAACAGCAGCCCCAGGTTAGTGAGATGCCTATCATATCACGAGCACTTCTTTAACTCCTCTCTCAATCTGCCAGTTTTAAAAGCCCCCCAGACCACAATCTGACACCAGCCTCAATTATTTCACTGCCCTGGAACAGAGCTGTGTAACGGGATATCAACAAAGAATTTCTCAGGCAGTATTTTGAATGCAGCTTTTGGAAATAATAAGTGCCAGGAGTTTATTTTTATCTGTTCAGTGTGAAAGAAAGAGACTCTTTACATAAATAAAGGAAGGGCCAAAGGGATTCATTCCAATTGGTTTATACTGTAATGAGCTTTAAATTATAATCAGTGTAAAGCTTCTATAGTTTAATCTGATGGGCAGGGACAGTCAAGCTTCGGCTTCAGTGTCAGCATGTAAAAAGCCAGCTGGTGGGGAGAACGCCCTGGAAGTTGTCCTGTGATGAGCTGCATGTGGCAGAGATGTTGCTTTGACTGACCTATTGCTCTCATTTCCACTGGATGAAGGGTATAGTTCCAGTCATGTGATGAGTGTTTAGGTTAACAGTATTGCTGCAAGACGTGTGTGTGTGTGTGTCTCATGTGTTGTTGAGTTTATATGAAGAGACGGGGTCTCAGGGAATCCACAGGGAGAAAAAAAAAACAAAGGCAGGGGTTTTATAAGCTACAGTCAACCTATGCGTGTGTGTGTGTGTGTGTGTGTGTGTGTGTGTGTGTGTGTGTGTGTGTGAGAGAGAGCTGTGCATGGACATAATGAGCACTCTGACCTTGGAGTGGGTGATGGACAGTGTGTCCACCCAGACGCGCCAGCCGCCCCACTCGTATTTGATGGCGTGGTAGAGCAGGATGCGGAAGATGGCGTAGACCATCTCAGTGATTTTCTGCTCCTCGTTGTTTCGTGGGTTGACGAAGCACAGCGAGAGCATCCACTCCTGCCACACCGAGCACTGCAGCAGGCTCCTGGAGCAAGAACACGCACGGCCATGAGAGGGGAACGGTTGCGTGGGCTGCTCCACCCCACCGAGGCTTGGCTTTCTTACCTGCGGTTCTCTCGGCTGTTATTGAACAGTTTGATCATGTCTGACAGGAAGACCCTGCGAACCTCCATGGTCTCAGGTGACTTGGGGGAGTTCTTCAGCAGAGCAGCGATCACCTTCAGGATCTCTGGAACAGAAAAACAACCTTTGTTTACAAGCTGAGGAAAATTCATTATTTTATATTACACACACACACACACATACATACATACATACATACATACATACATACATATATATATATATATATATATATATATATATATATATATAGATGTAGATATGTGTGTGTGTGTGTGTGTGTGTGTGTGTGTGTTTGTGTGTGTGCGCGTGCGTGCAGAAAATAGGAATATAACCAACCACAAAAAAGCACTTTTACTTTGCCATTTTGAAATTAAACACACACAATTCTCTACAGTGAATGAAATGGTATTCAGTTCCCAAATGAAGTATTTTATTCTGATTTCATGTGAACAACAAAATGTAAAGCATAATGGTGAAATGGAGGGAAAATGCTGCTAATTTTTCTAATAAAAGTCTGACAGTGATGTGTGCTTGTTTGCACCCCACTTTACGCCAACACTCCAAACTAATAAAGTCTAATCCACTAAATGCATTCATGTCAGCTGATTAGCAGACAGAGTCCAGCTGTGTGTGTTTTATTTTCAGTATAATCCCAGCTGCTCTGGGTCTGGCCTCAGCGGTTCTGTAGCGAACAACAGAACAAGCAGCATCGTGGAGGAGGTTGTGGAAAAGCAGGTTCAGGTTCTACATCATCATCATCCCAGACTGGGCATTGATCAATAACTGGAAACTATGGAGGAGCTGTGGAGATTTAAAGCTCAGGTGGTACGGTGTTGGGACAGAACAACTACTAGTCATGAACTCCACTCTGGTCCTCTCCTGCAGGAGAAGCCAGAAGAAAGTCATTGTTGAAGGAAATCTCTAAGAAGTTCTGTTCAAAGTTCTCCATGCAGGAGAATGGATCATTTTCCAAGTCTCAACTATGTTCTATTGAGTCTTTCACATAACAGACTGAGTTGTTCAGACCACTTGCTTTAGGGAGCCACTGCATTTGCAGACATCAGTAAAGTCTGAAGCTAAAATCCTGCAGTGTTTCCTGCACAAATCTAAACCTAAACATTAATATTGGGACATGTTGCAATCAGCGAGTCAGAATCCATCTAAATTCACAGCCAGACACCTGAAAACCTCAGCCTCTGCTACAACAACAGAGAGAAGTGAAATGGTGGCGGCGCTATGGGAACAGGCGAGCCAGGCTCCACACACACTTCTGCTTAAACCAAAGAGACTGACTGTTTAGATGAATTATCTAGACAGTGTCAGTGTGCATTTGCACTGAGCAGAGAGATGCTGGGGCTTGGATTTCACTTGTCTCTTCAGACCTTGGTGCTAACCAAAGCGCCCCCCCTCCCGCCCCAGCAGAGAGTTGTGTTGTTTCTACGCCTTAGTCTCTCAAATTATGAGTCGCTGAACCTTTACCGCCAGAAAATTACCCCAGCATGTATTTGGAATGAGGACGGAGGGATGGCGTGATCCCTCCTTTTTTCCATTTGCTCTGGCTTCTTTTCCCCAGAGTTAATTTGAGGGAAATGCTACTTCCTCGGTTTGTTTGATTGGCTCTGACGTTACTAAAGACTGCAATCAGGGGGCCATTTTGGGAGTTTGTCACAGATTAAATCAGGAGAATACTGAGCAAAGAAGAAACAGACCAGCGCTCTGTGCTTCATAGCACGAGAGCACATGTACAAAGGTTTCCATGATATATATACCGCCTGTCCAGCACGGCTGAGCGGGAGAGTTTTTAACACAATAAAGAGCTGGAAGATAATCAGTGTGTGACTGCAGCACAGCCTGTCAGATTAAGGCTGGGTGGAAGTAAACCTTGGTTGTGATTACAGCAAGCGCTTACGTTTCAAACTGATTAAAGCCATTCTCAACATGTGTGTATGAAATGCATGTGTGGGTGCAGAAGAAACGGGATAAAAGAGAGCTGGGCTGGTTTCCTTTCTCTGCTGGGGGAAAAAAAAAAAAAAAAAAAATTTTTCAACGTGTAAAAAAGCTGAAGTTGACAGAAAATTTGACAAAAGAACAAAGGTTAAAATGCAGCATTTAGCTTCAAAACTGAACAAAAGCTGATAGATTTATCACAGCCATCCATGACAGACAAGAATCTATGAATGTGCGTCTATCAGTCTTCAGTCAATAACTGTAACCTTTATGTTCATTTTGTTCTAGTTGTTGATCCCATTATTTTGGGAAAATGAAATCCTGGTGATTGTTATTCTCATAAATATCACATTGAGGTGAGATTTGAAGCTGGTCCTTATGTTGAGATAACGGAATATTGATTGGTTCATTTGGTCAATAACGAATTTTTGAGCTCATTATGACCAGTTTCAAAATGTTGAGAAAACATCTTTATGATTTATGAGCCATAATTCAGTTTAAAGTATTTATATAAAGCAGGTTCAGAACAGATGTCGTCTCGAAGCCCTTTGCAGAAACAAATGCACCTGATTTATACACACAAATCTATAGTCAATCCAGTCAGTTATAAACATTCACATTTGATCCTAGTTATGCAATAATCAGTATTTTCTAAACTGGGAAAACGTTTCCTGTTGAAGGAAACCCAGCTGATGGCAGCGATACCTCCTCCTGAACCAGCAGGTGGCGCCGGTGGACAGATGACTGCATCTAGTAGCCAGCTTTGGAGCCATTCCCTACTGTACGTGGCGACAGTGGGAAGGAAAAGGTCCTTTTATTTCCACCTAGAAATCGTGATGCTGAAGGCTGGATCAGGCTGAAACCATCACAGAGTAATATTCATCACTGCTGAAGATCATCTCTGGGTGTCCAGACAACAACGCACAGCAATCAAACTACCTCACACATTTTTAACCATTTTCATTTTAGATTAAATAAAAAATTATATCAGGATATTCAAATGACTTCCATACATTTACAATATATAATTATGTTTAATCCTTTCCTGAGCCATTTCTTTTTAGAGAGATTATGGTCTAAAAAAATGAAGCACTGAAACCCAAATGGTTTTCCACACTAGGCTACATTCTCTCCATGTTTGTGCAGACTTGGAAGAAGCTGAATGTTCTCTAGTTGTGTAGGAATCCTTTAACGGACAGCTGATCACAGAGACATGTCAGAACAGCAGCATGTTCCTCGTCCTAAACATAAGAGATATTTTATTAATTACGAAAAGGCAAAAACACAATCTGGAAATGATTAAAATGTTCAAAAATTTGATATTTTATTAAAGTGAAGCTTAAATAATTTTAGTACATCCATCATTCCTTTATTTGAACCCAATTCTGCCAGGAAACAACGAGCACCTCAATAAAACAAGCAGATGAGTGTGGATGTGTCAGGCCGAGTGCTTGGACCATCCTAATGTTTGGATTACAGGGGGGTTCGGCAGTCACACCATACACACAGGATCTGAAATTTACTGCTCTCGTTTGTTGGTACACAGCCCAGCGATAGCAAGCGCTCCCTGGGATCCTCCTGCTGCAACACACAGCTGCAGGTATGCAAGCTGGGAGCTGCTCAGGATGATTTAGCAGGGCAATGGAGGCACTTACGCGGGTTGACGATCTTCACGGTGGAGTCGGGGTCTGGATGCTGCTTGTGGATCACTTGAGTGCAGATCTGCTCGGTGAGAATCTACGAGGGAACACAGAAACAGGACTGCAGCTGAACAACGACACAAACCAAAGACTGAGCTGTTTTTACTTTGAAATCATGAATTCCAGTCATTTCAGGGATTTATCAAGAGAGTCAGTAACTTTTCTCATGTATAACTTCATCATTTGAATTTAGCATAATCACATATCATATGGGCATGAACCCAAACATGTTGCGGGTTATTACAGACTCTTTTCTGATTTTCTTGAGTGTTTTCAGTCCTGTAATGGCAGAGTTAGCCGAGGCAGACCGACCTCAAAGAGGGTGTTGTAGGTTGTCATGGTGAACGGGTTGGAGTGGAGCATCAGGCGTTCAGTGAGCAGCGAGAAAAGGCCGTGAGTCAGCATGACCTCAGACTTCCTCCTGATCAGGGTGTTGGAAAAGGTCAAAGGATCAGTGCAGAAGGTTGTTTCTCCAAACTAACTCAACAACAAAAGAAGAAATATTTAAACAGTGAAATCTGGAGCTCCAGACAGTGAGTGGATGGATCTGAAGAAATAAATCCAGGCCATCCAGGACAACATTTAGAATGAAATCATGTAAAACATACCATGCTGAAGAGACAGCAACAAGTCTCTGCATCAGACACGCTCAAGTTGATTTTAAGATGCTTTTAATGATGAAAAGGATTATTGGTTTTAGCCTAACTTCATTATTACACTGACTTTTATTGTACAGTGTGGATCGCCACCCAAACCCTTCAGATCGCCTGAAGACAATCCTCTGACTAAACCCTAAAGCAAGATACCCTCAGCTAGGGAGGTCATCAGGTCACCGAGGGGATTTCACATCAATCTGAAGATGACTTTTGGTTTGAATTTTTAACTGAATTGTGCCATTTAGAATTATTTATACTTAAATCTTAATGTTATCCTAAGGTACTTTCGCCTATAGACTGAATCCAATCTTAATTTAACTAGAATTCATTTTAAATAATAATTACTATACGCTTATGTTGTTTTATTGTTTGGAATAATTCAACTTTATTCTATTTGAATCCAATGTAGATTTTAGCTATACTTCCATCCGCTTTGTCTTATTCTTGGTAGACGTTTGAATTTTTAGGTGTGCCTCTGGTGGCTCATCCTTTCTTCCATTGCCTGTGGTCTCCTTCCTTTAGCCGAGTTAGGCTCATTCATTTGTCTTCAGCATTTGCCTCCTTGTTTTTAAAGCACTAACATTACCTCAAACTGCTTCATTCAGAGGTTAGATTCACCCAAAATATCAAAAATGCTACCTGCTCTTTTTATTACATAAAAAAATATATATATATTTAATCTTTTTAAAGAAATGTTATTTGAAGTAATTTTTATGTCCCTGTTGCAATAACTTCCTGATGTCTTTACCCAATAATATAATAAAATGTTCCTTTAGCACCTCTAGAACCCTCTCTTATTGAACTAAATGGTCTATCTGTGGAGTTCATCCTGAGCACAAAATGCAGGTTTAGTTTATTGTGAACTAAGACCTGCGCCCATTCTGAGAGAGTATTCCACTCAGATAATGAGCTTCTCCTACACCGAGGAGGAGGAAACACTGAGGAAGAGGAAGCACCGAGGAAGAGGAAGCACTTACTTTGCTGATAAGCTCTTCAGAAAGTAGCCCATGACCTTCAGGGCCTGGACTCTTATTCCTTCATTTTTTGAGGCCAGCAGCTTATAAATAACACTGTGGATACATTTTAAATAATATGTCAAATAAATGAAGAAATAAATATATGCACTAATGAGCCAAGTCACACTTTCTCTTAAACTCATGTATAAAATACAGACCATATAATAACCACTAAAAGACATCCTGACATATGATTTGAGTTTCACACACTAGCACAAGACAAGTTTGTAATCACCGGATTCCATTTCGCTGGTCGAAGGCTTGGACCATGGTGCCGGGGTGTTCAGACATCAGAGCAACCAACAACTGCAGCACATCCATGAGGTTTTCATCCTGCGGAGCACAGAGGAAGCACGCTGAATCTGCCGCCGGCCAGCAGTGGGACCAGCTCTCAGGGACATCAATCAGCAGCTACTTAAGATCAGCTCACTAATATTTGCAATCACACCTGCAGTAGCAGCAATAATACATTCAATAAATCATGCAGTTTTGAGAAATAAGCTACAAAAACCAAGCAGGATTGATTCATGGTAGTTGTTTTTCCAAACTGTATCGTATTCCTCCAATCAGTCAAGTCGAGGATCCATTTAATTTTTGCAACTTAACTGTAAACAGATCCACATTTCATGATCTGAAGATCTGCAGATTTTCAATAATATAAACAAGTAAGAGGGCCTGGAGTCGCAGTAAATGTTTGTTCCTGATAGCGGGCCTGCAGGAAGCAACAGAGCAAGCTGTAGCAGTGCTATGTCGCCATCTGGTGGTCAAGTGTTTCTCTGCAGGTCACTGCTTACCTCGTGCATGGTCAGGAGGTAGTTGAGGATACTCTGCAGCTCGTCTTCCTTCACACCATGATCCTGAAACAAAGCCATGCTTCAGTTAACTAACCTGGCTGTTCTCAGCAGCAGAAAAGGAAACTTTTTCTGAAAACTGATTAGGAGTCAAACAAATAGTTATGCTTATAAACAATCTCACAGCCATTCTTGACCTTTTTAGGACATAGTTTCCAAGATATTCAATTAGAATACACAACTTTCCCTACAAACCAGCATATGGTATTCTGTTATAGGATTTGATGCAAAGTTCTAAGAGAAGTTAAGAGAAAAAGTTACATAAAGTCCTATTTTCTGATCAGATTATAAAAATAAGCTTGCCTTCATAATGAGCTGCTTGATAAACAGCAGCAGAAAGGCTCGCAAAGATAGCATCTCCTTCTGATTTGGCCTCGGACCATCTGAAAACACAAACACGTGATTAGGTGGGCAACAGAAAAGTAAGACAGGCGATCCTCTCCTCCTTCCATGTTTGACAACTTATTTTCCCCAGCCTTGCACCGGCGGTTGCAGGCTTGTTTTCACTGTGACAGGAAGAGGAGCTTGCATGGCACAGCTCTAGAAGAGAGCAATAATAACCTGAAATATGACTGTTCTTTGACAAGCTATTTCTTTTTTGGCGTCTCCCTCCATAAGTTTAGCCTCTCTGACCTAGTCTGACCTGTACTCCTCCAGGACCCTAGGTGGTGAAGGTCGGACTGGGGCTGCCCCTTCCCACCCCGGACACAGCCTGTTGAACCTCCTCCCCTCGGGCAGGAGGGTACGGACCATCCGGACCACACCTTCCCGCCACAAGAACAGGTTTTTTCCCCTCAGCCATTAGATTCATGAACAATAGTTAAATGACTGTAGCATGACACAGCCACTCTAGCCACCTGCTACTCTGCATGTCTATACATATTGTATATTTTTATTTATTTTTCATTCTATTTTTACTTATGTGTGTGTGTGTGTGTGTGTGTGTGTGTGTGTGTGTGTGTGTGTTATATTTGCACCATTACAACAGAGCAATTTCCCTGTCTGGGAACTTGTTTACTGGCAATGAAGTGATTCTGATTCTCTGTGAATCAGCCTAAAAGCAGCCAAGAGACTTCTGCATCTAAAGATATAGTCTTCCATCCAATGAGTCAAGTACATCACTGGCATGCAGAATTTACATACAAGGCAATTATAATATTCTACCAAATATTGTATCCAAGCTGTCTCTTGTTATTACAATATACAGCTCTGGAGAATAGCCAACATTTGAGAACAAATGATGAAGAGCAACAAGAAAAAGAAACATTGTCAGGTCAAATGGCCATCTGTGAAACACGGTAGTGGAGTGATCATGATAGGGGCTTTTGTTGCTGGAGGAGAACATTGACATCTATCAGCCACAGACCGCTCTGAATGCCAAAGTGTCTCCAAGCTGGAAAAGGACCGAAAAATTCAAATTTAAATACACTTTATTGATCCCAAAGGGAAATTAGGTAAAGATGTCCTCTACACCAATGTGAGAAGCTGAGGTGATGCAGAGCTTTGGTATTTCAGGTTATTGTTGCTAAATGAGATTCTATAAGCTGTTTTAAGAGTTTTTTGCACTTTTTACAGAACAGCAAACACAAGGCATGTAGGAAAACAATGGAGAAGAAAAGACAGGAAGTAGTCTTACCAACGCCTTTGGGTGCAACTCCACTGCGGTCGTGAGGGTTGACAACCCAGTAGTAGTATTTCAGTGTATGCATGACCTGAAGGACGGTGCCCACCCTGCGGACGGCGTTATAAATGGTCACGGTGCTGATGAACTCTGTCGCCAAATAGGTGTAGAGCGTCAGCTGCACCTGCACAGATTAGGGGACATGCATTGCAGCACATATGGAATAAATCCATACGTCGTCTCATTCAACCACACTCTGTTTCACTCAGGCTTGACTTCATAGACCAAACCAAACGCACAAATACACACAGCTTCTCCATTTTTACACATGAAAATCTAAAAAATGTATTTTGCAACTGAGTTTAAATCTCTTTACTCTGATAGCCCAAAATAAAATCCAGTGCAACCACCTGGCTTCAGAAGTCCCCTAATTAATGAAGCTGAATTTCAGGTCTGTTTAATTTTAGCTGTTGTGTACAGGCAGGGGCTCCTGTTTGGGTTGTCAGACCGCCGTCCAGACCTGACAGGCCAGGAGGCCATTAATCAAAAAAGCAGAGATCCACAGCTCAGGTGGGAGACAATTCTTAGTTGTAAAAACTACAAATCTTCCCATCCTTAAAGTGTGGCAAGAAGGAAGCCATAAGATGTCACATTTGCAGTTTGTCACAAGACAAGCAGGGAACACAACAAACACATGGCAGAAGGTGCTCCAGTCCTGAAAACCCAGCGTCTCCAGCCACGGAAAGAAACAAGGGCTGAACTACATACAGAGATCAATGGAGACTAGTAAAAAACTCTGAATCCCAGCATGCACTGCATTAACCCACTGTTCATTTGCAGTTCCCAGGAAGGAGCAGTTTCACAGTGTGATCATGTGACATCACAGTATAATAAAACTGTCCGCTGCAGCCCACTGTGTTGGAGGGACATACCCACGTGGAATCCTCTCCCTCGCTGGCGGGAAAAGAGACGGCATCTTAGAAGAACCCTTAGACCAATTATGTATCACAGTCTGCCGTTTGGGAACGTGGCGACTGCATCCCAGCTGAAAATAAGCCTGAACCTGCTTTACTTGAGCTCCTGCTGAAAAGAATCTTAAAGAACTACAGATTCCCCAAGAGGAGGAAACAGTAACTCACTCACTGACCCTTCCCCCCCCATGAGCTTTTACTCTGTTTTAACAGAGTATTCCTCTCCTCCCACTGACCTGCATAAAACAAGCCCACAGACCTTAGGAACGTGCTGGATTGTGTCCATTATCTCAGCTGCTAATGGTAATGCTAAAAGGTTCTGCTGTGTTTTCAACAAAAGTTTTCCTGTTCATGATCAGTGGTAGCAGGTTGCCAGTTCTCATAAACTGGTGGGACTTTAAAGGACTGGTAAATGGCGCCACAATGCTAGTTTCTGAGTTGTCAAGTTAAGCCACTAATTCCAATTTAACATCATCACTCCTGCCGTCTGTCGGCCTAAATTCCCCATCAATGTTTGAAGACACCATTTAATTGGATCATAACTACATTCAATCCATCACTGTGGTGGCTAGCTAACACAAAATTAGCAATCAATTGTCCAAAAGGTTACTGATTTGTAATTCAGCAGGTATTTTGATTAAACGTTACTTTAATAAAATGACAATATTTTCCCTGCTGCTTTTAATTGTGAACTGGTTGTTGAAACACAGAAAACTAGTTGCTCATAACTGAGTCTTAATCTAATTTTAATTTAAAGCTCATTTGTCGCTATGACAACCCTTGGGTTTTAAACATGCATATTCATACATAAGAGTGATATTACTGCATCTTTTCATTGCAAGTGCAGCAGGAAACACCTCAGAGCATCCAGCCAGAGCTACAGTGGAATGGTTTAGAGCAAAGAACATTCATGGTAAGAATGGCCCAGTCAAAGTAAAACTTATGTTTACAGACTCTCCATCCAACCTGACTGAACTTGAGCTATTTTGCAAAGAATAATGGGAAAACTTTGGGTGCATCTCACAACACTAGTAGACAGGTAGGTTCTACTAGGGATCAACTCAGAGAGCATACATACAAATGGCAGGTTTACTTTTAATGGATAAAGTTCAGTAAATAAAAACTATGAATAATTTGCCTTTTTCTTCATAATTGTGTACTACTTTATGCTGGTCTATCAAATAAGAGAGACATAAAATATTCTGAAGTTTGTGGATGCAATGTGACAAAATGTGAAAAGCTTCAAGCGGCAGGAAGTTTTTTCAGGGTAGTCTACATTTATGATTTTATATTTTCACATGAATCTTTCCCATAAGGAGGTTTTGCAAGTTGCCCAAAAATGGGCTGAAGTAAAAACTATATTTATATATTAAAAGCTATAGAAGAAGCCATGGAGAGATAGAGGAAAACTTTGAACTTAAGACTAAATTAAACTATAGAATTAAGACCAGGAGCGAGACGGAGACTGGTCTGTTGCTGTGGTCACAGTACTTCAGAGAGTAATCCAGCTACAAGTGGTAATTCAGATCTCCACAATAATGCATTCTGGAGTTTATGGGTGTATTTGTGTTACCTTGGCAGGGGCATGGATCCAGATGGCAGGGTTGAACATAATGTGATCACACAGCTGCTTGAGTAAATAGATGCCATTCTGCAGGTTGCTCAGGTATCTGGAGAAGGCCAGAACAATGTCCAGGACGGGCCGCGTCACATGCACCTTGGAAGACTGGAGCACAGAGATGGAGAACAAGATGTCAAATGTGATCAAGTGGAGCTGCAGCATTTCCATACACAGGAATGGCTGAAAGGGAAATCCAAACATCATAGACCATCCAACCAGGGCCAGACGTTGACAGATACCATCTCTGATGGATTGGTCTTAGGCGTGTGCCTCTGTTGGTGTTTGTAGCAACATTAGGTGCATCTCTGAGCTGGGATCATTGGGAGTACCCAGACCCTCAGGCCGCGTGGCTTTCTGTTACCGCCACCTGTTGGACTCTTTCCTGCTGGTCTCACCTTCTCCAGAGTGTAGCCGATGACGAGAAAGCCTTTGCAGGCCAAGACCTGCTCCTGCATAGCCACAGAGTTCTTCAAGAGCTCCATCATGAAGGCCAGCAATGTGCAGCTGCTTGCCCCACAGACAGAAAAACAGTGACAACACAGCAGAAAGACAGCCAGTTAGATAGTGACAATAATCTGTGTGAGCTGCTGACAAAGGCCCCTCTCTCAAGGTCTATTGTGACATGAAGACTGACTGGACGAGGGTGTTGTGTCCTCGTGTGCTGCGAGGACAGATTTTAGCTGGCGTCACCTTGAGGTTAGCTGATAAAACCAGAGTAAAAATCTAACCGTGTGAAACCTGCTGAAAAAGTTACTTTCTTTTCATCTCTGAAAAATGTATTAGTCATCAATAAAGTGCGGATGGAAAAGCTAAACTAAAGCTACTAATAACTAACTCTCAACTTGGACAGAGAGCTGTTTAACTGAGCAAACTTAGAGGACAACCAAGTTACGTTCTGTTACCAGACAGAGGTGTCAGGCTCCTGGCTGGAGGGCTGGCAGTAATCCAGCTGTGCAAACAGAGGGAAGAGGACCTGCACGCCACCGATGGAGTGGATGCCACTCTGCACCGAGTGAGTCACCACAGCCTTCACGTCCTACAACACACACACACGTCACTGTTTAACAATAAATATTTTTTGCATTTATGTTAAAGTCTTAAATGTGCTCTCACAATTTAATGCTGACAACAACAAAGCAGAGGTCAGAACTGTCACATTGTTTTAAATTTCTCTAAAAACCTGTTGCCTTGGGCTGAGCGATATGGTTTAAAAAAAAAAAAAAAAAAAAAAAAAAAAACTCATGTGTTTTTCATACCAGATCCAATTGTAATTTATTTGTTATTTCTCACTTTCTTCTCTATAAAAATGAGTGACAAATGACGAAATGTTTTCAAAAAGTGGCTTTTATCATCCCTTCTACGAGTTGTACGACAGAGTATCAGGGCCAGGTTACAAAAAGTTTAACTGTTTAATTACGAGAACAGAGTCATAATATCAGCAGGAAAAAGATGCAATTTTACCAGAAGAACGTCTTAAAACTACCAGAAAAAAAGCTTCAATAGTTATCATCAGGAACTGACGTGAGCACCTAAGTCCGTGTGATTCTTTCTTTGAAATAGACTCAGCTGCCTGCACAATCGTTGCAAGGTCCTGCAACTGATAATATTTTGATGCTGATGTGTTAAAAGACTTAAGCATTTCCTTATCTGTAAAATCAATACCAAAGAGTAACTTCACAAGATGCTCAACATTCGTCATTTTAATTTTTTTGGGGGGGGGGTTTGTGTTAGGGTTTTAAAAAAATGACTACTTCATTCTCCAAGTATTATGACTTTACTCTGGTAATATTAAAACTTTATTATTGTATTATTTAAACTTTATTGTCATACAAATGTATTCTTGTAATATGATGACTTTATTCTCGTAATTTAAAAAAAATAAATAATTTTAGCCTTGCCCTAATATTCCGTCATAGAGTTGACCTGAACTCAGTCCAAATAAACGGAAGCTATAAAACACGCTTGACCTACAGCATATTCTTTTCCTTTTAAACTTGATGTATGTTATATTTAAATGGACAATAAAAAACAAAGTATGTAAGATTTATATTCCTAAATAGAAAACTGGAATCATGAAGTCAGACTTCAAACAAAACTGGAAATGACCAATGAACACCAGATTTCTGCATCGCTGGTTCTAGGAATGGAAAGATTATTATTACACTCAGTAAAAATCCAAACAAGGAATGTATAACAAGATCTTTCTGCTTTATTTCAAGAAGAAAGCAATAATTAATCCTTATGCTGCTCAACTAGTGGATGAAGTTTCAGTGAGAATAGTAATGTTTAAAGCGTAACTTATTCATTTGATGTAGACTATAAATGTAAAGGTATTTTAGAATAAAACATGCCTACTGCACACAATATTACATTTATGCCATCCAGTCGTTTATAGAGTATTAGCTTGCTAGCCTGGTTATCTCAGGGTTTCAGCACGTTGGACTAGGCTATAATAGCGACCAGACTTGTTTGTTAAATGGCTGATAGGTGGCACTGTTTTTGTTTCCACACCATGATGGTCCATGAAGTTTTTCCAAACAGCCAAACTTGTCTTGCTTGTTCGCGAGGGAAAAGTGTTGTATCCCTCCGACAGCCATCTGATTGGCAGTGTGCAGCAAAATGTGGGGAGAGGCCATCACTGCTTTACTCATTCAAACTAGGACTTTAAAGATCAGGGAACATTTCAGCCCTTTTTATAAACTTAACCTTTAAACCCTGCTTTGATGTAACCAGTAAATATTTACTCCTATTTTCCAGACTATAAGTCACACTTTTTTTTTTTTTTTTTCATAATTTGGCTGGTCCTGCGATTTATATTTGTCCCCCCCCAATGAGGCATTTTTTTTGACTGATGCATTAAACATTAATTGATACTGATGGACACAAACAAAAGATTAAACATTACCGTCTGCAGCCGTGAGGAAAGCTAATTGCGGGCTAAAAGGAAGACGGCCAGAGCTGGAGGAATGACTCCACAGCTGGGTGCTTAAATAACGTGCTGTTAGGCTTGTGAAGGGTGCAGTTACATCTCCACGCCCTTATAGTTGCCAAGGAGGTGAATATAAGTGACTTTGCAGATGGGCCTTCTTGGTGCAGCAGCTTAAATGAACCAACCGCCTCCATCACCCTGGATTTACTGCAGGCTTCTCCACTCCGTCCTGCCCCTCACCGGAAACAGTAGGAAAATCTGATGAGGTAGCACAGATCACCAGTACACCGGCGGAGCGGAGCCGTTCCTGATCGTCCTGATTTAGAGCACGGGCATTGGTGCGTCAGAAACTGCCAGGAGACCTCCAAGCCAAAGTCAAGATGGACAAGCCCCCCTCACGCTTGACAATTTCTACATTAATGAGACTTAAAATCTGGAAAATACAGTAAATATATTTCACATATTTGTGATTGGGGAAAAGAACTTTATTGCTCCATCACCATCTACAATAACTCCTTGACAAAATGAGTTACATCAACATTTAATTTCCCTTTGGATCAATAAAGTGTTTTTGAATTGAATTTGAATATATATGTTTATGAGGCAGTAGAAGCCCTTTCCCACCAACGAAACAAAGCATATGAGAAAACAATGCATTTGTGTTGAATGAAGACATATGAACAGGTTACTGAGCCTCTAACAAATTGTTTTCCAATTAGAGCAGAAGGATGGTTTTTGTAATTCTGCTCTAATGAGACCATTAAGATCCAAAGACCCAACTGAACCATTTTGTTGTCATTTATAGGAAGAAAAGAAGCTCAGAGAAGCAGAGAACAGTAGGAGGCAGACAGCAGGGGTTCAGGTAGCAGCTACATGTGCTCTGACGTCCCTTGAAGGTTGCTGGCGCCCAGGGATTTCAGGTTCAAGCTGAACAATGGCAGTTTTTGTGATTCAAATCCCAACTCAGTCGGGGATGTGATACACAAGCTAAACTGGGAGCGTTTGATTACCTGCAGCATGAGCGCATGGGGAGAGTGGACAAAAATTGAGGCATTGTCCTTTGGGGAGGACTCGAGGCAGAGCTGGGCGTCTGTGGCACAGGGGTTGTAGGTGAAGGCGATGCTAGAGGACAGTTTGCCGTCGTACAGCAACGTCTTATGATGCTCGGCAAACAGCAAGTCGCTCTCTGCCCTGTACTTGAATGTGCCCTGTGTGACACAACAAACAAGGAGGAAAACACATCTGATGAGAAGAGACGGACGACAACAGGAGGTTCTGACAGGTCCATACAGAAAAGCACCAACATGATCTCCAAAATGATTCCACCAGAGGCTCGTCTAGAACTCAACCTAGAACCTTTCTGGCTGGTTTCCTCTGTGGAGACCAGAGCAGGGTTCTTATTGCAGCTGCTGCAACTACAATTAATCATCCTATGATAAAAATGCCTAACTAACTAACACAGATATCACTGGAATGCTTCTGACTGAATGGATCTTTAGTTTACTGGTGGAACAGATAGCAACTATAAAATAGTCACCCTAAGTTTTCATTTCAAAGCAGAATTTGTTTTTGTGAAGTTTTGACTCAAAAAAAATAAATAAATAAATAAATAAAAAAATAACGTAGTTTTAAATAAGCAATAATTACAGTATCATGATGAAACGTTCTGTCTATATTGTCCATCTATAACACAAAAACAAGACAGACACCTGACTTTTACCATCAGCAACATGAGGACTGCATAAGAACCACCAAGAGGAGCAGAAGCATAAAAAAATAAATAAAAAAAATAAAAAACACAGACAACTATTCTGTGCCTCTATGAAGTGGAGCTGAACCTCGCCATGGTAACTGCTCCTGCCAGGAAACCGGGCCTGCAGGCTCTTCTCCTGACCCGGCCTCTGGGACTTGGCCTAGAGGTCAGGTCAGGTGGTGCCGCTGCATGGCAGCCTCGCTTCTGTCAGACCGCCCCAGGGCAGCTGTGGCTACTATCCAGCAGCTTGCCACCATCAGCGTATGAATGTGTGAGTGAATGACTGAAAGTAGTGTGGAGCGCTTTGGGGTCTACTGGACTAGATAAAGTGCTATACAAGTACAGGACATTTACCGTTAACGGCTGGCTAATACCTGGAGTCCATCGGTTGGGGGATTTAGACATTTAACAGCAAGACACCAGCAGCAATATACACCAACCAAGCATAACATTATGACAGGTGCCTTCAGTCTGCAGCGCTCAGGATCTTCAGGGATTTTTATCAGACTGAGATGATCCAACCGCAAGAAAATAATGTTTTAAGACTTCTGACACGACTTGACCAGAAGTGCAAATAAAAGAGGAGAGCAGTGTACGGACAGATTTTCATCTGATGAGCCTGGTTATCAGCCTGAGTCATAATAAAAGGAGCAGATTTCATCTAAACTACACACAGTTAGTTATTACAACATTGTCTGCAGAGTGAAAGACTTGTTTATGCTAAACGAGATCTTTTGACCGCTGCATACAGAGGGTCAAAGGTTAAGGAGTTCATTCATGGCTGTGTACCAGAGGGGTGCTTCTAAAGGACACACAGGTCAGTGAGAGGTCAATACAGGCTCTCAGCCTCGAGTCTCCACACAGTGAGCTCTGTTAGGATTAATATGAACTCTACTGGACCAGACCAGACCAATAGCAACTCTATTGGACAGGACCAAACTCAAAGGGCTCAGCACCTGAACTCTCATGAGCCCGACAATGCAGCAACAGACACCAGAGCTTTTATTCTTTCTGATGCCTTCTTTAGCTTTTTCAACATTTCTTCAGAGCACAAGTCTCCTTCATCTCCCCAAATTCAATCGTATCCCGCAGTCATCACTGTACAGGTTTTAGTGAGAGTGTGGACCTGGTAGCCGGGGCCCAGCTGATAGATGGCCAGGATCTGAGCGGCGCTGAGAGCTTCTGCAAACAGGTAGACGGCCCCCATTTGTCCACAGAAGACACGGTTAACATCTGCAGTCTCCGATGAGCCGAGGAAGCACTTGTCAAACGTCTGCAGGAGGAAACAGAGAAAGGATGCTTGAAAACAAACGTGTACAGAGAGGGAAGAAAGGAAAGCAGAAAATGAACAATTGTGTTTACACAAGGAGTCTTCCTCTGATCATCAGTGACACAACCACAGAAGTGCTGAGAATAATCAGGCCTGGCTGATTACTCCTTACTGTGGGGGAACATTTTACCATCTCAACTCTCAAAATGCCTGAACCCCATCCTAAATGATGAGAATGTTTCTCCTTCAAGTCCCTGAACGCACTGAATGAATCAAGTGTGCCAGAGCAAAAAGAAATGCATAATTTTTTCTGGTTTTATGCATGCAAAGTGAACTACTGAGCTAAAATCTGTCAGACTAACCCAAGACAGGATCTTCAAGCAGGACGGCCTGTGGTTAATACACACACACACACACACACACACACACACTATAAATGTTTCCCCAAAGATTCACTGAAACTCTTGCTGTGTTTCTGACAACACTGATAGCGCTGTAAGAAACTCAATCTATAATCAATGCAGGGGCAAACTAAATATGATCAAAGTAGTTGATGGGTGTTTCAACTGAGTAGTTTGATAGGTGGTTCAACAACATTTAGTCATAAAGTCATTAGTAGTGCCATGGTTCTGCAGTCTAATCCCATTTACAGACAGTACAGTGGTGGAAGTCTGGTGATACGCCTCACATCCCCAATGAGGAAAAAAATCTGGTCCCTTAACATAATATCCATTTAAAAAAAAAAAAAAACAACCAAAAATCAATCTTCAGAGTGAATCCAGCTGTTCTTTTAAGGTCTCAAAGGTTTGTTAGAAAATGTTAGTGAACACAAAGGTAGACATGGACGTCCACCAAAACCTACAGGTCAGGTAAGGAGAGCATTAACCAAAGCAGCAGCCTGGGGGCTGCTCTGGAGGAGCTGCAGGGATCCACAGCTCAGCTGGGGGGTGGAGGACAGCTACTGGAGGAAACTCATGAGAGGTTCTGTTTGCTACAAGAAATATAGGAGACACTGCAAACATGTGGAAGATGAAACCAAGATGGAACGTTTGATCCCACACTGCACATAGCACTAAACACGTCTCTACGCTGAAACATGGTGGTGACAGCATCATGCTGTGGGGATGCTTCCTTTCAATAAGAACAAGGAAGCTGGTCAGAGTTGGAGCAGAATCCTCGAAGACAATCTGTTAGAGGCTGTAGAAGATGGGAGACTATGGTGGAGCTTCACCTTCCAGCAGGACTGTGACCCGAAACACCACGCTAAAGCCAGAATGGAGTGGCTTACACGTGTGTCACAGTGCACCGCTCTAGGAAGTCCACACCTAACTCCCACAGAGAATGTATGGCAACACTTGAGAACTGATGTTCACACTTCCTCCGTCCAATCCGACTGAGCTGGTTTACAAAGACGACCAGTCTACAGGGAGAGACATGGTCCTAAAGTCCTGAAGCTGTTATTGCAGCTAAAGGTTGTTTCACAAGGTGCTGACTGTGTGTGTTTGGGGGTGCCCTACTTTGACATGTTGTAGAGCATGAAACTCAAACTAAATCCATTCATATTTGTAGTAGTAACGCAGCAAAATGAGAAGAGCATCAAGGGTATTAATACTTTTCTGATGTATCAATGCTTCATAAATAAGGTGAAATCTCCAGACTTGGTGAAATTGTAAAGGGATATTTGCCACTTACGTCACTGGTGTTGACGAACCAGGCGATGTCTCCATAGGAGGCCAGTTCTCCGTTCACAAAGCAGCTGATTTCACTGTTTTTCCATCGATTGTAGATGTGAACCAGAGTCACCATGTACCACTGCAGCAGCAACAACACATCACACCTTAGCAAACATCAGCATTGACATTCTAACCACAGTAGTAGATGATGATGAAGAGGAAGGGGCTCGTCTCTACTTAATTAACCCATTTCCTCAAGGTATCACCTCACCTACTTATGTATTTCTCATCTTCCAGCAGTTGTTCAACAATTGAGATTATGATATGGACAATATATGGAGTTTGAATTGACTAAAGTTAGCTTCCTGTATTTTCCTGGGGTTTGTTGGTTTATAGTGATGCGTTGTTCCCCAGCAGAGACCTCAGGTTGGTGTTCAGCGCGTGCACAGTTTGGATATTCCCACATTATCCATCTGCTCTCATTCCTTCATTCCCTACTTCTGCTTTTCCTCACAGACATTGATCTAAAGGTGCTCTTGTAGATGGGCGTTTGCGTGGATCACTGTTGCCAGTGTATTGCACTCCTAGTTTTGAAAAAGTATGACTGTAAAACACTAAACTGAACACTGCATAAAGAACACCATAAAGCACAACCTATAAACAAGTAATTCACTGTAGTTTTCATGCAATGTGGAAACAGCCTGGTAATTCCAGCCCCATCTCCATGCAAGATTCATGGATGGATGCATTAGCCATAGGGCCTATTATTTTCTTTTTCCAGACTTTTGAAATTTGAAGAAATTTATGGAATATTTTATGATTATCTTCAGAGGTCTCAGTTGTCAGTTTTATTAGATGTGAAAAATACTTGAATTCTACTCCATAATTGTCCAGAATGCCTCAAAATAATGCAGTGTTGCAGCATTTCTTGTCATTCCCGCAGATGTATGCTGCTAGGTGTCCACACCCATCGTTCCCATTTCTAGTTCAAACTCTGGAATGCATTCATTTGATTTCTTTCTGAGTGAGCAGTACAAGTCCTGTGATGACAATGGTTTATCTTGTTATGCAGACAACAGATTGATTAGTGGGATTCCTTGTGTACCTTCTGTGGTTTGAAGTCGTACTTCACACAGTGCTGGAAGCCTTTGCCCTTTGATTTTAATGAGGTCACTATCAAACAGCCGCCCACAAAGTGTGCAGAGTAGCCCATGCCTTTACTGGTGCGGAAGCTGAAAGAGACGGATGGAAAACACACACAGAAGTTTAGCTGGTGAGGGAGGCTTCACATCATCATGGATTGTTTGTGATAAATCAGCGACTATCAAGTCATGTCAGAAGGACTCAGGCATTAGAAAATCATTTCTACTCATACTCAGTGTCCCAATCAGACCCAACACTTGCTTCTCATTTCCTCCATTAATCTCTGCTGAAAAAGGCCTGAAAGGGCCTCAGACCGTTGTCTGAGGACCAGCTGTGATGGCAAGTCATCAGGAAGGAAAATCATCAGGTTTCTCATCTTGGTTATTTCCACAGAGGTTCAAACAGCTCCTTGTGGTCATTTTAGATTGTGGTATGAATTATTTCTGCTTTTTGAAAATAAATAATCACAAGGCTTGTTGAAAAGAGAGAAGCACAAACGTTGTTGATACACTGAACACATTTATAAATGCAACACTGAGTTTAGCTCATGACAAACAGGAGCAAAAACTGAAGATCCTAAACTTTTGCTATACACACAACAGATCGGGGTCCTTGACTCCAGGTCTCCAGGTCTGGTGTCCTCAAACTTCTAGATGTATCCCTGGTCCAACACACCTGAATCACCTCCTCAGTGTCCAGGCAGGTTCTCCAGAGTCCTGCTGATGACCTCCTTATTTGACTCCAGTGTGTTGAACCAGAGACGCATCTAAAAGTGGCAGGACACCGGCCCTCGATGGCTGGAGTTGAGGAACCCTGCAACAGACGAATGGTTCACCAATCTGTCTAAATCGGACTTAGTGAGCACTTCTCCCTAGCCGACATAATCCATCCCACCTCCTCACAGGTGAGCCATGTCAAGATTGTCAGGTTGATGGTGGGCTGTGGAAGGTTGGTCCCCTCGTCTTCAGTGGATGGTCGTGGCTGAATGGCTCAACGATGGGCCTCAGGATCTCTTCACAGCATTTCAGTGCATTCATAATGCCATCAATAAAGTGCACCTGTGTCTGCTATCATAGCATACACCTGCCCATACCATAACCCCACCATGGGCCACTCGCTCCACAACGTGGACATCAGCCAACCGCTCACCCACACGACGCCGTCTGCCCTGAACAGTGAAAAGCGGGATTCATCCATGAAGAGCACTCCTCTCCAACGTGCCAGACGCCATCGAATATGAGCATTTGCCCAGTCAGGTTGGCTGCAATGATGAACTGCAGTCAGGAGGAGACCCCGATGAGGGCCTGATGGCTGGTCTCAGACCATCTTGGAGGTGAACATGTTGGATGCAGACGTCCTCCAAATTCGCTGAAGAAACTTTGGAGACAGCTTATGGTGGAGAAGGGAGCATTCAGCTCACGGGTAACAGCTCTGGAGGACGTTCCTGCGGTCAGGATGCCACTTGATCCCTCAAAACCTGGGACATCTGTGGCATTGTACTGTGTGATTAAACTGCACGTTTCAGAGGGGCTTCTATGGCGGCCAGCAGCGCCACCATCACCCCGTCCACACGCATGACACACTGCGCCTAGGGCACCAAGTTGTTTTGGGGGCGGCTTCGGAAAAATCATTACAATTAATCATAACATGTTTTAAAAAAAAAATGTGTGGGTCATTTTAATAAGCAATATGAAACCAGTGGTCCGTTCTACTGTGCTTAAACTCCGATTTGGCAGACACCCGTGTTTGAACACGGCATCAAGAGTTGGGCGAAAAAGAGAGAAAGACAGCAGGATCCTTGCCCCTCTCTCTCTCCGTCGCGCTCTTCTCCTACTCAGGACGTTGAGTAGGAGAAGAGCCACTGTTGCGCTGTCAGGGCAAGACAGCGCTCAGAGCAGAGGTGCACGGTGCGCCACTTCGTCGGCACCGGCTGGGAGGGAGAGAAGCAGGACGAACCGTAGCAGCTATTCGCCACTGAAGCAACAGCATACTGCTTTGAATAGATGAAAAACATGAAAAATGATCAACACAAAAGCAACAAAGAGGAATGATCCCATGTTCAGCCTGTTCCGTCTGTCTTGCTTCAAAAATAATTTGAACAGCAGTGTGTCAGTCCATCAGTCTAAAATAATTATTTAATGTGAAAAAGTTCTGCAGATGTTCTGGTTTCAATAAGCTCTTCCTAATTAATCACATATATGTGTCAGTTTGATGGAAACTCCTGGAATAAAACCCAAACAAACAAGTGAGATGTGAAAACAGCAAGTCTTATTCTAACAGCAGTTTACAGGACTCCCCCCAGTTCTGGAATACACTCCCCATTGCTACAGGTATTTCATCTGGGCCTAGAGCACCAAAGTGGCCAGCAACGGTCCTGAGGGGCATCTTCTGTGCAACAGTACTGCTGTCTGCTCAGCCTCTCGATATGCCACGCCTGTTAGGTGGGATGAGTTACCTCAACAAAAGTAGAAGTGCTCACTAACACAGATTTAGACAGATTTGTGAACAATATTTGACAGAAATATGTCTATTGTGTTTGTAGAAAACATTTTGGATCTTTGAGTTCAACTCATGACAAAATGGGAGCAAAAACTAAAGTGTTGTGTTTATATTTTAGTTCAGCGCATGTGAAAGTTGAGGCTGTAAACTGGCAGCATTGCTTCCACTGAGGTGACCGTGACACCGCAGCTTTCCACAACTGAGTAGCGGTAGGAGGGAAGTCGGGTTTAAATTCACTGGAAGTGTCACCTACCAGTAGAGATAAGGCTTGTCTTTATCCACGTTGATGTTGTTTAGAGGATCCATTCGGATCCATGTGTGGAATGTAAATCCATTCTGGTACGGCCATCTTGCAATGGGGGGTAGAGCTATAGCCTGTTGGAATAAAAGCAGAAAAGCATTTGAACAGCAGGAGACAGAAAAGCAACAAAGTGCTAAATTAAAGTTAAAGAGCAGGTCAACACGATCAACTCCCTCTAGCTGTTCTAGTCCAAGGATGGCCGTCACATCGAGCTCAAACAAAGCTCCTGTCTTCCAAACCAAGAGCAAAGATGAGCATCACTGCTAGCGTACAGTGGCGCTCACAAGTTTACATGAGGTCAGGGTTAAAGGTCGAGGCTTTGGGAGGCCAATTCCAGAAGCTTTTACAAAACCTGAATTCGGTTTTAGTGGTTTGTTTAAAGGGTCGGCACAACAAGTGCTAACAGCTCACTGCTGAGCAAGTTAACCAGAACCCACAACAGCCACCAGTCAGCCTTCTCCACTCAGAAACCAGAAACCAGTCAGAGACCAGAAACCTCAGAACCCAATGAGACTGGTTTCCACACAGAGAGGGACTACTTCCTTTCTGGTGCAATCATTTCAGTCATGTTTACCTGTTTCACACAGATAAAACCTCCTTTCTGCTAGACTTGATCACTGTAGATCATGAAAGTGAATAAGGGAGCAGGCCAGAGCATGCAGCCCTAAAGCAGGTCACATAAGCACACCAACCGAGATGATTTTAGAGTCTGAAACATATGCTTTAAAAAAAAAAAAAAAAAAAAAAAAACATCGCTAAAATCTGGTGCCATTTCATAATTAAGCTCCAGAAAAGGACGAAGCAGAGAGCAACTCCAAGGGAGCAAAGCCTGACACCAATGACAGAAATCGTTAGGCAAGAAATATTCACGGTTGTCACAACTCCATAAACAAAAGATGAGATGTGACTCATGCAGCCAGTGTCAAACAGAACGTTTAGGAACACTGCTACCATCTTCAGATAAGTCCGGCTTTCAGACCCAGATTTTCACCAACTTTACAACATCTCACGGAGAACAAGGCTTCTGAGGACCTCTGCGGTACTGCATCAATTAGAGAAGAACTACAGTCAGAGCAGCAATGCTGGCTCAACAGACTGTGGAGATGACAGTGCTTAACATGTAAGAGATTGAGGGAAGCGAGGCCTGCTCTTTCATCCACTTCGTTAGGAGGGAAATATTCCTCAATGATCATAGAAGACTGAACTGTGAGAAGGAAAATGGAGCAGAAAATATTAGATCTGAGATCTTGAGGTGGTGCTGAACAAACTCATGAAGTCTGACAACGAATAGCAACTCTTCCAATTCCTGCCGTAGCAGCGTATTATCTGTGTGTGGAGCATACTTACAGCTGCATTTTTCCCTGGAAAGCTGAAGAACGAGTCTGGACCGTTCCTGTGAGCCATGTACTTCAGCACTGACAGAAGTTTCACTGCATGACGCGGCTGAGAAAAGACACCGGACTCTGGATTACTGTCCACTCAGTCATTCTGTCATACAAAACTAGATGCAACATCAGCACATCCGCCATGTTGGGAGTGGCAAGGTTGTCTTGGAAACCACACTGCTTAGCAACTGGGTTTTGCAGATGAAAAACTGAAGTTTACATTCTGCTTATTTTTATTACTGTTTTATAAACAATAATACATGCCCATATTTGCACCAATGAAGTCGATAATTGAGACAAGAGTGAACATGGGAGTGGAACAGAATTTTGGAACAGAATTATCTGTTCCTAAACAGATAATTATACTTATCATTATAGCTAATGATCAACATTATTTTATGTTAGTCCCTCATCAAAAACATACCTGGAGTGTTACTTTGATTCTTTCATGCATGTTTGAGGAATATCTAAATCTCCCATGGCAACCATTCGAGGTGGGGGTGTGGGCTAAACGCTTGCTCTCACAAAGTGATGCCCGTTTACCCAAAGCTCCTCCTTGGAGCTAAAGTCTCCAGCCAAGCTTTCATCTCACAGGGCAACCCTTCCCCACTCAGCTGCTCCAGGCTAGCAGCAGCAGCAATTAGCAAACACCTGGTGGAACTGAGCATCTGCTGAGCTCATCATACAAACTACTTCTCAGTCCAACAGGCCTAAGAACGGTTGTAAACAGCTTAATGGAGAAACGGTCTGTGTATATTCAGGCTGTATGTTTTTTCATTTGAAACAAAAAATAAAAAAACAAAAATCACACTAAATTCATGCATGGTTCATTCTTTGGTTTTTCTGTTTCAAAATAAAAAGGAAAAAAAGAAGAATCGGGTGGTTTTCTTGTTTTAAAACTAAATTAGAAAAACTACATTTCGTCTCTTTAATCTCTTTTCGATTAAAGAGACGAAACTACATTTCGTCTCTTTAAGAGAGCCCAATCTGTCTCTCTTAAAGAGACAGATTGGGCCTCTGTCTCTTTAAGAAGCTCCTGCTCTTTCCAACACTCTGCCAAGCGTTCAGGCCTCCCTGAATGGCTGAAATGGGAGGCTGAAGGATTCCTCAAACATGGATGAAAGAATCAAAGCAACACTCCAGGTATGTTTTAGATGAGAGAACATTATAGCATGATGGAAAGCTCAAAAAAGTCCATTTGATGTAATACCCCCCCTTTGGAAAAGGTGGCTTTGAGTCTGCTGCAGATTATAATTGTTCAAATGAAATGGTCTTAACCCCAGACTGTCACATATGGTCAGAAACCCATGAAGGTTACAGTAGATTTTGCTGACTGCTGATTTTCTTTGGGATCCTCCAGGCACTGACTTTGTGCTAGGGGAGGGTGATGTGGACTTCAAGTTTCATCAGGATATTTTGTGGTACTACTGTGATAACGATAAAAGTGACGATAAGAACCATTTATTACTTATTTGTTAGGTAACTGTGTGGCTGTGACTGCAGGGCACAGCGATCATAACCCCACAAACACAAATCCTGCTCTTGAAACATACACCCATTTATAAACACACTTCTGTCATAAAGAAGTCTGATTGTATCACTAAACTGCACACAGTAACTGCGTTTAATCACATTTCCAAATTTACTGATATTCATTGATGCTTTCATTAACAAACAGTGGAGAAAATAGTAAGACTGACAATCCTGACAATGCGGACAGTTTTAGGGCATTTAGGACAGTTTTAAACAGAATTAATTGGAATTTATGATGATACTTCAAAATTCTTATAAGAAATTGATCACGATAAATGATAAATAATACGATAAATGCTCTCCCCTAGTTTGTTCTACTCAAATATGTCATTTAAAAGCATCCAGTCATGTGAATGCTACTGTACATGTTCTGATTTCCCAACCTGACTAGAAAGAAGGGTTTATGTGCGAGTCCATGGACGATCTAACACAAATAAGGGAATTATTATCTGGATCCAGGACCAGAGGACCAGTATTTATCTGGTTTCACATGATTCATCTGTAACTCTGTGATGAGGCCATTATTGCCTGTGGGATGGCACAAGTTTCAACATTTCTAGCACATTCCTCATGCGGCTCCAAGGAGCCGAGACAGATCACCACGTTAGGACCATGACTCACCCACTGGCCCTTTTCTCCTTGCAGCTTGCTGAAGAAAAGCTTCAGCTCCTTTACTGTGATGCTGTAGCTGGCAAGCACACCCAACATGTCCACCAGCAGGTCTGCAACACACACAGGACAGAGGCTGGGGATTACAGCTGGAAATGAACAAGGATTAGACCTGGCCTGATGAAAACGGAGAAACTAATGAGACAAAGTATTCAGGAATTTTCAAATGAATATAGCTAAAATATTTGCTGTCGTCATATTTCTAGAGAAAGAGGTCAAGAGTGAGTATGATGAGCAGGACTCCAGTTGTGAAACTGCTGCTTTAAAGTAGCAGCTGCAGGAGTCTGAGCTACAGTGGAGCATCTTTCAGGATTTCTTACCAACACATGATGAGCTGATCTAAAGTGATGAATCACAGTTGAGCTGGTCACCAGCATCAAGTGTTTCTGATCTGCTAAGATTTTCTGTCACGCCTCCCCTACAGTTTAACATTATTTGATAGTGCTGCTACCCCTGCCCCACCTGTTGCTGTGCACTGCCAGTCAGGAGGCACCCGTCTGTTCTTTTCTCACAAGAAAGATCAATTCAGGTATTTGGAAATACAAACAGCAAGCATCATGGTGTGAGACTAAAGAAGAACCACACATCACTCTGATTCATGTAATGGTGTTTATGGAGGTGTCAGCGGCGTGTCTTTAAAGAGGCCAACTGTTGAATGGCTGCAGAGCAGCGAGCCTGACCCGACTCACTGAGCAGCTCATAGCAGCTTGTTCTACATGTGCTGTTCTATAGAGAGCAGTACAGCAAAAAGGAGGAAAAGTCAGGAAAACAGCTTAGAAAAAAATAGAAAAATGCTTTGGATGCATTGAAGTCATAACTGTGACACTGTTATTCATTATAATAGGAAAACTTGTTAGATCGTTGTTGTTTTCAATGTTAGTGCCAGCACTGTGATACAGTGAGACCATCCTGATTCTACTCAAGGTTATTTATAGACTCATATGAAGCAAGGCCTCTTAGTCACAACACCAACTGAGATCTATACGATATGCAGCTGCCAAACGTTACAATATGAAAATATTAAGAAACGTCGTCTCAGTGTAACAGAGACAGGAGTAGTTCATTGTCAGCTACGCTTTATGGAAACTTCCTACAAAACTAGCCATGCTTGATGTGACTGGACAAAGGTCACTGAGCACAGGATGGACTCCCCCCAGATCTGCAGTTGTGCAAATTGCTGCTCTGACACCTGAGACCGAGACAGGATAGTGCAGCTCAGTCAGCACTGGACTGACAATAAAGGTATGTGCAACACTGGAGGATGAGGTAATCAGGTCATAAACTGAGGAAAATGGATGAAGTCTATTAGAAAATTCCACAAACCTGACACCTTGGAGGACGGTTCTGTGTGTGTGGGGGGGGGGGGGGGCACAGATGAAGCTCCTCCTCTCCAGCCTGAGCTACTTTAGTAGTGGTGGACTTTCAACTCTGGTTTTTAAACAAGCCAGCATTCTGCAGCTACACATCTGGCTCACTGGTCTGCCTCTGGGAAATCTCTAGAGTCAAGACTTTTACTGACAAGCTGTTCACTGTGTTTAACCAACTCCCTCCAAAATCACCTTTTACTGCATACAGAAGCCTCCACCTTAGACAAATTGTGTACAGTAAGGGCATATTGTTGTGTTTACTTTTTATAACAGGAGCATCACTACGGCGCAGCAACACAAGCTGCTAACAGCAGTGTGTGGGTAGTAGAGCAGCCTAAAGGGAAACAGAAACCTATGTGAACAGAATGTCAATTATTCACCTATTGTCCCTTAAAATAGTATTCACACCCCTTCAAGCTTTTCTTTCATCATTATTTCATATCAT
The DNA here is from genome assembly GCA_014839685.1 of Anableps anableps. Classification (NCBI taxonomy): domain Eukaryota; kingdom Metazoa; phylum Chordata; class Actinopteri; order Cyprinodontiformes; family Anablepidae; genus Anableps; species Anableps anableps. The sequence continues at coordinate 367,035 of CM026065.1, forward strand.
CAAGCAGTTAGCTAGCATACATAAATTTTGTTTTACAAAAGTTTGCTCTGATCTGTCTGAAAAGGATGTGGTGCATCCAACAGTGGTCAGCAAGCAGAGCCCACCTGTGTGATATTTAATATTAGTATAATTTTGACAACTCAGAGCTTTATTTAGAGAATATTAATGATCAAACAGCATCATGAAGACCAAGAAACCCCACAGACAGGTCAGGGTAGACTGGAGCTGGTTGGGGGTGGGGGATGGGGGGTGACACATGCTGTCTGGGCTTTAGAGAAGAGCTGCAAGAAGAAAATAATTTTTCTAAGAAAACCAGAAAAAGTTCCAAAAACTTCAACTTTATGACGTACATGCAAAACACTCCGAGTGGCAGAAACCATCCCGAACATTTTATTCACATAGTGAAACACTGTGGTGGCAGCATTATGCTGTGGGGATCCTTTTCTTAAGTAGGAACAAGTAAACAGTAAATATAAGTCAATCATTGGAAAAAAACAAAAAGTTATAGGCTGCAAAAGTAGAGTCTCGGATCAAAGCCTCTGCATGTGTTGGAATGGTCCAATCAGAATCTAGAGCTAAATCCAGCTGACAGCTAGTGGCTCTGCAGCCAATCAGAGTTCGATGTCATCGGGTGAATAAAATTCAGCTGCTCGATGTGCAGCGCTAATAGAAACACAGCCACCAACATTTCCACATCTCCTTTTAGTGAACAGAACAAAGTCTCATCACACTTGGTTTTATTCATGCACTGGATTGTGTTGGTCTACTGGTGGAAATAAATACACCGAGGTTCAACACCTTGACATACTTTAGCTCTCTAGGGCTATTTAATGACTTAAACCAGGAGATGAGCCAGTCTTTCACTGGCATTTCACACCATCTTCTGGGAAAACGTGGCACTGAAGCTGTGTGAAAGGAGTGTTTTCCAGTACCTGCGATCATGCTGTCAGTGGTGGAGATTCTGTGCAGCACCTGCTGGATGAGCTCCACCTCGGTGCACGCCTGCAGGTTTCTCACACTTTTCTTGAGGATGGCCGTGAAGATGCTCCAGATCTCTGCCTGACAGGTTGGTTCACACTTGTCCAACAGCTCCACCATGCACACAATACTCTCCGGCTCCTGGATGATGAAGTTCATTTCGAGGTCAAACTGACCGCCAACCAGCTGGAAACACACACACAACAGAAAAATCGTGTTCAACCGGGAGTCATTGCTCTGCTGATAAAACTGCTGATTCAACAGGTATGACATATAAGAGATATTTCTCCAATTATTTTTTAAACCAGCAGAGTGAGCGTCCTCCAAAGCAGTGATTAGAGGGACGTGCATTAAGGTCAGGAAGCCCATCTCTGTCTGTCTGATGCATGGAGTTAGCATTATTTAAACCAGGGGATAAACAAGAAGCATGCAATGTAGCAGCCAAGCCACACATGCAGACAGTAACAAACATCAGGAAGAGAAGTTGGAGGTCTACTGTTCCTGCAGGTGGCTTTGGGACACTAACAGCATGTGACAGAGCCTGTCAGACACAGCTCAGGGCTGCAGTAATGTACAGTCAGTTTATTCAAGACAAAGACTGCAACTGCAGCAGCGATGTTAACCTTCCACTGACACCATACATTGTTTTCCATATCACAGTTTTTAATAAATCTGACATTAGAATAAAAGGAACACGTTTCATTTTCCAGATCAGCTGTTATCTTCCACCTAAAGCCCCCCAGAGCCCCCGCGATGAGACATGAAATACCCAGTTGGCTTTATCAGGGGCAAAGAGCCAGATTGATTTACTTATTGCAAAGAGCTGATGTTCTTTGTGTCTGGAATGAAATGTATGAGCTTCAAATGTCACAATCTGTCATGTCTTAATAGCTGTGATGCCATTTTTATTATCTGCCCCTGCTAATAGAAAAAGATAAGGAAAATAACAACGCTGATGTCAAATTAATTTGCTTAGAAATGAATGTGTTCAGAATCCAGTCATGTGACAGGGTGAAGGTTTCATTTAATGCAGCAAACAGAATCTGCTCTGTTAAGATGACAGGGGTATGTGGGAAAGCTACTCATGTTGATGCACATGGGAGATCTGGAGACACAAAGAGTTGATATCTACAAATAAAACCACTTAGTTTATTCTCATAAGCATACTGATGATATTCAGTATCATCATGAGCAATTCTTGCTCATGTCCCCATGTCCTCCTGCGTAACGTATTGAATGCATTCTTGAATGACCCCAGAACCACTGTCACACCGCTCTCTGAAGCCTCATCTCAAAGTAAGAGAACAGTTTCTGCTCCCTACATTGATTCAGGGTCTCTTTAACTGTGTACATATGTATTCATTTGAGTCCTCTCCACTGGGCTCCTGGCGATCATAAACCGTCCAACAGCTGTTCTGAAGGAACACCTTAGTCCCTCACTAGCAGTGCTGTTAGGGTTGAGCATGTCTACCGTACCGTCTGCACAACAATAACCCAACACACTGAAGTAACATGAGCAGCACACATCCATGTGACGATGTTCAATTCATCTGCCAACATGGGCGGTTCCAGACAGGGGCCAACAGGGGCCAGCACCCCTGTAGAACTGCTCCTGGCCCCAGTACTGAAGAGATGAAACTAAATCAATGACTTATGATGAACTAACTAATCCAATCTTCACAGTTTTAACTTCATAATGAATTAAAAGTGAAGGCGTTGCACTTTTAGCTTCACCCATATTGAGACAGGATTACAGTTTTCCTCTGTAGCTGCGGAGCCACAAGTGGCTTTTTGGCTCTGAGGTTCACTTCATATATTGAAAGATGAAATGTTGCCCTGATTCTTTTGTTCTCTGTGTCCCCATGAAAACAAAACAAAAAACAGGCCCCACCCTGCCCCCCTGGTAAATTTGATCTAGAACTGCCACCAACTGTCAAACCCATTCAGCCTAGCTGAACAATGATTTAACAAAATACCACAGGATACAATAACTTAGACTCAAAGAGGGGAATGAAACATTTTTAGATTAAAGGTCTTAATATAGATCTAGAATAATTAAACTCATTGCAAAATGAAAAAAAATGGGCATTTTAATTTGATCTTTTCTATATTTTAATAGTTTTATCACAGGATGCAAAAACTGTTCATTTACTTGAAATAATAGTTTTTACACTGAAAACAGGGTTAGGGTAAGAACTTTAAAAGCACACCTTGCTCTCATTTAAAATGATGATGCACTTCAAACTACATACTGTATTTAATAATAATCTCTACAATAAGGTGTTTGCTCAGAAATATGAGTTAAGAATATTAGCTTAGGGGGAGTTTAAGTGCACTGGACTGATGAGGTCCTTAAAGCATTTTTAGTGGTTCTATCGTCACACTGACTGCAGTTCTCCTCCCAAACAGCAGGAGTCACTACTGAGGAAATACAGCTTCATACTCAGTAAAGCAGTAGACCCCAGGAATTGTTTCACTTTGCAACTTCCTCCTGCCACATGTTGATATGCCCCTGAGCAAGGCACTTAACCCCAACCTGCATATGGGTGTGTGTGGTTGTGAGTGTGACTGGGGCTCTAGCGTAAAGCGTGTGAGAGGCCGCTATGACAAGAGAAGCGTCATCTAAATTCAGTCTATTTAGCATTTCACAAACATAAGTCTGACCTGAAGACGTCTAATTTTACTGATACGTTTATGAAGCAAAGTTTATCCAAACATTTAATCATAGCTGCTCTAGAAAATCATGCACCTGACCCTGAACCAATACAAACAAGTTAACCTTTAGTTTCCATTCAGATGGGAGTGGTCTCTTCCAGAGCAAGAGCATCATATTCATAAGGGGTCACTGAATGATTTGTTGAAAATGTTGAAACTAAGCTTCATATTTCCAAAACTTTCCATGAGAAGATGTCTGCTAGAAGACCAGGCATCCTGTTGGTTTCCTTAAACTAACTTCTACTACTGAGCACTTCATGGATGGAACTGCTGCTTTAAACTGGGTTGTAATTAGATCCAGTCCAAGTTTGACTGGGACTAGGGGAGTGAGATGCAGGTAGAAGCCATCAAGTCTTGTTTCTTCTAAATTTCTGTTCATTCAATGCAATAAAAAAAAAAAAAAAAAAAATCACCTGAAATGCTTCCCTAGCCAAAGGAGCTGTTTTGCATTGGATCTGGTTAGCTCTTCACAGGCACAAACCCAAATCTGCTGCTCAAGCCTCAAACACTCAATATAAACCATTACTGTCTGCTAAGATTGATCTTAATCATTTATTTGACTCAGGCTTTCAAACTAATTTACTGTCAAATCTACAAAATACAGATACAGCGCAACTAGAATGTAGAAGACCGCCAACTCTTCTTTTTGGTTTTCTTCAATGGATTAAAAATGGCAAACTGCTGTAACGAAGTATCTACCTTTGCCTAATACTAAACCAGTAAGCAGCAGTTGGTCTCTGGCTCAAACTCATCTAGAAACGTGCAAACACTTGTTGTATTGTAGTAGCTTGGTGGAGACTTCCTCTGGGTGCCAGTGATTTATGAGCCTGACACTGCACAGGAGTCGTTCATCCATCATGCCCAGCTGGCTGAGGGATGGCACACCCAGGGACTAACTGGCTGCAGCAGTGAGATCCAGTGGAAGTGAAGCTGGGATAACTGGGCTGGTTTAGGACCCATACTGTCACTGCCTGCAAACAGGAAGACGTTCTGAGCCAAGGATGAACTGAACATCACCTTGGTGAACTTTCTCAAGGTGTGGGGACCCCCCCCCACATACGAAGTCATGCAATGAAAGTGAAAGCAACAAACTGTCGAGGTTAAAACCCAGGTTTTCATTCTGACTTGATTTTTCAAAGGAATAAGAACAGCCCTCTCAGACCCAGACACAAGGAGCCCCCCCCCCCGTTACTGTGCTCTACCTAGCAGCCCCTCCCCCACCCCCACACTTCTAATAAGGTGATCACAGCCCGACTGATGCAGCAGTTGATTTTAGCTTCTGATTCATTTTAACAAAGGACTCAGAACAAAGGAACAAGGGAATATGGGTCTGTTTTAATAATAATAATAATAATAACAACAACAACAACAACAACAACAGCTCATGCTTCCTGACTCGGAGCTGCAGCTCAGGTTTTACAGTGGTTTGCAAAAGTATTCATACTTTTTGAATTTATCCATATTTTGTCACATTACAACCACAAACAAATACGTTTCATTGGAATTTTATATGAAAGAGCAACACATTTTGAAAAAAATGTTTTGAATAAAATTCAAATCAAATTCCAATGAAATATATTTATGTTTGTAATGTGACAAAATATGGAAAAGTTCATGGGGTATGAATACTTTTGCAAGCCACTGGCAGCTTCTAAAAGGTTGGCTTGTTTTATGAATCCATCAGTGACCTCAGGGTCTATGTCAGTTTGTTACACAGACCCTGACTGATGTCATGTGAGCTCAGTCATGCTCCTGCCACACTCATGTCAATTATAAGTATATATATTGTCTTTCAGACACCCCCCCTCCCCATTTGCCTGTGTGCTCCTGAGCTGACCTTTGACTCACCAGTGAGCGCTCTTGTGTATATCCAGGCATAGCAGTGAGGTGCTTCAGGTGAACTCCTACATGTCGTAGTCGTAATGGGTAAAGGCGACCAGTAAAACTGACTGGGATGTCCAACAGATTCCCAGTCCATGCATCATATAATGGCTCAGAAGAAGAGGAGTAAAGTGGCCGATGAAGGCTTGGTGCCATGCCTTTCATAGATGCCAGTGACACCAGATCTCTGAGTAACCCTGCCTGCCTGCCTGGCCTTCCTCTCCAGAGGTCTGCCTGAATTAATCATGGCTGAGCAGCTCAGCAGCCACTGGGCTGAAACACACACGCTTCTCCCATCTCCATGGAGAACAACACAGGCTGATGGCTGAATTAAATCACATATGAAAAACTGTTCAAGTTATCTTTATGAGAGACAAACCAATGAAACCGTAGGAGGTTAACTAGCTGCTGCTGCACACTTATTACGTCCACATGGAGAGCCACAACAAAAACAGATATTTAGCTTTCAGTCATAGTGAAAATGGAATATTATTAGTCAAACAAGACACAGGCAACAGATGCTTAACTAATCGACCTGCTACTAATTAATACCCGAGATATAACACCCTTACATTTATGTTGTTTGCCTATTAACAAAAATGATGCTGGATTCTTTTAATCTTTGATAAAAATAATACCCATTTAATGTGAAATAATGACCCAAGCTAACCACAGAGATGCTGCCAGAGCCTGCATGCTGACATCACTCCACTCTAATCATTTCCTGTTTAAATGCACTGCCTGAATGAGACCATGTAAATACAACAGGAGAACATCCATGTCAGATACTTGATTCTGGCTGTATGTTGAACATAGCTGCAATTTCTCTACACCAGCGGTCTGCAGCTTTTCCAGTCCAAAGAGTCATTTTTCCCTCCGCCCAGCTAAATAAATCCTGTTTGGAGCCACTGCTGTTACACCACCTCATGAAAAAGACAAAACTTATAGTTCTTGATAAGAGGATGGATATATTTTCTCCCATGGAACGTTGAAGAAGGGGATTTATAAACATTTTACTGCTACTTTTAGAGTCTCTGTTTTGGAAATTCAATGCAATTATTCCATAAGAAAAAAAACCCTGAAAATCTGCTAAAACCTGCATTTGCTATTATATCTGGATTTAAAAATATTAGTTGCTTCTTAAAGAGGATCTGTTATGCTTCCTTTTAAACAAGTCAGGATCAAGTCAGGTCTAAGACTATAAAAAATATGTTCACTACATACTGAGATAATCAGATTTCTCCTGCTCAGTTCTATTTTGAGCTCTTTTCAGGATGAGCTGTTTTAGGGCCTCTGTCACTTTAAATGGATTAACCTGCTGCAGGCCACGCCCCCAACTCAGCATTTACACTTTATACAGGTGGGAATGGCTGCAAGCAAAGGCGCAGCTGTACAACGGTGCACGTTTGACCCTGAGACGTACCCAGAAGCAGAGGAAGTGGAGCCTCCTGAACAACCAATCAGAATGCAGCAGCGCTTTCTGAACACTGAGTCAACAACAAAGCAGCAGCCATGGTACAGCGCATGCAGCCTTAACACCAGCTGGCCAAACATGCTCGTCTTCTAATAATGAAGTGGGTGGAGCTCTGCTTGGGTTGCTAGGTGACAGGGCAGTTCCTGCTGACTGTGATTTAATAATCGAGAGGTTTTTAAAATGGCTCATTTTCCAGACATGAAAAAACATGAACTTATTGCCAGAAAAAAGCTGGCAGTTTTTGTTTTGTTTTTTTTGTTTTTTTTGCGCTTGAGCCGTTTCTAGAAGCAGCAGAGACCCAAATGGAAGTATAAAAACGTGCACATTTGCATAACAGAGTTCCTTTAATCCATTTTAGCCTTATTAAGAGCCATTGTGGAAAGTCCAAAGAGCCCCTTGTGGCTCCCGAGCCACAGGTTGCAGACCCCTGCTCTGGGCAACATCACATTTATCAGTTAGTATTATTTAGCAGTTCTGGTTTAGGATATCAACAAGTTAAATACAAAGACTTTAAAATCTAATTTTGTATTTGTGTGAAAAAGTATGATCTGGTAAATTATGACTACGGACATGAGGACATTTAAATGGCAACTTGTGTAACAAGCCAGAATGACTGCATTCATTTTAATGTGAATTAGAGCAAGAAACCACTCAAATGTGCTGGCAGAGAGGCTGTGTTTTTCACCACTGGCCTATATTTTCAACAGCTCTCTTAAGTGGAATTATTTTAACAAGCCATTTTGTCAAACTTTAGTTAATTTGTCCATAAGAGGCTGTACTCTGCAGCATCTACCACAGACTCAACACATGAGTCGTGATATGACAAAATCCAAATATCCATCTCACTAAGCTGCCGATAGACACTCCTGGTTTGGAGAGAAACGGCTCCAGCAGACAGGAAGGTCAGCACTGAGCTGGAGAAATGAGCTTCTGATCCAGAATATGATGGAAGACCAGAAATTAAACAGGCTTTTTTAAGACTGTAGAGACTTTTAGAGGTTGAAACAAAAACATGTTTTAATTTAGCTCTAATATGCTATAAATACAACAGCAGTCCAGTTATTGTACGCTTCATAAAAAAACGGTTTCTCCAAACCTCAGGTGACCATTTTCTGTACAGAATGTACAAAATTTGTCTAAATCTGAGAATAAGGAACTTCTTTATAACTGCAAATAAAAAAAAAAAAAAGTAATGAATTTGAACTTAGAGGACTAACTGTGTGACACTGTTTGGCATCTTCATCCCATTAATCACCAGATGTCTCCTTTCCTCCATTCTGACAGGGCAGCACGCTTTCTAGGCTGTAGCCCAACCTTTTTCATCCTCTATATATCTGACAAAAGCCTGCAGTATACACCTATACTTCATTATATTAAAAAGTAAAGTCTAGCCACACTTGTTCACCAAATAACAAATCTGTTACCATGGAGCCAAAACAGTGGCCGTAAAATTTTGGAAAAACTAAAAAATTGTGAACAATACTGCTAAACTGTGATGGTTTTTTTCCTCTAGCATTTAGTGAACCAAATGGTAGAGTCTATGTACGTTCACTCGGGCATCGGGGCCCCAATGAGGATCTGATGTCGTTAATACTACATGTACACACATAGATATGGTATCAGCCCAGCTAGTTTAAACTGAAGGGCGGTTGCTATTGTCAACAAAAGGAAACGGCCCTCATTAGACGGTGCTTCGGCCTCCAGCCAGTCACTGCTGTTCTGGACAACAAGAAGCAACTGAAACTCATTTTAATCCTGAACATGTAAAAAAAACTGAATCAAGCTGTTAGGTGTCATTCATTCCAGGTTGTCCTCTGAGAAAAGACGTCTTTGGCATCAAGGTAAAATCAATACTGCTATGAATAACTCAAAGAGCAAAAAATGAAAGGGTTGCTTTTTCATGAGATGTGGAATAGAGCGAAGATCTCATTTTTGTTTGCTTACTAGCGTTGGAACATGAAAGAAAAAAGGAGCGTCTGGATGAGGGAGGTGAAGAAGGGAAGAGGAAGAGATAAGGATTAGTCATTAGTGAGGAATTTCAGCCTGACCCGGTCCATGGAAGACTGTAATAAGACTTCAGACATGAAGACCCTTCCTGCGGGAGAAAACGGCAGCATGTGAAGGGATCCATCTAAAAAAAAATGACACCTACAAAATAAAGAAACAACAATAAAACAAACCTTCAGCTAACCCTAACCTGTCCTGGATAAGCTGGGTCAAGTCCAGAGGTTAACTCAGAGGAGAAGCTCACTCCAACCTGTTTGCCACTCCACTTTCCCATCTACAGCCTCAGAAAACATGTCAAAGAAAAGGCTTTAATAACCCATCACATGCTTTGCTCATCAACTTAAGGAACCCTGAACAGAAATCTTTAAATGGATGAAAACAATCCATATGAAAAGAATCATTCATTTGTAGAACATGTCTTACTGGGAAATTAATTTACCATTAAACTCTGTAGTCTCAAGCCCTAGATTTTGGAGTAAGGTAGTGGTTTACAGTCAGCCTTTTCATAACCACAAGCCTGCATCATAACTAGACGTACAGGGTGCCTAATAGTGCTGAAAAATGAGGAAAATCCTGGAATGAGCTCCAGGAAGTGGTCAGCAGCATATCCCAAAGCAGTAGTTCCTTCCTGTGGTTTATCCGGAGCTGTGTCACTGGAGCTTCCGCTGGTATTCCTAAAATCCTGCTTGACAAAGGCAGTCCTGGAGTGCCTATGAGAGGCCTGGCCTGACATAAAGATGGATTCTGGGGGCATGCTGCAGCTTTTAGAACAGTTTGCTATGAAAACAAATGTGAATTCAGTCATATGTGCATGAAACATTGTAGAAGTTGCAACACACAAAGCGCTGCTTTCATTGAGAGACGGAGGTGAGGTCAGCGCTATGATGGTGGCTCTGGAGGTAAGAGACAGTCCTGTAGCCGGAGGGTTGCCGGTTCAAGTCTTGCTCACCCCCATCAGTGTATGAATGAGTGAATGTAGCATAAAGCACTTTGGGGTTCTCTGGACTTGATAAAGCGCTATACAAGTACCATTTTTTTTCCCCCCAAATTTGAGTTCTGTTTGTCCAACACGTGTCTTTGTATTACAATATGATTTTAATAAAGTAAGATGTAAACATTACAAAGATACCAACTTTACAAGAACAATGATAAATCCACAGGAGGAGAAAACCAAAGTGATCCAGTTTATCAAGAAAGCAGAAGGATTACATCAGACCTCAGTTCCAACAACGCTGATGTGTCAGGAATAAGGGTTAGGGAACATCTCCCATGTAATATCAAACATCAACTTTATTCCCCTTTGACCTTTTAACATTCGTTTCCAGAGGAGGTGCCATTTCTGCTGGTCTACTGGATGCTTGAAGGCATCATCTAAAGCCTCAATAATCAAAGTCATGACCACTTCACCCCCAAGATGCCCCTCAATTCAATGCAGGTGGGGGGGAGAAGTCTCACCTGCAAACATCTAGCAAAAATATTACACCAATATTTAATTTCAGTGATGATATCTGCCTATCTTTTCATCTGTGCTTCCATCAGTGTGGGACCTTTAGCATTTTGAGAAGTGTCCCCAGTGTGAACATCTGCTGCAGAGACTCTGCCCAACCTGCTAAATGCAGGCAGGAAAGATGCAAGATGCGTGGAATATGATCATTATTGAACTCCAAACAGTCCGCTGAGATAGAAATACTCTGGTATTGTGATGACATATTCACCATCTATTGTGCAGACCTAATTTTTTTTTTTTGTTGCGGTTTTAATTTTATTTTTTGTTATTCGAATAGAAAATAAACTTCAAATCATTTTTAAAACTTTTGCTCATCCATTTTTGACACTGAAAAAGAGAAACACTTAATATTTTAATTTTAGTAAATCAAATGACCAAAAGAGACACTGACCGTCCCCCATCCCATGCATGACACTGTTGGAGAACTGGAGAGCTCTGCAGGCTGCTGCATCCTAAGTGCACAAAGTTCACACTCTGTAGGACCACCTTGGTTCCCCTCCTGCGCGCGCGCACACACACACGTTCAGTGAGTGATTTCTGGTGCAGACTGGGTTTTAACTGTTGCTCAACTGATTCCAATCTCTTTCAAATATTAAAAGTCTTCATAGCATCAGGCAGAGAGGACATCCCAGCTATGGACCAGGAGAAGCAGTTAGACCTAAAACTCCAGCTGGGAAGGTGAGCGGATTCAGTGTTGATCCAGTAAAATGCTCACAGAGCTGATCTGTCTAAAAAGATGTTCAAAGCCAGAACTGATTTCTCTACTGTTTACGGATTCTCATGTTGAAAAGAACAGGGATGACACTCTGAGGCGTCACCTGCTGGTCCCAGCTGCTTTCAGCCAGTGTGGAGGAAGAGGGAAGACGTGTGACTGTGGAACTGGGCTGATGCAGCAGATAGCATTTCAGCTGTGCTGTTCCCACAGAGGGCAGAGCATGCCTCCCTGCTCTGACCCCACCTTTCTCCACTGCTCACAGGGTGTGTGTAGCGGCTGCGTTCATTCTTCACCTAGATCAACCACACCAGAAGGGAACCAACTAACCCTCATCACTCTGATCACTGATCTGATTTGGCAGATAGCCACATTTGAAATCATCCTCTTCCTTGGAAAAACTAAAGAATAAACATGTCTTTCCAATTCCAGTAAGATAAAAACACTTACTACTATTCAATCATAGGCAATCAATTTCACAATAATTTCTTGATGCAGCAAACATCTCAGAACAGCACTACTTTCAGGAAGCAGGATATTTAAAGATGCAAAGGAAACAAGCCGCCTGGAGCGATCCAACTCACAATAGCAAGAGGAGGAGCGTCCGAGTTCACATCACAGCAGTCAAACAGATGCTGCAAACATTCACAAACACTAATATGACACTTTAAAAACAGCTCAGAATAGGAGTCATCTATGTAGAAAACACAAACACAAGGAGGAGATCGAATAGAAGACAACTCAGAAGTGGTTTTTTTCCCCATTAATACGACTAAACTACATAACTGCAGTTAACAATTCAATTGTCTCGTATTTGCTTCCTTTAAATAGACCAATCCTACATCTAATGGGCTCTTACTACCAAGCAAACATACACTGATCAGGCATAACATTATGACCAGGTATAACTCAGCAGCAAGTGAACCTTCTCTCCTCTAGGTTGGGTCAGAGCATCTCAGGAACTGCAGCGTCAGCATCTATCATCCATGGATCTATGCTGTGGGAAAGTGGCAACAAGGTCATGACTGAAAGCTGGGCTCCAGTCCAACAGAGGAGCAACTTTAAATGAAGCTCCTAAAGAAGTTAGACATAAAAAAAATTAAATGTCTTGCACTTTTTGTTGCACGTGCGATTGTGTACCCCCAGACCAGTCAGGGTCAAACCATGTTAGCTGGTAGCTGTGGTGTAGAATACTGCAGCCTGCCACTAGGGCTAAATCATCATGATGAATGGATTACTGAAATAATCATCAACTAATTTAGTATTAGATTAATCATTAACTGGAGTATACAGACTAAAAAAAGGCAAATTGCTCAAGGAACATTCTCGGATGAGTAAATAAGCCAAAAATGTACAAAAAATACCTACATTTTGCATTTAAAAAAAAAACAAAAAAACCAACAAACAAAAACACCTTTGTGTGTAAATCTGTTCTACCCAAAACTCCCACTTGAGGAGTTTTAGCTTCACATCCCTTAAACAAAAAAAATAATAAAAAAAAAATAATAAAAAATCTCCTATTAAGCATCTTTTGCTATCCAATTATTAATCATTTAATTCCAAAATAATCACCAGATCAGTCCAACACTGTATTGATGTTAAGTCGAGCAGAAAGAGCTGAGCTTTTCACATGTTGACGTTAGAAGGATTTGTTTTAGCTCCAGATGCATCCTTTGCTACAGATGATCAACTGTTCACTATAGAACGCTGTTGTTGCATTTTAGACAATACGATGTTTATTTCCTTATTTAAAAAAGGAAATGATTTTTTTTATTTCTTTACATCTTTTAATATATTTCTATAAAGGAAAACAGGCAACCACCATACCACTGCTAAGAACCAGAGCTGCCAACATCGACAGAGAAACTCAGATTTGAATCACTACTTTCTTTCCCATCACTCTCCATGAGCTTTAGGGTCTTGTTCATCAAGATCTACATCAGGTGTGAAGGCCCGTCCAACTGGTCAAAATTAATTATTGACAAGTTCAGATCTAATGCACGACACGAACGATTTCAAGTTGAAAAAAATCAAATGAAACTTTCAACTTGTTGAGTGGGAGGTCCCCTGCTAACCCTGAGCTCCGAGCCAGTATGACTGCTGCACACATGAAACGTAGCTGAAGTTACAGTTCTGACATTTGCCATCTCATTCAACCACAGGCACTGATGTATTGTTTCCCCAAGTACGATCCTTCCTGTCTGAATACGGACAATGCAGCCATAAACTCATATTGCTCATTTCAAACAGCGCCACACTGGTTTTACAACTTTCAATTTGAACTTCCTCAACTCTGGTTCAATAATAGAACCAAAGTCCAGCTTCTGACGCATTTAGCATTATGTCAGAAACATTTGGATGTTGGGAGGATGAATTTAGCTCAGAACTTTTATGAACTTACCATTAGTTCTTCTGAAGAGTGTGTTAGCACAGCGCTGCACTGAGGAAACGACCTCTCACCTGGCTGTAGAATGGAGTCAATGTTAGGGTTAGGTCCCTGTAGGGCATAAGGGTTAGTTCGATCATTTCCAGTGAATAACTAATGCCTGCTGTATTAGAACCTGACCATCACTGTAAAAGAGCCATAAGGTCTCCTATGTTTCATATGAGATGATAGTTATTCTCATCTCTTTACCAGGCAGAACAGTTTGAACATGTTGATGTGAGAAACCAGAGCTCCTGACTGTTCAGAGCTTAGATCTGCCTCTGTATCAACTAACAACGTCCACAGGTGCATAGGTCACTGAGAAATGCTTACAATACACACCTCCCTCCCTGCAGCTTTCTGCATTCATGGCTTCAGTTAGCTACACTAGACCAAAAACCAAAACAACAAAGCAGGCCTGCTTCCTGTAAAACTATGGGGAGCCATGTACAGCACATGAGCGCATACTGTTAAACCTGCCTTTATTCACTCAGGACTGGCCATCAAGACATGCAAACAAGGAGCCCTCCTGATTTTTCTCCAACATCGGGACTTGTCTGAACTATCTGCTCGGTACTGTGCTCTGGGAGCCGTTTTCTCTGGTTTATTTTTATCTGAACATGTGCGGCAGCAGGAGATTTTTCTTCTGAGCCACAACTGAACAATGTTGTCATTGTTGAGTTGTGGCTCAGAAGACTAGGTAGTAGTGTAAAGTAATAGTAAACTGGTGGTGACCTTTTCACATCTATACAAGTCATCTACTGTAGTGCTCAATCAGCATTTTGTTGGATCAGGGAAGATTCTACTAACAAGCCAACAAAGTCCAGTTTAGCCTGTGGATATGGTGGAATATGATTTGCATTAAATGTTTTAGTGACAACAAAAGATGACAAATACTGTACACTGGTGTTTCTGTTTACTCTGTCTCTGACCAAGCTGGAGGTGGGTAGGGCTAAACTGGGATGGGCTTCATTAGGCAACACTTGTGCTGGTAGACAATTATATGAGGCGCCGTAGAGGATTGAACCTGAGAGCTGTTTAGGATCCAGATAAAGAAGAACCAAGGTGTTGCTCAACTGTGCTGGTTCTCAGGTTAAACCACTGGCACCAAAATTCAGCACATAATCACAAATGAATAAATGAGCTGCAACAACTTAAACTTTAAGTTGTTGCAGCTCATTTTATCAAGTCTCCAAACAATTCCCCAGTTCATTTTATTAACTCAGTTTGTTATTTTTAATCCAGACTGCTCAGGCTGTGAGACTCTCAAAAGAGAAAAGTGATAATACACTGGGACATGCATTTTTAGAATAAACACGGTAACATTCAAAACATTTTTTAACTTGTCACCTTCATCAGCTTATTTCTCTTCAAAAAGGTATAGAACTTTTCAATATTTTTTGTGCAAAGTTTGCAACAATAACACTCCTATTTCAGTTCATCAGAAGAGATGAAAAGTGAATAACATTTTTGCTTTCACAGCAAAGCCCAGGGCTGTGTAGGCTTCGGCGTATTTCCTGGTCTGTTCCTGATGGCTACCTTCACTTGTTTTACTCGCCTCCATCACAAACCTCTCCATCAGCTCTGTACACCGCTGAGCCTGACTGTGGAGGCCACTTCTTCTACTGGGTTGAACATGCAGCCTGTTGATTAGTTTGAGCACCTAGTGACTGGAGGCCTGCTCATCATTCAACCATGAGTCGTCCTGCCTTCAAATAAAAATGTCTGAAGAAAACAAGGAGGCTGGAAGTTTTCATTTTCTTCTCTCACAGTTGGCACATCTGGTAAAACTGGATGGATGAAAGAAGCAAAGTGCTACTGATTCCTCTTCTGTGGTCATCAAATCACTGACTCCAAGCCCAAACACAGCCAGCTATCCAACTACAGCATCTCCTGA
This sequence comes from Anableps anableps, assembly GCA_014839685.1. Lineage (NCBI taxonomy): Eukaryota > Metazoa > Chordata > Actinopteri > Cyprinodontiformes > Anablepidae > Anableps > Anableps anableps. The sequence continues at coordinate 382,631 of CM026065.1, forward strand.
TGTTCAACCCTCAGCCCAAGAGTCCCAAGTCATGACAACCACTGCTGCGGTGTGCTTCATACAGAGATCACCTACTGCACAAACCATGATGCAATGAAGCACGTATGTAGATGACGACATGGAAAGCAAGAAGGATCCTCAAGAGGAACTATGAAGAAGTTGTTTAATGTCTGATTATTGAGATAATCAGATGATGGAAGGTGAGCACAGCAGGCAGAGAGAAGAAGAACGGCGTGGAGGGTTATTTCAGGATGGAGGTGTCTCTGTGCGTATTACTCATTACAACAGACAAACAAAATATCTGGTGTATGTCTGCATGATTTCAGAATATGAATTACAACATTTAAAAAAGTATTTTTGAATGGTCTCTACAAATGGTATTTCTACAAGAATTACTTTCAACTTCAAAGTTGAAAGTAATTCTTGTTCATTTTTCCAACCCCATTCTAAATTGTCTTTTTCTAGTGGCTTCTTAGGTATACAACATGTGTCTTTGGGATTGGTGCAGAATAGCAGGGGCATAGTCTACCACATGGCCACCCTTGATGCTCAGATCCTGATGATGCAAACAGATCTGAAGGGAATTAAAGCGACCATTTTCTGATGTTTTAACAATGGCAGACCGGTTGTTGTAATGAGGCCACAGCCAATTGAAGACAGCTGTCTATCATTCATTCATTTTCCTCCACAGTGGGAGTCACAGTTCGCTTAATGACTACAGGCATGGAGGATGAGTCTCCCTCTCTAAAGGACTTCATTGTTTCACACACAGTGACAAAGCAGTTCTGCAGGTTCACCTCTCCTCCCACCTCAGCAGCGGAAACTCTGGTTGAGCATGCTCCGTCCTAAATGCCACACTTCCTGATTGTAGAGAGCTCCATTCATTCATTCTCAAGCACATGCACTAAGGTCACTTTACAGCTCGTCATCTCTGACTCAGACAAACAGAACTACCCAATAGGTGACCTATAAGGGCACCTGCTGCAACTGACCACAAAATATCTGCAACAGCTTCTCTGCCATCCATTTTCTCTGATCTAACGTGTAGTTACAACCAGAATGGGAAGAAGTTCTCTGCAGTAGCTTTGAATTGTAGAAGCTATGTGAACTTCAGCTGAACAACTGTAAAATATCATATCAGAGGTATGAAAAGCAGAGCTGTCCCAAAGCATAAGCAGCCAAACCTGCTTCTTAGTACACCCAGGCCAGCAGGGGGCGCACCCCAAGAGGTTACAGACATTTAAACTTCACTTTTTTTTTTGTTACATTTATGTAGAATGGGCCTAGATTCAAATGTCCATCAATGGTTAATGAATGGTAAATTCAAACAAATGTATAATTTGTTACAAATGTTGATTTTATTAGCATTTAAAAGAACTGACAAATGTAACATCTGTAATGTATGCTGACAATGTTTCTGGCGTAACAATCAAATATTTCTACTGCTTGCATCTCTGATGGAGTCACGTTTAATGTACATAGAAACTGTAAATTTTTCAGTCGATAAGCCTTCTGCGAATGTTTATCACTTAGATTAAATTTATTAGCCTCGGGGAGTCCGCAGCTATCGTTGGAGCTCCAGTCGCTTGACTGGACATCACGCTACCGGCTGTGCCATCCCCTCTAAAACAGATTTTTATTTGCTGTTTTTGGGTTGTAGATTACATAACGGAAACAAATCCAGAATATTATTCATCACCTGTTCTGTTTAGTTTCCCATTGCTATTAGCAACAGAGCTGGACCTTTCTGTTGAGGTTTTGGGCAGACAAAACTGTGATTTCCCAGAAGATGAATAGAAAGTTTACCTCAACTAGTTTGTTGCATAATGTTTTCCACAACCTAAATTTAAACACCTAACGGAGAGGATATGTGAGCACATGCTTACTTCACTGCACAAGGTCTGGTTTCCATCAAAAACTGAAAACATTTCAACTTCAAAAATTCCCTTTTTTATTAAAGATACTGTAAAGTAAATGAATAAGCTTTTGTTTCGTGGCAGAATGTTCTCTGCCACTGTTTTTAATTGTGAAAATATTTTCTACAGTAACAAACTGAATAAAATATCTGTTAAGGGACATTTATTCTAACCACTAAGAAGCAAAAAAAAAAAAAAAAAACTCATCAGAAATATTGTGTGCTGAACATTTTATGGCTACATCTGAAACATTTTAGAAATTCTGGATATTCTCCCGTTTTTGGGTCACAACGTGGTTGAAATGCAACTGAACCTTAACTCAAAATTTTAATCATTTGAAAGTTTCTACATTGCTCTTTCAGGTTAAATCTGTTGCTTTCACATCAGATCTGTTGAATGAATTTTAATCTATGAAATTGCCATGTTCTTTCAGAGTCTACCAAGTCCACATTGATGCTGCCGACTGCGTCCGCTCACCTGATCAGCTGAAACGGCTCTTTCAGATCCACTTCCACCACATCACTGATATAGACCTGTAGCTGTATATTTTTTGGGTCCAGATATAAAAATATTGGTTTAAATAATAAATAAAACCGATTAACTGGCAGAACATGACCAATTCTAGGGTGTGTGTGTGATTCTTGGTGTTTTATATTTTCTAACCACAAAATACATTGGCAGCACTTGATAACATAAACTCAGATCATGCTGACAGGATTCTCATGGCCAAAGATTTGCTCTTTGAAGAGCTTATCTCTTCCTGCAAAGCTTTGTCATTATTCTTCCTGACTGACATCAAGGAATGCATCCCCATGCTTTTCCAGCTCTCATTTCATTTGTTTGGAAATGATCCTGCTGGACTTCTGAGCAGGCAGGCTGAGACAGCTGGCAGCCTTCACCAACATTACTTTACCACAGCAACATGGAAGCTGAGTAAATGGCATCAAAGTTAACCATGGTCTTCTGGAAAGGGTTAGGCATTTAACATCAGCCATAAGAAGCAATGCATCCCATTGTGCTGAATAATCTCTGTTCCAGTTGGTTTATCCTGCTAAAACATCAGGTCCATCTGGATAGATGCCTTCCCCCACAGTGTTTTAGTACTCTTCAATAAATTTATAGCAATACGACACCTTTCTACTGCAGTTCAGTGAATTACAATAAATAATGCTTACACAGGGCCTCAATTCAAGGAATTAAAACTGTTTTACTAGAAACGGTGGCCCATATCTAATTCTGTTTAGGACCCCCAGATAATCTTGAGCCGGCTCTGGTGGAGTAGTGGGATGAGCAAAAACCTGTCAAGCAGCTTTAACATTAAAAGACAGGAACTAAGCAACCCTGACCTGTCTTAACCCAGCCAAGAATCGCTTTCTACAACGAAGCTTTGATCAAATGCCATCTGATTAAATGTATTATTTTAAATAAAGGTTGTTCAGAGCAGAGTGAAAGGGATTAGTTGTGAAATAAATCACGCTTTGACAAGGACAGCACAGTAGCACACTGTGAGTTGAGGGGGACAGGTCTGTCCACGGCCTGTCCTGAGCTCCCATAATCAGCTTACCAGGTTGAACACGGTCTCCACGATGTCTCGGCTGGAAACTTCCCCAACTTCCAGCAGGCCAGCCAGCACGGCGAACTTCATCTTGATCCCCCTGATGGGCACCGCGGGATTGAGCTGCATGGCGCCCGCTCGCCCGTCCTTTCCATCCCCTGGCTCCGCCGCCTCTGCGCTAGCCATTGCTAAGGAAGGACGGGACAGGTGGCGTTCACAGGTAAGGCACCTGTTCACCTCCAATGGCGAGAGAGCAGCCGACGTCGAGGAGGAATGTGAAGGTTCTTTTGTCTCCCCTTCAGATGCCTTGTGACCGGTCTAGAGACACATACTCAGAGCCTTTTCTTTCCATTTAAAGTAGTTTTAAGGGACGCTGTTGAGAGGGAGCAACCAGAGCGCTGGGAATGTGGTGCTGCTCGGAAATGTCACCGCTCCTCCACACTCTGTCCTGCTCGCTCCGTAACTTGATACCACACGGATTAATTGATGCGGTTAAACCCGTGAAGACGCTCACACTGCAGGCAGCAAGCAGCCAGCGTCCTCCCGCTCCACCACGTCTCTCCTCTGGGCACACTCACTTTAATTTCTCCGCTTCAGCTGTGGAAGTTGCTGCTGCCTCCGAGTCCACTCACTTGACACTCACAACCGAAAACTCTCAACAAAGGAGAGGAGAAGTCCTATGACCAGCTCCGAAGAGGTAGGTAGAAGACGGAGGTCTGCCCGGGAAGCTCCGGAGACTCGGTTAAATGACAAGGTTGAGCCAGCTGCGCTGCGTTTGCTTCCTGATCTGCCCCGGTAGCTTCAGTTCGTCACCGCCATGACAGTGGAGCACTGGAGTGAACGACGCATGCGCAGTTCAGACCGACGTCTATTCAGTTCTGAGGCAGGTGAGCCGCTCAGGTGGCTCCTCAGAAGCCACTGCAATTAGTACTCCCTCATTTCTCAGCAGTTTCCCAGCAGTTTCTCAGCAGTTTCCCTCCCATTATAACCTATTCCCAGGCTCAGCCTCTCCTCAGTATCTTTTCAGGAACATTCAGCAAAACCAAAACCAGAACTGTTCTCTCTTTTTACCGGCTCATTCACGAGCTTGATTCCGGAGCAGTGGCGGAGCCAGACTTTTATCCTTGGGGGCACAGATGAAAATGGCAGTAAAAACAAAAACAAAGAAAATTATATATATATATATATATATATATATATATATATATATATATAGATAGATAGATAGATAGAAAGATATTTCATTTTGGCATCTTCATCTGTGGCCCCCAAAGGATAAAAGTATATCTCTCTCTCTGTCTCTCTCTACACACACACACACACACACACACACACATATATATATATATATATGTGTGTGTGTGTTACATATATATATATATATATATATATATATATATATATATATATATATATATATATATATATATATATATATATGTAACAGCAACCATCTGGGGGGCCAATCCTATGTGGGGGCACTGCCCCGTCCCCTCACTAGCTCCGCCACTCTGCTGGAGGCTCATTGTATCTTGGCTAAACACAGATCTCATAAATCTCACTCGATAGCAGTAATTCAGATGTAGAGTAGCCCGGGGGGGTAAAAATATTTCAACAGTTTTCATTAATAGTTGCCTTGTTCCTTCAAGGCTGGACTACTGTAATTCTTTACTATCAGGAAGTCTACAGGATGGAGTTAAACACCTTCAGCTGATCCAAAATGCTGCAGTAAGAGTTCTGATGAACTCAGAGTGAGTGTGTTAGTTGAGGTGGACAGGGACATTTACATTCATAATTAATGAAAGAAAAAGCAAAACTTCTTACTTTGCTCCTTTAAACTAATTGGCAGAGTAATTTTGTTCACAAAGAGTTGAAATTTGGAATATAGTGCACACTTATGATCAGATGCACAAATCACACAACAAACTCAGAAATAGTCACAGCAGCTGAGTTACAACAAAATGAGGCCTAATTATGCTTAAATCATGACTGTTTCTTATTCACAGATGGCCCAAAATTCACGCTCATTTCACCTCAGTCTTTGTCTCTTTACTTGCTTTAAATTCAATTTCGGAACCAGCACAGACATAGCACAGTTAATTTTTATCAATTTCATTTGATGTGGGGGGGTTGGACAGGTTGACCTCTGGAAACTTTTTTTTTAATCTTAAAAATGATAATGACACAAGTGAAAATTGTTGCTGCACAAACCAACACAAACGTTTGACACCAATTTCATTTGATTTGAAGAAGAGGGGGCAACTTCACTCAGGTCAGTCATGAGGATGTTTAGAGTGATAAAAAAAAAACTCTCTACAGCTTTCTGTTAGAGAACTGCAGCAAAGAGAGAGGCATCTGGGAGTCAAAAAAAATCTGGGGTTATGATGCCAAAAATGTCTTTTCTTCCTTGTTCTACACTCCATCCATCCATCCATGCATTTTCTTCCGCTTATCCAGGGTTGGGTCGCGGGGGCAGCAGCCTAAGCAGGGAGACCCAGACTTCCCTCTCCCCAGCCACTTGGGCCAGCTCCTGCAGGGGAATCCCAAGGCCTTCCCAGGCCAGTTGAGAAACATAGTTCCTCCAGTGGATCCTGGGTCTTCCTCTGGGTCTCCTCCTGGTGGGACATGCCCAGAACACCTCACCAGGGAGGCGTCCAGGCCTTGTTCTACCATTACAAACATAAACATGTGATGTTTCCTAAACATTACTGGGACTATAACTGGGACATTGGCTCTAGCCATTGACTGAGATTACTGAGCATTTTCACCACAATCACTCCAGGTGGTTCTGCCATAAAAGATGAAAATATGGAAACGCACCTTATGTCCCTGTTAAGTAAGGTAGAGGCTCTGTGGGGCTTTGGGACTGTTTAGCTTTCTAAGGCCCTGAGATCATTGTCAGAGTACATAGCACAGTGGTGTCCAAACTTTTTGTTTCATGGGCCAAAATTGTCCAGTCAGAATTACTTGCAAACCAAAAAACTATAATTTCTAAAACAAATTGAGAATCACAAAGAAATTATATCACAGCCTTTTTTACCTGCTCAAAAATAAAATAAGCATAGAATAATGTAATTAAACAAATAAAGTAGTACTTTTGTAAGACTGGGGTGTGTAAATCATTGCATTGCCAAAAAAAGTTAAACAATTTTGCATGTTAGCCTTATTAAAAGAAAGGCATCCAATTAGCACAGTTTTTGGGGTTCGTTTGGAGAGGTGGGGATAACTTAAAAAAACAAAACAAAAAAAGTTTCAGCTTTGAGAACAGGATTCGGGTCACTTTGGATTATATTTGGTGTATTTTGCCATGTTTATTAAATGAATTAAAAGCGAATTTGGGTCCACCAAAGTCTGCTATTGAGTGAAAGTCACTGAATAGATGTGTTCCTATTTACTATGAAGTTGAAGAGATTGCAAAAAGCGTGGTTATTAAAGGATGAACACTTTTTATTGCATCAAACATTTTCCATTATAAGAAGATTTTAATTTGTAATTTTGCCCTCATTAAAAACAAAAAGTCTTCATCTGTATCAATCACTTGTGCTGTATCAGTTTTGATTTGTAATTGGGAGCCACATATGGTCACCAGGCCGCACGTTGGACACCCTTGACATAGCATAGCACAACAAATGCTTTAAAATTCCTGAATATTTTGGATATAAATCTGGTAGAAAACTAAAACAGAGTTGTCATTGGGTCTCTTACAAGGACCAAGGTGTTAAACATGTGGCCAAATCAACACACAGATTGTTGTCTCAATTCAAACTCAACCTTCGTCCATGACTATCTCAGCCCCAGAGCCAAAGCCTACTGAAAAGCTGTGGAAAAGAGGCCACAGAACTCTGGAAGATGTAGAGAGACTGTGCAAAGAGGAATGATCAAACACCCTGGATCTGTTTGCTCCAACCTTGTGAAACGTTACAGACAATTTTATGCTGTCCTGTTGGTAAAAGATGTTTGCACGTTGTGTTTGTAATAATAGTATAAGTGCTAAAAACTGTGGATTTCCTGCAATTTTCATATATTTCCTGACCTGGGCATTGCTCCACTCTGAATAAAGATGCTCATCTGAAAAGCTGTATTCGGTTTGAGGTTATTGCAACTTATATTTAGACATAATAATGTAGCTTCCTGTAGTAGTACCAGTTCTGACCTTTCAAATCCTCACTTTAACACAGACCTGAAAACTGTTGGGTGGAACATGTTTGTTTGGGTGTGAACTTATATATTCAGCTAGAAGTGTATGCTTAGAAACACGTAACAGTTACACACCATAATACAGATGAAAATGGCTAACATTACATAATTTGTTCAAAGAAAAGAAGAAACAGCTTCATGGTTTAAAGAAATAAAAAGAAACAGAAAATTCTTTGAGCTTTGTTTTTACAACAGCACATTGAGAAATGTCTCCATCCTGAGGCTCTACAGACCAGACATTAATGCAAAGTGACAGCTCTGCTTTGCTTGCCTTTCCATATCACCTCCATCACCATAACCCATGACATGTGAGATATTTACAGAGTTGAATAGATGAGGGGTCCCACGTTCATCCAACTCCATGATTGCATCATGATGATGATCCTAATCCAGCTTAGTCTGAGCTGTGATAATAAATGTTCTAAATCCATCTTCCCCTGTGTCAGTCTGCTCTGCTGACTTCAAATTCACCCTGCAGTGAGGATGAGAAGCTAGAAGTGTTTCCACAGAGCCAGCTGATGTCACTGCTCCCACTGACCTCCCTGCACAGTGTAACTGTTCCCGCAGGGACACGAGGAACCATGGAAGCCTGCAGCATCACCCATCAGGGACAGGCCTTGTCTTTGATGTAATGTTCTCAACTCAGCTGACTTGCTCACTGGCTCCAAAGGCACACATCAGAAAAGAAAGCTTTCTAAGAAAACTTATTTATTTAAAAACAGTTTACTGTTGTACAAGTTTAATCTATATGCTAAAAAGTCATGACAACCCAGTGAAACACATATGGGGATATGAACAAAAAGCAGCACGTCATCAACAAAAAGGGAAACCATTTAAGGTAAACCCTCCAAATAGCTCCACAATCTTTGCTGTTTTACTGTTACGGCCCTGGGCTTTATGAGTTGGGCTCCAGGTGTCTGTGCGTCTGCCTTTTGCTCCTCCTCTGTGCAGGTGTCGCCAATTTGCTAATCCAGAGCAGAGTATTTCAAGCCCTCTGTGACATCCTGTCCGGGACTCTCTTGGCGTCCACTCTTGGCCTCGTGTGGTGCTCTGCTGCGCTGCCTCATCACCTCTCCACATGCGCGTTTGAGTTTATCTTTATTTTTTGCATCCAACACTTCCATATGCACACATACAACACATCCATGCATTTGCATTACACCACTGATATTGACACTCATATTACATTGTAGTTTTTGTTTATATTTATCTTTAATAAATATTTATTTTATGTACCTTAAACCATCGCAAGGTCTTTCGTTTTTGTTATGACCTTGAGCCAGTCGTAACATTTACAAATGTTTTTAACTTGTTGGTAACTTTTTGCAGATAAAGTTATAAACACCATCATTTTCATACTTTTTTTATACTGTTTTCCTTTCTCTTATCCTAATATAAATTTGATATTAACTTATAGCATTTTTCAAAGTTACAGCTGGAGTGCTCCCAGTCATCTTTTTTTGCACATCATCTCTAAAATGGCCAGGTAGTGGAAGAGGTGCAAGAATACAAGTACCTGGGGACAATGATGGACAATAAAGTGACTTTTGAGTCCCAGGCCGACGGAGTGTGTCGAAAAGCCCACCAGAGGAGGCATTTCCTCTGGAAGCTGAGGAGCCTTTGAACATTGACTGTGTTTTTATGAAAATGTTTTACCGATGTTTTATTGAATCTGTTCCCATTTTCTCCTTTCTTTGCTGGTTTGGTATGCTGACTTTAAAAAACCATAATCACTTATGGTGTGTTATCAAAGAATGTAGAAAAAATCAGTGGGATACAACTGAATGACCGATCAGTATCCAAAGCCAAAAAAGTCTTGGCCGATTCCACCCATCCTCGACACAGTCTGGCTCATCGCCTCCCTTCAGGTAGGAGATATACTCTACCTGGGTGTAGAGCGAACAGACTGAAGAACTCTTTTATCCCTACAGTCATTAGTTTTTTAAACAAACCATAGAATCAATGCCCTGACTTAAGCACACTATTGAACTGCGGCAGTACAGTTAGATTTTTAGTTTATGTTTTTATGTTTATTTATTTTTAACATGTTTTTGATGGATCTTCTTATCTTTGTTTTATTTGTTGTGTCAAGGCTTGTGTGAATGTATGATGGCTGCCACAACTACTTGTTGCAAAGGAATTGCTCTTTGGGGACCTAGTAATGTAAACTGAATTGAATTAATAAATAATACCTCAAGGGACCAATAAAGTGTTCATAAACTACATATAATTTTATTTTGACAGTTTTAAATTGTCACCATCTTTTTCATGCATCACCTTTATTAAAGTCATGAAATACAGCTCAGCTATCTTACATCTTAAATACATCTTTACATATCTTCTAAACTGTGTAAACCAAACATTACTGAGCTAAGGAGGGTAAAGATGTTTTATTTTTTTATATTTTACAGGATTGCTTATTTTTGTTGTATTTCCTTCAGGAGTGCACATTGGCAGCTGGAAGCATTTTGCCAGCAGACAACATTCCTACCAGTATAACGGTAACAAAATGGGTGGAGACAGTTACCATGCCTGTTTAACTTGTCAGTACAAAGAGAATAGATATACCGGCTTAATGTGTATGATATCATGTACAACAATAACTATCATATTAATCACTTTAATTCTTAATATTTTGAAGGAGAAATATTTTGCATGTTTTAGGTCAAAAGTCACTGTTCCAAAATTTTCTGTACTAATTTTGTTGGTCAAATGTTTAATTTTAAAAGGGTGAAAGAAAAAGAAGCACAAGCAACAGGAATAACGGCAGCGTTGTTGGGATTATAAAGCAAAGCCCATCAAAGACCAAACTCCTCGATGGGCTTGAGGGTCCATGCCTTGAGAATCTCCTGTTTGGACTATAGTTGGAGTCAGAACTTCAAAAGCCACCCCACACACACACACACACACAACCACACACAAGTATCCCGTATATGGACTGCAGTGGTTGCATTTCATTCGGCCACTTTCCTTCAGTCTGGGGGGAGGAGACTTGCAGGAGAATTGAGAATTGCAGTCCTAGTTTTAGATGAAAGTCAATGTTACATTTTTCAAATTGTGACAGGAGGTGCAATTCAAACCAATAAACAAACAAAACTAAAGAAATCTTTTTTTTGTTTTTTGTTTTCCAGTAAAGGGGACGAGCATCGATATATATATATATATATATATATATATATATATATATATATATATATATATATATATATATATATATATATATATATATATATATATATATTACTGGATTAGACAGCACCTATTAGCCGCTATAGCTAGTGATGTGCACCTGCAAGCGCCATTACTCTGCATTGAGTCATGTCCACAAAACCATACTGTTCCAGTGCTGGATGAGCATAATTCTGTCACAAAAATGATTGTAGCGACCTGCTTTCTTATCTGATTTCTACAAATTGTGGCTTAAATTAAAGCTGAGTATATTCCCGATGTTTTGATACATAAAATATGCATTCTCCCTCGATCTAAATCTATATACAGTTTGGTTTCTGTCAGTTCTGTCAAGATGCAAGAGAAGACTTAACGAATTTCTCTTTTATACTGGACAATAATTGCCGCTGTAGGAGACATAGTTTGTTAAAATTTAACAAACTATAGCTCCTATACTTCAAGAAATATTTTATCCTATTTAATGATTGTTATGAATATCTCCAAGTTCAACGAACAAACGAGTTTTTGTCATTTATTAAACTTTTAAAAATTACAGCGGCTGCAGTGCACCACAACAAAGGGAAAATAAAGGTGAACAACAGGTGAAGAACTATGGGGTGCCACCAGGAACATTAATCAGAATTAACTTCCGTATAGTTAATTCTGACTAATGTCTCTGGTGGCACCCCATAGCTTTTCACCTGTTTATATGAACAGTTCTCACTACTTTGTATGAGAGCTTTTCAGTAGGTTATATAAGAGGTAGAAGTTTTCACTAGTTTATGTGAGAGCTTTTCACTCGTCTTTGTGCAAGGTTTTCAGTATAGTATGTGGAAGAGTTTAATTTCATATGTGTATATGGAAGTTAATTCTGATTAATGTCCCTGGTGGCACCCCATAAAGAACAACCCCAAACCACTGGTATTCTTTTTATTCACTCTCTGTGTCTGCTTTGCTCCCCATATGCAGACCCGTTGCCATGGCAACCGACTGACAATAGAGTAGAGATTACGTTCATGTATATGAGGATTCAACACCAAAACACACGCAAGCATTTCCCCACACAAAAAAGTACATAAAACCCACAAAACAGAGCATTTAGGCTTTTACAATTTTATGTTTTCAGGCTTGATGTTTATTTTGCGATTATTAAGTGGCTGTGTGAACACAAATCCTGACTGTCATAGACTGACCAACTTCCCACATTCTTGAATTTTTTAAAACTAAAACTTTTTACTGACCTGTGAAATGTGATACCTTTGGATCTTGTTATCTAGTTGTCACAGTGCTGACAATTAATAGCAACACATTGCGTCCCTTTTTCAGATTCCTTGCGTGATTGTGTAATTTACCGCAGATAATCCCGACTCAATGCATCGCAGCGGCGCCCGAGAGTCACGTGACATCCAATCCAGTCAAAGAAGCTGAGACTTACTGCTGAAAATAAAATAACCATAAAATCTTTCTAAACTAAACTGACCCCCAAAAACAAATAAAACAGAAACACAGGGGACAAACACCTCCTCACTGGCATTCACTACAGGCTACAAACCAAAGACACGTCTAACTGCACCTCACAGGCTAGTCAGGCTTTAGCTGTAGCACAGCTAACATGAAGACTGACATTTCTCAGAGTCTAAACAAGCTTCAACAAACGCAGCTGAGCTGCACATTCATTCTGAGTTTCTCCGTGTCATTGCTGTCATTGCTGCTGTCATTGGTCTGGTGTCCCAGTGCTGGTCCTTTTGGCTCTCCACAGGAGTGAGCAGGCCACAGGTCTCACACAGCCTGTCATCTGTGTGTGTTGCCACACTCAAATCTACATGAGGAAAGGCTGCCTCACCTCTTCCAAGGCCAGGCCCATAACACTGCCAGAGGCACCAAAGGCTGACTCAGGGCCATGAGATCACTGAGCTTGGCAGGCAAACTCTCCTAATCTAAAATCTAGAAAGCAGTGGTTCCCAAACGTCTTGTCATATGAGCCAAAATGATGAAGCTGAAAGAACTCGTGGGTAACAAAGAATTCAGAAAACATGTTTTTTTTTTTTCCATAAAAATGCAAATAATATTTATAGAAATAATTTTACCTGTTCAGCAATAACATACACTCTTTTAATGAAATGAACTGTTTGATTTTTGTAGAAAAGTGATCCAAAGGGCCTCCCACATTTGCATTATTAAATGAAAGGTGTAAAATTTCCCAGATTTTGAGGATTAATTGTGTTCTATTGGTTTATTTTCATCAACAAATGCAGAACATGGATCACTTGTATTTAGGTGGTGTGTTTAACCAGATCTCATTACTGGGTGTGTCAGAGTGGGTTTTTGAGTAAAAATTGTTGGATGTTTGTAGTCATAAATCAATAAAATAAAAAAATAACTGATGAATGCTTTGGTTTGCATCTAACATATTTCATTATATGAAGACTTTATTTTGTCAGGGAAAAGCTCATCCTAAGTAATGAAATGACTTCAGACTTATATAGCGCTTTTCAGAACCCTCAAAGAGGCTTGCAGTGAGATCAGTTGCTCTCATTCATGTACGCATTCACATGGTGTGAATGAATGTGTGGAGATCGTTGCGCATGATCCAGTGGCTCACCACCATGGTGAGCCACTGGATCATGGCCACAGCTGCCCTGGAACAGTCTGACAGAAACCATCAGCCCTACCACCACCAGCAGGTAAAGTGGGTGAAATGGACACTACAACAGAGACGGATGGGGTGGGGGCTTGAACCGGTAATCCACCAATTGCAGGACAAACCCCCCCCCATCTGCATCAATCCTCTGTGCTGATGGGTGGAATTGGTATCATCTTTGAATTAAGGTTGCTGGCCTCACAAAATCATTCCAACATTTATCTCTGCCATAGACAAGCTATTAAATATTTTCAATGGGAAGAAATGAAACACTACAGCCAACAATGAGCTCATGAGCTGAAGCCTGCTATTAATGCAAGCTGTTTTAACACCTTGGTGTTGCCACAGGCCAATCTACATCGCCACACTGATACAGAAATTCATGCAAAAGAAGCCCTGAATAAGTACTGAGTGCATATGTTGTACAGTATATGGACACATTTTTTAGCAGGCCCACATTTCTGGATTAACGATCCAATTTTCCGATAAACTGATTTAGAGGTTTTCATAATTGGAAGCAATCATCAAAAAGAACAAAAAGTATAACGTAAAATATCATGTAATAGATACATAAGGTTTATTTACAACAATAGGCACATTTGACTGACATAACACAAAGATTTTGAACTAAATTCAGTTTTATAGCTGTATGTTATTTTTTTTTCATTTGGCGTTTTTTGATTAAAGAAAAATAAATTTTTATGTTAATTTCTCATAACCAAAATACACAAAAACCATTACTTTGAAGGATATCTTGGAAGCTATAAAATATTTCCTATTAAAACTAATTAAATCTAAATCTAACATTTTAACTAATAAGCTTGATTGTTTTCATTGAATACTGAAACACCTTTATATTATATTAATATTTTCTGTATTTATTTGGATGTAGCTGTAATTATTCACTGATTTAATTTAAAGACAGCTCAATTTAAAATTATAACGTTTAATAGCGCAGTTATTATTTTTGTAAGCAGCCTTCAACCAGCAGAGGGAGCCCAAAGAAATGACAAGAACCCGCGATCATTCAAGTCTCATGACCCCAGCTTGTCTTTCTCCTTAACTCTCGCGAGGTTTCCTGTTTCCTCCTCTTTCGCTCCCTGTAGCCAACATGGCAGTCGGCAAGAATAAGAGGCTGACAAAAGGCGGCAAAAAAGGTGCCAAAAAGAAGATGTAAGTTGAAAATTCTTTCATGGATATACGAAATAGGCCGTCTGTTTCTCAGTGCTGTCCCTTTGATGAGAGAAGTGTGACGGATGAAGTTGATATTAAACAGATGGTGGAGGTGAGGACGCTGGGATTGTCGCTGCCGGCCTCTGTGGCTGTGGATGGAGCGCAGACACGCTACTTAGCGGAACTTCTTAATGCTGCTTTCTACTGCTTAGTTTATTTTCCACAGCGCACAGAGACAGTTTCCCGCATCCCTAGAAAAAGGAGAAAGGGTAGGGTTAGGTTTGGTTCTGTAGTCAGTCCTTGTAATGATACATGCTAGAAGCTGCTCAACGTTAGCAGGGCTGTGTTAGAGATGAGCTAACTGCCTGCTGGGTTGTTTAACTCCAGACTACAGGATCGAGATCAAATGCTGCCTGCCTGAAAGCGTTCACCATTAGACTGAATCACCACCATTCTCGGTCTGATCCTGACCAGACTAGTGAGCGCTGAAGGAGTTTAAAGCTAAAGTTGTTTCTGTCTTTCACAGTGTGGACCCGTTTTCCAAGAAGGACTGGTACGATGTTAAGGCACCGGCCATGTTCAACATCCGCAACATTGGTAAAACCTTGGTCACCAGGACTCAGGGAACCAGTAAGTCTGCATTCTGAACTAGGCTCCACATTGAGCTTTAACTTTTTCTCTTTAGGCTTTTTGTAGGTAGGGGACATGAATGTACAGTTAGCATTTAGTCACTATACTTGTTGGTAATAGAAAATATTTCTGGATTGCTCAGCCTAACATGCACAGATATTGCATTGAAATTAAAACTGTTTTTCTGTAATAAGCTTTACTACTTTAGTCATAAAAATACTCGTAACATTTCTAGCTGAAGTATATGATGAATAAATGGTTATCTTGGTTATTATCTGGGTAAAACACCTGGTGTTTGTAAGCTGTACCAGATTGCCCATCACCATCTCTTTGTTCTTAAGTTACAAATAGTATTTTGTATGACATAAGTAATGGTAGAGAATGATTTAAATTATTTTAAAGTAAAATCTTTACATGAAAATCTATTACAAGAAAGGTAAAGGTACTGAAAATGGATGTGGGAAGCAGAACAGCAGGAAGAGGCGGGATTAATTGGCTAGTAGCTGTCATATGCCTGTCAATGTACAAAATAAAACTCCAGCAATCCAGATGCAGAAGGACCTGATTCAGGCCACCAAAATATTCACTGTAAAAGGTGGACTGTACATATTTCATTTGCTCAACCAATTATCCTCAGACCACTTTCTTATGTGTTGGGAGTTGTGGTGTTTGTTAGTGGCATCAACTTGTGAGTTGCCATTGACTGGAAGTGCTGGTCCTGTTTGGGAGCAGAGGAGGAATTCTCATGGAGGGAAAAGTCACATGTTTGGCACCTAAAAGCAACCATGTGGCAGAATCTCTGCACAATGCCAGAAGCAGTTTTAACTTGGTCCTGATGTTCCTGTATTTGTCAGGAATTGCCTCTGATGGTCTAAAGGGACGCGTGTTTGAGGTGAGCCTCGCTGACCTGCAGAACGATGAGGTGGCCTTCCGAAAGTTCAAGCTCATCACTGAGGATGTTCAGGGCAAGAACTGCCTTACCAACTTCCACGGCATGGATCTGACCCGCGACAAGATGTGCTCCATGGTCAAGAAGTGGCAGGTAATATTTGCTTCATAAATATAACTCCAAGGTATCATGCTTTGATTAGTTGTTTTCCCCGAAGTCCTTGACACTCTGTTATTAAGCCACAGTAAGCTTTTAGATAATGATTGGTTCTGGGTCTGGAGTTATTCAGTGTTTGTGGTAAATAAGTCCCTTGTGAGCCTGAATGGAGGATAAGTTGGCCTAGTTTTATGGCAGTGCTGGTCTGTGGTGATACAGGCATGGATGCTTAAAATGTTGCAGAAACCAGTAACAAAGGTTCCAAGTCATCAGTGGTTGTGGTTGTTTATTGGTGCGTTTATTGAACAGGGCTGTTTAGAGAAGCTAAAACACACTTTACGTTCAGACCAAGGAATCATCAAATCTGATATGATGACGTATTTTTAGACATTGTTCCACGTGTTGTTGTCCAGGTGCTTTGGAGCTGCGTGGCAGCAAACATCTGCAGTGACAGTGTGTCACGGTTGCTCTCCCAGAGCTCAACTGGGGGTTCTGATTAGTTGTACTTCTGAATTCAGCTGAGCTCTGTTGACATGGAAGTATTGATGGTGTGTGTTTTCTACCTAAAACCAGATTGTAAAGCAGCTGGTCAAAGGGATCTTTGAGCTTCATGCTGGGCTATCATTTGCGTTGATCAGTAGTTTGAGAAGCTTTTGTGACGTTTTTCCTCAGACCATGATTGAAGCCCATGTGGACGTCAAGACTACCGACGGATACCTTCTTCGTCTCTTCTGCGTGGGTTTCACAAAGAAGCGCACCAACCAGATCAGGAAGACCTCCTACGCCCAGCACCAGCAGGTCCGCCAGATCCGCAAGAAGATGATGGAGATCATGACGCGTGAGGTTCAGACAAACGACCTGAAGGAGGTGGTCAACAAGCTGTGAGTCAACTTCCTGAGCAACATGGCGAAGCCGAGCATATGATCAGAACTCCAGCTCTTGGAAGTTTGGGTTGAAAATATTTGATGTCTTGTATTTCAGGATCCCTGACAGTGTTGGCAAGGACATCGAGAAGGCCTGCCAGTCCATCTACCCTCTACACGACGTCTACGTCCGCAAGGTCAAGATGCTGAAGAAGCCCAAGTTTGAATGTAGGTCCAGCTCAGCTGTGTTGTCAGATTCTAGCTCACTTTGATTTGGGAAGGCATGATGACAAACTGTTTCGGTCCCATATGACTGCCTGATTACTGCATCTTGAGATCTGCTGATGTTCCCTTCCTAACACAAACGTCACTGCTTCTGCACTGGGATTGGTCTGCGTAGTGAACACCTCATTCCCTCTCTTGTTGCAGTGGGCAAACTGATGGAGCTCCACGGTGAAGGCGGTGCCGCCGGTGCTGCAAAGGCTTCTGGTGACGACACCGGAGCCAAGGTGGAGAGGGCCGATGGCTATGAGCCCCCCATCCAGGAGACTGTCTGAAAACATCCCAACAGATTGAATAAAACATGGAAATGACCACCAGACTCCTCTCTGCTTGTGTGTTCGTGGAGGGGATGTTTGCCTTCATTTCAGGAGGATGAAGGAGCAGCTTTAGGAGTCAGGTTGTCTGCCTGAAAACAAATGGCTTGGCCTGTAGTCAACGTTGATCAGATTCTTTAATTATATAAAGGTCATATTCAATAAATAATTATTGAAACGTTCATTTATTCCAGTAACTTGATTCACTGTGAAAAACAGTCATTTTCAAACATTTGTTTTATGATTTAACACTTACAGTTCTTGAAAATATTAAAGATATCAGACCCAGAAACCATTTTAATACAGAAATGTGGGCCTAATGAAGGTTCTCTTAATGTGACCCTCCAGATTCTAGAGGGCCACGTTAAGCATTATGACGGGCTGAATTTGGCCCCTGGGCCTTGAGTTTGACACCTGTGGTATATTCTAATGTAGTTATTGCTGCAGAGAGGCGTGGCGGTGATGAGCCCTGGCTCTGCAGAGGAGCTAAACCAGCCGTTTGGGTTGGATGTGGTGCCTTGATCCTCCAGCTTCGCCCCCTATAAACACCTCAGTCCTTCATCACACCAAACAAAGCTGGTGTCAAATGTTTGTGCTGCTAAAATGTTTAAGATATTAAAAGTTTCCAGAAGTCATAGGTCAACCAGCCCCTCTCACATGAAATTAAACAAAACTGGTGTCTATCAACTGAGCTATGTTTGTCATGCTAAAATGTTCCTGCACAGGCGTAGAACAAAAACGTTTAACCGATTTAATTTGATTTGGAAAATGTCAGGGGGTGCTTAAACTTTTGACCTTTAAACTTTCAATATCTTCCAAAAGAAGCAGCACAAAAAAATTTAGCCCCACATATGTAGCACAACTGATGGACACCAGCTTTGATTTCATAAATGTGGGAGGGGCTGGTTGACCTAACATCTGGGAACTTTTATGTTAAAACTGATAGCAGCAGACACAGTGGACCAGCGCTGGTGGCGGATGACTCGCCTGGACAGTCAGTCCAACCTTGATGATCTGGTGAGGGGACTTCGGACTGCTGAGCATTTGTTTTGCTCCGTGGTCGAGTTAAGATGTCTGAGATGTTCAGGAGCAGGTCAACACCAAGGCTGATGGTTGGAGCCATGACCCAGATATCTGATGCCCCCCCCTTTCCCCACTTCCAAAGTATGGAGCAGTCTGACTTTCACCGTAGGTACACCTCATCTGTTAGTGCCTTAAACAAAAACACTTATTTTTAAACTTCCATTTTATTACATGAAATAAGACTTTGATAGAATAGAAAAATGGAGCTTAATATTCAGAGCAGAATATTGAGTGGTTCCTGTGGTTCTGGACCTGGTTTGCACTGCAGCAGGGGTTCTGGTCCACTCCATACACATCTGTCGGGTTTCAGGCCTGTTGCTAGGCAACGCAGAGTTTCAGCTCTCTCCAAAGATTTTCGGTTGGGTTCAGGTCTGGAGACGGGATGAGTGGCGGATAGGAAGGCGTCTGGAAGATGAACTAACAGTGCTGAGGGAAACCAGGATTCTTGCTGCTTGGCTGGTGATCAAATACTTATTTCAAGCAATAAAATGCTCATTTAAAAATCATACAATCTGATTTTCTGGTGAGTTTTTTGTTTTGGTTAGATGAGAGGTGTACCTACGACAAAAATGACAGACGACTCCACTCCCCACCTTCTGAATCTCCACCGAACTCTTTCCACTCAACTTCCCAAGAACTGCTGCAACACTTAGCTAACTTCATTTCTGAATGATGGTCTCCAGAACAGCTGTCATATCAGGTGTCTTTCACATGGTTAGGTCGGCCATAATTTGTGATCGTTACCAGTCAAATTTTCTGAGAAGCCTAATTTTGGCTAAAAATCATCAAAATGAACGGAAATAAAGAAATAAAATATAATTTTAATGAAACAGTTTCAGTTCTTGAACTGAATTATTACGATGCATTCACTCTTCAAAGAGCTTCTAATTTTGGAAGATGCACTTGTATGTTTACGTTATCAAGTAGATTAAAAACAGCGAGTAGTTTGTTATTCATTAAGGTCTTGAAAACCAAGCTGCTGAAACTCACAGAAACACTGTTTTGGATATTCAGTGTTAATAATTTACGTTCAACTTCACCTTTCAATCAAGGACTGGAGCTTTACGAGTAACTACTGCTGGTGTAGTCATCTTCCAGAGCATACTTGCTAATATTTAATATTACATGAAAAACCTGTAGGGCCAAACATTTCCATTGCATGGATGATGATGAACCAGTAGGTGGTGCAAGCGTTCAGTTCAATTCAGAATAGACTCGGGGAGATTCTGATTAAAATCTTTAATATTTAGATCATAGTTTAATAAATGTTTGAGAAAAGTTACACAAATGTAAATACTGTTTGAGTTTTAATGCTTTCCAAACATGACTGATTAAATGTCCACCAGTTTCATTACAGCTTGTTTCTGTGCAGCAGCACTGCTGCCCATGTGACATCAATCAACGACTCGCACATAGTTTTTAGGGACGAGGGCCCGTTTTCCCCTCAAGTCCCCCAGAAACCATTCCTCATCTACTGGCTCCAGGTTGGTAATGATGTCCCCAGCCTGTGTATGAAGAAAGATGAGAGGTGGGTTGGAGTCGGGTTGTTCAAGTTCTTGAATTGGTTCCATAAATCAGAAGAATGAAGACAACAAAGATCAGTGCACCTGGAATGAGAGCTCCTCCTCACAGTCTGATGTAAAGCTATAAAGAGCTGTTCCTATCACACAGCCAGCAGCTGCATGCTGCTGGTTGTTCCCCTGCTGCTCTCCTGCTGAGGAACACACAGGAATGGCTGGTGAACACAAGCTTGTTTACTGGTGCACATTTTGGTAAAATAGCATCAACGAGGCCTACATCCCAGCGCTACACCTGCTGCTTATCTGAAGAACACGCCTCCAACATGGATGGATCTGTTTGAAGGTGCACAGCTCATCACATGATAAAATCCTGAACACATTCTCCTTATCATGCAGGGTTTATTTAAGGTTGAGGAATTCATCTCTCAGCGGTTTATTTTTCAGCTTGACTTTAATAATTATTAACACCATGCTGAGAAATATTAGTACCTGCTGAGATCTCAATGAAAGCCCTGGGAAACATGCCCTCCCTGCCGTTGAGCCTGCCACAGCTCCACTCCTCGTTTAAGTGCTTGGTGATCAGGATGCAATCGTCCTTCTGAAATGAAAGCTCGTTTTGGGTCTTTGCTGCGTAATCATACAGAGCCACCGCCCATTCCACACTGGGCCTGGCTGTCTGAGGATGGACATGGAGGCAAAGGGAAGTGTCACAATGTACATTCAAGTCTTAAGCATCCATTGATTTACTGTTTTAGGTACATATTTGCCACCATGATCTTTGGTGACGTTAACGCTTCTGTAAATAATGGTTACCTGAGCAGGTCTGGCAGCTGCTGGTTGTGCACTGGGAGAAGGAGCCACAAGACCTGTGGAAACAATAACAATAATGATGAAGGAGGAGAACTAGGTTTACATTTGACACACAGGATCTGGCAGAGTTTTAGTCTGCTTTCTCACCTCACTGCACACACTATCTATAGGTCCAGTCAGAGCTTTACGTGCATCACTGCCTCAATGATGAAGACTGTTCTTCATCCACAGTAGACTGATTAGAAAGAATATATCTTCACCAGTTTAAAATTCATGATCAATTCACTTTAATCCCTACAGGCTCAGATGTATACATACACAGTCACTCAGATTTGATTAAATGTCCCTTAGCAGTTGGGCTTGAAGCGCTCACCATCTGCAGGCGCTAACAAGCCTCTGGCTCAGTACTGCCTGGATATTCCTCTCAGAACGGTGAGATTTCACTTCAACTGCTTGGTTTCCTGCTCCAGACATGACTTTAGGCAGAGCCCAAGCATGCTCCACAGGCCTGATTTCAGGGTTCAGGGCAGTTTAAGAAGCTAAACGTTAGCCTGGATATGGACTGCAACCCATCCTTGATGTGTGTTTGATATTATTGGAACATTATTGGGTTTTGTGTCCAACTTTCCTAATTATTTGGCTCATTGCTTGTACCAAGTGTCAACCATGGCGGTGGCAGTCATGCTGTGGGGTTAACTTTACTGACAACAGTAGCAGTGCACTGTACAAAAAAGGGACGATGATAGAGAAATGGTACCAACTACTTGAACCAAAGCAGCAGTTTGTGTTTGGGCCCAGCTGGTCGTTCCAACAGGACAACGATCCCAAACAATGTTTACAGTGGGATAACATGAAGCTTCTGGAACAGCCTTCCAACCTTGACCCTGCAGGAAATCTGTGGACTTCAAAACTGGATCCATGCCCGGAAAGTGACCAGTTTAAATGAACTCGACCAAATCTGCAAAGACAAATCCTCACATATCAAGCCAAAATGGTGCCAGGAGCCTGTTGATGGCTGTAAAAAGCATGTGGTCAATGTGTATTAACCACGTCTGTATTTAACCAGTCATTGGTGGGGGAGCTTGTTTGAACCCGTATCTAGAATTTTGACCCAATGTGGAGCAGAGGAAATGTGCAATAAATTCAAATCTTATGCATCCGATTATTGGGGTTTTTTTTCAGTTACAACAATAAATCATTCATTTACTGTAAACTTGAAACTTTTTGTTGGAAAACAGAATAGTTGAAGATTAATCTGCATAGAAGCAGTGTCTGATGTGCTAAAAGTTCTTTGGAAGTGGGGGAACTTAAAAAAAAAAAAAAAAAAAAAAAAAAAAAAAAAAAAAAAAAAAAAAAAAAAATCGGTGGTGTATCAATACTTCTTTTCCCTGCTTGGACGGCTGTACGGTGGCCGTCAGCTCCACTCCCCACCTTCTGAATCTCCACCGAACTCTTTCCACTCAACTTCCCAAGAACTGCTGCAACACTTAGCTAACTTCATTTCTGAATGATGGTCTCCAGAACAGCTGTCATATCAGGTGTCTTTCACATGGTTAGGTCGGCCATAATTTGTGATCGTTACCAGTCAAATTTTCTGAGAAGCCTAATTTTGGCTAAAAATCATCAAAATGAACGGAAATAAAGAAATAAAATATAATTTTAATGAAACAGTTTCAGTTCTTGAACTGAATTATTACGATGCATTCACTCTTCAAAGAGCTTCTAATTTTGGAAGATGCACTTGTATGTTTACGTTATCAAGTAGATTAAAAACAGCGAGTAGTTTGTTATTCATTAAGGTCTTGAAAACCAAGCTGCTGAAACTCACAGAAACACTGTTTTGGATATTCAGTGTTAATAATTTACGTTCAACTTCACCTTTCAATCAACGACTGGAGCTTTACGAGTAACTACTGCTGGTGTAGTCATCTTCCAGAGCATACTTGCTAATATTTAATATTACATGAAAACAAGTTATAGAGGAAACAGGAAAGAGGCTTTTATCAAATCATTTCTGGCTTCATGGCAGATGAGTTGCCAGAGTCCCTGACTTGTATTTGGACTTCGGACCTCCTCCGTCTGGACCGGACTTTAGTCAACAACTTTAAATTAAACAAAAACAGAGGCAAAAATTCCTCCTCATCTGGGTTGTTCTGATTAAGATGACCAGACTGATCCTGATTTACGCTCAGCTCAGTGTTCTCGGTTTATTTTAGCTGAAGCAGAACTTTGTTTTCCTCACCTGGCAGCGCTACCCTAGCAGCCTGCTGCTGCCTCGGGGGCGGAGGCAGATCCTCAATGATCTCCACAAAATTCAGGGGGAAGATGCCAACGGAGATGCCAATCTGCCCCCGGGCCCAGTCCTCTCCCACGTACTCCTTCAGCTGGATCATGTCCCCCTCTGAGAAGGACAGCTCGTCACTGTGCTCCCCCTCAAACTCGAACCTGGCCACGCATCTCGGACCACTGCCAGGGACATTTTACACGTCCAGTCAGCTCATAGGGTGGTTTGTAAAGGACAATGCAAAGGCTCAAACCCAACAGAACAGTACCTGACAGAGGCGGCTTGTGTCTTTGCCTTCCGCTTGGGTAACGGTTCGGGTGAATGGGACTAATTGGAGAAAAAAAATCACCATCAACTTTCTTCATTCAGAGATTTTTCCAATGTTATATTCATAGTTGTAAAAAATGTAATGGGTGCTTGCTTGAAACTTACCAGTACTTTAACATAACTGATGGGAAAGAAACCTGTAGAGCCATTACAGGTGCCCCTGTACCATTGGCTGTCCACCTGCTCCACCCCAGTCACAACGTCTCCTGCTGTGAGGCTCAGCTCCGCCGGACCTTCTGTAGTAACAACCAAAGAGTTCTCATTTTACATAAAACATTGCTTTTAGTAAGGCTGATTTAAGAAAAAGCTACCATATCAGAGCCATGCAAACGTCTAAAAATGAGAAAAGTTCAGGGCCGTTTAAAATCCAGTGCAACCAGCCGCTTCCAAAAGTCAGCTGATTAAAAGTCCACTGGTGTGGGTTTTATTTTCAGCTGTTCTGGTTCTGGCCTCAGAAGTTCTGTAGAAAACAAAGCGGCATCATGGAGACCAAGGAACGCAGAAGCAGGTCAGGGAGAAGGGTCTGGAGAAGTTTCAAGAAGGTTCAGGTGTGACAACGATAAGCTTGGATTGTCTCCCATTTTGATATTTTGCCCTTCTTCCACAGGTTTGCCTGTGGAAGTAACCAGGACGTAAACAGGAATATGGAAGGAGCTAAACACCAAGCAGTCCTGGAAGAAAACCTCTTGGAGGCTACGAAGGACTACTTTGTGTTGCATTATCATATAAAATTCTGAGAAAATACATTAAAATTGGTGTTGAAATATTACAAAATATGAAATAGTTTAAGGAATGTGAATAATGGGGATGGATTTTAAATGTGATTTATGAATGCAGATATAAAGAAACTAATGACTTACCTGGAACAAAGTCATGCAAAGCCTTCACCTTTAGCCCATCACCACCTCCAGCAGAAGCAGCTGCACCTGCTTCCTGCAGAGAAACATCAGAGCTGAGCTCAGCTTCCACAGGTTGAATTCCTAAATCAAAGACACTTTACCTGAGGGTAAGACAAGTCAAAGTCCAGAGGAGTTATGATCTTCATTCGAGACTTGTGGACTCTCCCTCTGGTTTCTCCAATCTGGCACTCAAATTCATTGTGGTTGATCTTTTCCAGAAGCAGAAGCACTTCATTTTTCTGTTAGGAACACCGGCACCAACATTAGGTTCGTCTGCTGGGCTAAGAGGAACACATTTCTGCTGTGTGTAGCATTAAAGAAACATTGTGGATATTTTAGCCACCTGCAGTGTCAGTTCCTCTGTGTTTCTCCCATCAAAGTCTGCAGATGCAATCCCGTGAGGGAGCGGAAGCTAGGGGCAAAAATCCCAACTGAAACACGAACTCAGAAAGCAGAATTGAAAACATGTAGAGCTCGAAGCTGTTATCTTTCTCACCATGTAGTTGTTGTAGAGACGGTGGCCTGGACTGGGCCTCGGAGGCAGCACCAGTCTTTTCTTGGTGGGCTTCTGAGACATGAATTTTGGTGAAGGGCGCTGCGGTTCTGACTGAGATCGACCGGCTGCCTGAAGGCTGGGGGGGGGAGGTCTTCCAGGGCCTGTTTTGGCTGGAGGATGGCGGGGGGGGAGGCTTTTGTTCACACTGGGCTTCCTAAAGCACAAAACCATCAATAACCCAACAGAACAGAAACAGTGTGAGATCTAAAAGGCTGTTTTACCTGGTCTTTGTCTTACCTGGGTGGAAGCGGAGGCTCTGGTTCTGTACTGAAAGTGTTCTGCAAAACAACATCATGGCGGATTTTCAGTACTGCTACTAAACAAGTGTGATGAAGGTGTGTTGCACAGGAAAACCACTGAAACCACATTTATACTACAGATGATCTGTTTATGGAGCTACAACAGCGTCTTTGTCAGCTGAGAGCAGAGGAGGGGAAGCAGGGAAGCTTCTCAGTGCAAGAGAAAGAAAATTCTCTGGAAGGAAGAAAATCTACCTGTTAGAGGGACAGGTCCGAACTTTACAGTGAGATTCTGTTAAGAGGATGTAAGCAGTCAACATCTCACCTCCAGACTGCAGTGCATTACGCTCTTGTGTGTGTCTTCATTTGTGTTAAATCCAGATCAGGTGGTTCCCAGAGGGGCCAAGACCAAAGCAGACTCCTATTATCTTAAATCATTTTTAATCTAGAAGAATGTTACAGCTGTTTATGCAAACTTTTTATTTTGGCACATGTACTTTATGGGGTTATTTACACAAAAGCCAAAAGATTATTTACCAGAGAAATGGAGGCTGAAGGCATTGTATGGGGCACCGTTTGTAAAGTTACACAGTAAAAATTTAATAGCAGTGTTTTTGGTTTATTTAGCCTGTCATTTTTTTTTTCTCTATGACAGGCTAAATAAACCAAAAATATTGCTGTTAAATTTTTACTGTGTAACTTTACAAACGGCGCCCCATAGTTGTGTGCCACTTTTTACGTGAAACACATACAGAACCACTCAGAGCAAATGACAGGAAATAAACATAAATAAATAAGTGTTGTAAATATGAAAAATATGACAACAGTTACAGTAAGCTGTATTTTGTTGTTTCTTTTTACACTGCCTTACTTTTCTATCATGCTGTTGGTCTGACTTGAAAAACGATGCGTTTTGTTGTCAGTTCATGCTTCTCACAAGTAGAAGATCTTTTGCAGCTCACTGGCTCCTTACGCTGTCTACCGTGGCCCTTCTCAGACCAGCCATTAGCTTCGGCTTCTGGAACCACCGGACCTGGATTTCTATAAAGGTGCCCAAAGACTTCTCTTCTGAAGGCAAGATATTAGCTGCTTATAAACTGTTAACAGAACCTTTTAGTCTATAAAGATGCTGATGCCTTTTACATTTTTTGGAACTCTGTGAAGTCAGGCTCACCTGAAATGACTTTGAGGGTGTAAGGCTGACTTTAGATCTTACTGCAGAGGACTTTGTTGAGCCTATGGGCTTCATAACTGGAAGAGGAGGAGCATCATCCTGAAAGTTATCTGTCATTGAGGAGAGATCCATCTTTAATGGAAAAATGCAACCATCTCAAGGCTCTAGTTTTGCTAAAATAGTGACACCAGGTACAATGGGTGAAAAATCCACAAGTTCTGCTCTGGACCTGTTATGATGAAACTCTACACTCACCTGAAGCAGCCTTGCTTGGAACCCTGATGGTGGTTGGTCTTCTTCCTATACCCTGTCTGCTGGCAGAGCCTCCACTGCTGTCCACGCTATACTGAGGCTTGAGAGGGACTTTTTCTGAACAAAAGAGAAAGTTGACTGTTTAGCCATGTAGTTCTGCTGCACTGATGAGGTTTGGAGCTCCATGGTGGTAAAAGGGTCGAGCAACAGAACAAGAGTGCTTATCAACAGCAGATAATCCATCACAGAAGATGGCTAAAGCAAAAGTTCTCACAAGTTATTGAAACCAGAACCAAGGTTCCAGGCTGTAATGAAACTGCTGGAAAGCCAGTGTCTCTGTCCTCAGTTAGGTCAGCTTTACAGCAGTATGGACTGAGAGGGGACTTGTTCTAGAACCAACACCTTCGGCTAAAGCTAGTTTCAAGCAAAAGATTTATGGTCAGGCAAAAACTGAGCAATTTGGACTCAGAAACAAGAAGAATGTTTAGGGGAGTCAAGGTGAATCTTCCAAAACTAAGAACAGTGCACTGACTGATGATGAGCATGGTGCTTCTAGCTTCATGCTGTGGTACCGTTGCACTGTTATCTCATCCACCTTTAGCATGTTGGACTGGATAATGATGATGAGGAGGAGAATTACCTCATGATCAGGGGTGTCGAACTCTAGTCTTGGAGGGCCACTGTCCTGCATTGTTTAGAGGTTCCACTGGTCCAACACATCGAAACGTCAGTATCCAGTCCAGTTCTCCAGAGTCCTGCTGATGACCTAATTATCTGACTCAGGTGTGTTGAAGCAGCGGTACATCTAAACATTACAGAACACCGGCCCTTGAGACCTGTGCTCCAGATCAACAGCTTGATTGGGTGAAACGTGGACACAGTTGGGTGCTTAACATGTAAGTGACCAAAAATGGACATCAAAACTAACATTAAGCTTTTGGTTGGCCTTCCCTAACCTCTGACCCTCAAACCTATTGAATGTGTGTGATATATCCTTAAAAGGCAAGTTTGTTGCTAGGAAACCAACTAACTTAAATGAGCTCCTCTGAATCTACCTTGTTGATGAAGCATATAGTTAGGAGGAAACTTGCTGAGTGATAACTAGATCATTGGTTGTGGTGAATGCTAATATAGACTTTGTAAGGATCACAGAAAAGTCACATTAAAGTCAGACGTTGCAGTTTTATGCTGTAGGATCGTCCAGCTTTTCAATAAGTAATAATTTTTGGGCTAATTATGACCATGAAGAGAGTGTTTAAATCGTTCACTGGAACAAAACCCATCAGAGCAGGTTGTCTAACAGAAATGAAATGCTACTCACTCAGTGGGGCGGCCATGCTCTGTTCCTCTGTGAACGAGTTGTGGTTGTTTATGTTCAGGTTCGGTCTGAGTGGTTCTTTGAATGGTTTCATTGGAGGGATGGGTGGAAGTGGCGCCAGTTCCTCTTCGTGAATGCTGTTGGATCTTGTCAAGCCAAAGGGCCGTGATCTGTGCAGTTGAGCTCCCTTGCTGTGTAAAGCCTCCAGCTCCTGTCTTACTGAATGCCCCATTGGTTTGGTAGGAGGCTTGGGTCTCGTGACTGGTTCTTGGTTTTGTGAGTTTTGAGAAGCTAACACATTCTGACTGGGCTCATTTGTGCTTTGAGGTTTAAAAGCTGTAGAAGGTTTAGATGCAACCGGGGGTTTGTAAGTGGCCCTACGTGGTGGAAGATCTGGTGTGGCTGGTTGGGACCCAGTTTCCTCTTCGGTACCAGTTTGGCTCTCAAAAGCCTGAATCCTGGCACGAATGTTTCGGTGATTGTGATTGGCACTCATTGTTCCATCCGCATCTTCAGCCAAAAACTTCTCATACAATTGTTCAGTGAAGAACCTGCCTTGCTCACACTCGCTACGTTCACCAAAGACCTCCAGTGGTTCCTCCAAGTACTTGTTTGTGGGCACTTCTTGTGACTTAAACTGAAACGAGTCACAGTTTTCTCCAAGTCTCATCAAGGTCCGACACTCCTCTTTTATTATGTTGTTGTTCAGTTTTGTTCGAGGACGTGGAACTGGTCTCTGAGCGATTTCTGAGTTTGAAGCAGCAGGTCGAACAGAAACACAGTCAGACTGATGATTTGTTGGGGTTTTCCAGTGGACAGTGACAGATCTGCTCGTATGTTGGGAGTCCGCCTCGTCAAATCCCCCGAGGTCTGGATTACAGGCACGGTTACAACCCTCTGTACTTGTATGTTCTGGTGTTCTTGCTACAACCTTGACGCCTCTTTTTACTTCTGATGCTTTTGGAAATGAAGACCTTGGAGGCTTTTGGGGCTTTTT
Source organism: Anableps anableps (assembly GCA_014839685.1). Classification (NCBI taxonomy): domain Eukaryota; kingdom Metazoa; phylum Chordata; class Actinopteri; order Cyprinodontiformes; family Anablepidae; genus Anableps; species Anableps anableps. Next base: position 411,874 of record CM026065.1, read on the forward strand.
AGCTGAACACAGAAAGAAAATCACAACATTTAGAGCCCAACAGCAGCCAGAAGTGCCATCTTGAGAATAGAGGTGAACAGAAGTACTTTAGGAAGTAAGGCCTGAGCAGCATCTGCCTTATATTTACGAATTTCATGATTATTGTGACCTACATTACATAGAATTAACACCTCAACCAAATATAGAAAACATATTTTTGGAGTAACTCAAAAGTGAAGTTTATTATATAGAGATTTATAACACCCAGAGTGACATATTTCCAGCACTTACCTCAGCTAATTTAGATGATTATGACCTTCAGCTGTTGAAGAAACAAAGTTCAGTTTCTACAGTAATTTAGAATATTACATAGTAACAATAAAAATGATTTTTGATGCAGAAATGTTATGCTATCGCCATCTTATGACTTACACAACCATAGGGAAGACCGCTGATTCGACAGTTGTCCAGCAGACAGTTGCTAAGAAAGCTCACTGTTCACAAAAGTGTTCACAAAGGTGAACAGTGAGCGCCCCCACAGGATGTGGTACTGGCTCACACTGCCTACCAGAGGTACCAGAAGCTGCTTCAATGACCGTGGTGTCACTTGACTGGCCTGGTGGAAAAACCCCATAGAGAATGTATGCATGTAAATATCTATGCCTGCCTATGAATCAAAGTATTTTTGAGGACTGTCAAAAGAAAGATGAGAGACACCAAAGCCAACAATGCAGACAAGCTGAAGGCCACAAATTAAGCTGGGCTTCCTGAAGGCACCAGCAGAGCCACCCATTGAGCGCCTCCAAGCGGCACAGATGCTGTAACTCATGCTCTGGGACATTCCTCAGGCTTCTGTTGTCCAGTACATGAACATACTTTTCAGCTGGCTAACAGTTTTGTACTATTTTCTTTTTTTTTTTTCAAATTGAATTGAAATGTTGTAATATTCTGACTTACTGAGAAACTGGACTTTGGTTGCTGTAAGTCATTCTCATCAAATTGAAAAGAAATAAACACTTTGATCATGAATCTTTTAAATATATGATTAGCATTTTTTAAAATTTAAATTCCTGAAATAAATTGCTCATTTGAAGATGAACCTGTACATTAATATGAGGCACTGAGGTTTTAGGATCAGGTCTCACCTGCAGGGCTTCTCTGGGGATGTGCTGAGGTGGCCCCGCAGTGGGAATCGGTCTCTATCCTGACTGGGTGGGTCTGAGTCCCACTCGTAGCCTTGCAGACGTTCCGGCGTGGAGCAGCGGTGGGCTTGGCTGGCTGACCTTTCCCTGTCTTCTCTTTAATCACCTGGTCATAGGATGGTGGGAGCTGAGTCATGAAGAGTGGAAGATATTATCCTGTATTTAGTGCTTGCTCTGATATTTCACAGTTTTAGAAAGAAAGATGTGAGATTAAGTCTGTTTTTCATTTGATCATTTTAAGGGACTTAAGTTTGTTGGAAAAAAGGCACATCATAGGGGTTGATTTAATGGCCAATTAAAGTTTTTAAAACTAGAAATGAGCACATTTGACCAAATCCTTGCCATTTCTGTTAGAGAGTATACATTTTATTGATATTATGGGAAATATCTCCATACTGGCTCATGTTCAGTTCTACCATCATTTCTTTAATTTCATCTTCCAGACATCTAGATTTTAGTGGAATCTCTTTACAGAGACCTTCTGGTCACTACTTCTCCAGGATCTTTCATTCTTTTTATTAAACCACATACCTCTGGCACATGAATCATTACGTCATAAAAACTTTCCATGGTTTGTCAACACACACAACCGATAACTTAAAAAGCAATCCTATTGCCAGACAAAATAACACATTTTAGGATGATGAAGAATAAGGCATCTCCTAGGTCCTGCGTCTATTTGCCTTATTTTTGGGGTCTTTCTTCAAGACATGACTTTCATATATTGTTTCTCAGCTACAGATAGTTTAGGCTTCATACTTAGTCATCCGATTGTCCACTTTCCTAATTTTGTAAGAAAAATAACCTGTAGATTTGGAACAAAAAAGCAGCTAAAGTCCAAAGAGAAACTTTAAAAGAACTTCAAAGTGCTGCAATGACCACTTCAAAAAGATTAGCATGGCTCCTTGGAATCAAAAAGTAAAAAACGGGGATAAAATATGCACACAATACTCTATAAAAACAGGTTGTTTTTTTTTAAACAGTAAATATAAAGGAAAAAAGGAGATATAGCCTACCCTACCTGTGAAACAGTCTGGATGCCAGAGGACCAGCCTGGTTGAGGTGGAAAAACCACAGGGCCTCCAGTGAACCAGACGTTTCTGGCCAGAGGTTCCACTGAGATGATGGTGATGTTTGGTCGCCTAAAGGACAAACAGTGAGCACTAACTGCTAACACCAGAGAGACAAGCCTGCACCACACACAAACGCCACACTAATTTTTTATATATATATATATATATATATATATATATATATATATATATATATATATATATATATATATATATATATGAGAGTGCGCAACAACTCCATCAAGATGTGAGTTGGAGGAATGAAGGATTAATGAAGTTTTTACCTCCTCTCTGTTCTGTTGTCACTTTGAGAGTTTGTTCTTGCTGAAAGAAGGAAGAAACCTTTATGAACTTTGACCTGTTTGCTTTTAAAAAAAACACAACTATTACATTTTAGAGATGGATTTTTTTTTCACTCTAATGATGGACAATGTTTCAAAGTAAAATTTAATTAAGATATGCTAAAAAACTGTAGAATTTCACAAGCATTTTTGTTTGAGAATGACATATTTTTAAGCTTTTCTATTAACTATTAAAAATATCTAAAATATCCCTTAGGTATATCAAATAACATACTTCTCTTGATTGCAGCTCGTAGAGAAGACAGAGGTCCTTGGCTAAAAATAAAAATAATCATAATTAAAGCAAAAGGTATTTAAGGAAAACATTGTCATCATTCCTGTATATCCTGTAGACAGATGAGAGCAGAATAACAAAGTAGGACGATAAAATAAATAATAAAACTTTGTTCTTAGCATCAGACGTTGTCATAATTATCAAACACAGCCACATGTAGTTCCTAATGTGTCAACAGTAGACTTAGACTTACTTTATTGTCATTGCACAAAGACACGATAGTGAATCTGGCAACGAAATGTCATTGCTTGGCAACCAGAGAACATGTAAAAAATACTGAAAAACTACAAGTGTGCCTATAGATATATAAAAGTGTTACTGATGCAGGTAAATAAATAAATAATAATAAAAATCTAGAATAAATATACAAATAATAATATATTGCTAAATATATATAACTTAGCATTTTCAGACAGTCTTAGTGGGTGGATTAAATTAAAAAAAAACAAAAAAAAAAACAGATGAAAGACAATTGATATCAGAAATACATGTAGGTTTTAGGGAAGGGAAAATGTAATTATGCACAACAAAAGAAAAAAACCCTACTTTAAGCAAGTATTTTATTGAAATTTCCAGTAAAAATTGTCATGAAGATGCTGAAGATATTAACAAAAGCAGCTGACTTATTGATGTGAAGAGATCATCGAAACTTTGTCCCTTTGAATGCTCTCGACAGGTTAGGCTGTAACCTTCTAGCCTTACACAAATGCAGAGCCACAGAAAATGTCTTTTAAACTTCCTGGTAAATCCGATAGAGAAACATTCCTTTGGACTCATCATGGTTGTTTAACTCTCAGAGTGAAGAAGGTTGTTTCCTCCTGAAGACGGTGGAGGTTAAGCTGATGTTTACAAGCTGCCTCATCACCTCAGAGACAGAGAGTCTCCAGACAGAGGCAGCTTCATTATTCAAAGCTCCTCATTAGGAGCACAGAGCAGGAGGAGGATGGAAAACACCCACAATCCTCCCTCTTGTTGTTCATCACGGTCCACCTGATTGATCTGCACACCTGTAAATGCAGACGTCTGAAGTCTGCACAGGTATCTGTGGAATCTGTGGTTTTGAATGCTCTCCAGGCCTCACTGATGTTCACACAGAGATCATTGTTCTAAATAGTTTCTACAAACAGTTGCAGAATGAGCAGCATGACGCTATGTGGCTGTGTTGAGCCCCCGCATGTCAGACTGCATTGATCGCTACATTGTTGATCATTCATGACCTCGCAACCTGCAGCGTTGTGAAGGAGACACCAGCATGCTGCTCTGGAACCAAACTGCTGCTGCTGTCGCCGTTTGGCTCAACAATCAGCTCCTAATGTTTTTCTCAAAAGGTAGTGACATACCTGTGGGCCAGGTGTTGTGGTTTGGGTCTCCCAATTAGATCTACAGAGAAAAAGAGATGTTTGCATTACTGATAAGCAACAACTCAAGGCTTATGTTTTTAAGTTTTGTTTGACAAACATCTATTGCCTCTCTGAGATCAGGTCATGGATGTAGAGGGTCCAGCAGATAAACCCAGACATCCCTGTTTTCAGTGACTCTCCACAGCCCACTGTGTTCCCAGCCCACTGGGGACATGTAGTCCCTTCAACCAGTTCTCTGCTTGGAGGTTTCCTGGCCAAGTTTCAAAGAGAGAAGGCCTTGGAGCAGACCCAGAACCCATTGGAGGAATTGCATCTTCCTCCTGGCGTGAGATCTTCCTGAGTGAGATGGAGAGTGTAGCTGAGGAGAGGGATGTCCAAGTATCTTTGCTGGCCTGGCTACCCCTGTAACCTGGATGGATTGCTCATATAATGTAAACTTATAATGACATTAAAGGGAAATTGTAACCATTTTCTCTGCTAATCTAATTGTGTCTCATTGTCCAATTCAGGAAACCAGTCTGGGATGATCTGAGCTTTGTGAGCTGGAGCATCATCCTGCTGGAAGTAGCCACCAGAAGATGGATCCACTTTGATCATAAAGGGATAGAGATGGTCAGCAGTAATACTCAGGTAGACTGTGGCATTTAAGCAATACTCAGTTGGGTATTAAAGGGCCCAAAATGTGCCAAGCAACCATTACACCACCACCACCAGCAGCAGCTTGAACTGTTGATACAAAGTTGTTCTTAGCTAAAAGGACGGACATCCAGCGAGGGCTTCAGGTGCTGTGGCTCATCATCTTCAGGGTTCTGCCTGTTGTTCCTCCAGAGTTGGTGCCTTGCTGGCGGTAAAGACTGGTTGGTCATCTATCACCCCCACCCCTTCTTCTCTGACACCAACAAGGCATTGCTGTTCACCCAGCTGCAGCTGAATGGAGATTGTCTCTTATTTGGACCATTCTCTGTAAACCAGAGGTTTGTTTGTTCATGAAAATCCCAGCAGACCAGCAGGTTATAAAGTACTCAGGCTCGCCATACTGGTCCTGACAACCACGACATCTTCATCTGTCATTTCTGCTGCTCAGCAGCAACTTCAGCCAATCATTTTCTCTACGTCTTTTCTTCAAGCTTTAATCAACATTAAATCTTGGCTTGATGAAGGGGATGTGGTCGGTGATGTATGTTTAGATTTGTGTAAAACTTTTGATACTATTAATCACAGTTTTATTATTGAAACTTTCCAGTTTTAACTTCCCTCCCAGAGCCCTGGCCTGGATGTCTTCCTATTTATTAAACAGGAGACAATGTGTAAAGGTTTGGGATGCACGGTTGAGTAATTTGTAGAACACTATGGGGTCCCACAAAGATCACTGTTAACTCCTTTACTATTTAGCCAGTACATTAATGATCTTGGTGAACAGTGTGTTGATGTGAATCTCCAGATGTATGCTGATGATACTGTCATTTATGAACATGCTAAAACAACCAACTTAGTTTCTGCTGAATTAGCAGCTGCTCTGTAAGGATCACCTGTTGACTAGATCAGCCATGTTTAACTCTAACTGCAAAGAAGACAAAATGTATGTTGTTTTTTTTTTTTTCTAAAACCATGGTATAACCTCCTCCTTTGACTGAAAAATAAATAAAAAGGAGTTTCCCCTAATGAACAGTCACTCTTAGTTACCAAGCAGAGAGAGATCTGTGATTTTCACTCAAACAGCACTTGATATATTCTTCAGCAAGCAGACATCTGTGATCAGCTCAGTGTCTGTTCAGTCTGTCTCTTCTAATGAGACAGAGAGTTACTGCCTCCTTATACGAGTCTTATCACTGAGGTTTCTGGGAACCAACATTTCTGGCTCAGCATTGATGATGATGACCTAACCTAGAACATAGAGGAGCGCTCCATCCTCATCTATGTGGAACCTCCTGGTGGACCCTCCCTAGGTTCCTCAGGGTGAAAAGACAATGAGCCTCGCATGAATGTAACTACCGCTCCAAAAGGAAGTGAATATTTTTCCCAGCTTTTACAAAGAAGCAGAAGCTGTTTTCTAAGATTCAACTAACACATTGTCACTGAATTTAAATATCTTGGGGTGACCCTGGATCCAAATTTGAATTTTAAGAAGCATGTTAAGAATATGATCAAAGTCATTAAACTGAATCTTAAACATTTTAAACATTGTCTCTCACTTGATGCAGCCAATACATGATTCTATCCCATATGACCTGCTGGGCTCAGGCTGGTGATCTTGTTCTAAGACCTCCTGAGTCTTTACACAGACAGACTCTAAAAAGCCAGTGAATGACCATCACTGTAGAATAATAGCGAATACAAGTTATTAAGTTTGGAAAATTTCAGATTATTTTGTCATATGTGTCTTGTTTATAAAATAGTAAATGGTCTGGCCCCCCCCTCCGCGGTCTGATTTTGTGCATACTCTCCCTTTAGAGTCAATTCGATCACTGAGGCAATCATTAACGAGAGATTGTACCATCCCATTTCGCCGTACTGTTACCAGGCAATCTGCTTTTCCAACTTTAAAATCTAATTGGAAAAATTTGTTAAAAACTGCTCAAATATGTAATCATTAACTGTGTGTATGTAGAAAGTAACCTGTTGTGTTCAGTTTTATTTTATCATTGTTTAGTATATCTATTTTGTAACCTGTCGAGGGACTGTGGATGCGAATAAGGGCGCGTTCCATTTGTAATCGGAACTTGGAAGTTCCCACTTCCTAGAAAAACCAACTGGATGTCATTTAAAGTCAGACTTCCTGCTCGGAAAGTGAAACTCTGACTACACCCAGTTACGATTTGTAAGGCCAACTTTGCGTTTCAATATGGCCACTCCTCAGCATCACCAGCAGTAAGCTGTGGTGGAAACATGTTTATTTTACAAGACACACATGGAAGTGAGTCTAAAATGAATCCTACATGTAACGCCTGCAACTCTAAGCTGAACAAATTAAAAGTGATGTTTGCTGGTGGAAAGTAAAGCTTAAAACGGTGTTTGTAAGAGCTACAGTGAACAGTATCAGCTTGGGTGTCACCATATTCAACCCAGACTTCTTCTGTTAACAGGAACGCTGTTGCCCAGCTCCGAGTAAATGGAACGCAGTATTAGCTTATGCTATAATCTGGTACAGCACATCAAATGGTGACATTTCTGCTTGAGCTGTACACAGACCCTTTTTAAATAAAGTTTATTATTATTATGAACAGAACCTGCTCTTTTAAAGAAGAGGAAGAACAAACCAAACCATTTACAGGCATCTAAAGTTAAAACAAACCATTGATGAGAATTTACCAGCTGATTTTTACTGTCTGAGGCTTTAACACACACCAGAAAAAGTTTGAGCTCCTTAATTTCCAAGCTGTCTGCTCAAAACGTTGAATATTTTTGACTGATAAGGTCAGTGATCAATTGATCAACAGCCTTACAAATCATAATGCAAGAACTAAAGCAGTTTGTTTCATTATGAATAATTTTTCCTTGGAGTGCCTCTCCTTGTTTCTGACAAGACAGCTTGAACCAGAAATAGGAGAGCCTGAGCTGAACCAGCAGGACGGAATGCGGAAGAACCAGTTCATAATTACATTGATACACCACTTTAAACACCTCCTGTACATCTACAGGATTTTTCATGCAATATTTGACTGTGACACTAACAAACAGTAAGCAAGGAGAAAGTAGTTCTAGAAGAAGTAATATTTCAGCAGAATAAAGAGCTCTTTGTCTTTGTAGATACACCAAGGAGAAACAAGCTTCAGGCTGGTGTCACCTCCAGCCTGAAGCTTGTTACGTCACTGCAGTCAGACCCACCTGTTACTTATTGACTGGTGGAGCCACAGTGCTTCTGGTGAAAGTTACACTTTAACAGCAGGCTCAGGCACAGTTTCTGATCTTCCCACATGCCAAGATCTGAAGCTTTAACGTGGGACCATTCCCTGTGCTGGAGGCTTGTAACACCAACAGAGCTGTCTGAGCAGCTGGAGCCTCATCAGTGCTAAACGATACAACTCTCAGTACATGTCGAATGCTCCTACCTGTGAGGTGTTAAAGGAATAAAAACAACGTCTTCAGCATGAGGATATTCCCATCGTGCTCTGTCCCTCTGGCTTGTTTCAGTGTGACAGAGCACTTGACGCTGCCAGTAACACACCTGCTCATACAACAGAAAGAGGGACGGCCTTTTTATGTTTCCCAGCTCCTGTGTTTACCGGGCCAATCTGATGAACTGGAATGTGGTTTTTCAGGAAGAGGAGACTGAACGAGACTGTGCAGCTTTGTCACAGCTCCAGAATGTGCAAAAGTCTTCATGACTTCCAGGTCCTTCTGCTCCATTCACCACCCTAACACCCTGAGCTGTTCATTCAGCAGGGTGGGCTGTATGCACATGGATAAACTCATAAAGTCACATGACTATGGATGGAAAAACACGTAGTGCCTATAAACTTTTCTAGCCCCCTCGCTCCCAACGCTGCTTGGAATAGTGCCAATTACGGACAACAGCATATATATATATAAATTCCCTTCTCACCCTCCACGGGTGGTCTTTCTCAACCTCTGAGCTCGGGTCCTCTACCAGAGGCCTGGGAGCTTGAGGGTTCTGCGTAGTATCTTGGCTGTGCCGAGAACTGCGCATTTCTGGACTGAGATGTCTGATGTTGTTCCTGGGATCTGTTTTAGCCACTGCTCCAGCTTGGGGGTGACTGCCCCGAGGGCCCCGATGACCACAGGCACCACTGTGGTCTTCACCTTCCAGGCCTTCTCCAGTTCCTCTCTGAGCCCCTGGTATTTCTCCAGTTTCTCGTGTTCCTTTTTCCTGATATATATATATATATATATATATATATATATATATATATATATATATATATATATATATATATATATATATATATCCCAAAGGGAAATTAAATGTTGATGTAACTCATTTCATTAAAGTGTTGTTATAGATTGTGATGGCTGTGAGTGGGAAAGATCTCCTGTAGCGGTCTGTTTTACCACCAATCTGAAGAAGCCTCTGACTGAAGAGACTCTGTTTTCCAATGATAGTCTCATGAAGAGGATGGTCAGGGTTGTCCATAATTTTCTTGATTTTATATAAAATCCTTCTTTGCATCATCATCTCCAGAGGTTCCACAGTCGTCCCCAGAACAGAACCAGCCTTCTTTATCAGGTTGTTGAGCCTTTTTAGGTCCCTGGTTCTGATGCTGCTGCCCCAACAGATGATGGCAGAGGAGATGACGCTCTCAACAACAGACTTATAGAAGATCTGCAACATCTTGCTGCAAACCTTGAAGGATCTTAACGTCCTCCACAAGTCCAGTCTGCTCTGTCCCTTCTTGTAGACGCTTCACTGTAACGTGTCCTGGGTGACACCATCGGTTGTTAACAAGAACTGCCAATCCACCTCCCTTCCTTTTCCTGCTACTCTTTAAATCTGCCCGTATAGTCAGGAAGCCCAGCAGAGAGACGCTGGAGTCGGGGATGTGATCCTGCAGCCATGTCTCAGTAAAACACATAATACTGCATTCCCGATACTCTTGCTGAGTCCTTGTCAGGGCTTGAAGTTCATCCAACTTGTTAGCTAATGATCTCACGTTGCCCATTATGATGGATGGCAGAGATGGTTTGAACTTCCTCCTCCTCTCTCCTCTCTGCTCCTGCTCTGCATCCATGACGTCTCCTTTTCAATTCCTCTGCGATTTCTGGCTTCAGTTGTCGTATTATTTCTGCTATAGCGATGTTAATCAGCTGCTCCCTGTTGTAAACCACCATGTTGCTATGGTTACGCATCATAACAAAAGAGCAAACTACAAAAAGTATTGGGAAAAAAAAATCAATCCAGCTGCACAGCATCCAGGACAAGAAGGAACGGTTGTCCAAAAAAATCTCCATTTCATTCCTGCCTTTCCCAGAAAGGCAGGAAAATATGAAGAAATAAGAGATGGCTTGAGACTTTTGCACATCCAGAGCTCACCAACCATTTCAACAACAGGGAAACAAAATGGATACTTAAAAAACCATGTTAGACTCTTTTAAAAACTCTCAGCAGATACATTATTTCACCGTGATAAATGGAATCCAGGACAGACACTATAAACACAAACTCTCTCTCGCTCTCTCTCTCTCTCTCTCTCTCTCACACACACACACACACACACACACACACACACACACACACACACACACACACACACACACACACACATGTAGACACAGGAAAGCTGCTGAAATCAGCAGGGATGGAGTCCCTTCGCAGCCGTGCTCTCACTTCAACACATGCTGCCATTACTCAGTACAGCAGCAGCCGTCACAGAGCAGCTGGTGGAAACTGGCAACAAAAGGATCTGTTTCTGTGTGTCACGTGGCACCAGCTGCTGTCCTCCATGAAGCTGACCAGTGTTACTGTAAACATGCATCTTTGAACAATCTCGGCATTTTAAAGCAAATCTAACAGAGTCCAGTGTGTAGAAAACCCAAAGTCCGCAGCTGATGCTGATGCTGACCACAGGTCAGAGAACATTCAGACTGCTCTCCGTCATTACTGTAAAGATATGGACAGAAAAGGTTGCTATGCAGACTTGGGGATTCCAGTGATCGTCGTCTTTGCTGAAGATCTCTAAAAGTGAGCTTTGGAGATTTTTAAAACTCTTTTAGCTTCTTAAAATTGATATTATTCTTAAATCGTAGCTCTGGCTAAATTTAGACCTGTAGCTATTTTCTTGAACCCTCCTGACTGACAAACACATGACTGCCTTACTTGAATGCTCAGAGAAGGCTCTCTGTGTCCTGTCATATTTATACCACAAGGAGATGGAAAATCATAAATTATAAGATAGCAGACCAGTCTGATCAACTGAACAAGTAACCTTTAAATTAAAAGCTGCTTTGTCTACCCAACGACTACAGGAAACATTAGGAATGCTGCTAATTGTGGGACCTGTGGGTCAGTCAAAAGCATTTATTTCTCAACATTGGATTTCTTTTGTGAAATTTAAGGTTTTATTTTTCAGAAATGATGAGAGCGTGACATTATTGTCTTACATTAAAAGATAAATTTAGGGCTTTACACATCTTTACCAAGGGTTCCTAGAAGTACAAACGCTGAACATGGAGGGCAAACATTATGACAACACGTCTGACCAAGATCCCAGTATATGCCATTATTTTGAAAAGCTGAATACTTTCATACAGTAGCTCATGACACAGTGGGCTTGTCAGTGCAGGAATCAGTGGGATGAGTTTGTGGTGGAGTTCTGAGCTGAACCAGCGCACTCTAGAAAGTTTGCACACCAGCTGTTGCAAAGAAAAACGACTGAAAGGCAAAAGCTGGACTGAGGAGGGATTAAAAAGGAAAACAATAACATGTCCAGGATTTTTCGTCTATGACAGTAAATACGGTAAATAATAATCTCATTATACATCATCTAGGTCATGCTAACCCACTCCATCAAACCAAGATTCAATAGTTTACAACAGTATTTCCTCTTTCTGAGGAAAGACTTTCAGGTTACTAAACACCTCAGAAAAGTTTCTAAAGTGTCCATCAGTGTTTCCCCCTCATTGTTCAACAGTACTCAATCTGTCCGAGTGATGCTAAAGTCCTAAACAGAAACCCATTCCAGGAACCTTTCAGTGTTTTACCTGTTGTCTGACTCCTGTCTTGCAAAGTTCTGCGCTGCCCCTCTTCTTCATCCTCCTCTTCTTTACGCAGCGTCTCTGGCATCATCTGGGCTTGAAATGATGTCAAATATCAAAAGATAAAACTAAAGTAAATCCAGACAGTGTCTGAGCAACAGCCAGGTTCTCCATCCACACTTAGTAACACATGTTCTCCATTCTTTCCCTCAGTTCGTCCTGAGCACGGCAGTGTGTGTGTGTGTGTGTGTGTGTGTGTGTGTGTGGGTGTGGGTGTGGGCGTGGGCGTGGGGGCGATGAGCTGAGCTGAGTCCACTGATCCTGGGTGTGTGGGAATGTGCAGAGTCAGAGGATGACTGATCACAGGTCAACTTAACCCTTTAAAGTCAGGCTTAGGGATGGTTTCCTGTCTCACATCATTAAAACAGACAATAAATAAATACTGAATATAAACAAGAATTGTCTTGAAATGGTAAGCATTGTGGTTGACATTATTTTGTGTGTAAAAAAGTATTTAGCTTCCTGATGTTAAACTCCCAGATGAAACTAAAATGATAATTTTACATGTTGACGTAATGTTTCCTGCAGCATTAATCTTGTTTATGTTTATTACATTGCATCAACATTATATAAATGTTAAATATTAAGCATTATAATGACACGTTAATCAAGTCTAATAGTTTGTAGATGTAGAGTTATTTAGCAGCAGCGCTGATGCTAAAGTCCAGAGAGCTTGAGGTGAGCAGCAAGCTGAACTCGTTTCTCCCAGATGAAAGGCGCCTCTTAGCTGTTGTTGTCAGAGAAAACATTTTCATGCCACCTTCTTAAAATACAGTACAGAAAGTTTTAGGCAGGTGTGAAAAAATGCTGTAAACAAAGAATGCTTTCAGAAATATAAATGATGATTATTTATTTTTAGCAATTTACAAAGTGCAAAGTGAGTGAATAAAAGAAAGCTCTGTATCAAATCAATATCTGGTGTTACTATCTTTTGCCTTCAAACCGGCATCAATTCTTATAGGTACACACGCACAAAGTCAGGGATTTTGTAGGATTATAGTCAGGCGTAAGATCAACCAATTATACCAAACAGGTGCTAATGATCATCAGTGTCACACCTAGGTTGAAACACAGTCATGACCTAAAGCAGACACAGCTGTGAGGGAGGCTTAAAACTGGGCGAGGAACAGCCAAAGTCTGCTGCCAAGGTGAGGTTGTGAAAGACAGTTTCATGTCAGGGCAAGATTGAGCACAGCAATAAGACACAAGGTAGTTATCCAGCATCAGCAAGGTCTCTCCCTGACAAAGATTTCAAAGCAAACTGGGGTTTCAACACGTGTTGTTCAAGCTCTTTTGAAGCAGCACAAAGAAACAGGCAACGTTGAGGATCGTAGATGCAGTGGTCAGCCAAGGAAACTTAGTCCAGCAGATGAAAGACACATCAAGCTTCTTACTCTTTGAAATCAGATGTCTAGCAGTGCCATCAGCACAGAACTGGCAGAAACCAGTGGGACTCAGCTACACCCATCTATTGTCTGGAGATGTCTGGCCAGAGGTGGTCTTCATGGAAACGTTGCAGCCAAAAAGCCATACCTCCAACATGGAAACAAGGCCAAGTGACTCAAGTATGCACAAAAACATAGGAACTGGGGTGCAGAAAAATGGCAGCAGGTGCTCTGGACTGATGAGTCAAAATTTGAAATATTTGGCTATAGCAGAAGGCAGTTTGTTCGTTGAGTGGTACAATAACGAGTGTCTGCAGGCAACAGTGAAGCATGGTGGAGGTTCCTTGAACATTTGGAGCTGCATTTCTGCAAATGGAGTTGGAGACTTTTTCAGGATAAATGGTGTTCTCAATGCTGAGAAATACAGGCAGATACTTATCCATCATGCAATGCCATCAGGGAGGCGTATGATTGGCCCCAATTTTATTCTGCAGAAGGACAATGACCCCAAACATACAGCCAAAATTATTAAGAACTATCTTCAGCATAAAGAAGAACAAGGACTGGAAGTGATGGTATGGCCCCCACAGAGCCCTGATCTCAACATCATCGAGTGTGTCTGGGATTACATAAAAAGACAGAAGCATGTGAGAAAGCCTACAGCCACAGAAGACCTGTGGTTAGCTCTCCAAGATGTTTGGAACAACCTACCAGCCGAGTTCCTTCAAAAACTGTGTGCAGGTGTACCTAGAAGAGCTGATGCTGTTTTGAAGGCAAAGGGTGGCTACACCAAATTTTGATTTGATTTAGATTTCTCTTTTGTTCATTCACTGCATTTTGTTGATTGATGAAAATAAAAGATTAACCCTTCCATTTTTGAAAGCATTCTTTGTTTACAACATTTTTTTCCCCACACCTGCCTAAAACTTTTGTACAGCACTGCAGATTTAAAACGGTTTATTTCACTAATTCAGTGACATTTTGTGGCTTAGCTAGTTTAGCAACTGCTCTAAGTCGACCTTTCTGTGAGCTGTCCTTCCAAACCACTGTGGGAGTCTTTGCCAGAAAACAACAGATCTTACCTGATGTGGTCAAAAGGGAAAAGTTTACAGTCATTGAGTTGGAACAAAAAACGTATTACTACTTCTGTAACATATATGCCTAAATCACAAATAATTCCTTTTGTCTTGTCACTTTTTAACATGGAAGACAAACCAGATGTTAATCACGAAGACTCAACAGAGGCTCTGTACTTTCTTTTGAATGTACAGAGCCATGAAATGGCAAATATTACCAGTTATGTTCACATAAAACACATGCGTAAGAAGCTAACTTATTTATTTGTATAAGTAAATAAAGTAAACTTAAAATTAGGTTAGAATTAAGAAATTTAGCACATTTTAAAAATATGGTACATAATTTAATTTAAATGACTTTTAGTTGTTGGAGTTACATGATTTCTACTCAGAAATATCCTCCAATAAGCCACGTATATGCAAACCAATTTTGACATTCCAAGTTTGTTTTATCATTGCAGATATCTGTCGCTGGAGGTCGCTACAGACTCGCTTTTGTTCATCCTCCCTGCGCGGGGGTGAAAAATAAAAGCCTCTTCCACTGAAATCTAACCCAGTTCAGCACAAACTTCACCGTGAGACTTCAGTCCGGTGAAATGTTTCCAGACAAGCTGTTTTTGCTTTCTATACTGTTGATCAGTTTCCACAACAAATTCTGCAAATATGCCTACATGAAAAAAATTACTCATTTCTGAGTGTGCCAATTCAAAAGGACTTTTCCCATTTTAAAATACAGGCAAAGGAACAACATTTTATGCCCTCGATGTGGTTAAACTATTTAATGAATTGAGTATTAAATATTGTGTTTCAGACCTGTTTTGACTCATTATTAATAGAAAGATCTCTCACCACTTAAACTCAGGCAGCATATAAAAACATGCTGTTTCTCGGATAAAGTTATATTTTCTTGCATCAAGTTTGAACTTTGTCCCAAACAATACAGAGCATTGTGGTGTAAAATGAGCCAACTTTTCTCTGCACATCTAAACAACCAGCTTCAGCTTGGATACAGTTCGTCTATGCGGTGTCGTGAAACCAGAAGCGCTCCATCTGAGGTGGAACTGGGTCTGCTGGTGGGAGGAGCCTCCACATGAAGGATTACTGTCGGTTTCACCTACGGAGCGCGTTAAGGAGCGTCCCTGTGTGGTTGGTTATGAGTGAAGTGGCCCCAGTGTGCAGCGGGACGTGGAAAAACACGGATATTTAATCTCCAGAAGACGCGCAGAGAGGGTTTCTTTTTATAGAAAGGTGCCACGGGTCGTCTTCGCTCAGAGCTTCTGTGCGCTCCAAGGATTGACGGTAAGAAGGGAGCAAAACGTTCTGCTCCATCCAATTTAACTTGTTTATTAATTTCAGATTTGACGGACACACCTGTTCTTGTTTTCTCGGGACAGTCTAGGATTTCGTGACTGACGTGCGGGTGGGTGGAGAGGTGGGAACTCTCCAAGCTGGCGCTGCTGCTGGTGTTGGGTTGGGTTTACTGGGGAATATCCAGTAAAAAGAAGAAGAAAAAAAAAAAAAACACGACTTTTGTTACATGTTTTGAAAGTTACAGAAGTGAAAACCTCCAGAGCACTCTGGTTCCTGTTTGGCTCCAGGGTGGAAACATAGAGACTTATCAGGGCCAGCCAGCTGGAATTACATTCACTTTGGCAACCAAGCAGTCCCTGCGTCACGGCACGTTTTTAGAGCGTAACCGCTTCATATATTTGTATAATCCACAAGAAAAAACATCATATCCAAGATACGTCCCAGAGCTGAGGTGCAGCTTGTTGTGACTGAGCTGTTCTGAGGAGCTCAGGTATCTAGTGACAGGGAGACAAGGTGCTGCAGGTGTTGGGTTACCTGCAAGCGTCATCAATCTTTAATGGCTGGCCATGGACCCATTGTTGTGTGTGTGTGTGTGTGTGTGTGTGTGTGTGTGTGTGTGTGTGTTTCACAATCACCTGTTTTCAGCAGTAAATGCATTATTACTGTGTTGTTCAGGCCTCTCGTTAGTCTGCAGGGAAACTGATAGGATTTATCTCTCCAGCCTGACTGTAGATGTGAGCTGGAGTTTCTGTAAACAATTTTATAACTCTCTCTCTAAAACTGTGATCTATCATCTAAAGCACAGATAATAGCATATTATTTTTAAAATGTTTAAATAGAATTAGCCTGATGTAAGTTTTTCTATAGGGAGTGTCAATATTCAAAGTCAAGGCAGTCAATACCTGATATACACTACAGCTCAAAAGGTTGGGGTCACTTTGAAGTCTATGTATTTAACAGAAAAGCACAATTTTCTTAAAACATTACATTTAGAAAAACAGTCTAGACATTGTTAACGTGATAAATGACTGTTAAAGCAGGAGATGGTTGTTTTTTATTGGAATAGCTACGGGGGTGGACAGAGGGCCATTTTCAGCAACCATCACTCCTGTGTTCCAGTGGCACATACTGTTAGCCAGTCCGAGTTTATCTTGTTAAAATGCTAAATTGATCATTTGAAAAAACTTGTGCAGTCAAGTTAGCACAGCTGAAAACGGTTGCACTAAATAACAGAAGCAATAAAACTGGTCATTGTTTGGCTAGTTGAGCATCTGGAAAATCAGCATTTGTGCGTTCGATTCTAGTCTAAAAATGGCTGAAAAAAAAAAAGAGCCCTTTCTAATGAAAGCCATCAGTCTGATCTTGTTCTGAGAACTGAAGGCTGTTGCATGAGAGAACCTGAAGATCTCACAACGGTGTGCAGCACTGCCTCCAAAGGACAGTAGAAACTGGCTCTAACCAGAACGGGAGGAGAAGCACATCAGAGTCTCTGGTCTGAGAAACAGACGCCTCACAGGTCATCAACTGGCAGCTTCATTAAATCAAAACCCCAGTCCCAACGTCAGCAGCGAAGAGGCGGCTCCAGGACGCCGGCCGCCGCCGGCAGGGCAGCAAAGAGAACGCCATGTCTGAGACACTGCAACAACAGGAAAAGATTAAGATGGGCAAACGAACCCCAACGCTGGGCAGAGGAAGACTGGAAAAAGATGTTATAGACAGATGAATCTAGGTTTGAGGTGTCTGGATCACAACGACGACATTTTGAGAGACGCAGAACAAATGAAAAGATGCTAGAGGAGAGCCTGGCGCCATCTGTCAACCATGGTGAAGGAAGGGCGGGAGTGGGAGATTTGTTCAGGGTCAAAGGGGTACTGAATAAGGAAGGCTATCACTCCACTTGGCAACACCATGCCACGCCCTGTGGACAGCGCTTGATTGGAGCCAGTTTTGTCTGACAACAAGACAGTGACCCAAAGCATGGCTCCAAACCACGGAGCAACTATTTAGGGGAGAAGCAGTCAGCTGTCTTCTGTCTAGAATGGCGTGGCCATCAGAATCACCAGTTCTCAACCTGCTGAGCTGCTGTGGGAGCAGCTTGACTGGATGGTCATTGCCGATTAAATTAAATAATGTGGCACATGTTGATTAATAGAGGGAAATCCTACAGAAAACGTAGGAATTACTGCATTAATACTATTTAAGCATGAAAGCAGTTTGTCCCCAACCTTTGCCTGTTTTTTGTTAAACCTTAAAAGTGCATCCAAGAACATGCTGTACGTTGACGTGTTTACAGACTGAAATAAATGGGAGTTTTTAGTTTTCATGCATCAAATGACTGGGGGGGAAATAGAATTTTTCAGTATGTGACCTGATGATTTCTGGTCAGAGGAAGATAATCTGATTGACTGGTGCTTCTCTGGTCATGAGACCTTTTTAACTCAGCGTTTTACAACTACAGCTGAAATTCAAAGTTTCAGTTCTTCAAATTAAAGATATGAGAGAAATACATGTGGGATCATCAAACATGTCTGCTTAAAAATTAATTATAAATATTAAAAGAGTTGCCATTTCAATATCTGAGTTCTTTCAGATTTTTGTAACATTCTAGTACCAATAGATAAATTCAAACACAACGACCAAGGGCCCCTTTGAGGGAAAGTAGAACCTATGGCTTGAACTGGACCCCAGAAGAGACAGTCATTCGTTAGGAGACAGAAATGAAATAATGACACACTGAATCCATCTATGAGACAAAATGTTGTTTATTTTAATTAATTTGCTTCTTTTCCAAATATAAAGACTTCTAGATGCACAAACTGAGAGAGATACCTGAGTCTGATCCAAAGTCTTTTAGATTAAAAAGAAATGATTTGTTTTGCGTATATGTATACAGAATTATAGCATGTAAGATTATGTAGGTATGTTACTAATATTGTTTCAAGAAGTCATGTGTCTGTTTTTCCTTCAAAGCGAAGCACTATTGTGATTTCTACCTGATATTTTCACATGAGTAATCATTTTGCAGCACTTTAAAAAGTAATCATATTCAATAAATCAGGATATTATTGAAAAGTTCATTTATTTTAATAACTCCATCACTCAGTGAAACACAGTATATAGATGCAGACTGATGCTTTCAAGCCTTTGCTTTGTTAGTTGTGATGATTTTCTGCTTCCAGCTGATGGCAACATGACATATAGAATGAGAATATTACATCAGACAAAAAAACCCTCTCATTTTAATACAGAAATGTGGGCTTAATAGAAAATATGTTTAACACCTGCTTAAAGGTTGTTTTTTTTTTCTAAAGGTACTTTTAATCTGACATGCAAGCATCATTAAAACATATTCTAAGTTAGTGAATCTGACTGCATGTCTGATCATCCTTTATTATGCTGCACCTACTGACTGACATGTTCATTGTTTTTGTGTGGTCATGAGAAAACCTGCACAGCTTTCATAGTCCAAGGTCAGGCTTGATAGCTTAATTAGTGACTAAATTATCAGAGAGAATATGAGCATAAGTTTGTTTGCAGTCTTGCTGCTTACAGGAAATCAGCCGAGGGTGTTCCCTGCTTGCTGCTCGTTGTCAGCAGGCACCGGCTGGATGGTCAGCAAGCACAGCAAAAGGCGCTGTAGGGATCACTCGTTTTACGCTTCTTTCTACAGATTATGCTCTGCTTGGTGAGCAAGAGCCCACAACATTTCCTTCTGAAAGCCAAGCTGTCAGCCACACCTCACAGCCTTTTCATGACATGGAGTAATCATGGAGATAATTGAGGAATGATCAAAAACCAGCTGAGTGGAGTTTGGATCATGGTTGCTCTTGCAGCTCTCAGACAAGAAAGCTAAACTCTTTTTGTTGTTGCATGTTCCAAATGTCTCACTCGCGCCAATTTCCATCAAACTGTTGATAGAAATAGTTGATCTCCTCAAACCTCTGCTTGTCTACATTAGACAGCGGCACACAAGTTCTGGAAGCATGTTAACTTTAGTCTGCAGTATCTTTTAACTTGTTCCAACACATTATTGTAACTCTTCAATGAAGAAATCTCCTTCCCTGTCTGATACCTGCAGTTTATATGAGAGTGTATCTGCAAAGCTCTGCCTCCTGTCATCCCGTTTTGACAACAAACTTTCTGAATTGGAGGAATGTGTGGCAGATCATTTTTAGGAGAGGAAGAAGTTTGCTGGCTCTTGTGGAAGTATCAGTATGCAGAGCTGCAAGCAGGAGCTTCACATAAAGAACCTCTATTAGTCTCCTGGAAAAACTTCTCACACAAATTTGATTAAATGTATGCCCTCAGGTTCACAAGTTAGGGGCTGGAATTTATTGGCTTCATTTCACCCATTTGTTGCTGTTTTGTGAATGAGGAAATAAAAAAACACATTGATGCATTTTTATGTTAGCACTACAGTGCCTTGAAAGAGTATACGTTCCCCTTGAGCATTGTCTGCATTTAGTATAACCACCAGCTTTAAACTGTATTCTACTGAGATTTTATGGGCCGGACCAACATAAAGTAGTAGAGAAATATGAAATGGAAAGAAAACTATGGTTTTCACAATGCTTTTGTTTTTATCCCACTTTACTCTGATACCCCTTGTTTTTTTTTACTGAGTGGTCTTGTAAAGACAAGTCCACTCATTAGTAAAAAAAAAAAAAAAAAAAAAAAAAAAAAAAAAAAAGTCACATCTCTTTCCAGTGAAACATGGTGGTGGCAGCATCATGCTGTGGGGATGCGTTTCCTCAGGAGCAACAGGAAAGTTGATCAAAGCTGATGTGAAGATAGATGGAGTTAAATACGGTGGAAGACCACCTGTCAGAAACATACACAGGTGTCAGTGTCCTGCAGCTTTTAGCAGTGTCAGGTGCTTCAATACACCTGAAAGAAATGACCGGGTCATCAGCAGAACTCTGGAGAACTGGACTTCATGCAGTCAGGTTTGTTGGAGCAGGGTCACATCAAAAAGCAGCAGGATGCTGCAGGCCCTCGAGGCCTGCAGTTTGACAACCGTGTAAACACTTGATTTATTCAGTTAAACCTGAAATTATTCATACCCTTGGCAGGTTTGAGTTTAAAGCACTCTATTAGCTTTACCAAGATGGCCGGAAGTAATATTTCAGTCTGATTAATGTTCAAATTGACGTGAACAGACACAATCCATCCAGACGACTTAGCCTGAACTGTGAAAACCAGACAAAACTTTAGTATTTATGTGAAATGCTAGTAGAGCTAGTAGAGATTTACCCTAAAAAGACTTACCGCTGATGTACTTCAAAGTATTGACTCAGGAGGGCTGAAAAAGAAAACTGCGCACCACACATTGTTAATTATAAAACCAATTTAAAATAATTTAGCTTTTGTATTCCTCTAATCAATTTTATGCCTTGCTTTGTACATAAAATGTGACAAAATATGGCAAAGCTCCATGAACTGGTGACACCGTTGACAGGTGCTTTAGTCTGGACATCTGGCTGTTTGTGTGCGAAGCCCTCTCCCTCCGTACCTCAGGCACTTTCCACTCTGGATTTGGCTGAACTTCAGCTGTTTGGGCTGAATTGCCACTGCTTCCTTTTTCATGAATGGGACAGAATAGCGGACTTGGCTCTCTTCAGCTAATCTGTCCCACAAAGCTCAGGTTCAGTAGCAACAAGTTAAACTCATTCCCCAGGCTTATTAACCATTGGGTGTCATTTCAGTTCCAGTTTAGTCCTTGTGTCATCATTTTAAAAACATGTATTTTATACTTTTATTCGTATTTTCCTTGAAAGCCACATTTTACAACCCATGAAGTGTTTGTGATAACTAGCTGAGTCTTTTACATCACTGTGGAGGAATTTTTACCCATGTTTTAACTGAGCCACATTTGAGGGTTTTTCCAGCATCAACAGCATGTTTAAGGTCATGCCACTGCATCTCAGTCAGATTTTACTTTGACTAGGCCTCTCCAACCAGTCAGATCTGCACTTCTTTCAGATGATTGTTGTGCTCCATGACCCAGGCGGACATGAGCTGAAGATCAGAAACTGATGGCCAGACTCCTTCAGGATTTTCTGCAAGAAAGCAGAATTCATGGTTCCATTAATTAATCCATTAATTAATCCACTGTAAAGGTCCTGAAGCAGCAAGGTAGTCCCAGACCATCACACTGCCACCGCCATGTAAAATCTTGTTAGTTTTTCACCACATGTAATGGCTCACACCCTTCCCAAAATGTTCTGACCTCCTGGAGGAGCTGACTGTGAGATGTTGGAGTAAGTTTTGTAGGCTTTGTTCCCCAGGTGTTCTCCATGGCTCTCGTTGTGGTTCTGGATTCCCAATGCCTTAGAAACAGCATTACAACCCTTTCCAGACTGACAGCTGTCAGTGACTTTCTTTCTATATGTTCCTAACTTTTTAAAGTTATTTTAGATTGGGACATAATGTATTACGTTTGGCCAAATTTGTGTTGCTAGATGGGTTCTATTTGAGTGATTTCTTGATTCTACAGGTCTGGCTGTAATGAACTCTTGATTTAGTAAAAAGACAGCAATTTTTCACATAGGTTGGTTTAGATGGCTTTTTCTGTTAGTAAATGAAATCATTTAAAAAGTGCATGTGGTATTTACTCAGGTTATCTTTGTCTGATATTTGTTTGAACAACTGAAATATTTAAGAATGCTTTTAGAGCGCTGTAGTGTTTAAAATCCTAGGCTTTAAAAGGCTGGGAGCTTGGCTTGCTTTTGCATCAAAACAGAAAATTCAGCTTCTTCTTGTTGGTGCTGCAGTCTGCTTTCATCTCTCTGATAAAGAGAGTAATGCTTGAGATCTTTGCTTCCCACATGCAAACAGGGCTGTTTATCAGCAGGTGGGACGATGCAAACGAGTCACAAAGGAAGCAGCAGGAGCAGAGATAGCATTTACCTGCACACAAAGAAACACCTTATCGCTGACAGTGGCCCATTGTATAGTACCGTGACAGACTGCACTCTCACCATGCCAACATGAAAGTGCACTGGGAATGATGTCAGCAGCCAACACTGTACACACACACATACACTCAGTGGTGATTTAACACAAGATGCTCAGAGAAAGAACCTGTTGTTCAAAAACAAGGAACGATGGCAACGAAACATTTCTGGGAATCTTAGGAATCTCAGTGTCGCATCACATCCATTCACATACTTTGAGCTGCTGCTGTTTCACCTCAATCTGAACATCTAAAAGCTGCAGATACATTGAAAAAATTGTCATGACTTTGATTGAACTACAAAATCTTTGATGGTCACAGAATGAGCCTTTAGTTTATATTAAGTTTAAAAGTCAGGGGAGAATGTTTGGCTTATGTAACTGTTAATAATAATGATGATTAATAAAATGTCTGAGAATTTCATAGAATTTTTTTTTTTTTTTTTTTTTTTTTTTTTTTTTTTTTTTTTTTTTTACAGATTTTAATCTTTTTTACGCACAAAAATTCTTATCTAGGGATGCATAAAGTATAAATTCTCTGGCATTTTGGTTTACAAGGTGGCAAAACTCCATCCACAAGCACACAGTCTGATTTACAAGTATAAAATATTTATGACTGGAGTTTGGGCCCATTCACCACCTGATTATCAGGAATCATTAGCCAAATACATTCGGTCTCTGTCAGGTACTGCTCTGTGAGCACCAGTCTAATGTGCTGGTTTCACAGAGCAGTAGGTGAAGGAGTGAATCCAACGCTGCTGGACAGCAAACTGCACAAACAAGGTCTCCCCAAAGTTTGAGAATTTATTTCCACAGTAGTTTCACTTTACAGTCAAAATATTAAACCAATAAACCCTATTCCTTCAACTACCAACATGCTACTAAACAAAAGAGAAATTTTACTAATAAGCTAACTGATAAAATCTACGCGTCCTTTTTTCCAAGGACATGACGACTGAATTATGATAATAAAACAAAGGGAATAACGAGGAATTGAGAAACTAATTAATCAATTAAGAACAGAAAAACAGCAATGCAGCAAAATCCCCGTTCAGCCTGGATGTGTGTTAAAATCAGAACATGTAATGGTGGGAGGGGATTTTCCAAGGAACCAGCAGGTCAGGTGTGTGTGTGTGTGTGTGTGTGTGTGTGTGTATGTATGTGTATGTGAAGCTGAGTTAACTAGCCAGAGATCTCATGGCTAGCATAAAAGATGGAGGAGGTGACGTGGTGTAACCACGTGGGAAACTGGCGCCACATTAGAACAAAGGAACAATAGAACAATAGCTAGAACTAGCTTTAGAAGCTAGACGAAAGAAACATGGGACCACCATGGTGGTCCCTCAGTCTATGGAAAGCATTGGGGCAATGAGTGTGTAGGTTCGCTATTATTTATTTGATTAGCACTACAAATTAAACTCAGTCGTTTGCTTTGGATCCAATCATTTAAACACACAGCAAACATGAGCAAACCATGTAATCAGCAACTCTTCAAAGAAACTGTGGGCTTAGCAGTTCAAAAACACATTAACCCTACATAGTGAAACATATCCAAATCCATGGTAAATGTGCTGTAGTTGTCGAGTGCAGAGGACCCCAAAGTTCTTCACGCTACATTCAGCCATTCTTACGCTGATGGTGGTGAGCTACACTGCAGCCACAGCTCTGTCCCACAAAGCTTCTGGCTTCTGCCAGTCTGACAGAAGCCAGGAGGCCGTGCAGTGGCGCCACCGGGGCCTCTGACCACCCCAGCAGGTTAGGCGGATGAAGTGTTTTTTCCAAGGACACTACGACTGAGACAGATGGAGTGGGGATTCAAACTGGCAGCCCCCCGGCTACAGGACGAACTCCTACCACTGTCGCCATCGTGCTATTTCTAACTCATTTATCTCTGCCCAGACGCAAAGAAAACCTCTGTCTCACTGTGAGATGACTCTCGGCCGTGTCCTTTGGAAACGATGTCCCAGGATGAAGGTCCAAAGGGAAAAAAACCAGGGGAAAAAGCTCTGGACTGATGACCTGTGGTGAAGCTGGCGCACTCAGCTGTTTGGCTTGGTAGGAGCTGTGGTTCCGTCTTGGCTGCAGTAATTGGAAACTGCGAAAAGAAGCTAAACTTTGGCTAACGAGTTACTCTTATAGTAGGATTCTTTCCCAATAGAGATTGCAAAAATATGGACCTTTTAATTAACTTTTTTGTTCTTTTACTCAAGGTTACGCCCCAATACACAAACACACACACACACACACACACACACACACACACACACACACACACACACACACAAACACACAGACTTGTACACACCCAGATTAGGGATGATATCAAGGCATCTGTTGGTTGGAAGCAGTTTGCCGTCTTCAAACAAACAGAGCTTCTCCAACCTTTCCCTGGAGGATCATTATTAGAGGTTTCTTCTTATTTTTATTATAGTTGATGGCTCAGTTTCTAATATGGTGCATTTTCCCTTTAAACCCTTTGAACCAAAGCTTCTGTCTGTATGTCTCATGAACTTCTTGTCTTCTTTGTGTTAAAACATGAATGTTTGCATGAGTTTGTGTTTGGACGTGTCTGTAAAAGTGAGCAACATGGAAGGAACGGCCTGTTATTCAGACCCATTCAATAATAAAGACAGCAGCCTGGAGCAACACTAGCTGCTCATATAACAGCCTCACCTACGAAGGTTGAATCAGCCCACAGGGTTGCTAAAGAGCCAGTGACAGATTTTGAAGAGATACTCATGTATTGTTTTAATGCATTTATTTGATACCTTAATTGAAATGTTGTTTTGAATGAAAGACCAAACACTCTGGCAGGTTGTCTCAGGTAGAGGTAGTTTTTGTTTTTGGCAAATCATTGTTAATCTTAGATCGCTCTGGCAGCTCGTCTCTGATTCAAAGTGACACCTCCTCCCACTGGCAAATTCTTGGCACCCATTTAAGAGGAAAACTTCTCCCTTGTTGCTTTCCATCTCTTCCTGTCTCACAGGCAAAATACGAAACATGGGGAGATTTATTTACTGTCTCGGATGCGCACTTAGTTGATGAGATATTTAAGTCTTCACATTTTCACCTTTGTTGCACCTCTTGGTGTTTTCTTTGAACATTGTGCATGTACATGTGGCTCCACTGCCTTCCATGTTTTACATGCTTGCCAGCTGAAACTCACCTGATACAAATGGCTAAATGATTCTCTCATCATGTCCTCCGGTTCTCCAGTAAGTGGCAAAAACAAAGACTGGCCCAGGGCAGCTGTGGTTACATTCTAGTAGCTCTACCACCATCAGTGTGTGAGTGAATGGGTGAATGGCTGAATGTAGTGTGAAGCGCTTTGGGGTCCTCTGGGTTTGATAAAGTGCTAGATGAGTACAGGGCATTTTAAATTAGCATTGCTACAAAAACAATTCTGGTTCTTCAGAATGAAAAAGTCCTTCCTGTTAAAAGATTTCCTCTCATTCGCTGACTAAATCACACCTCAGTTTGTTTTAGATGTTCTACCCTGACAAGAATGCAGATTTAACAAGCGTTTTTTCTGAATAATCTCGCAAATCCTCAGATTCAAATTAAGGAAATGCAACCCTATTTAGTCTGTGACATAGTCAAAGTGTGGGCAGTTTGGACATCAGATTAACAGGCGCTAACTACATCAGTCAAAGACACAACAAAGGAAGAACTTCCTGTTTGATTCATTTAGAAATTTAACACTAACGGGCTTTAGGATTTCTACAAGTTATCTTTGTATAGAAATTTATTCATTTGGTTCAGTAAATATTAAGGTATAGTAATTTTCTAAAATTCACAGCAGTTCTGTTTTTTCCATGTTGAACTGAATGTTTTAAAAATGATAATGTTAAATATTCCTGTTTTAAATTCATGACCTTCAGTAGTTCTGTGTTTCATAAACAGACTAGACAGTCATCAGAGCCTCCAGGACTTGGACTTGGACTTGCCTCTAAAAATCTTTAAGCTTGTCTTGGATCTGGAAAAGAATGACTCACGAACATCTCTGTGTTCTAGCACTAACATCTGAAAGAATCTTGCCACCAGAGTTTAGATCTACAGCCTGACCCGAACCTGACCCCAAATTGGGGCGGCGTCAGGCCAGAATGATACGCTTGATGGTCGGGTCGGGTTGGGTCGGACTTGTGTAGCGCGTTTAATAAGCCTACCATCCATCCAGCACAGAGAAAACTGAAGTAGAATGCACAATATAAAGTGCTGTTAATCTACTTATTGTAGTCTAAATAGAGGAGGAGGCAGTTTACCCTGTTGAAGGAAGACAGGAAGGTGCAAGCGCAGCACAAGACCCCCCCACCCCCGGCTCTGCTCCTATCAATCACACATCCAGAAGATTTGCTCTTGACTCCCCCTGAGGGTTACAACAAGAGACAAAACGGAGCTGGGGGATGTTAAACAGCAGCTAAAATGGGAGAAGGTACACTGCTAAGCCAGCAGAGGTCAGAGGTCAGGGTTCTGGAAGTTAAGGTGGTAGCAGTTTAATATAACATGTTGGGTTTGCTTCGAGCGTCTAGAGTTAATTAGTCAGATTGGATCAGTCTGGGACACAATGTCTACGGGGTCAGGTTGGATTTTTTTCTACTTGACACCATCCAACAAAGCCAGGTGTTTGATGCCCCTGTTTTACACATTTCTCTCCTGGGTAAAATAGGGGCCATTAACATGCTAATGCTAAACTTGACCTGCGGAGTGAAGGCGACAGAGATCAGAGCCATGTTCCTTCCTGCTGCCTCTGTCCTTTCAGCTCCACCTAGACCTAAATATTTCAGCAGCTGCTATCACTTTAAAGGACATGTTTGTCCTAAGGGTTGCTATGGTCACTGGTAAATCTTCCACCTGCCAGCAACAACCTCAGCAAAGGAACTGAAAGATTTCTGTGTCCTTCCCATCTCTTCTTAGGACTATTACCAGATGAGACCAGTATTTTAAAATTTCTGATAGTAAACTTAGGAAAGACTTGGTTGGGTTTTGTGTAGATCAGATGAACATATTGGTTTGTGTTTTTACCTAGTTTCGGCTTTACAAGCAGCCCTTTCACAGCAGAAAACATGGCCTACTAATGAACGTGACAGTGCTTCTGGACTAAAGTTTGGATTGTTGGTGTCTTCACCTGCCGGCAATAAATCCTCTCCCTTCTAATCGTCTCTATTTTCTCACTGAGTTCAGATCAAAGATGGACCCGTAGGCCTCCATCAGGATTTGGTCTTGAATCTAAAACTATAGAAATACTCAATTGCTCCAAAAATTCACACAAATGAAATAAAAAATCAGCTGGAGCCAAAGATTTCTAACTAGGTTGATCACATCATCAGCTCTGAAGTTAAAACCTTCTGGTTTCACATGAAAGCTCATCTATCTTCATGAGAAAAGGGTGTGTCCTACCCTTCTGCTATTTTTCCTCACCACACCTTCCTGAAACCGTTTGGGTCGACAGACAAAGCCTGAAACCAGATCAGGAAAACAGAAAAAGATAAAAGCCTTCCAGGTGAGCGTATCTTTTATTTCACAATGTTTACTTGGCGTCAGTCTGGATTTTTTCTGCTCTTCTAATCCTTTCAAAGCAGAGCTCATGTGTCGTGTTTACCCTGGGAGTGTTGCTCATTATGCAATACCGCAAGGAATAGTGTTCTCACTCAGAAGACCTGCAGCAGCCTCTCTGGGGGGTTTTCAAAGGGTGGGAGAGCGAGAGCACATATTTTGGTCAAGACCTGATTGCCTGTTATGACTCTTATCTGTCTGCTTGTAATGACCCTTGCTTCTTTTGTGTTAATGTGAATATAGATTTTCCATTAGCAGAAACATTATAGAGCAACAGAGAAAACCAGAAGAACAGCTTTGAGTCGCCTTCTGTTAATTCAGTGACATTCAGACCCAGTCTGGTCTGGCATTGGTTTTATTTAGACCTAATTGTCACTTCTGTCTTCTTCTCCTGCATCCCTTCAATTTTTGGTATTTTTAAGCTTTTGTTGGAAGCAAGAAAATTGCAGGTTTTTTCTATGTTATTTGCACCTTTTAAAATTTGTTTAAAATTTCATTTCACACCTTGGATGAAAACCAGAAATAAATCCTCACCAGCAGCTTACCCAGACAGTGAAAAATCTGTTTATTCCTATTTAGTGTAACAGCTGGAAGGATTATACAGATAACAGCAGCTGCTGGAATAAAATGTCGAATGAAAAGAGTCCTGCACACATTTTTTCCTTCCCACTGTAGCATATAAAACTACAGCATCCTCCAAAATTATTGCCACCCCTGTTAAAGGGGTGTTAAAGAAACTTCAAATAGTTGAATAACATTTATTCAGAGAGATACTCTCACAGTGGAAAAACTAGAAAAATATCATCTTTATTTGAATGACTTATTTTAAATGGGTTAAAGAACTAAACATTGTTTTAAACAAATCCCCAGTGTTACAATCAAATACACTTCTATCAGTTTCTATAAAAATAAATGTAAACCAAGCATTTTTAAGTAAGGCATTGCTTTATATCTGAATAGAATAGAACCTTTATTGTCATTGTAACAATAACACATTGCACAATGAAATTTGAGTGCAGTTCTCCAGATCAAAACAATTTCTCACTTAAAGACTAGACTAAAAAATATAAAGAAAGAGAATATCTAATACAGAAGTAGTTTCTAACTCTTCTCTAGTCACATCACATCATTATATTGCTCTTGTTCCCTGGAAAAATGTAACTTAAAGCTGGAAACCTTTATTTAATAATCATTAACTTCTCATTTTTCGGCATGGTTAATATGAAATAGAGGACAGTCCCATTTCTCTTAGTTATTCTTCAAAATGGGAAAGACTGGAGAAGATGCAATTTGATGAAGGCAGACGTGTTGAACTTCATAGGTCAGGTAATGGCTACAAATAAACTAACCACTTGCCTAAATGTAGTCATGCTGTCACAATCAGAGCTGTGACAAACAAGGCTGGACAAAGACTCGAGTTTATCTCGCCATCATGCTTAGGAAGCAGGCTGATGGTGGAGGTAAAAAAGATCCTCAAAGTTCAGCGTTAGGGAACTGCAGCAGGAAAAACTTTGTGGAGCAAACGGAGCACACTGACTTGGTGCCAGGGTATTGTTGTCTAAAGAGCAGCTTGCGGGGCTTAAACTAATCCCACTGCTCACAAAGAAGAATTAGAATTTATCTTTGAACATGATGCCAAAAGATTTCACAGCATAAACAAGGTCCCGTCCCCGTTGTTTACAGCAGTTTCTTGGTACTTATGGATGGTGATGCAGTTTTACAATATAATATTTCTCATTTTGCAGATGACAGAAGGCACGATGACAAAGTCCAAACCAGACCAGCTGATGTGTGTTTGTTATCCTTGTGGTCTTTCTCTAAGAGTCCAGCCTCAGACTGTTCCTAGTAGTGCTATTTTAGACCAAACACTTTCGTGTGTTAAAATGAAACTGCTCATCCAGCCCTAAAGGAAGCCTTTGGAGATTTTGGCTGCATGAATGAGATCTAGAGATGTGCTGTTGCTCAGGAAGAAAAAGCTGCAAGTTTGGTCCCCAGTAAGACATAAAAGGAGCCCCTGGGCGGGATGAGTTGTCTTTGGCTAACACACACACACACACACACACACACACACACACACACATATAGCAGCACCTCCTCCCCCCATCTGTCTCCCTCTCACTCTCTGTTTGCACAACGTCACACTTTCAGCCAGCAAAGGAAACTTTCCAAGAAAACCAGGTTTTTTTCAGTTGCTAGCTGTGGAAGGAGCAACATCATGAGAGAACCTGCTTTAAAGAGTGCGCTGTAATTGTCACCCATGTTGAAGAAAAACCCTGAGCATTGTTGGTTGATGCTTGAAAGGATGGATGTCATATTCTTAAGACGTTGGGCTCTAGGTTATCTGATAAGGAAGTCATCAGAAAACAGGCGGGTCCTATAATCCAGATTTTCTGCAGGACAATATTCAGTTTTCTTAGTAGGATTAGAAGCATGTGAATGGTGCTGCGTGGATTTTTTCCCCCTCCTCCTCTGTAGACTTTCTCACAACCTGTTTTTCACTTTTTAATCCCTCCCATGAATCCTCTTCCCCTCCCTCTCTGTAACCACCTCCTCTCCATCTCCATCCAGGCAGCTCTTACTCATGTCAGGTCACTTCCCACCATGCCTCGCCTCTCCTTCACACATCTCCATATTTCTTTGCTGTGTCAACAGAACAAGAATGAGGTCCTTGCCTGTCTAGCGATGTGTCCCTGTTAAAGATGGCTGGAGAGAGGTAAGAGGCACACAGCTATTCACGCTCTCTCCACAGCGCTTCTACATTCCTTGTCAAGGATCCAGCCAGTGGAGCCTCAGTGCTAACTCAAAGCAGATGGCAAAAGTTTGTACCTTATTGCAGTAACTTCTGTGGATGATGGGATTTCTCTTTGGTTCTGGAGCGAAGTCAGCGTGTCGGAAAAGGGATAAGATGTGATTTCTTCCTAATCTAAGGTTGGAATCCAGAGGCTGTAATCTGGCGTTGTGCTGTGCAGCTGCAGCGTGTCCTGCGGTTGAGCCGCTGTGGTGACGGTCCATACTGCTCCCTGGAGAGCCAGTGCTTACCGCGGCGCTCTCAGTAGGGTTTTTTCTTTCATGCTCTATGGGTTCTAAACGCCACACAGCCAAAAATTAACAGCAACAATTTGGGTTATTTAGCCTGTCATAAGAGAAAAAAAGTCATATTTTTACCATGCTATTCATTCACTTATAAATGTCACAGTTTCAAAGTAAATATTTAGCTTTTATGCAAATTCACTTGCTGAGAAGCGAAAGTAGACTATCAAAATGAAAGATGGACATCTATATAAACTCCTGCTGGTGAGACTGACTCGCTTCAATTGCTCTTCATCTCTTCATCATCAGTTCTTTTCCTGTCGACATGAGCAACATTTGTGCCTCAAACAGAGGATGAGCTGGTTTAACGGTAATGCAGACGTTTACCAGTGGATCTACAGCAGCAGTGATGCTCACCAGCTTTTATTTTGATAGCCCACTTCTGGCTATCAATAAGTGAATTTGCATATTAGCTAAATATTTACTTTGAAACTGTGACATTTATAAATGAATGACAATCATGGTGAAAATATGACTGAAAAATAAACCATTTTTGCTCTTATGACAGGCTAAATAACCCAAATTATTGGTGTTAATTTCTCACAGTGTAACTTTTACAAATGGGGCCCCATCGTCACAGACCGGCTTTTATTCTAGTCTCCAGATTTTGAGATGGGGGGCCTTGGGAAGGCCCATTAGGATCTTGATATTGTTCTCCTTTTGCCTTCCCCAAACCAGTTTTGATGCACGTTTGAGGTCATTATCCTGTTGGAATGCCCAGTTGTGTCCAAGTTTCATTATCATTTTATCCAAGCTGTCATGCTGAGTTGAAAGAAAATTGCTTAGTATGTTCATCAGCAGCCAAGGCTGTCACGCACAGTCTCGCTGTGCATTTAAGCTAAGGCTGGGGTGTGGGGTCATAGTGAAAATTTTACTGAATATTGCAGTCTGTGTGTATAATGCTGATCATGTATGAATTAGAAAATCCACAGTAAATTAAATGTTTTTACATTTGTTAGAGTTTTGTGTTAAATTTATATTCCAATCTAATAAAATTATGGTTCAAATGCCTCCTTAAAAGCCCCTAAAATAATGTGACAGTCTAATAATAAATAAAAGTAAACTACAGATTCCATCCAACTTCTGAAAAGGTTGTTTGCTACCGTTCTGGTGGCGTGAGTCTACTGAGGGGGTGACTGTTACACTTTCAGCCTAAGTGACTGAAAGTGTAACAGTGTGCCACCATCATGAGGTTAGCAGCTTTAATTTGTGAGGAGCTGGTGCAGCTAATTTTGTGCAACCACTTCTTATCAGCAGCATAAGGTCCTAAAGAAGGTTTAATCTTTCCTAATCAATTTCTAAAAGTCCTGGATGTACGGCTATAAAGATTAGTAAAGACCTTGATGACATGTGGGAAGAATAGTTCAAAAGATGTGAGCGGCGTGTGTTGGAGCATTAAAACTTGAAAGAACATGCAGGACAGGGGGATTGACCTGGGTTAGGGACCTCGATGCTACAGGACAGATACAGATGATATCAGCTTCATGAGCAACATAACTGTTGAGAAGCAACGCAAAATACCCCGAGACTCTGGAATGTAGTTCCCATTCCTCCCATGGAGCTCTCAACGTAGATGTTTTCTGTGACCACAGCAGTTTGAACTAGTTAGTAGTAGGGATGAGAACCGATAAGAATTTAGCAGTACTTCTCTTATTGCTTCTCACTGAGTTAGGAAATAAACTCTTTAATTCAAAATAGGCTCCATGTTGCATTTGATTCAAACAAAATTAAAGCTGGCTTAAAAAAATAAGAATTCCTCTGTCAAGTGAACATTTTAACAGGAAATGCAAGTTTTTGCACATCAACAGTTTTTGTGAATGGATGGATGGATGGATGGATGGATGGATGGATGGATGGATGGATGGATCGTTTACCGGTAGGGGATGGCTGGACGGATGGATGAAAAGTTCATGTATTTCAGTAACTGAGCTCACAAGTTCAACACATGAACACACACATGCACACACTGCAGGAAAGGTCACGTCACCAGTTTGGCATCATTTCAGATATTTAAAACAAAAAACGAATCACTAATTATCAATATCCACTGATATCCACTGGATGTGTGCTGCATGCCTCGGGGTGCGTTATGGAAGAACCAGTATGGAGTGGAGGCCTGCAAGCCACCAGCAAAAGCAACCATAGAACTGAGTCTGCAAGTAGGTGGGATGTGGAGGAGGCACGAGGTTTGATGGTGTACACAAGTGTAGGCGGTTGCAAATTGTTACTGGATGCTCTAATATTTGACTTGTGAAAGGCCAAGATGGCTTCAGTGGGAAACAAACTTTACATGGACAGCAAATAACGCGAGCTTTATGAATAAATTTAAGAATGGTGTTTTCTTCATCGTCCTCGTTGGCTTCCCAAATAGGCTTTTAAATGTAACATACTTAAATCCTGGGTGTTTTATTTAACCTTAAATTATCTGAGCACATTGGATCATATTTCCCAAACAGCCTCTATTTCTGGCTTTAAATTTCTCATTATTAATACTTCTAAGCTGAACTGTGAGAATTCAAAAGAAAAAAATGACACTTTTATGAGTTAAGAGTTTACATAAGCAGCTGTTAGCAAATGTTGGTGACATGATCACAATGATCACCAGGGAATCCTCAAGTCTTGGTGTAGAGTCTGTTTTTCATAGCAGTTCATGTATTTTGTGACAGAAAGGTGATTCAGGTTCTTAAACTGAGATTTGTGTCTGAAGTCGTCATTGAAATGTCTGATTCTAAAAGCTGTTCTTATTTAGTGTTTTTGATCTTTAGGAGCTAATTAGATAGGATAGATTTGTTTCGAATGCATAAGTCCTCATCGGAAACCTTCGTGCCAATAGTTGCAATCATTTATCGTTTGGAAATGTGGGAAGCAGCAGGAGATAAACCACATCCTGACTGCCCTTCTCCTGAAGACCAGGCCTGTTGCTGAAGCTGTTGAGTTCTTCTAGTTTTACTGTCATAGCAGCTCACTTGTCCCTGTTTTACAGAACATCCTGGTTCTGTCTGTTCCTGGTTGTCCAGCAGGGCTTGGTTTCAGCCTCGGTCTGACTCTGGCGTTTGGTCTAAGGGAAACATTAGTTCATTTCTGGGGAACAAATCTTCCAAATGTCTTTGGTTCCCAGTGAGCATGCTGCTTCTATCCAGAGGGTTTTAAAGTCAGTGGCTGTTTACTGCCTGGTGTCAAAGTTTTCTCTGTAATAGGAAGGATGTCAGAGTGCCTGCAGGAGTCCACTGTGGGCCTCTGAGGTATTGAAAACACAATTTGACAGCCTGGTGTGAAGTCCAGAGAGCAGCAAGCAGGGAAGATGCATTTTTTTTCTCTCCTCCACTGAGTCATGTCACTGTGGCTGTTGCTGTTCTCTTTCCTGCATGCCTGTCATAGTTGCTGTCCAGCCATGCAGAGGTTAGGAGGGAGACCAGTCTGCACAACTTAATATAGTCATATTATTTAAATGTTTCTGCTGATTTATAATGCAAGCAGTTGTGGTTCTGTGTGTGATGATGCCGACTTGTTTTCTTTTTCCTCATTTCCCAGGTTTCTCCATCGTTATTTCCCTTCCTGTGGTTATGGAGGCTCCCAGTAGGCGTCTTCTTTGTGTGACATGACTAATCCCATGTGATCTGGTGACCATGATGGCCTCTTTGGTTGCCAGTGGAAACAGAGATGGGCAGTCAGTGGTCTTGAAAGGGGTGGACCCTGAGACGTGCATGATTGTGTTCAAGAACCACTGGGCTCAGGTAAAGCACCAGCAGCAGCTCAGTGTTCTTAACATGTTGAAGGCTTGCAGGAGCATCTCAATAAATTAGACAAGTATAGAAAAGTAAATTTAGTTTGTTAATTCAATTTAAAAAAGTCAAACTGATATGTCGTAGATTCATTACACATAGATTGAGATATTTACAGGTGATGAATATGGCTTACGGTTAATAAAAACACAAAATTTACTTTTTCAGAAAATTAGAATACGACATTGACTAAAACAAAGGTTTTACCCTTTTTATTGCTCCAATAATATTATAGTTAATGTTATATATATACTTTTTCCTTCCACATGACTTTCCATTGATATGCTTGGCGTTCGCAATGTGAACAGGCAGCTTCTTTGGCAATAACTTTTTGTGGCCTTCCTTCTTTGTAAGCCATTATTAAATGAGCATGAAATAAACACTTGAAATTCTAAAACATTCTGTGTGTCACGAATCTACATACAGCACAGTAACATAAGAGTTTCCTTTTTTGAACCGAGTTACTGAAATGAATTCATATTTTGATGGTATTCTGATTTATTGAAATCCACCAGTCCATCCCTGAAATAAGCATGAGTGAAAGGCAAATCTCTGCACTGCGGAATTGAAACTGCTCTGTAGGCCTAATAGCTTCTTCTGAATCATCTGCTAGATATTCATTTCGTCATCAAAACACTGTCATATATTCCACATGGCAATAGTTACTCAGGATTTAAGAAAACAATATAAAATGCAATAAACCTTGAAATAGTTCAACGCAGTTTCCTTTCTTCTGTCCAGTTTTCTCGAAGCTTGTAGTAAAAACTGCCGCCAGTGCGAGTTGTTCTGAAAGGCGTAGCTGCAGTCTGGAGGCCTGAGAGTAAAAAGTGACCTCAGTTAGCTTGAGGGTGGTGAGGGCTGCTGGAATCTTGGCAGCGTGAAGCAGTCTGTCTCTGGCTCTTGGCTCTCTAAAGCGCCATGTTTACCCCTGAGCTGAACGAGGTCTCCTCTCTCTGTCATGTGTGTGATGCTGGCCAGGCAGTACGGGTTGACTCAGGTCCGATAGTAACTAAGTCTGGTCCCTAACTTTACTGACTAGTGGTGTGTTTTCATTTTAGCCTAAATCTGCATTTCTTTATTGCTGCTAAAATGTAGCATTTACCGGGCTTGGCTGTGTCATTTGGTGGATAACTATGGCTTCATTTTGTAGCTTTGACTATAGATTTTATTCTAGATGGATTTCCAATCACTGTTTTCTGAAAAGCTTTAAGCTATCCGTTTTACCTGATTTAGATTTCTCTTTGAGAAACAAAACGAACAGCATACAAAACATTTTTCCTACCCATCCTGTCAAAATGGGCAGTTGATTATTAATATGAGAAATGTTGCGTGTGAGAGATGTTTAGATGTAAACAAGGTTTTACTATTTTCAAGCAAATGGGAAACATTTAGGATGTTAGTATATTAAGACAAGTCTGTGTCTGTGTGTATTCCTGAGAGAATCTCCAGTTCTAAGGCTTTACTTTTAAAATTTAGACCAGCTTTGCTCAAGGATGTTTTACCTTTACATCTTGTCTTCAGTGCATTATAATGCACAGGACGATGTAAGTCTGGCATTAAGGACAGCTTTAGAGTTAATAGGCGAAACATTCCTGGGGTGTCTTTCAGCTTACCTGTTAAAATAAAGCCAGCTAGGTAAACCTACTATCACCGGAGCAATAATGGGCACTTCAACACCCAGCGGGGCTTTTTCAGTACCTGCTTGATGTAGTTCAGGGTTGCACAGGCTCATCCCAGCAGCCAAGAGGCAATATAAGATTTTAACTCATTGAACTGAAATTCATCAGTTCACTCAACCTTGTGTGTAAAAGCTCGAGAGAGCTTGGAGCAAAACATGCAAGAACAAAGTCGACACAGAACTGCTCCAGACTCAGCTTTGAACAGAAACATCCAGCATTTTCATGATTGAAAGAATTCTGCTTTCCTTTTGTACACATGCATGCCAAAATGAAATACCCAAACTGAAAACTCTACAAATACGTTTACTGTCTTACCTCCTGTAGAAAAGCATAAGTAATAGACTTGCATTAGGCTAGCTTATATACTAAACAATTGTGTGGCCAGTGTACATCGAAAAAGGTTGGGGTTATGGCCTCCAACAGCCTGTTGTCATGGAAGAAAGCCAGAAACTCGGCAAAATCATGGAGCTCTTGAGGAAACTTGATGAATTACTTAAAAGAACAAACCTGCCTGTACTGTGGTCGCTTTCTGGGAAGTTGTTGGTTGTAAAATTAGATTTTTTTTCACCAGAGTAAAACTTCAGAGTTTACGTTCTTCTTGGTGCATAGTGCAGCCCTGGCCAGGTCAGCAGACACATATGAAGCTCGCATATAAAGCTGGGAATGACATTACTGAGAGGTAATGACCTTTGTTAAAGGGGCAGTATTATGTTCTTTCCAGGCACATAGAATCATTTATAGCACAATCCAGTAACTATGTTACCTTCCGTTGTTACAAAAATGCTGTATATATCAAATATGACCTAAAAGAAATTTGACTTTGTAATTTAACGCCTTGAAATTGGGCCTCTGTCTCTTTAAGAAAGTCCTGCTCTTTCTGAAACTCCGCCTTCAGGAAGTCATCACAACACTGCTCCTCTATTAACCCTTTAACAATGTTTCTACCAGAGTTTCACTGAGAAGTAGCTCGTATATTGAGCTCAATAGGTGCGCAGTTCCACCAGGTGTTTGCTAATTGCTGCTGGCTAGTCTGAAGGAGCTGAGTAGGGAAGTTGTGGGGAGGGGGACTGTGTGGTGGAAGTTTAGAAACTGCGGCTCTGAGGAGGAGCTGCATCTCGAAGGTGGAGCTGTATCCATCCAGGCGTTTTGCACAGCTGAATGGTTGCCACGGGAGATTGAAGGATTTTCCAAACATGCATGAAAGATTTGAGGCAGGAATAACATTAGAACACGATGGAAAGCTAAAAAAAAGTGGATTTTAATACTGCCCCTTTAAGCTCAAATGAAGGTTTTTATGTCAGTGAAACCATAACAGCAGCTTAAAATGCAGCCAGATGAAAATGCAGTGCTGTCTGGATTCATCTTTCTCCTTCATGTTAAATGTTATTAAGGACACTGGGGGCTGGTCAGTCCCTCCCACTGTGGGAAAGGAACCACAAACATAACTCCACCCCTGCAGACTCTGTATTCCTGCACTTTGTTCATCTGCAGCCTGATAACAGTGGTATCAGCTAAAATAACCTCTTGGAAATCAGAGTAACATCGAATAGTCACCTGATCATTCAGCAACCAGCTCTGCCTGTTGGAGTTCTGATTGACTTTATGCTCATTTGTTGAGTTTTGTCTGCAGCCCACCTGGCCTGCGTACCTCGTTGTGCCTGTTATGCTAAGTGGATCGGTTGCTTCCAGCAGACTGGAAATGTTTAAGCAGTTTGTTACCTCATTCATCCTATTACCCCATAAACCTTACAAAATCATTACAATTTAATGTGATATACAATTGAAACCAGAAGTTTACATACACTGAGTAAAAAGACGCATACACCTTTTTTCTCTCTGTCGGCAGTTAAATCAGACCAAACGTCTCTTGTTGTAAGTCAGCTAGAATTGCCCAAATTATGTCTATTTGCTGAATTCTACAATAACAAGAGAAAGCATATGTGATCATTTTATTTACTACCTTCAAAATCAGAAGTTTGGTCTGATTTAACTTCAGACCATGAGGAAAAGTAATGTGTATGTGTCTTGTTTTGGTGTATGTAAACTTCTGGTTTCAACTGCATGTCTTGATGTATTATTGATGCTTTCAAACACTCACATGGCCGTTGCTCTTTGCAAGCGTTCACAGTTGCTACATTTTCTAGTTTTCAAATAGTTTTTGATGAAATCTTTTTATTCGAAGCATTGACTTCTGAACTTCTCTCCACTGAACTCCATCACTACACAGCTGCACAGACACAGTTTGGAGGCAGAACACAGCAATTTGACACCAGCGCCATGTGACTAGCCTCCCATTATGCGTACTGTTGTGCCAACACCCATAATTCATCCATTTGCAGAACTTGTTCAGGGACTGAAAACTCAGAGCTGTTTGATGAAGCCAGAGCTGCTTTCTGGATGGAGCTGCACTAACTTTCTGTTTTCTCTGAAATGTTTAGAGATACAGGCAAAAGGTCAGCACAGTGAAATTACTGTATACTGCCCCCCCCTTTAAATAAAGAGGAGGAGGAGGAGGAGGAGGAGGAGCCAAAAGGGATGAAACGGTATAATAAAGAGGGATGAGAAGAGCAAATGGGGTGAAAATGAGTCATAAAGAAAGGATGAGTGGGATAAAGAAGGGGTGGGGGTGGACTAGCGATGAACAAATGAATGAAAGGAAAGGTGAGGTTAAGAGTTCAGCACCAGGGTTGGTGCATGGCTGAGCCAGACTGTAGCTTTGGTGTCTCCTGGCTTCTGTTAACATGGGAACTATTTGTAGTTTTAAACATTTTAGGTGAAAATATATTGAACCTTGTTTCCAACACGGTGTCCGCTCCGATGGAGCCAAAGACCGCAAACGGATTGTTTCACAGCCATTAGACTTCATACTGCCCCTCTGCCAGGGCTGAAGGAAAAACCACAAATCCCACCTCCATCTCCGGACCTCCTGTCTGTCAACATTACAAGTTCATCACATTGTTCTCCTCGTCCTGTTCAAAATATAAATAATGAAGTCCCGCTCACTGCAGTTTCAGCTGCTGTGCAGATAAACAGAAACAAACACATACTCCTTGGCTGAAGTGTGGATTTGCAGACCCAGTTCCCTCCTGCTGGCAAGTAGGTAGGTCAGGCAGGAGGAACCAGAACAAGTTGAGCCCTGACATCCAAAGCACAGGGTCCACTAGGTCCATCGGGTCCACCGGGTCCTCCAGGTCCATTGGGTCCATCAGGTCCATCAGGTCTACGGCTGGGAGTTCAAACTCCTTCCTAGTTTCCATTAACCATGCCCAGTTCTCATGAACACAATCAGTTATTGTCATGGCAACAGTGTCAGGCTGGGGACACTGGGCCCATTATTGTGACTCTGGTTTCTACCCGGTGGACTCACATGGGAGGGTCTGGCAGCAACAGAAGCTGCTTTCTTCCGTGGGGGTTCAAGTGTGCATTGTGGTGCCGTGGACAACAGATGGGCGTCAGACAGAATAACAGCTTTCACTTCTGCAGCATCTTATTGCTTCAGGTGAAAATTTTAGAACAAACAGATTCATACAAAGTAGCTTCTGTGTCCAGATTAGAGCAGATGCCATTATTTCTTCCTTTCCTTTAGATTTTCTACCACCTTTATGCAGAAAAAACAATGTTTTTATGGAGGCAAAGAAAAACACGCCCTTGTCAGTTCTAGGATCATAATGAGTGTCAACATGAAGCGGACCAACAGCAGTCACCTGCAGATCAGCATCCTGAGGTTAAATCCAACTATGTTTTGGTGCATCGCTCTTCATTTGACAGCTGAAGATGCAGCTAAAATAGTCATGAATGTTTCTCTGTTCCTTCTTGTAGGTTGTAAAGATTCTTGAAAAGCATGATCCACTGCGCAGCAGCTCTACGCTGCCCCCGCTGGCCGTCATCAGCCTCAGCGCCGGATCCAGTGGGGGCTCTCGCTTCGGCCCCATCCCAGGAGACGAGGCCAGTGCTGTGCAGAACTACGTGGAGAACATGCTCTTCCTGCTGATGGAGGAGGAGAGCGGCCAGGCCGGAGCAATGGGTCCCATCCTGGAGTTTGTGGTGATGGAGAACGTGATGGAGCGCCTGTTCGTGTGGAGCCTCCGCAGGGAATTTACGGACGACATGAAACTGGAGCAGCTGAAGATGTACGAGATGCTGGTGGGCCAGTCGCACCAGCCTCTGCTCCATCACAAGCCCATCCTGCGGCCTCTCATGATGCTGCTGTCTTCCTGCTCGGGCATGGCGGCGCCGGCGCCGGCGGTGGAGGCGGAGCTGGTGCTGCTCCTCCACCAGCTGTGCTGCATTCTGGCAAAGGACCCGTCGATTCTGGAGTTGTTTTTCCACACCAGTGAGGATCAGGGAGCCACCAACTTCCTCATCTTCTCCCTCCTCATCCCCTTCATTCACAGGGAAGGCACGGTGGGCCAGCAAGCAAGAGACGCCTTGTTGCTGATCATGTTGTTGTCTGCTGAGAATGAGAGGGTGGCCAAACATGTTGCACAGAACACCTACTTCTGCCCGGTGAGCCTTCAACTAAAACTTCCTGCTTTCTTTCACAGATTTATTTGGGTCAGAAGCAGCATTTCTTTGCAACACAGCTCTCATTTCTGTTTTAAGAAAGAAATAATCCATACCATTTATATTTACCCAAATGTGTGAGACCCTGGGTGTCATAATCAGATGTAAATATGCTGAATAATTCATAGACCTACTCAAAAAGGGGAAAACAGAATCTGGCATTGATTGTTGCAAATACCTAACAATTTCTAAGATTCCATCTGGGGTAAAGATAATCCCACATGAATAATCCAGAGCTGCAGGCTTTGCAGGGAAAAAGGTTTTGATGTGACGACAATTAAATAAAAGAAAATCTTTCAGAAAGCTTACAGAGAATCAGCTTACTGAGTATGTATACAGTACCATAACACTAATGATACTCCCATCTCAAAGTTCAAGTAGATATAGCTGCTATGAGACTCTTTCTTGATTTTGTACACTTATGAATATTAAAAAGCTCCCATATTAAAATGTTCTAAAAGGTTCTT
Organism: Anableps anableps; assembly: GCA_014839685.1. Taxonomy (NCBI): domain Eukaryota; kingdom Metazoa; phylum Chordata; class Actinopteri; order Cyprinodontiformes; family Anablepidae; genus Anableps; species Anableps anableps. The sequence continues at coordinate 453,695 of CM026065.1, forward strand.
ATGAAGTAAAAAAAAGACTTTTTCATCCATTAAGTGACAAAAAGCTTAAAATCCACCTGCAAAACAAACAATTCTGTGAAGGAAAAGACGATCAAACAGCTGGCATATCCTGGGTGCACCAGTCTGCAAACACTTCAATACTTGGTTGAAGAACCGTTCACCTCCTGAAACTGAAGAGACAGAACATGTTTTGGACTGATAAAAATGTTGGGATGCTTGGCACATAACCAACACCACACTTCATCAAAAGAAGTGAAACATGTTGATGGCTGCATAATAATGAGGGGTTGGTTTTGTTTGGATGGAACTGGGGTTTTTAATGGACAGTTTTACTTTTACAGTCATCTCGCACCCAGAACCTTCAGGTACCTGCTAGAAAGCTGAAGTTGGAGATTGCATTTTTTTAACATAACAATGAGCGGAAGGGTCAGGAAAGAAATCTGACTCTGTGGAGTCACCTGGAGAAGGTAGTGGACAAGAGACCTCTTCACTGTCTGATGGAGAACTGATCAGGAAGTCAAGATGTAGCATACTCACCAGGTCCTGCCAAAGGCATAAAAAGTTGTGAAATTAAAACAAAAGATGCAACAACACAGTTTTTGCATATAAATAGATCGATTGTTGAGAGCCACTATACTCAATAAAGAAAAGATGAAATGTGATGTTGTGAATATCCTATTAATAAGTGACGAACTTAGTCAGGATGACAAAACTCATTGCTGCACAAATTTCCAGCAGGTCACCGTGTTTACCTGAAGGAGGCTTGTGTGTATGCACAGTGCTTACAGTATAAGAAAAAGCTCGAAGCTAAAGAGTAAGCACAGATGTCCCCAGGGTGCAGTTTGTTTTACAGACAGCAGGTTGGCACAGATGCAGCCTCATTGTTGTTCAGCGAAGCACATAATAACCTGGAGCTCCTTATTTTGTCGTTCTTTAGCTGGTGAATGTTTGGCTAGGATGTGGACAGTTTTTGTAGCTGTTTAAAAACACAACTTGATGATAATTATACTTCTGGCGCCACGCAAGCAGGCAGCCTGCTACAGCAGCTCTGAATCGATTACGAGTATTTTCCTTTAAAATATTATATTATATTATTATTTAGACGTGCTGCATATTTTTTTTTGTTGCAACTCTTTTTTCATATTGCTGGTTCATGCAATGGAACTGACCGTTTTGTGGACAACCTTGTTTTTATTTTCGTTTTTTCGTTTTTTGTGTTCAGAGAAGGTGTGAGTGGCCATGAACCCATTGTGTACACAAGGGATCAGCTGCTAGCTCTTGGTAGCTCCACTGTACTGCCTCCCACCAAAGGACCCGATATTTCCCGCGAGCTAAGAAGGAAGAGACGTGGGATGCACGTGGGCCTCAGGTGTCACAACAGAGGAAGTAGTTACAGACTTGTCATTCCGTCCATCATCATGTAAAACATGAGATCTCTTCCCAACAAAGTGGACGAGTTGGCGGCTCGGGCGCGCCATCAAAGTAGCTACTGGGAGGCCAGGCTAATCTGCCTAACTGAGATGTGGCTAACCACGCTAAGTCCGGACTCATATAAACATGGACGGCTTTCATTTATTCTGTGCCAACAGAATGAAGGTGAGCGGTAAGAAGAGAGAAGGGGGTTTGTGAACAATAGATGGTATAACTCTCGACATTTAACCATCAAAGAGAAGGACATTGAACTGCTAGCTGTTAATATGAGGCCGTTAGTATATCTTCCTTGGGAGTTTTCACGTTATTGTAATAACTGTGTATGTCCCGCCCTCTGCTAACACTGCTGCAGCCTGCGATGTCCTTCATGCTACCATCAGCAGACTGCAAACACAGCACCCACAGGCCCTCTTTCTGATCTCTGGAGACTTTAATCATGTCTCCCTGTTCTCCACTCTACCAACCTTCACCCAATATGTCACCTGCCACAGCAGAGATGACAAAATCCTGGATCTACTTTATGCCAACACCAAGGAGACATACAGTTCATCACCTCTCCCTTCCCTGGGGGGCTCAGATCACAACCTGGTTCATCTCCAGCCTGTGTATAAACCCCTGGTACACAGAGAATAAGCTGAGACACGCAAAGTGATGAAATGGACTGAGGAGACTGAAGAAGCTCTGAGGGACTGTTTCAGCTCCACTGTGTTGGAAGAGCTCTGTGCTCCTCATGGGGAGGACATCGAAAGCATCATGGACTGCATCACGGACTATATCACTTCTATATCAACTTCTGCGTCAACAACACTGTGCCCACCATGACGGTACAGTGTTTCTCCAATAACAAGCCCTGGATCAACCCTGAAATAAGGTTCTCCTGAAGGAGAAGAAGAGAGCATTTAAATTAGGAAACAAGGAGGAGCTGAGAGCTGTGCAGAAGAAGCTGAGAAGGAAAATTAGGGATGGAAAAAAACATCTACAGGAAGACAATGGAGGATCAGCTGCAGCAGAACAACATCAGGAGGGTTTAGAGAAGTTTGAAGTCAGTTTCAGGCCACAAACTAAACCCTCAGGTTGTAGAGACTTAAAGTGGGTGAACGACTTGAACCAGTTCTTTAACAGGTTTGACCGGTCACCCATCACTCCCCCAGCCCAGTCTCCCCTGCTGTTAAAGATCAAGGTGCAAAAGGCTGCAGGTCCAGACGGCATCAGCTCCAGGCTCCTGAGGTGCTGTGCAGATCAACTATGTGGCATCATGGGATACATGTTCAACCTGAGCCTGAAGCTGGGGAAAGTACCACAACTGTGGAAGACCTCCTGTTTGGTACCGGCACCAAAGACCAAACATCCAAAGGACCTTATCAGCTACAGGCCGGTAGCCCTGATGTCGCATCTGATGAAGACCCTCGAGAGGCTGGTCCTCAAACATCTACGTTCCCTAGTGACGTCTTCATTGGATCTGCTGCAGTTCACTTGCCAGCCTAGCATCAGGCTGGATGTCGCCATCATCTACCTCCTGCACCGAGCTTTGACACACCTGGAAGTTCTGTGAGGATCATGTTCTTTGATTTCTCCAGTGCTTTCAACACCATCCAACCAGGACTTCTGAGGGACATGCTGGAGCTGTCAGGAGTGGACCACCACATGTCCCGGTGGATATTGGTCTGTTGGCACCATTCCTCTTCACCCTCTGCACTGCAGACTTCTCCATCAACTCCCCACACTGCCACCTTCAGAAGTTCTCTGACGACTCTGCCATAGTCGGCCTCATCACAGGTGAGGACGACTCCGAGGACAGACAGTGGACTCAGGACTTTGTGGACTGGTGCCAGCAGAACCACCTCCTGACCAAAGCTGCTAAAACCAAGGAGCTGGCGGTGGATTTCTGCAGGCGCAGACCCACCTCACCGACACCGGTGGACATCCAGGGAGTGGACATGGAGATCGTGGACTCTTCTAAGTACCTGGGTGTTCACCTGAACAATAAACTGGACTCATAACTCTGAAGGGTCAGAGCAGACTCTACCTGCTGAGGAGGCTGAGGTCTTTTGGACTGCAGGGGGCGCTTCTGAAGACCTTTGACTCTGTGGTGGCATCAGCCATCTTCTATGGGACAGTATGTTGGAGCAGCAGCTTCTCTACAGCTGAGAGGAAGCAGTTAGATCAGCTCATCAGGAAGGCCAGTTCTATGCTGGGATGCCCTTTGACCCCAGTGCAGGTGGTGGGAGACAAAGGGACTCTGGCTAAAATAACATGCTTGGTAGTAGATTGTTGAGGACCCAAATGTAGTGAGTCAGAGGCAACGAATAGTTCTTGAAGATTTAATGGAAAAGGTGAACAAAAAACTGACAAAGTCCCTGGGAATGCAGGAACTCAGAGCAGAACAAAAACAGGAGCCAAAAACAGTGGAGCACAACGAGTAAGAAAATGGGTAAGTAACAGAGAAACAACAGGAGGAACCAGCAAGGAGTGGGAGAAAGAAAGGAGCTTAAATACTGGGACTGTGAATGCTGGAACAATGGTCTGGGCTGATTGGTGTTCAGTGCAACGTGGAGAGATTGGCAGCAGGAGGCGAGGGAAAGTAGACAGGGGAGCAAGGAAAATTAATCTAACAGTAACAGAGGATAACTAGAGACAGGAATTAATACATATATTTAAACTAGGATAACTAAGAAAAGACTGTATAAAAGTTAAACAGAAACAAAGCTGATCTATTCAACATAAGAAACAGGATAACAATAATCAAAAACTATAATCAGAAGAATAAACAACCCAAAACCACCCAGGTTCTGACAGCATGAAGCTGTAGTATCTGTACAACTTTACTATTTTTCTGTTGTTACTAATTGTAAATAGTTTGTATTTTTAATGCTCAGAAACATTTTGCACATTTTGTACATTCATAATTAACCAACTCAGTTGCATATTCCTCTGGACTGGAGTATTTCTTTTATAACTACACAGTATTTATGTTGAAATTTTGCCCTTACTGTACAGTATTTTTATTCTTTATTTTATTTTTCTGTATAATTTTTTTCTATTCTTTGTGTGAGCCTGTTTTGCTGTTACTGCCTGTCACTGCCACTTTGCTGCTGTTGCACAGAAATGTCCCCATTGTCAGTTTTACCGTGTCCTGTCTCTTAGGTGCTCGCCACAGGGCTGAGTGGCCTGTACTCGTCTCTTCCAACCAAGCTGGAGGTTTCCAGCGAGGAGTGGCACTGCCTTCACAAGGAGGAGTGGCTCCGGATGCCGTCCCTGGTCCAGTTTCTGAACTCATTGGAATTCTGCAATGCTGTGATTCAGGTGAGCCTGTGGGGGGTGGGGGGGCTGTATGAAAGTAAAGGACACAGCCACCAAGAAGACTTGATGCAGAGACTTGGTGCGCTCACACATGGTAATCTCAAACTTCCAGCTGTCTTGAAAATGCAGTACTGTTGTATGTAACCTGCACCAGGACAAAGTGTGTATGAAGGCTTAAAGAACACCGCCTGGTTTCTAACAAGCTCCCCAAGTTACTCTGATTCTGATGACCTCTCTGGACAGCAGTCCAAATCCACTAACACCCAGAGTTCACTGGGTCCAAATCATGTCGTCCTGGTGTCCAGGAAGCGGCAAGATTTTTCTTGTTCATGTTCTCTGCCTGCGAGCAGGTGGTCCTACCTGAACAATGTTTCAAGGCTGTTAACCCTCTATGGGATGACTTTTATTTTTTGGGGGGGAGTATTTCCCCCCATTCTTTGGGAGCTTGGTGGTCCCTGATTACATATCAATCATAAAATCGGACCCCACCTCCGAGAACCAGATTTGGGTTTGCTGCCTCAGGCCAACACTGTGCTACAAGGAGTCTCAAACACCAAGGGTTTCTACCGTGATTATAAGAACTGCGAAACAAATCAAACACACTCTGTAGTCATTAGAAAACAAGTTTATTTTGACAAAAATAAACTATACATGGTTCCAACTAATCAAATATAATATAAACATAAACAGCTAACATTCATCTTTGAATGTTACATCTGAATATTTTACATTTGGACAAATGACAAAAAAGAGCATTTGTGTTTTTGTACGTGTGTGTGTGTGTGTGTGTGTGTGTGTGTGGTGGAGTTATGATCACTGAGGATGTTGCCATCAGTCTTTTTTTTCCTATTCTGTGTCGAACTTCAGGAAACATTTGCTTGCTGATGTGAAGAAGAGATGGATATCACATTTCTGCCTCTTGATTTCTGGCGTACCTGTGGATCGTGGTACTTTGCATCTCTCCATCTGTTTAGCCATGATCTAGTGGGCTGCAGCATCCAGATGCACATCAGGGGACTAGAATTGGGGCCGCAGGTCCTTTTGCCTCTTCATCTTGCACTCATCAGGATGGACGAACTGGGGCAACCTTTCTTGCGCTCCAGATTCGTTCTTTTTTTGCAAAGGCCCCCAGCAATGTAAGATTTGAAGGTATACAGCCTCATCTGTTCCTGTCACTGAGAAGGGTCACTGAGCTGAGCGGTTATCATACCACTTCACAACATGCAAGGTGGTTTCTTCTACTATGGCCATCTTCCCTGTGCGTAGGTAGTTTCCGGTGGTTGCACAGCTCTCCCTGTGTAGATTTTCACCATCTGCACCAGCCATAAGGACGACCCTGTAGCCCCATATTCTTGGTTTTGCTGGCAGGCGTTGCTTGAGTCTTTGCCTGCCCTTGAATGGGCCACTTGTTCATGGATGATCAGCTTTTCACCCTTTGGGATGGAGGTCAGTTTTCAGGATAAACAGTGAACCAATGGATCTTGTACAGTGGATCCTCATTTTCTCCATGACAATGACCCCAACTTCTGAATCATGTACCTTTTGTCCATAAAATGATTTTGCATCCATCTCCTGTTAGTGTTAGTCAATGATAAAGTTAAAAAAATTGACTATGGTCATTAGTTTGTAACCAGCTGCATATTCACGCACGAGAATAACATTGTCTGAAGAAAAGGGCCGTAACTGCGCAGTGTTGCCCTGAGGCAATGAGCAGAAAACAGTTTTAGCATAGAAATAATGAAAAAAATGTGTGAGGTCCAGATATGTGGTTTGTTGCCTGAGGGCAACACTGTGTCATAGAGGCTTAATAACTGGAGCTCAGGCTGCCTTTTCTGACATTTGTCTCGGTGCTGACTGTTTCCAGGTTGCCCATCATACCATCAGAGACCAGTTGGTGGCCTACATCTATAATGGTTTTCTTGTACCCGTCCTTGCACCAGCTCTGCACAAGGTTTGTTGTTTTTCCCTCACCTACTTATGCAACTGGTACCTGGTAACGAAGCAGATAACTTCTCTTTTAACTTGTCTCTCCAGGTACCAATAATTTGGATTCTGCCAAAATAGCTAATTATAGCTAATAGATTTTGATAAAATAGGTAACTTCTCATCTTAGTCCAAATCAGGGGGGAGAGTCTGAAATGGCCATAGATACTCATTGTGCTAAAAAGCAATGCATATATTTCATTGGGATTCACTTCAATAGAGCAAAATGAAGTAAGTAAAGTAAAAAATCTGAAAAGTGTGGCTTGCACATGTATTTGTCCCCCTTGCCTCAACAGCTCGTAGAACCACCTTTCTCTGGTTTTGTCTCTATCTTCTCTGCACATCTGCAGACAGAAAGTTTGGCCTGTTCTTCTTTTTAAAGTAGGTAAGGCTGACTGAGACTGGATGGAGAACATAAAGTCTCTCCACAGATTCTCATTGGATGTAGGTCTGGACTTTGACTGGGACATTCTAGCACATGCCGTTCTTCGCCCCAGACTCAAATCTTTTGCATCCTCTAAAAGGTTTTTCTGCCTCCATTTAGCTCTGAACAGCTTCCCTGTCCCTGCTGAGTAAATGCGTCCCCACAGCATGATGCTGCCACCATCCTGTTTCGCAGTGAGGATGTTGAGTTCTAAATCTTTATTCACTAATAAATTTGCTGTTGGAGTCATTTGGTTGAGCTGGATTTTATTTGGGGACCTCAGTATAAATGGGACTTACTACAAGTGCACACCACACTTTTAGTTTTTTTTATTTGTAAATTAATTCCAATAAAGACATGTATTTCTACCTTTTGACCTCACAAGTATGTTGTACTGTGATGATCTGTCATAAAATGTTTGTTTGTAATGGGCAAAAATGTGAAAGAGTCCGAAATACCTTTTCAATCCACCATAGATGAAAGTGTTCCTTTTTTGGCCTGCTGCTGCTTTTATTACCTTCCCACTGACATAAAGAGTCCAGCTGACTGATGTCTGCCTTTGTGAAGCTGACTTTAGAGGAGGTGATGACCACCACAGCATACCTTGACCTCTTCTTGAGGAGAGTGACTGAGCCGGCCCTGCTGCAAACCTTCCTCTCCTTCCTCCTCCTCCATCAACATGAGGGCGTCTATATTTTGGATACGCTGGTCAGCCGCATCAACACCCCCTTCCAGGTACATTCACTAACAAGTTTTCTTTGCTTCCTTAGAAATATCCCTGTTTAATATAAGCAATATGACCCATAAGCTCCAAGCTTGTCTTTTGGACTGCAAAATGTCCCTGGAACTGTCGAGACTTGATCGTTTGACATCATTAGTATCGTCTAAGAAGGCAACAAGTTCAAAATACCCGGTCCAGTTGGAAAAGCCAAACATTTAACCCTTCCAGCTGGTTTTAAATAGATCATGTCAGAAGGATTTTTCTCTCATTCTCATCCACGTTTGTGTCTGTGTGTCTCCATGGACGACTCCAGCTGGGAACAGTGTCACTGGCGCTCTTTCGGACTCTGGTCAGCCTGTACTGCGAGGATGTGATGCTGCAGCTTGTTCTGAAGTGAGTGGCACATGTGCTGCGCTTCAGCTGATTTATGACATGATGAGCTTTTATCTCTCTCTCCCCTCATGGCATCCTTCTCGACCCCCTCGGGTTTTGCTGACGCGCCTTCCGACTGCCTCTGCAGGTACTTGATCCCCTGCAATCACATGATGCTGAGTCAGAGACGAGTGGTGAGGGAGAGGGACTTCTACTCGGCATGTGCAGCCAGGATCCTGGCGCTGACGCCGTCCTGCTGCTCTCCGGATCGCAGCCCCCCACCCCTCCGACAGCTGGATTCCATCCTATTTTCCAAGCGGGGGGAAACTCCAAACAACTGCAGCAACACAGGTAATTAAGGAGCATATGGAAGTTAGTTATGATATACAGCTGAAACCAGATATTTATATACACTATGAAAAGACTTGTAACCTCCTGTTCTCCCTGTCTGAGATTAAAACTTCCCTTGTTTTTGGTCAGTTATATTTAAAATCACATTTATATGTATTTATATTTACCAAATGGCAGATTAATGGGAGAGCTCATTTTAACCCCTTAAAATGAAAACCACCCTGAAAACGCTCATGTTATCCCATGGGTCAGTTATGAAATGAAATCAGATGTATATATTGCTTGATATATACCGGCCCTCTGACCACCACCAGCAGGGGTGCAGTTAAGGGGTTAAATTGATTTAAATTAAGAAGAAGTTAAAATACATTTCTTTAACCCTCCCGCGGTCCTGGAGGGGGTCGAGCAGGCGCCCCCGCCCTGATGCGCCGTGCCCAAGGGGTCGGACTGACCCCGAATGGGCCAGTCGCTTCCCTGTCGTCCGACCATGACATCAGCCTGTTGAGCTGGGGGGTGGGGGGCTGTTCCCCCTGACAGAACCGGTGGAACTGGGTCAGGTTTGTAGGCCGCCCCGCTCACACAGTCTTTGGTGAGAGTGAGACCAGAGACTGTCCTCATAAATAAAACTGAAGTTTATATCCACTCCTCTGAAGTGTCGTTGTCCTTTATGTGAGCATGAGAGCTCGTGAATCAGAATGAATGTGCGCTTTACAGACACAGTGAAACCAGCAGCAAGGCGACTTCTGTTAAGAAATTGGACCTTTTAGCAAACGGATGGAAACATTACAGTCATACTGCTGGGACATTGAAGGGTCTGGAAATGAACTCTAGAGAGAGACAGAAATATTAAAAGGAAATATCATTTATCGGTGTCACGATAGAGAAATGTGTTCAGACGTGTGGTTCACTGTACGCTGTTGGAACGTGTAACAGGGCTGATGGTGTGTGTCACCAGACACTGAGACCTCCTGCTGTTCTGCTGGTTTCCATCACTTTCCCTCCTGCTGTTAAATGTCAGACTCATGATTTCTGCTCAGCAGGAGTTCTGTGTCGAGCACCAGCTGTCATCATCTCCTTTCTGTTTCCATCAGAACAGCAGAGCAGCTTCTCGGAAGAGGACGATGGCTGGGGTAACTGCTGCACCATCGGCTCAGAGATCTACCTGGACGTCAGCTACCTTCATTACCTGTACGACGCCCGGCTCAGCATCAGCAGCTGCATTCGGGCCTGCCAGGTGTGGTCGGCGCCGTATGACGGTGAGAACCCGCCTCCGGAGAGATACCAGCCAGGCGTCCTGGAGGAGCCGGCGCCAGACAGTCGGCAGGTCCGGACGGCTCTGAAGAGAGCCCCGCGGCTGCTGCTGCCACATCCCCAGCCCGGTCCGCTGCCCTCCTTCACCCAGCTGGAGCTGGAGTGGGACGATAGCTTTGACGCATGTCCAGTACAAGAAGCCGAAGCTCCTGTGGACCCCAAACCTTCTCAGCTGCCTTCTTCTGAGCCCCCAAAACACATCCAGGAGATGAGGAGGTCTGCCATCATGCTCGTAAAAGGTTCATACGTGGAGGAAAATGACTTCCAGGATGATGTCATGGTATATGATCTGATTGCAAAGAAAGACGCCTCAGACACGGAGCAGGCTTCAGGCAAGGCCAGCCGTCCATCAGCAGATGAGGCCCAGGCAGGCTTGGCTGAGGTCTCACTGAAAAATGGGCTGAGTATAACACTGATGGCAGATAACGGGAAGAACAGCTTAAAGGCAAAGGTCAAAGGTCAGACAGATTGTAATGGCAACATCCAGAACGCAACAAACACTAGTGAGGATCTTTTAGCTCAGTATGAGGAGCTGATTCGTACTCTGGTCAGTGAAACAGGTGGAAAACAGGTGAAAGCTGGAGAGGTGAGAAAGCCTGTCACCGTAGCAGAGGAAGAGGAAGAGGAGGAAGAGATGGACTTCACTTCCTTCACAGCTGACACTCCAGAGCCAGAGAAACTGCAATCTTCGTTTGGGTCCATTCAAAGTTTGCGTAGCGGAAGCTACAGAGGAAGCCATGCTTTACCTTTTACAGGTGAGTTCAGGTGAATCTGCTCTCTGCAGCAGGTTCGTTATTCACCAGACATAAAACATGTAAGCAGTCAACGTTCTTCCTGCAGGTCCCTTCATCAGCGTGCTGCTGTCTCGCCTGGAGAACATGCTCTCCAACAGCCTTCATGTCAACCTGCTGCTGACAGGGATCCTGGCCCAGCTGGCTGCTTATCCTCAGCCGCTCCTCCGCTCCTTCCTCCTCAACACCAACCTGGTTTTCCAGCCCACTGTTCGATCGCTTTACCAGGTAACCCAAAAGTGTTTCTGCTTAACAATACTCGCACGCAATGCTTATTTTACACTGATAAAGATTTACTCTAAAGGGATCAAATCCTGCAGATGTGAATTCAATTTTAGTATCTTTGAAATGATTTTTCTCAGGTGCTCGCCACTGTAAAGAATCAGATCGAAGAGCTGGCTGCCTGCAGGAAGGACTTCTCGGAGCTGATTACTGTGGCGCAACACTGGCTGCTGGCAAGGGAGGCCTCGTTCACCACCGCAGGTAACCTCACACCTCAGCCTCAGCTGTGTTTTGCCTCAGGAAATGAGAGTCAGGTAGTGCAGGTTATTTTTTCTTGTACATTTTTCGTTATCAAAACAAGAAAAATGAGTAATAAGATATAACAAGCTGAACAGGAAGTGAAGTATTATTTGAGTACTCCAAGACAGTTTGCTTAGTGGAAAGCAGGTCAAAATGAACGTATCCTGGCACAGAGGCAGTTTTTGAGATGGCCAGTGTGGCTCCCCACCCAGGGTGTCCTTTTGACTGGGTGCCACAATTCCTCCAAAAAAATGTTCTCTCTACGTTGAACCATGAGGAAGTTTTCCATGTTTCCTGTGCAGTCCCCATCTACCTCACAATCTTGTCTATTTATCTCGAACTGATGACTCAATGCGGTCTTCCTGGTTTTCTTAGAAAAGTTTTAACCAGTTGGACTAATGAACTGGACTTTAGTTGACTGCAGAGTTTTATACCACAGATAGATTTTGAAGGTTTGTAACTGACTTTTGAACCTGTCTGTATTTGTACTGTCTGTAATTGGATTGAGTTGCCAACATATTTCTGTGTATAAATTAAAATGTATTATTTTCACTTGTAAAGTGACTTGAGACAATATTTGTTATGAATTTGGTCGGTTTAGGTAAACTGAGCTCGTCTGGATTCAGAACTGAAGTCACAGCTTCCATTGTAAACTGCTTTCTGGTCATTCTTTAATATTTATATAAAATACAGTCAGAGGGATAGTAGTATGATGCCCTATTGTGTTATGTAGCATATTTTAGTTTTTCTCAGTGGCTGTGGTGCAGGTCTCAGAACAAAATCGAAATTCTCAAAACTACTTGTTCAATCTCTAAATTATTGTGTCACTTGTGCTCATCAAAGAAGCAGTTCCTCATTTCTGTGAACAAGGTGCAAATGCTTTTGTGCATCCATGGATTATGTACAATTCTCTGCTTTTCCTACGCCTTCAATTGCTTCTGTCATGTTGATCAAAATGAATGATATGGGTCTCTGTTGAATCGTCTCAGCCTCAACAACATTTAAGCATAAGTTCATCGTGTAAGTCTTTACATATAATATGTTTGAACAAGTTGTCGTAATATGTCAGCATATTTCTCGATGTTTCCATGAGACTTTTTTCTGAATCAGTCCTGAATTAGTAAATTGTTCCCAGATCAACCGAGGATCAACCAGTTTTCTGAAATAGCTCAAAGGTGCCATGAACAATCAGCTGGCCAGAATATAGCGAACGTAGCTGGAACACAACGTGTGCACAACAGACTGAACTGTACTTCCTACAGCACTGCATGGACAGTTTCCTTAAGGAGATGATCTTCTGTTTCCAGTTCTTTCTTTGTGCGCTCCAGTGCTGTCTTTTCCTTTCTGTATCATAATGACATCGTCTGTCAAATTACAGTAGAAGCAGAAACATGAATCTTGTCCAGTCTCTTGCCATTGATCTCCCACAGTTACACTTTACGATACTTGTCATTAAAACTTTAGCCATAGTTTACATGATAGCATCCCTCCAGAGTCACTGTTATAGTGACAACGTGACTCAGCAAATTGCCTGTCTGATCTGATCATTCTCTCGTTTTCTAACAGGAATCTCAGTACAGCTGCTGTCAATGTTAGTTGTCCGAAAGCAAAATGAAAATCATCCCATTAAGACCACATTTTTAATCATGGTAGCTTTTAAAGCATTATGATTGTTGATTATTTTGCTGATTATTTTAAGCACATCTGACAAAACTCTCACTCATGTAAATTAAAGACAACAGCTGTGCTGTTAACTGTATATAACTTGTGCTGTGTCCTAAAGCTGTTTATGATTATCGTAGTGGGACGGGAACATTAGAAGTAATGATTAAAGCCTCTGCTTCCTTCTTCTGCTTCTCTCTGCTGTTCTTGCAAAGTCATACGTGGACCCACTCTGGCCCCTTCTCCACGGGCGTGGCTTTAACCCCGCTGTCCCCCTGTCAGCCAGCTCCATTTACAGATCCAACGTGGTTCTGCCCCGTTTTGGGGAACCACTTCAGAGGTGGTACAAGCCAGACCGAGCTGACTTGTTGGTGCGCAAGTGATTTGATTGGCAGCAGACTGCATTCATTGATTGGCTCTTGGATTTATGTCAACTACAACATCTCGGCCACCAGATGAGACCGTAGTAGTTGGCGAGCTGCAAATCGATAATTCCACGATCTACCCTTGAGGTCCAGACCTTTTTATCAATTATTGCAGAAGAGTGCACACAGCGTCAGCTCGATGGGGCAACCCACAATGAACAGATATACTGAGAGATCCTGGAGCAACTGGCCGCCCAAGGGCCAACGGGACCCTCACCGGAGGGTCGACCACTGCATCGCACGCTTACGTCCCACCCCTATGTTCGTGCCCATATTCATGCCCACATTGTGCAGAACACACTGCCAATAGAAACATACCCAGCTTGGCTAGAACCCAACCAGATATTAACCGGTGACAGACAGAGTTGACAATGGAGAAGGGTCTGGATCGCTGTGCACCGCCAGGTAACAGAGCTGGGCGTGCACACTCAGCTCACCATAACCAGTAGGTTGGATGGTTTTGGGCATGGGCCTTTGGTTTATATTGTTGACTCTAAAAATGGAGCGATGCAAAATATATGATCCCGAATGAGACATACGTGTGATTATAGTCTTCCTGTATTTAAAGTTGCCAGAGCCGGCTGCCCTCAGGGCAAGTTGGTGAGGTTCCTCAAGAAGCCCCTATTGGAGTCACTCAGTTTATGTTCAACACTGATCATGGCGTAATGCAGCAAACAGGTCCCAGGGGGGACTGGAGAATCTGACTGGAAGTCATTGCAAAGATGGAAACATGAATATTGCTGATGATATAAAAAATGTTCAAAAACATCTGCACCAGTAACTAGAAGGGATGCTGCAGACAACAGGCTGCAAAAATACTTTATTTATCCTAAAGGGAAATTAAATGTTGATGTAACTCATTTAGTCAAGGAGTTATTATAGATGGTGATGGCTGTGGACAGGAAAGATCTCCTGTAGCTGTCCGTTTTACAACCAATCTGAAGAAGCCTCTGACTGAAGACACCCTGTTTTCCAATGACAGTTTCATGAAGAGGATGCTCAGAGTTGTCTTGCCTTCTTTCCATAATCATCTCCAGAGGTTCCACAGTCGTCCCCAGAACAGAACCAACCTTCTTTATCAGGTTGTTGAGCCTTTTTAGGTCCCTGGTTCTGATGCTGCTGCCCCAACAGATGATGGCAGAGGAGATGATGCTCTCAACAACAGACTTATAGAAGATCTGCAACATCTTGCTGCAAACCTTGAAGGATCTTAGCTCCTCCAGAAGTCCAGTCTGCTCTGTCCTTTCTTGTAGACGCTTCACTGTTGAGTCTCCAGTCCAGTCTGCTGTCTAGATGAACGCCGAGGTATTTATATTCCTCAACCACCTCCACTTCTTCTCCCATGATGGAAACAGGGTTTGATCTGAACCTGTTTCTGCTGAAATCTACAATCATCTCCTTTGTTTTGTTCACATTCAAGATGAGATGCTTGTTTCCACTCCATGCCACAAAGCGGTCCACCAGCTCTCTGTACTCAGCTTCTTGTCCATCTCTGATCCACCCGACAACTGCAGAACCATCTGAGTATTTCTGGAGATGACAGGAGTCTGACTTGTGCTGGAAGTCTGAAGTGTCAGAGTGAAAAGGAATGGTGAGAGTACAGTCCCCTGTGGTGCTCCTGTGCTGCTGACCACCTGGTTAGACACACAGTCCTTCAGTCTCACAAACTGTGGTCTGTTTGTCAGGTAGTCATGGATCCAGGCGATTTTTGAGGCCTCCACCTGAGTCTCCTGGAGTTTCAGACGAAGCAGATCAGGCTGAATTGTGTTAAATGCACTGGAGAAATCAAAGAACCTGATCCCCACAGTGCTGCTGCCTTGTCCAGGTGACAGTGGGTTTGTTGAAGCAGGTGTATGATGGCGTCTTCAACTCCAAGTCCACGGTGATAAGCAAACTGCAAGGGGTCCTGATCTGTGCTGGTTTGCTTACTCAGGTGGGCAACAGCAGTCTCTCCAGGACCTTCATGATGTGGGATGTCAGGGCAATGGGTCTGTAGTCGTTGATGACTGATGGGTAAGTTTTCTTTGGTACCGGAACCAGACAGGATGTCTTCCACAACAGTGGATCCTTCTCTTGGGTCAAGCTCAGGTTGAAGAGGAGTTGCAGAATCCCACAGAGCTGCTCTGCACAGGCCTTCAGGACTCTGGGGCTGACACCATCTGGACCTGCAGCCTTGTTCCGGTTCAGTCTCTCCAGCTGCCTCTTCACCTGACTTCTAGAAACAGAAAAGTGGGAGGGGGAGGCAAAGGGAGCAGCAGCGTCTCCTGATTTGGTTGAAGACAAACTAGTGGAAGCAGAAGAGTCCATGACTGAGGTAGAGGATAAAACATCTGAGGTGTGACAGGAGAGCTGAGGGTCAAAGGAGGGTGGGATGTCTGTTTGCCTGGGGGCAGGAGGGGAGGATGGGGAGCTTGTTGCTGAACTGACCCTGTTGAAGAATGTGTTCAGCTCATTTGCTCTGTCCAGACTTCCATCTATCTGATCCTCCTTCTGCTTGAGGCCTGTGATCTTCTTCATCCCTGACAACACATCTCTGATATTGTTCCTCTGCAGTTTACTCTCCAGCTTCTTCCTAAACACCTCCTTGCTGTCTCTAATCTTGGCTTTGAGCTGCTTCTGTATACTCTTCAATAACTCTCTGTCTCGCTCCCTAAAGGCTCTTTTTCTCTTGTTTAACAGTTCCTTTAGCTCACTAGTGATCCAGGGTTTTTATTAGGGAAGCATCTCACGGTTCTGGTGGGGATGGTGTTGTCCACACAGAAGTTTATATAGTCGGTCACACACTCGGTCATGGCATTAATGTCCTCTCCATGACTGCAGAGACGACACTTCACAGTAACGTGTCCTGGGTGACGCCATCGGTTGTTGACAAGAACTGCCAATCCACCTCCCTTCCTTTTCCTGCTACTCTTTAAATCTCTATTTGCCCGTATAGTCAGGAAGCCCAGCAGAGAGACGCTGGAGTCGGGGATCTGATCCTGCAGCCATGTCTCAGTAAAACACATAATACTGCATTCCCGATACTCTTGCTGAGTCCTTGTCAGGGCTTGAAGTTCATCCAACTTGTTAGCTAATGATCTCACGTTGCCCATTATGATGGATGGCAGAGATGGTTTGAACTTCCTCCTCCTCTCTCCTCTTTGTTCCTGCTCTGCATCCATGACGTCTCCTTTTCAATTCCTCTGCGATTTCTGGCTTCAGTTGTCGTATTATTTCTGCTATAGCGATGTTAATCAGCTGCTCCCTGTTGTAAACCACCATGTTGCTATGGTTACGCATCATAACAAAAGAGCAAACTACAAAAAGTATTGGGAAAAAAAATCAATCCAGCTGCACAGCATCCAGGACAAGAAGGAACGGTTGTCCAAAAAAATCTCCAACGGTTGCCTTTCCCAGAAAGGCAGGAATGAAAGTTTGAAAAAGAAAAAATCTCGGTGAACGTTACAGAGCTACTCCAAAGTGCTGCCATCCTGAGCTCCGAAATTCTAGAATTTAGAGGTCTGCATACATCCTACATGATGATTTTCTTCAGGTTTTATATTTGCAGATTTTCCGCCTCCTCTCTCAGGCCCTCGAGCTTTAGCCCAGTGTCTGAGGTGGATCTTCTGTAGCCTCACAGCAGCAGAGCTGAATAAGCTCAAAGAAATATCAGCAGTGTAGAAAGATGAGTGATGGGAATTGTAAAGTGCATATTTTATTTTGTTTATTTGGAGCTGTCTGTTTTAGGATTTATTTTTTTGATTTGAATTCTTTAAAAATGGAGACATCACCAAATTTTTGCCCTGAAATCTTTAAACTGTTGGTTTTTGGTCTTCACAGATCAAACAAGCAGCAGTGGTTCCAACCAACACGAAGGAGGAAGGATCCTGAAGAACTCCCCGCCACCAAAACCCAAAGCCATCTCTCTGGATCAGACGGAGGTCTTCGCCACGGTCCTCTTCTCTGAGTTCCTCAAAGAACTGGCTGCGATCGCACAGGAGCACTCCATCCTGTCTTACATTCCTATGGAAGAATAATCCGCCTCTGGGATTCAGTTAGTATGACCCTTTGGTGCCTTTTCAGGTCCTGTTTTATGAATCAAAGGGTTTTCTCTTTTTATATAAAAATTTTGAAGATATTTATTTTTTCAAATGAATCAAGTTTGATTGAATTTCATCACCCTGCCTCTGCAAAGCGTTTGCCAGACAAGAAGGAGGTTCCAAGCTTCGAGCTGATTTCCTTCCGGCCCTCTCACCAAAGACTTTAAGACTTTTCCAAGCAACTTTCTGTCCTTTTCTGCACCGTCTGAATGTCTTCTACAGCTAGCTCCAGCGGCAACATGCTGCTCTGTGGGATTTTTATCAAACTACTCAGGTGACCTATCAGAAGTTGCCTTTAAGCATCAATGTTTATTAATTATTATGCTTCCTGTAGATGACTGGCAGCAATACTGAAAACTTTAAACAGACTTCCAACCACAACTGTTACACAGTTTAGTCACGACTGCCTTTAAATTTCACAAAGTGCATTAGCAAACAGCCGGGAGCTGTTCAGATGTTTTTGTGCTAAATCAGGAGTCTTTTAACATCTTGTTCTGTTGTTTCTGACCCTTTATGAGCCCTGCATATTTTCTAAAGTCCCCTCCATGATTATTGGCACCTCTTGTAAAGAAATGTAAATAAAAAATCTTGGAATAAAAGCATCTGTGATTGCAACAACAGAATCAAATTGAAAAACTCCAACCTTTAATTTCAGTATATTTATTCAGTTGGGATATATGTATTCAAGATGGAGTTGTATTTAACAAAAGCCCTGGCACTCCTTACAGCTCCTATAAAATATGTGTAACTAAACATTTTTTTTACATTTATAGTTTTATCCCTTGTTTTTTGAGTCGACCAGCTTGTGTGGATACCTATAATGAGTAATGTATGACTTGGTGTCTCCCTGGTGTACAACGTGTGAGCCAGAGATCCATTTCCTTTGCCACTCTTTAAAATGTGAAAACAAGAGAACATACCATTCTTTTTCCATTCTTTACAGACCAAAAGGTCGAATAACTGTACGCTAAATTATTTAGAAAACAGGGTGAACTCCCTTGCCATGTCAGTCACTGTGAGCATTCAACACGCTGAGATGAATGAATCTTCCTCTGTGCAGACAGAGCATGTGCATACTGTGACTGGGATTAATCAATGTAAATTTTGTATCAGTCCCATTACATATGTATGTTAGTGTCAGGTGCATAGTAAGACGATGCTGGAACATTAGACCTGCTTATTTTCAGACGCCATTGTAATGCAAGGCAGATGTGCAATAATGTGACGGGGGTAGAGATGTTGGAGGGACCTGCAGCACAGAGTGGCGCCTCAGAGCACCAAGTCTCCTCATCATTTATTCATCATCATTTATTTCACATTTTTGTTCTCATCTTTACAAGGGGTGCCAAAAGTAGTTGTCTTAATCTCGTGTACGATGTATATGTGTACAGAATAGCAAAACCAGGTTCATCACTGCTGTGTGGAACGTGCCTTTTTACCTTTAGCAACGTTTTATAATGTACATATCATAAGGAAAATGTTCTGAGAAAAAAAACACTATGCAAAACAAATGTATTGGGGATATATTCATTCTTAAATCATTGTGATTACGGGTAGGGGTATTTAAACTTTTCTTTGAGTGTTTATTGTTGTATTAGTTCCACTCGCTTGTAAAAAGGGTGTTATGAAGCTGATATAAGCATAAAACCTCACTTTATGGAGGATTATCATTCATATCTGTTGAGTGTGATTTTTATTGCACAATGACAATATGGGCATGAAAGTAAAACAAATGAAAGTCTTTTTTAGACCTCGCCTATCACTCATTTTCTGATAATAAATATATTTTTAATCCTGTAACATTAAGCAAGGCTCCATTTTGACAGTTTTAGTTATTTAAGCCTAAAATATTTTTTGCCTTTTTTTAAAGCAGTGAACAAAGTCATGTAGAGAAGTTTCAAAGATATACGACCACCTCGTGACACGTCTGAAGACAGAAGCTGTTTTAGACTAAAGCTTGTGCTTCTAATAAGAAAAGAATCTAAAGACTGTATCATATACAGACACAGTGAACTTCATTGGAATAAAGTTTCAAAGATGTCAACAGAACCCCTGTCCTTCATTTTTAAAAGAAATGATTATTAAATTATTTTTCTAGTTTCAGGGTTTTAGTCTTTAACAGTTACATTTTGAGATCTTGAACTGCTCCAGGAATCTCAACAATTAATCAAAATGTTGATTATTTGAAAAAAAAAAAAAAACAAACCATTTGGTTGGGAAACATCCCTGTGGAGAAAGAGTCTCATAATTTGACTCACACAGGTTAAATTATTTAAGCCTCATGAATGTATCATGTGATGAGCTTCATTTCAGGTGTGTATTTTAGATCATATAAAACCCATTCAATTACCACTTTTATTGCAGGTTTTGGAT
Source organism: Anableps anableps (assembly GCA_014839685.1). Lineage (NCBI taxonomy): Eukaryota > Metazoa > Chordata > Actinopteri > Cyprinodontiformes > Anablepidae > Anableps > Anableps anableps. The sequence goes on from CM026065.1 coordinate 473,440, forward strand.
ATGCATCAACAGCTTTGTGTGGACCATCAGTGACATCCAATAAATGTTACATTTTGTTTCTGGCAGACATTTTCAGATTGCTGAAAAAGTATTTCTGCCTGGTTTAAAATGCCCTTAAAAGCTGCAGTATGTAACTTTTACAAAAATAGATTTTTTGCATATTCATTTAATCTGTTTCCATGTAGTGACAGTTTGGTCTTGAGACAGATAATCTGTGAACAGATGGCGCTCCTTCTCCTCCTCCCTGAGCTACTATTGCAGTCTAAAGAAATGTACCGCCCCCGACCTGAAACAACCAATCAGAGCCAGGAGGAGGGGCTTAGCGCTGTCAATCACCCTCGTGTGCGCTTCAGCTTTCTGTTCTCTGTGCCTTTCTTGAAAAACCAGTAGGAGTTGTTTGCACTTTGGGATTTATTTACTGACTTTGCTTCCATTAATATGCACCATGTTCTGAATAAATGTTAATGAATAATGGTTGAGAACTGTAATCTCACAACTTCAGTGCATACTTTACATATGCCATGTTGTTAAAACCAGAGCAGGTTCCGCTGAAGAAAGAAAACTATAAGCTAGAAAATCTTAAATATCTGATGGATATAGTAAACATTTATCTCTTGAGTTTATACCATGAATTTATTATCATTTTAGACAAATGTGACCTTGCATCTGTTGTTTTGGCCTGTAGTGTCAGTCCTATTTTCAGGAAGCGTTTGTGTCAGTAGATTTTTCATTTCAAAAAATCTTTCAGCCGGTGTGCTGGGGGGCTCAGGTGGTAGAGAGGGAGCACCAGGTGCAGAAGCTGTTGTCCTCGACTCGGTTGTGCTGGGTTCGATTCCTGGTCTCAGGCTTTCTCCTCGTGTCTTCTCCTTCTCTCTCCTACCTGTTTCCTGTTCAGTTCGGTGTATTTATATAGCCCCAATTCACAACAAATGTCGTCTCAGGCCACATTTACAAAAAAACAAAAACACAGCACACAACTAAAACAAAAAACAAGACATTCTGTCAAATGCCATCATCAGGAATAACCCAGAACAATCAGCATCAAATATATTGCTCAGTGTTCCAGTTATTAATCAAAAGGGGCTCTAAACAGGTGGGTTTTCAGCCTTGATTTAAAGGAACTCAGTGTTTTGGCTGTTTTGCAGTTTTCTGGAAGTTTGTTCCAGATTAGAGGTGCATAAAAACTGAAAGCTGCTTCTCCATGTTGGGTTCTGGTTCTGGGGATGCAGAGTAGACCAGAACCAGAACACCTGAGTGGTCTGGAACGTTGATACGACAGGTCTTTGTATCAACCTGAATGCTAAGCCATTCAGAATATTCAAAATTCAAAATACTTTATTGATCCCAGATGGAAATTAAATGTTGTTCATTTTATCCAAGGTTCTTCAGAGTTGTTGTCAAGGCTAATGTCTGTGGGCAGGAAGGATCTCCTGTAGCAGTCTGTATTACAGCTGAAGAAGTATCTGACTGAAAATTGTTGTAAAGCAGTCTCATGAAGGAGATGTTCATGGTATAGTAAGGCTATTCACATCTAACCTTGAGGTTAAAATCACACTGCTATTATTTATTAAGCCAAATAAGCACTTGACAAGCTTTGTGTTATAAACAAAGAACATTTTATTAGTCAGTACCTCAAACAACCAATTTTACAACAATAACCCTCCTTTTATGTCTGATGTTATCAATCTCTCACATCTTTATGCTCATTGAGGTCTGCAGGTTGAGCTCTGGACCTTGACTGGGTCACTGCGATACCTTGATTCATTCTTTTTTAGACCTTCTGTTGTATATTTACTGCTGTCCCGGTGTCTGCAGAACAAGCCCAAATTATCACCCCTCCACCACCGTGCATAAAAGTTTGTGCTGCTCTACTAAGTTTAGATTTCTTCTAACGTGGTGCAGTGCATTCATTCATTCAGATACAACTTTGTAGAATATGTGGCCATATTGTTCCAACCCTTCCTTCCTTCCTGTTCTGTCATGAACTTCCAACATTTACCAAACCAACTGAGGTCTGTAGTCTCAAAATAGACTTTTAGCGGATTTTTAAAAAATGTATCAGAGCATTGCAGTCTGACCGTGTAGGGAATTTACTAGGATAACTGCTCCCGGTGAGACTGATAGCTCCTCAAATGTTTTCCACTTGTGTATCATCCTTTTGAAACCACAGAAGGATGGATTTCAAGAAGTTAGAAATGGGCCTATAATCCTTCTCAGACTAATGGGGAGGAACAGCTGCTTCTTTAAGGTCTTTCCCAGTGTCTTTTCTTCTAGGCATCATGTGAACTCCATCCATCCGTCCATTATCTGAACATGCTCATCCTTGCAGGGTCCTGAGGGGGGATGGTGCCCATCTCCAGCGGGCATCAGGCAAGAGGTATACTCTGGCATTATGTTAACTCACATCTGTAAACACCAGACCAGCTTATACTCTTACTTAAAGATGTGGCCCCTCGCAGGAAGCTTGGAATGAATTGTTCACACAAAATTTTTTGTTTGTTTTGGTTATCTTCTGGGCTTCTAAATTATGGTATCTGTCGAGTTTTTGTACACTGGAAGAAAGATTTATAATAATAATAATAAGTATTATATTAACTTTATTTATAAAGCACTTTCAAACAAAGTGCTGAACAATTCCAATTTGAGTTATTGTAGAAGCTGGTAAAGACAACTGCATCATGTCCTGATAGGCGCTGTTGGGTGCACGTCCTCTACCCCCACATACAGTTGAAAGCAGAAGTTTACATACAGTAAATAAAAAGACATGCACATTTTTTTCTCACTGTCTGAAGTTAAATCAGATCAAGCTCTTCTTGTTTTAGGTCAGTTACAATTACTAAAATTATTTCTCTTCGCTAAATGCCAGAAAACTTAACAAGAACATTTTTTAGAGCTTTGTTTTGTAACTTTCTTCAAATTCAGAAGTTTACATACAGAAAGACTACTATCTCTTTAACCAATGAGGGAATGCCCAGATGTTGATGTCACAGCAGCCCAGATGATGACATGATGATGTCACAGTTGAAACCAAATATTTACATACACCGAATAAAAAGACACACCCACCAATTTTTTTCAAACTGTCTGAAGTTAAATCAGACTAAACTTGTCGTTTTAGGTCAGTTGGAATTACCAAAAAAAAATTCTTATTTAAATGCCACCATAATGAGGGAATATATCAGAGCTTTATTTATTAATGTTGGGAGTTTACATACAGTACGGCTACTGTCTCTTTAACCAATGAGGGAAAGCCCAGATGATGATGTCACAGCTTTGGAAACCTCTGATAGGTTAACTGACACATGTGAGTTAATTAGAGGTTCACCTGTGGATGTATTTTAAGGCCACACCTGGAACTCACTGCTTTCTGGTTCAACACGATGGGAAAGAGAACCATGGAGCTGGTCCAGTCTGGATCATCTTTGGGAACTATTTCCAGATGCTAGAAGATCAAACGCTCGAGGTCACAAACTGATGAGCGGATATTTTCTCTAAAGATTTTCTGATAGATGCCAGGATTCATGGTTCCATCAGCAGTAGAAACTCATCTGGTTCCTGAAGCAGCAAATCAGCCCCAGACCATCTCACCACCGCCTCAATGTTTGCCTGACGACCACACACTTTCCTCTCATCAGTCCTCAGAATATTTCTGGGGCTCACCAAGACGTGCTTTGGCTTTAACTGAAGCCTGCAGTGCTTTGGGTGTTGTCCTTTTGTCTCCTGGGTGAGTCTTAGCTGAGCTCGTATTTTGGCAGGTCATCCACTAATGGAGATGTTCTCCACTGTTCCACGTGGTCTCCATGTGTGGATAATGATTCTCACTGTGGTTCTCTGGAGTCCCTAAGCCTTACAAGAGCCTTTCTGATCTGATGTCCAGTTTCTACAGATTGGGGCATGATGTGTTGCTTTTGGAAAACTTTTAGCCTACTTCATGTTGTCAGACAGGTTCTACTTCAATGATTCACTAATTCTGCTGGTCTGGTAGTAATCAGGGCTGGGCGTGGAAAGTGAAATCAAAGCCAGAGAGATGGGAGATCGCTACTTTATGGAAGGCAAGGCTGGTTTGGAATGGAAAGCTATTTCCTCTAAATAAATGAAGACATCCTTTAAAAACCGCTTTTTGTATTTACTTGCGTTATCTTTATCTCCTATTAAAATTTGTTTGATGAACTGACACATTTAAGTGTGACAGAAAAACAGAGACAGAGGAAATCTGTAAGGGGGCAAATATTTTTCACAGCAACATATTTATTAAAAACGAAAGGGACACAAGATCACCCTGTGATATCTGCAGAGCCAGCTAAGGTTATACAACACTTTTCTTTTTCTGATCTCCAATCAGAACCAGACGACAGGCTCCAGCTGCTGAACTCTATTAATACTAAACATAGATCAACTAGAGGAGAGCCTCATGTCAGAGAAAATGCATATTTATCAATATTTGTGCAAAAATATATGATAAATCTTTGCCATGCTTCAACCACAGGAGGGCGCTGAGTGCTCAGTCTGGCACCGTGGAGTAAAGTGAGTCTCTGCCTTGTCAGCAGTTTCATCCTCAGCCTCATTAAAGTAGAAGCTGAGCTGGTTAGTTCTGAGATCTGATCAGTCGGATGTCTCTGTGAGAACAAAAACTATTTTATACTTCCATCAATTTCTGACAGGAAAAAACCACAGATACAGAGATATCATAAGAAAACATTATTGGTTTATTGACATAAATATCATCTTTGTAAAATCAATATTGTTGTTGTATAACAGAGTTTTAGTATTTACCAAATAGGAAATGAGTTTTGTTGTTTCCTCAAACATCAGGCTGGAGTTCTGAGCGTCTGGTTGGCTCAGAGTCAGTGATGATGATGATGATGACGACGACATCATGAAGTCTTCTCCTGGAGGATCTCCCTCACCAGAACTGGATCAGCTCTTCCTTTGGTCTCTTTCTGAACCAGACCCATCAGCTTGTTCAGAACTTTCTTGTTTCCGCTTCTGACAGCACGAACCTGCAAACACAAAACAAAGCTCTCCTCATACAGGTGCATGTCAGCGCGTCAGAACAACAATGAACAACTCAGTCCTTCAGTCAAAAAGTGAACCTTGTGTCTTGTATAGATTCATAACCCACAGATAGACTCGGCTGCCGTTTTATTGGGTACACCGGTTTAGTTCTTGGTAACGAAGACAGTGAACCAGGAGAAAGGCAGACACTCAAAACGCTTGGTATGTCGTCGATGGCTTCCTGGAGCTGACAGCGAGCAGCAGAACGGGGAAGAACGGGGCTTTACGGGAGTTTGAACGTGGAATGGTTGCTGGGGTCAAACAAGCTGTTAGAGTTTGGTGCAAACAAAATGTAACATTGACCCGTCCTGCCTTGCATCAATAGTTCAGACTGGTGGTGGTAGCATCATAGTGAGGGGATATTTTCCCAGCATACATCAGGCCCCTGATGTATGTGCGTGTGTGTTCAGGGCTCCTAACCAGCGCGTTGTGAGAACTATGAACACAGTGAAAGCTCAAACAACGTGTTTTGCGAAGTTGTCCCACTTTTTTGCAACTGTGCTCTCATCACATAAACTGATACGTGTATATATGTATGTATGGATGTATGGACGGACGGACGGATGGATCTAGAGCACCCATCAGATACCTTTCCTCCTGTGTGGAATGCCTTTCTGATGGCCATCAGGATGTTTCCCCAGTTTAACACAGGAGGAACAGTTCTGAAGTACCGAGGAATGACTGAGTCCAGCTCCAGTCCACGCCTCGTCAGTCATTCGTTAGCTGTAAAGCCAGAATTGAACAGCATCGTTTGCCAAAACACGTCGGACCGTCGGACATTGCCGACGTAAATTAATATTGTTGGACATGTTGACCGACGAGCTACTCCTCTAACTTTGCAAATATATTGCCATTTTAAAAAATCTTGAAAACCGCAGTCCTGTACAGTGTTACACATTTTTGATGAAAAAACTGCCTGTGTGATGAATTATTGTGCTGATGTCGCAGGTGTCCGACCACGTTGTGACCAAAGGCTGCAGTAGTTGTGTTGGTCATGGAGCAGAGACTTTAGGTGACAGATGGGAGCTGAATCATTTAGGATTTAAATCCCATTTCCGTGGCAACTGCTTTCCTCAACAGGTCTCTGTATTTCTATCAGCTGCTTGACTTCACATCACAGAGTACTGTGCTGCATCCAAGCTGAGAGGATTGTGAGGTGGGAGCGAAGCAGAACAAACCATTAGTGCTGCACACATAAGATACAAATGAACATATTTTAGAGCTCTGTGTAGCAGGTTCTGGTGCCGCTAAGGGGAAAACCAACCCAGCCCTGATCACATTAGTGTTACAGTAAGTGACAGATATCAGTAAAATACAAAAATAATTCCAACTGAAGCTATTTATCTTCTTTCTTAAGTTATTATTCATTAAAAATATTATCCACATTAAATTGACTATATGTATCGGTATATGTATCTGAGCAGAGGGACCATCCAAACCTCATGGTAGAAAATGTTTAGCATTAAAAACAGAAAAATCACATTGGTGTTCTTTTATTTTGAAATTATTACAGCAGATCATTGTAACATTACTTGTCAGGCATATCATTGTCCCCTTCAGGAGCTGTAACCATAACTGCTGTAATTTATTGTTTGTTTGTTTCAAATTCATATCTACCATGTTTAAAGCACAGCATAAAATATGCAAATGTTAGAGGCCACTACAATAACCTCACTTAATTAGATACCAATCTGAAGCATGTGAGTAAACTGTCCTACGTGTTTCAAAAATGTCCTGCGTGACAAACTTCCACGTCTGCCAGTTTGGAAGACACAGCTCAAAAGTTTTCGCGAACACTGGAACAGTATTAAAATGGTGGAAATATGTGCCTCATTTCTACTGTATCTCTAGAATACCAGCGTTTCAATTCTTAAAATAAACAGCTTTTTTGATGGTGTTCAGATTTATTATTTATTGAACTGTACCTGGAAATATGAGCCCAGACATTCATTGAAGTACTGACCTCATCTGGATGTGAGTCTACGACCTTCTGGCAGATCAGGTGCAGCTCAGCGCCATCACTAACGAGCCCCAAGTCCTGCTCTCGGATGATCTGTACCGCCGTCTTACCTGGTGACCTCCACATCTCCTGGAACACCTGGAGCAGAGAAACCAGCGGGACGCAGGTGAGAACGAGAGCACTAGCAGCGTCTCACTGTGGCCAGAGTCAGGATAATACCTGCAGGGTGTGTGAAGCACACTGACCTGCTTGGCAATGGAAGAGGAGATGTGTCCTGCTTCCTGCAACTCCAGCAGCTCAGCCAAGGCAGCAGGAACGACTTGGCTGAAAGCAATCCAAGGTCTAATTTAATTACATGGTAATAGATGGATGTGTATTCATACTATAAATAGTAGGAGGATGGAAAGAGACAAAGTGTGATTGCTGGACTGAAGGGGCAAGAAAAAAAAGGCAATGAAAAACTGTCAGACCACTGAGGTGTTAGTCTGAATGAGCACAAGTCACATGATATCATTTGCGCTGCATCCAGCAGGGGAATTTGTTCCTCACATGGTGCCACAATAGAGGGTTCAAGAGCTTTGGATGCGTTTATGTCCGCAAATCTGCAAAAATGATTAGTCCCACAAAAATGAATGAAGAACGTTGGAAGCCTTCAAGTATTTTAATTTGTTTCCCTACCTGGCTGATTTTTTTATCCCCTACTATAACCAAGGCTTCATACACATCCTTTTAATTTGAAGTTGAAGTGCAACGTGTAGAATCAGCGAGCTCCACCCAGGAGCTCGTCTGACTGCCACAGTGACTTCCTCAGAACCAGACACAAATAATTAGAAAACACAAAAGCACACTGAGAAAAGGACAGAAAAGTAATTTGCCTCTGCTCTGGGATTTATCTACCACCTTCACTTTCAATCAAGGTATTTGACAAGTGAAAAGGACTGAAATGAAGTGTTAATATCAGCTGCTGATAAGAGGTGATGCTGTTGGAATGGCTCTTAGTCCAGAGGAAGGGCGTAAGGAAAGGATAGAATGAGACGACAAAAGGAAACCATGATCCTGGACATGTTGGACTCCTTCGATGACTGAGCTCCTGCCGTGATTGTTCTGATCTGACTGCAGATCGACACACTCCTCCATCCACGTTCATCTCTAACATGTTTAAGGTTAAAGATCTGATCTGATGTCAGATCTGTTACAGACCCAACATCCGAGGAAGAGTCGGGTAAAACAGGAACCCACTCTGGGCAGCCGTCTGCAGAAGACTAATATCCAGTCGGACTAAACTGACAATGAGAACAACAGGTTTCAAGATTTGTTACAAATCTTTTTAATGGATTTAGGCTTGGACTTTGTTTTGCTTTGTTTCTTTGCTCAAAAACGGACGAATCAGAGAACAGTTTATTTTTCTATGTAATTCATATCATCCAATCAGAGCACACCATCAAGAAACAGCCCGCCCCCAGCTGGTACACCAGCTAATTGAAGGGCTAAGTCGTGCTAGCATGTCTGGCTACTCCACTTGAGAAGACGATGGCTGCTAAAAAGCGGAGCTGTTTTGTCCGACGGTCAAAAACGGCTGAAAGTTTCCTCTTCCTCCCAAAGGATGAGAGAATCAGAGAAGAGTGGCTGAAGTTCATTTCTGGGGAAGTAGCACGCAGTTATGACCTCAATTTGAGACGATGTTCAACGCCTTTTATGAAGAGTTTCCCAACCATGGTTGTAGCCAATCAGAGTGAAGTCAGCCAGGTAGAGCCACATGTCATTACCGAACCCAAGCCTTTTACCGAGGAGGGAAATCTGGCCTGCCAAAACAACCCCCTACAAAAGGTGACGTTATTTTTTTAATGAAATTCTTTGGAGAATTGACATATGCAGCAATATCAGCTACATGAAATAGTTTATACAGTGATGTCACCACCCCTTTAATGTTACAAATACTTATGGTCCATTTTAGGTAAATTTTTCTTTTAATTTATTTTACTTTTTGAATATGAGCAGGGCTGTCCCAAGGTTGAACAGGGTCTTACGCTTAATTCAGGGGCCCCTCTTCCCCTTAAGAACATCTGCACCACTAACAGGGCTTCAGAACAGATTTGGTGGAATCTGGGAGAGGGGGCCAAGTTTAACTGGCTGAGCTTAAAAGCAATCAGTGATAACTGGTTATCATTTGCTGAAATGTATTTGTGAAGAAACGTAGCTCAAACATAAAAATTAAACTCATAGCATCAGGTTGTAGCTATGGTAACACAACAATCAAACTATGAAGATTATTCTTTGCACTTTACAAAGTAAACTTTACCAACTCCTTAAATCTAAATGATTTTAAACTATTTAAAATCTTTTCATTTATATCTGCCGGAACCATTAAATCAGATTTAATAGCATTGTCAACAAACACACGTTAAAATTCTAGATCTATGGTCTGTGTTAAAATTCAAGCATTTATGGGGGCCCTTAAAAGTCTGGGGGGCCCTAAGCAGCTGCTTAGTCCACTAATGCTCTGGGTCGGCTCTGAACGTGACCAGCATTACGTAGCCGGTGTCAAGACCAAACCAACAGCTGACTGCTTAATTAGGATTTACCTGAAGTGCAAAACAATTGATGTTATTTATTTTAAATGTATTTTTTTTTGTGTTTGCCTTTTTTTAGGGCTCCATAGCTGTGTGTTTAAGTATTGTCAACAATATGTCACCCCCCCCCCCCGGTCAGCTTGCCACCACCACCACCGTTTAAAAAAAATCCTAGAGGACACCCTGGTATGTATTATGAGAAATCTTCAGGATTAACAAGCCAGCTGCTCATCTTCTCACCTCTGGCTCACAGTCATGTCCTGCTGCTTGAGGAGTCCTAACAGCTCATTGGTCACCCAGCCAATCGCCTTTCTGGGTTCCCTCTTGGTCGACTTCATCACTGCCTCAAAATACTCCATCAACCCATCCTCATTCTGTAGAGCAGCAGAAAAACGTGTTTTCATTGAGCATGCACTAATTTAGCAGGGATGTAATGGGTCCAAGCAGAGAGCGACGGGTTTGAATCTCGTTCAGCTGCTGGTTTGATTTCAGCCTCTGGAAGCTCACCACCAGAGTGAAGCTGTGCTCTGGCAGGATGCCGTACGCCTGCACCAGCCTGTCTCTTCTGATGCTGGGTAACTCTGGCAGCCCCTCCTTTATCGTCTGCAAGATCACCGCCTGGCCCGCCTCGATACCCGCAGGCAGCGACGCGATATCCTCAAACACCATCAGGGGGGGCAGGTTGGGCTCTGGCATGAACCTGGAGGAAGTCAAGAAAAAGTGGTGGTGGTGGTGGTGGGGGTGCTACTGCTCTGGCTCCAAGTGGAGGGAAACTGTTTCAGCGACAGGTTCAGCCTCACCTGTAGTCCTGAAGACCTTCTTTGTCCCTCATAGCAACAGTTTCCCTGAAGGGACAAAAAGCACATAAGAGAAATCAACACACTGATGCTGTCGGGCAGCGACGTCTAAAGTATGGCCCGGGGGCCATTCGAGGTCCTTGAAATGATTCTGTGCGGTCCCCGACTGCAGTTCAACAACGGTACACATTTGACCAGACGTCACATGCAGATGATGCAAATATTTCATATAATATCTTAAAAATAGAGATTTTTTACTGAAAGTTTAAAATCTTCTTTAAAAGGAAAATGTTAGGATCGAAACAAAGTATATGATTTTCATAACAAAAACTGATTTTAATTTCAAATAGCTCCACAAACTTTCAGTGACTTTTAGTCAAAAGCAGACTTCGATGCAACCATTTATTAGATTTTCCTAAACCATACTGTTCCTTTTCAAGCCACCCACCCATACCATTCTTGTAGCTGAACAAAGACTTTATTTCATTTTTCTAGATGGGTTTTTTTTTTTTTTTTTTTTTTTTTTTTTTTTTTTTTTTTTTTTTTTAAATAGGACACCTTGTATGTTTTGGAGCTACCAATAGTTACAGACACCAACAGAAAACAGACTGCCTTGTTAATTTTATAAAACATTACTGGTTTAGTTTACTATTAAGTAGTTAAAAATATAATAGAAATCCTTTCAGCTGGTTGATCTTGGCACCAGAGGTCAACGGTTTGGACGCCCATCTTCACAGGAAAAGGCTCAATCAGAAAAAGTGTTCACCACGCTTCGCCGTGTACCTCGGACCTGCAAAGACTTCTGGGAGGCAGCCAGAGCCCCAGAAGAAGAGCAAGGCCTCAGCTGTGAGGCAGCAGGCTCATTCTGTGAGCTGCACATAGCTCACAGATAACACGGGCCGACAGCGGCATCCAAAAGGCTTTATTCATCATCATTACCATGATGGTTCATCCTAGGCAGAGCGCAGGACTAATGAACCAGGCAGGGATCCCAGTCACAGCCTGTTGTTGTTAATGGCTAAATCTTGGCGTCGAGGCTCTGCTTTTTCATCCACTTACCCTGATTTGGAGTTGTACGCCCGGGTCTCGTTTACCACTGTCCCCCCTCTCTGCACAACATCAGTCTGTCTCTGGATCTCGAAGTCTGGCGAACATAACGAGAGAACATGAGCATGTAAAAGAAGGCAGCTCTAATCTGGTGCTAAATGCCAAGCACCTGCTGCCACGCTCTGAAATATTTCAGCTAGACACCAAATGCATCAAACAACACATGGAAAACTTGCCCTTCTTCAATAGCTGAACTCTTCCAGCTGTGTTTGTTCTGTCAGCTTAAAGTGAAACTCAGTCCACAGTCGCTCAAACTATGGACAACAGATGATCCTCATTTCACTGAGCAGCTGGGAAAAGGCAGACAATCTCACACTAACTGTATATGAACGGTTAGCACTCTTACTGTCAACATCAACTCTCCAAGCTGTCCAAAGATTTTACTCGAAAAACATCTCCTTTCATCACTGGAATAATGAAAAAGGCTTTATTTTCTGAAAATGGGCATTTTCCTGATGGAAAATGGGTTGAAGACAGGTTTGTACATAAAACTAATCTGTTCAGCAGTTTTATGAACTGGAATAGTTGATTAAGTTGGTCTTTCCAAATTAAAAAGACAAATGTTAAATATTTGATGTATTGATGACAGAACACTCGTACTGCAGATGTGATCTGTTTATCCTCCACCTCCTCAGTTTTGTGCTGCCTTTAACTTAGACTTCTGCTAAACTTTCCATAAATCTTGCATTTAAAAAAAACAGCCAACATGCTTGTATGCTTAGAGTTAAGGCTTCTTTTTAACTACGAACACTTTTTCTAACTGGTGAAATAAAGGAACATCGCTTTACTTTAAAAATCTCATTGAGATATGTTTCTGATTAATATTGATCCTTTAATTTTATTTATCTTCAAGTTTCTGAATAAAATATGTCCCTGATGGCAGCACACACTTGATTTAAAGCCTCAGCATTAATTATGTGTCCACAGAGACACAAACCACTGCTGAAATGTAAACTAGTGAGCAACAACCTAATGTGACTTGAAGGATGCAGTAAAATGTTCAAGTCTCATAACAGCTGTTGTGACTCTAGGAGCTTCACCTTGTTGGGGTTTTTATTTGAATATGTAGAAGGAACAACAGACTGGGTTCACTGATATAAATGCAGCAACTTCAACAAAAGCCAGGGGGTAAAATACCAAATCCCTTCCCTCAGTTCGGTAAACAGTCCTCAGAGATGAATAAAAATTATGCGCTGCTGAGCTTTGCACTTAGTTTGGACGAATATACCCTGAAAAACTATACACCACTGTTCGAGAGTTCTGTGGTTTTTGTTGCTCCATTAATGTTCCGGATCATCAAACAAATGACAATGTCATACAAAGACAACCTGAGGAAATGATTGTTTCATGCTGTTTTTACTTTTTGAATTTCATTTATTAAAGTGTACAAACCAGGCTGGACCTCTTGTTTAATCACAAAATACTGTGATCAGCAACAGTTTCGGTTGAATTTCAGCATACCCAGGACTGATTACCGCCTGAGGAGCAGAATCAGGTAATGACTTAAACGAGCTTGTCTGACAACACGAAGCAGGCTTGAAAAAGCAACAGCACATCCTGCCCTGATCTGAAGAAGCTGAAGGAAACACAGTCAGTGACATCTATCAGTCACTATGGAAAGGGTTCCAAAGCACTGCAGAGCTGACTTCCCTGAGCTACGGCCAGCATGGCTGAGCTCAGTTCGTGGAAGTGGCAGCTAGCAATGCCACTTGCGGTGGCAGTTCGGGCTGCCACAGTTTAGTAGCTGCAGCTGCCGCCAGTTGCCGCTCCGGGGACAGTCTGGCTGAGCTGCCACTAGGGTCCCAGATCAGCTGCCATGGCTACTGCAGCTGTCTTGGGGGATGCCAAAGCCGGTTTTCGGCAAACGGCTTAGTTATATTGCCTGTTAGTAAATAATTATTTTTGAAATGACGATGTTATTGAACCATGTATTACCTGTAATAAAGTGACATTTACTTGATGGCAGTTCAAGTGGCAGGTGGCTATTTCATTTTGATACTACCCGCATTTCATGAAAAAAACGTATGCAGCGCATGTATTGGCCCAAATAATCATTTCTCCAAAAAAAAACAGTAGAACACCGTTATGCCATTTAGAAGGTAGTTATCCTTTGTAAGTTCAACCTGCTGAGGAATCATAGTGAGGACTTAGGACATAACTAAAAGACATTTGTTCTTGGTTTTATTTTTGGACTTATAGAATATATACATTAAATATGTTCAGGTGATTCAGATCGGTGCAGTAAAGGCAGAGTGCATACAGTGGAACCAGTTTCTAGGGTGCGCCGTTTTAGGTTCTTAGCAGGTTTTTGTACCCTAGACAAAAACAAAACAAAAAAAAGTCATTCAAGAAAAACATACTATATGCGTCTTGTATATACAGTTTACCTTTTTAAATAAAAGGTTATGTTTTATTTCTCATCATACATGAGAAATGCATTTACACAAAAAAAGAAGCAATTTACACACTCCAGATAAGATATGCTGAATGACACTGAAGTACTATGGACCAAAAGTGGTCTCTATATGTTTGTCAATATTTTCCTCATAGCTAAAAGCAGTGACTTTAAATGTATATTTATGACTGTTTATTACTGTATCATCATCTGAAAGTAACTGACAGACTAGAGCAACTATGAAGAATGACAACTCATTTTTGGATAAACAGCCTACACAAACACTGGCAGCTATCTTCCCTCTCTGGCACATTCAGGCATCATGTGGCACCTCAATGGGACCCTCCTGTGGAACCTAATTTCAACCTCCTGGCATTGCCTCCATCTGTAAATGCAGTTACCTTGTTACTGGTCTTACACGGTTTAATAACTGATGCCATCATTTTAAACTAATTATTTAATATCACACAATATAACTAACCTGTTTGCCGAAAATCAGCATTGGCAACCCCCAAAACAGCGGCAGCAGCCATGGCAGCTGATCTGGGACCTTAGTGGCACCTCAGCGAAGACTCTGGCCACCTAGTGGCAGCTGCTAGCAACTACTACGCTGTGGCAGCCCGAAGTCCCACCGGACGTCCCATTACTAGCTGCCCCTGCCACGAATTGAGCTTGCTGTCTCTCGCTAAGGTTGGTCTTCATGACGCCATGATAAGAAAAAGACTGGAAGATGTTCCCAGACCAAAAACACTGCTGACCAACAAGTTTGCCAGAATAACTCTTGATGATTCTCTATACTGTAGGCTGATGAAACTAAAGCCAAACTTACTGGAATGTGTGCTTCCTGTTCCATCTGGTCTAATGTAGTATTACATTGGAAGAACATCATACATGGTGGCGACAGTGTGACGGTAGAGAGATATTTCTTTCCTGCCGGCTGATGCGATTTCAGTCCAAGGCTCTTTGTCAGCAGGTTGAATCAAACACAGCATCCTAACTGTGTAACAGTTTTATTTCTAACTTCTTCTCTGTCCTCACCAATAGCTCTGGCCAGATATCTGATGCTGTTGATGTTCTTCACCTCCGTCCTGGTCCCCAGCTGCTCGCCTGGTCGGTGTACCGACACGTTGGCATCAACTCTCAGCTGGCCCTCTGAGGAGAGAGAAGAGAAGCATGCAGGAGAATGGGTACGTTTGTGTTTAAAATGCAAGCAGCTGAGGGGAGAAAAGAGAGGCAGTGGAAGGCAGCAGGAGTGATTTTCATACCTGACATGTTGCCCTGACAGGTACCCAGGGCTTGCAGGATGAGCTGAAGCTCTCTGACAGCTGCAGCGGCCTCCTCTCCACAGCTCATGTCCGGCTCCATCACCAGCTCCATTAGACCTACACCTGAGGCAGGGGCAGACAGCTGGGCTTTACATCCACAAGGTATCGATCTCATGGCGCTCTTTGACAAAGCTCAACGCCACTGAGAAACTTTCTATGTACTTTTTTTATGTATGAATGTCTAACCATCATTACTCCCAACAAACTCAATAAGTGTTTATATCCATGTTAGCATATG
This sequence comes from Anableps anableps, assembly GCA_014839685.1. NCBI lineage: Eukaryota > Metazoa > Chordata > Actinopteri > Cyprinodontiformes > Anablepidae > Anableps > Anableps anableps. The sequence continues at coordinate 488,887 of CM026065.1, forward strand.
TACAACTTTATCATTTTTTATTGTCACTAACTGTAAATAGTTTGTATTTTTAATGCTCAGAGACATTTTGCACATCTTGTACATTTATAATTAACCAACTCAGTTGCACATTCCTCTGGACTAGAGTATTTTATTTATAACTACACAGTATTTATGTTGAAATTTTGCCCTTACTGTACAGTATTTTTATTCTTTATTTTGTTTTTACACACACACACACACACACACACACACATATAATCTTCTATCTTTGAATAGAATAGAAATGTCCTTTATTGCCGCCCAATGGGGAAATTTCTGTGCAACAGCAGCAAAGTGGCAGTGACAGGCAATAACAGCAAACAGACTCACACTCTATATTCTTCAGTATGGCTCTATATGCATGAGTCTGTTTTCTGCAGTTTTCTGTTTTCTGTAATCAGCAGATTGCAGACACAAAGTTCCAAGCACTGTTTTTAATATCGGGTGATTTTAATCATGCATCACTACGCTCCGTATTGCCCACCTTCACCCAGCATGTGACATGCCCCACAAGAGGCAATAAGGCACTGGACTTACTGTATGCCAACACAAAAAATGCTTACAGTTTATCATCTCTCCCTCCTCTGGGGAGATGTGATCACAACCTGGTGCACCTTGTCCCTGTGTACGAGCCTTTGGTGCACAGGGTCCCAGCAGTCACCCGCACAGTGCGGGGATGGTCGGTTGGGAGCAAGGAGCCTCAAAAGGACTGTTTAGAGTCTACTGTGTGGGAAGTGTTTTGTGACAACCATGGGGAGAATATCAACAGCCTTGTGATTTGCATTACAGACTACATTAATAATTTCTGTGTGGATAACATCATACCTACCAAAACTGTACAGCGTCTCCCTAACAATAATCCATGGATTACCACAGAAATCAAGACCATGCTCAAACAAAAAAGAGGGCATTCAAATCAGGAGACAAGGAGGAGCTGAAAAGGGTGCAGAGAGTGCTAAAAAGGCTAATCAGGGAAGGGAAGAACAGATGCAGACAGAGGATGGAGAACCAACATCAGTGGAGTTCGGAGAGGCCTGAGATAGTTCTCAGGCCTCAAAGAACAGAACTCTCTGTTGGTGGGGGATGTGAAGTGGGCAAATGAACTATTAGGGTTTAATAGGGTTTGACTCAGCTGCCCCTGCTTTTCTATCCATAGTGCCCCCCCAGTGCAAGCTCAATGCGAACCCCAAATACAGTTCAACATAGTCACACTTAGAGAGGTTCACCTTGAGCACGCAGTGAGAATGGAAGCGCACAGATGTTTGAAAACAAAGAATAATGTGTGACGTCACTGGCATGTGCATCTGACATATGCTCGCATGCACTTGGCTCTGTCTGGTCTTGCAACTTGATGAAGAGTATAAATGAGCCACAACACCAGTCAATCACAAACAAATCATAACTTGCAAATACAGCATTCGCTTGGATAAATAAGTCACAAAAATTCACATACAGTTGCAAATTTTACTAAACACAGAAAACATAATACAAAAATTCTTGAACATTGTACCCCAAGTATATTTAGTTAAGCATACAAATATTTATCATTGTCCATTTTAGGTAAATTTTTCTTTTAATTTATTTTACTTTTTGAATATGAGCAGGGCTGTCCCAAGGTTGAACAGGGTCTTACGCTTAATTCAGGGGCCCCTCTTCCCCTTAAGATATTTTTAAATATTCTGATCATTCCTGCGTGATATTGATGATAGAAATGAATCAAACACTCCTCAGTTATATTAGACGAGTACACAGGCTGAAGTAGTGGAGGAGGTAAGTGAAGGAGAGAAAAATGGAGAGGCAGAGCAGGAGGGTGCCTCTTTCTGTGTAGGTGAGGAATAAGAGAGTAGCAGTCATTTTAAAATGGTCATAATTAAAACCATGTCACTGTACTACAGTCAAGTCACTGGTGTTGTGTCAACCCCCTCCCTCCACTACCACGGTTTTAAAAAAAATCCTAGAGGAAACCCTGTTATTCCAGGGAGAACTCACATGCACAGGGAGAACAAGCAAAATCCATGCATAAAGATCCCAGACTGGGATTTGAATCCCAGACCTTCTTGCTGCAAGGCAGCAGTGCTACCGTGGAGCCCAACCCATGGCTTAACGTTAACATGACTTAAAATTATAACAAACATGTCGGCAAATTAAAAGGTTACTTCAATCTGCCAGGGGTATTAATCATTTTGGGCTTAACAAAAACAAACAGACCTAAGGTTCTATTCCGAATTTAACAGGGAGCCAGTGAAGGGAAGCTAAAAGAGGAGAAATATGATCTCTCTTTTCAATTTTTATCAGAATTCTTGCTGCAGCGTTTTGTATCAGCTGAAGGCTTTTAACTACATTCTGTGGACTTCCTGATATTAAAGAATTAAAGTAGTCCAGCCTTGAAGGAACAAATGCATGGACTAGTTTTTCAGCTTCACTCCTGGATAGAATATTTCTATCCAGGAGTGTTCCATTATCTGAGGCCAAGAGAATATCGCTTGTAACTTTCAGCAGATCTGTTTCAGTGCCATGATGAGCTCTGGAACCTGACTGAAACTCTTCAAACAGGTCATTACTGTTTAGATGCTCACACACTTAATTAGCAACTATTTTCTGAAGGATTTTAGATAAGAAAGGAAGATTAGATATAGGTCTGCAATTTATTAAGTCATCTTGATTGAGAGAAGGTTTCTTGAGTAAAGGTTTAGTTACAACTACCTTAAAAGCCTGTGGAAGATGTCCATTTATTAAGGATAGATTAGTCATATCTAAAATGGAGGCAGTAATCAAAGGGAACACCTCTTTAAATAATTTGGTTGGGATGGGGTCCAACATGCAAGTTGAAGGTTTGGAAGAAGCTAATTTTTGATAACTCAGAAAGCTCAACTGACTCAAAACGGTCCAATCACATATCAGGTTTTAGAGTTACATTCAGTGCTACCTCACTTACTGAGGATGAAGAAATCATGTTCGGGAGGATGCCAACAATTTTCTAATAGAATCAATTTTATTTAAGAAGAAGTCCATAAAGTCATTACTGCTGAGAGCAAGGGGAATTGATGGCTCAACAGTTTGGCAACTGTACTAAAAAGAAACCTAGGATTATTCCTATTCTCCTCTACTAATGATGAAAAATACAATGTTCTAGCTTTGTGAAGGGTCTTTGTGTACAGCAGTGGACGATTTTTCCAAGTTAAGCAGCTCCCCTCTAGATGTGTAGAGCTCCATTTTCTCTCAGATTTCCTAGTCTTCTGCTTCAAAATACACAGTTCTGAATTAAACCAAGGAGCAAACCTCCTATGAATAATTACCTTCTTTTTTAAGGGGGCTACATTGTTTCATGCCACACGCAATGAGGAAGTAACTATGAACAAGAGCATCAATTTGAGAAGGGCTGCTGCCTTCTACTGTTTATCTGAGATCCTGAGAAAATTAAACATGGAACAGATTCTTTAAATGTTTTTGCAGAACTGTCTGATAAACATCTTCTATAATGACATTTTCTCTCAGGTTTGGAATACTCAGTTAAAATAAACTCAAAGGTCATTAAAACAGTCAGACAGCACAGGGTTATGGGGAAGTACAGTTATTTCTTCACACTCAATGCCATATGTCAGCACAAGGTCTAAAGTATGACGACACAAGTGGGTAGGACGGTGAACTCCTTGAATAAAGCCAATTGAGTCTAAGATAGCATTAAAGGCTACATTTAGGCTGTCACCCTCAGTGTCAACATGAATGTTAAAGTCCCCCACTGCAATGATCTTATCAGTATTTAACACTAAATCAGATAAAAAAAATCTGAGAAATGATCTAAAAATTGAGAGTAAGGGCATGGTGGATGATACAAAACAATAAACACAAGTGGTTTTAGTGTTTTGCTACTAGGATGTGGAAAACTAAGGGTTAGATGTTATAAGAACTGTAGCTATTAATAGGCATAGGAGTAATTAATAAATCGGAATGAAAAATAGTTGCTACTCCTCCACCTCACCCTGTACTTTGAGGAATGTAAAAATTTAAATAATTAGAAGGAGTTGACTCATTTATACTAACATAATCCTCTTGCTGCAGCCAGGTTTCTGTGAGACAGAACAAATCAATCTGATTATCAAGTCATTAACTAGCAAAGTCTTTAAAGAGATAGATCTTATGTTCAAGAAACCACATTTTAATCGTTTTATTTTTCTGTTGAGTTAGAGTCGTATTTATCTTTATGAGATTTTCTTGATTTGCTCTTTTTAGGTTAGTCTTTAACCCATTTGATTTTGGCCGTGGGCAAGACACTGTCCTAATAGAGTAATGGGTGGGTAACAGTACAGAAGCTACAGAGAGGTGTGTTAAACAGCAACTCTGCTCCCTGGTCTGAACCCTGGGTTGTCAATGTTTCGGAGGACTAATAAATTTGGCCAGATTCCTAGATAGAAGAGCCGCTCTTTTCAAAGTGGGATGGATGCCGTCTCTTCTGATCAGACTGGATTTTCCCCAAAATGTTTGCCCACATCGTTTTCAGGACACCACCTAGACAACCAGCGGTTGAATTACAGCATGCGGCTAAACATGTCATCACTGGTCTGATCGGGCAGGGGACCAGAAAAAACTACAAAGTTCGACATTTTTCTAACATTGTCTGTCAGATTATGCTACTGTAATGAAAGTTGAAATTATTTTACATCTTTGTATCAAACCCTTTGTCAGGGGTGCCAATAAGTGCTAAAGTTTCAGTAATTCCCAGGAACCAGCTTGTACAGTTGATTAAAAATGCTCCAGATATCACTGGTTCACCATAATAAACAAACTGGCCACAGAGAATAAACACATGACTCTATTATAACCTTGAAACGTTTGTTTCTGAAGAATAAACTGGAACACCTGGATCCAAGATGCAGAAACACCATCAGTTTATTAATGGAACTGCTAGGACCTGGACCCCTCCACCTAACGGACGATGCAGCGCTCTGACCTGCTCTGTTGAGGTCGATGAGCGTCTGACTATTGACGTCATCGTGCAGACTCTTGCCACTGTCTTGCTCCAGCTGAATCTGTTTGATGTGCACATTTTTCCTCATCACCTGGTTCCTCTTCTTCCCTCCCAGAAAGCTGTAGGTGAGCACTCCGTCCACTGCGACTGGCCGACGTTGCTGTGTGATCTGGTATCCAGCCTGGAAGAGAAAGGTGCAATAATTACTGGTGCTGGGTGACAAAGACGTGCCAGAAGTGTTTCTACGTGACTCTGAGCCACAGTTTCTCTATGAGATGCAGGTGTGAAGTTTGACGGAGCCGTTCCAGTCTCAGGGCTTTTCGAGCCTCTAACTGCTTTTCTTATAGGATTGCCTTGTATTTAGAGCCCTCCATCTTCTCATTAACTCTGACCACCTTGGCTGCCACTGCCATGTTTCACTGTGGGTGTGGTGTGTTCAGGGTGATGTGTGATGTTATTTTTCCATCACAGGCAACACTTAGTCAGACGAAGTCCAGAAAGTTCAATCTTGGACTCATCTGACCAGAGAACCATCCTCCACATGTTTGCTGTGTGCCCTACTGGGCTTGTGGCAAACAGGACCCCTCCTGGCTTTCTCCTACAACAGTTTTCTTCTTGCAACTTTTCCCTAAAATAGCTGTGAAATGCACCAGTCTTCAACTGGTTCTTTATAAGCAGTCCATGACCTGGTAGGTCCTGGTAGGTCTGCAGGTAGTCCATCCTTTCTCCATGTCCAGGTGATGGATTGCTCAGAGCTCTGGGATGCTGTTGTAGAACCTAACCCTCCTTTAAACATCTCCACAGCCTCCTCTCTGACCTGCTACTGGGTTCCTTGGTCTTCATGGTGCTGGTTGTTGATGTTCTCTAAAGAGCCTGAGACCAGAACCAGAACATCAGGATCTATGTTGAGATTATCACACACAGGTAGACTCTCTGAGCTGTCGGGTGACTTCTGAAGGCAGTTGGTTTTACAGGAATTTATTTAGGAGTAACAGATTTAGGGCTGAAACAATTAATCGGATTAATCAGTCCAACACTGTGATGCTGTCAAGTCGAGCAGGAAGAGCTGAGCTTTTCACATGTTGATGTTAGAAGGATTATTTAGCTGCAGATGCATCCTTTGCTACAAATGATCAATCTTTCACTAAAGGAAGGCTGTTATTGCATTTTAGACAATAAAATGTTTATTTTGTTATTTATAAAAGGAACTGAATTATTTGTTTATTTGCATTTTCTACTGAATTTAAGATGGTTAAATTAAAAATATGCAGAATGTCCCTTTCTTATCCGATTAATTGATTAATCATCAGAATAAATCAACAGAATAATTAATCACTAAAATAATGGTTATTTGCAGCCCTATACAGAATACAGGCGGCAGGTGAGGACAACACAGGCCTAGAGGTGAGCTGCATCAGCTGCAGGCTGATTGGCCAGGCTGAGATTATAACACAGAGGTAGAATTTGCCGCTGCACTCAATATTTCCTTTGTGAGGACAGCAGAATAATAATTAATTAATACTTTATGTGCTCCTCTGTTCCTGTGGCCCTAAGAATCAACTTCCCATGTTTCTATGGCAACTGCATGACAAGAACTAAACATTAATCATACTTATGCTAAAGGGAGAGAGAAGGTGGGAGAAAAGATACGAGGGGGGCTGTTAGTCACCAGCTTTCAGTACGCCGTGCCTGACTAACGCCATCAATCACCTCCTCACTTCCCCCTGCTGAAACAACTGAACACAGCAGGCTTCTCTCACTTTCTCCACTTCATGGAGGCCGGGGGGTATCCGTGCAGATGAAACATATCTGATTTCCTGCAGAACAAATCAGCTGGTCCTCAGACCAGGCCTGTTGTCCTGGTAATGAGATCATGGCAGCCTCGGCCTTAATGAGCAGTTAGACGGCCGCAGACACTCATTTCTGAGCTGGGACCCACCGAGTCATTTTCTGTGTCACCCCAAAGTCACTAAACAAACAGCACTCAGTGGGTCAGCTCGTTCACAGCTCCTGCATGCTGATGGCTTTCCCAGTCCGCCCACTGCAGTCATAGAGGGAATCTCATCTCTTGCATTAGCAGCACGTGGAAGCCTCAGCGACCCAGGCTTGTTGATTTAGTTGGACACTTTATATCTCAAGGAAACTTGAATCATTTAGACGTGTGGAGCAGCTGAGGCGTGTCATTAAATGCAACACGCAGCTCGCCTGGCCTCTCAGTTTAAAGACATTGATCCCGACACGAGCAGCTGGGCCATTTCACAAAAATACAATCATTATATTTTTGTGGATCCTATCAATAATGTACAGTTCAGTGTGGAAAATGTAATCTTTCCACTGAGGGTCACTGCTCCCTCACTTCTGTTGCCTTAAACTAGAGGTTACATGAGGACATAAAATGTCTCATCGCCTGCATACTTTAAGCCATCAAGCTGAGGCTCAATAGTTTACTGGAAACTGAATCCTTTTCCTAGTCCAGGCAGCAGCAGGGCTGCTCTCAGTCTGGGGGGAAACCATAAACACAGAAAGACAGGGGAATCTCAGCGGCTGCCAGTGTGATCAAAACACTCAGGGGCGCAGGGGCGCAGCATGGCGCAGTGGTTAGAGCGGGCGCCCTGTATACAGAGACTGCAGACCTCAATGCGGCTTCTTTCTGTCCACTTCCTGTCAGATTACTGTAGAATAAAGGCCACTTTAAACAAAACCTCTCAGCGCAAGGATTCTGAGCACAGATGAAGGTCCAGGATGCTGGGAAGACGTTTCTTGCAGATCTCAGAGAAATGATCTTTGTAATTATGCAATAGCCTCGCCACAGTGGACCCAGCTGCTGGGAATGAATCCATAGGAGAGAAGGGAAGCTTCTGTACACACAGAAGGAAGCTCAGAAAATTCCAAGGCTTTTCCTGGAGATTCTCCCAAAATTCCAGGAATCTCTGAGGTGATAAGTCATATAGGTGTCTGGGCTCTCCCTTATAGATATTCTTCTCCTCATCAAGAGGAGCCAGCGGAGGCGGCTCGGGCATCAGGTTAGGACGCCTCCCTGGTGAGGTGTTCTGGGCACGTCCCACCTTCTAGCAGGCCCAGAGGAAGACCCAGGACCCGCTGGAGGGACGATGTTTCTCAGCTGGCCTGGGAACGCCTTGGGATTCCCCCGGAGGAGCTGGAACAAGTGGGCGGGGGGAGGGAAGTCTGGGTCTCCCTGCTTAGGCTGCCGCCTGCGCGACCCGACCCCGGATAAGCGGAGGGAAATGGATGGATGGATAAATAAATCTTGAAACAGATAAAAAAAACAAAAAAAAAAAAAAAAAAAAAAAAAAAAACAACCTTGAAATAAATAAATAAAAAAGGTAAACATTTCTTTCTAAATATTTATTTTGTTTTATTTCATGGGGACATTTATTTATGTCATGGAATACTTATAATTTCTTAATAACAGTATTTATTTATTTAATTTTGAATGAAATGGCTCTACAAACACAGATGGGTTTAATTCTAAATTAGTAGAAAAAGATACGGAAATCCACTCAGTTTGTATTTATTACAAATTTTGATCTTAATTTGTTTTTTCTATATCATGAAAAACACAATCCTAAGGTAAAAATGCTACTAAAGAAGTTTTTGATACAGCAAAATGACAAAAAAAATAAAGAAATATGTCAAATTATTGTTTAAATATTTGTCTACTTTTCTGTTTTCTTTGGTTAAAAGAATTTTCAGAAATTACTATCAATTTACTTGACTAATTTATTTTTCTAATCTCTTGATTGCCCCCATGACCCTGCACGGATAAGCGGGAATACATCATGGACGGATTCAATCTGTGAATTGCACATTTTTTTTGCAAAATAATACAATCCAAAAAAGTCCAAACAAAACAAGTTTCACATGACAGAAAATAACAAAATATAAAAATATTGGGAAAGAATATTTAAATCTCTGTTTCCTTTTTCCTTTATTCAAATTTTCATTAATGTATATTTATTTGAAATTAAATTTGACAATTTTTTCATGGTGTTGTTATTAAAAGCATACTGCAATAAGAAAGTCAAAATACAGTAAGTCTGAGCTCATTTTGATGGAATTCTGACTACTGTGGGACAGTTTTCTCATCATTACACTCCTTCTTCAGACAGTTTTAATAAAAGTGCAGAAGACATCTTTGATTAACAATCATCCTCCTTATTATCTTTGCCCTGAGCTGTCCATAATCCTTTTAGCAGCCTTGGACAGACTTTGCACATTCAAAATGCCTCTTTAACCTGTTAAACACCTCCTGTCTGAGAATTTCTATAGATTTTAGGAAAGGTCTCTGTGGGACAAGTCACTGTGGAACAACCATGACATTTAATCTTTTCCTTAAAATGTCACACATAATGGCAGGAAAATTAGCCCTCGGCCCAGAGAGGTTGGGAAAGATCACTGTGCAAGCGGGTCCATTTTCAGGAGCAAAATGGGGACCGGCACCAGGAGCACAGCCAGGAACTACAGCAAAAATGTTCTTAGAGTCCCAAATATTCATATTACCTTTGAGCACTGTTTTTAATCTCCAGGAAACAAGTTTTTACAATCTGTGGACAAATCTTTCATAGTGAAAGTTTCTGGTTATCTAATTTTAATCTATTTATCATCCAACATCACATGAGACTTTAGTTATATTCAGGAATGAAAAACGAAGATTAGAAGAAGACGGACTCTCACAGAAACAACCCAGAGTCGACAGCTTTTTACTCTGGCTGTGCAATCAAATTTAGCTCTGCTCATATGAGGTTATGTTGTACATATCTTGAGTTTTTGGGGAGAACTTAGTTTTTCCACACAGTCTCTCCATCATGCCTTTTCTTAGGATTAATAAATAATGTAGGTGCTGAATCTGTTGTGAATACAGACTTAAATAGCTTAATGTTTATTGGCCCCCACACACCATTTCAGATCTGGATTCACTAACATTCTCCCACTAAGGGACTAATGAGAAAAACTAGGAGATGCCATTACATATTCAGTTCTTTGAAAAGAAATCTTCCCATAGTGATGTCTAATATTTGTTCAAATGTATCTTTGGAATGAAAGTGATTTATTCACATTTAAACATAAAAAAGGAAAACCTTGTTTCACTCAGTCAAGATAACTCAAGAAAACTGCATCTTCTAAGTTAGAAAGAGTTAGGACACCCTTCCCCCCAGTCGCCAGTCTTCCCCCCTTTGTCTGAATAACTGCACTGAGATGCTTCTTGTCGCCGCCACCAGTCTGAGGAACATCTGACCCTCCTCACTTCATGCTATGAGATGTTTGAGGAGTTTCAGACCATTTTAAGTCATCTCACAGAATCTCAATGAGATCAAGACCTGGGCTTTGACTAGGCCACATTCTTTCCATTTCTTAATTCTCAGCTGGTGTGTTTTGGGTCATTGTCATGTTGTTGGGTTCTGTCCTGGTTCTGGTTCAGCTTTAATCTTTTCACAGATGGTAGGACTTCTTCCTCAGGCTCCCTCTGATACACAGCAGAGGTCACTGTGGATTCTATGACAGGGATCTGGACAGGTTCAGCTGCAGCAAAGCATCCCCAGACCATGACACTTCCACCTCCGTGCTCCCCAGCTGGTGTGAGGAGCTTCTCCTAGAACGCTGTATTTGGTTTGTGCTGAGGACATTGTTGGTTCTGGTGGCCAAATAGTTCCGTTTTAGACTCATCTGTCCAGAGAACATTAATCCGTAGGTCCTGGTTTTGCCGTCCTCCCTGGTAAACCTCAGTCTGGTCTTCATGTTGTTCTTAGAGCGAAAAGGTTTCCTCCCATGAAAGCTTTTTCTGTCTGATTGCACAGCGATGCAGTTTTATATCAACAGCTCTAAGAGCTTGCAGTAGGGCCAGTGATGAGACTTTTTGGTGACTTCTTGATTGTCGTCCTCTTTGAATCCCTCGCTAGACTCCTGCTACAGTCTTCAGACAGATCTCTGGATCTCCCCTTGGTGTTCATGTCAACAGTCAGGAGCACCAAACTAAATGTCTGAGGATTAAACAGGACAAACCCTCACAATGTTGAAGCTTATTGACGTTCTAATTATTCCAATGTGGGATTTTAGCCATGTTAAGTGATAATGAATATGAGGTGTCCTAATTTATTCCTCAACATAAATGACCTTTTCTTTAATTAGGTTTTACAGAAAATGTTCAGTTTTAATTATTTATTTTTATTCCAAAACTGATTTTTTTCTGTATTCTTTAAAATGGTACAAAATCTTCATATGTCCAAATATGTAATAAAAACTCAAAGGTAGGGTGTCCTAATTTTTTCATGACTGCATAGGCAACAATGCAAGAGGAGGACTAAGAGAAATAGGCTGCTAAATAAACATGTTTGCTACTTAAACTAAAGCTCATTTCCTTTTATTTAACAGTTCAAGGGAAATATGCCGTTATGCAAGGAAATCCTGACAAATGATAACTGTATGGCTCCAGAGGTAATACTTTTCTACCAACTAAATATACATTTTTGCAGAACATGGAGAACACACTCACAGGAAGGTCGGCATAAAAGTAGTGTTTCCTGTCAAAGACTGACTTCTTATTAATGGTACAGTTGAGAGCAAGTCCGGTCATCACTGCTGCTTCAACGCACCGCCTGTTGAGGACCTGGGGACACATAGCAACATCAACATTGATCTAAAACAGAAGAAGAGTTTCAACCGTGTTAATGAATATGAATATGCTAAATAATTTCACTCACAGGTAGGGTGCCGGGCAAAGATGCATCAAAGAATGAAACCAAGGAGTTTGGAGGAGCTAAAAACTGAACCGAGGAGCCAGAGAACAGTTTGGTGTTTGAGCTGATCTGGGCATGAATTTCCAGACCGACCACTCCAACCAGCTGCTGCGGAGCACTGACGGACCAAACACACAGGAGAGAAAACTGTATCATGACACTGAGATGTCAGGGATAGGAGGAGCACAGTGAACATTACAACATACATTTATTTATGTCTTGCCCTGTTCAGATTCTCCTGCTGTTTCTGATCAGAAGGAAGTCAAAGAAAGTTGAGAAATTATTTAAAAGCTGTTCTGAATTCCCATCTCCATTCGTAAAACTTCCAGAAACACTATTTCTGAACTTCTTTTTCTACATTGTTGGTATTTTTGGCCGGTTTCTTACTCATTTTCAGTCCAGTCTATGACGTGGACCATTTTGCATTAAAAACAAATGAAGAAATCGGTACCAAAAGACACGGTCCCAGCTGAGCTGCTGCCTTACTGTGTCCCCCAGCTGATCCTAACCACTCACAGGAACCCTCTCAGTGACTACATGAACAATGTTGGCTTCACAAATGCACAGCCGCCACATATTTAGGGTTGCGCAGTGAATTCATCACTGTCACAGTAACGCCTATGCAATATGGATATCACAAACATCTGCTTGAACTGCAATAAACGTTAGCTCATTATTTAAACAGACTCTCTATGCATTTAACACATGCGTTGACACTAGTTGTGTAAAGCAACATGAAACCTTTTAAGGTGATCAAGTCATGAAGAAACTCCGACCAAGTTATTTTAATACCAAAACATCAGATGTTTTCATTAAAAACTTTTTATTGAGATAGAGATATTCTTCTTCCAGTAGCTCGATAGACAGTTTGTTATCTGCGGTCTGTTTGCTATGAAGCAAAAGCAGAAAGACTTTAATACTGCTTCATTGTTTGTTTATTTATGGCAGGTCATAATGCTCTCACAGCATTCACCAATATTACCACATACTGCATGTTTTCCCAGTAGCATGCAGCCTTAAAAGGAAGAACACAGAGTTCTTTCAAAGTTGTTTTAGATGGCAAAGCTTCAGTTAGAAGGAGGATTTTTAAATGTTAGATTGACTGTGAAAATGTTCATTTGCTGTCAAAATACAGCTAAATACAACCAGTTTCCCCATCGTTTACTGCAGATAAGACACTGACTGCATTACATTGCACCCTTCTCACACAACATGACATAGTTGCAGTGTATATTAAGAAATAAAAGGTTTACCTCTTCACCAGAGTCTGACTGCTGCATTGTAGCTTAGCTGTGCTGATTCGTCTGATCAACATACAGGAGCCTTGTTGATAACAAGCTATTAATTTGAGGCTATGAAGCAGCTCGCTGGCGGCAGCGATGCCGGCGGCAGCCATGATGGCTCAGTCAGTCCGATGATCATGGGAGCTGTAGTTCTTTAAAAGTGACCTTCAATGTAAAACAGAGAGGAGCTGCTGCTTAACACTACAAGACCCAGCAGCATAAGGGAGAGACTTTGACACGAGCCCCAACTTCCGTTCAGAACACGTCATTTCCGTTCTACTGACTGGCGGGACTTGTTCACATGGTTGAAGTTAAGGAGCAGCATCATTTTAAGGCTCAGAAACGGATACAAGCTGCCAAAATATGATGGCAAAAAGCGGAAGAGACTCCCCGGAACTGAAAGACGACATGTCCGTGTTCTCAAATGGGAGCCGGGAGGAATCCTCCGCGGGGAACGGAGAAGCCTCGGAGGCTCGGTCCCGCTCCAGCGGAGCAGCGGTCAGCCCGGCCCCGCAGAGGTTCACCTTCAGCCCGGAGCCCAGCATGGAGGACATCCGGAGGATGCAGGCCGACTTCACGGACGAGCGGGACTGGAATAAGTTCCACCAGCCCCGCAACCTGCTCCTGGCTATGGTCGGAGAGGTGGGCGAGGTGGCGGAGCTCTTCCAGTGGCGGGGGGAGGTGGCAGAGGGTCTGCCGGACTGGACTGAGTCCGAGCGGGAGCAGCTGGCGCACGAACTGAGCGACGTGCTCATCTACCTGGTGGAGCTGGCCGAGAAGTGCTGCGTCGACCTTCCCCAAGCAGTGCTGCGCAAAATGGCTCTGAACCGACTGAAATACCCAGCGAGCAAGGTGCACGGCTCAGCCAAAAAATACACGGAATACAAGGACTGAGTGCTGGAGAGGCAGCCGGGGCTCTGCTGCGGTTCTGAGCTCCCTGCAGGGAACCGAAGGCTCCACTCCTTCTCCTTCCTTCCTTCCTTCCTTCCACTCCTTCCTTCGTCTCTTCTTCTCCGGGGTTCACTGTTGCACAGGGACGCGTTAGATGTGTGCAACTGTACGGTTCATTCCCTGAGACTCACTGGAAACATGTCTGCTGTGAAAGCCCAGCTTGTCAGGTTTCAGGGAAGAAGATGGTTCTCCCTGCTCGTTGTACAGCTGCAGGCCAAGCTAAGCAGCCCGCAGTTTGGGCAAAGTCCGTTTTAAATCCTGAGTGGAGACCCCCACTAACACGGGAAACATCGGGAAGAACTGGTTCATTTTTGTCCTTTTTTTTTTAGCCATCATTTTTCCATCAGATTAAACATTTTTGTCCAAACCCAAAATGGTTTTTTCATTCTTTAAAACAGTAAGAGTTATTTTCAAATCTGTGCTGTGTTTCTATCATAGCCATAAACCTGTGACGTCATTAGAGGCATCAGTGACGTTTGGAAAGACTTTGCTGATTATTCCCACCTGCTAGCTTTATATATTAAAGTTTCTGTTTTTAGATCACCTTTGGATAATGTGCTTGTTTAAGAGTTAAATGTCAATAACTTGAAAGAATTTTGAATTACATTGGTTTATTTGACAGGATTCTCAGTTGCAGCTGATTGAATTCAGCAGATTTTATGGATTTAAAATCCATTTTAAATGGGTTTAGAATTATTTAGCTAATTTAATCTGAATATTTGAAGTAACATTTTATTTAAAAAAACATTTACATTATTTTAAATTATGGAAAAAATGAGATGCCATTAATATCTTGCAGAAAAATATCAAGTTCATTAAGGTTTTGAATTTAAATTTTTTGTAAGTCTGTCAAAGTTGTCAAAATGCAAAATTGCTGTAGTTTTTATAAAAAATGTTGACCTTTTTAGGTATTGTTTTTGACACTTCTAGGACAATCTAACAACATTTATGAGTCATATCCAGTAGATTTTTGATTAGTCAGGCCTAATTTTTTCACCACCTTTCCAGTTAGAGTGGAGTTTGAGCTTTTCATCAGACGTTACTTTATGGTGTAATGAAGATCAGTAGTAAACATGTCACAAGTTTTATATATTGAGAAGTCCGTGGTGTCGAAGCGAAGTATCAGATTGTTCTCAGCGGTCTTTAAGAGGTGGGAAGTTTCGTGGACTTGGACCCACAACATGATCCGCCCAGTTATGGCCTTTGCCTCTGCTGGAAAAGGGGTTCAGCACTGAATTCTTCCAGGGTCGTTGGGCAAAGTTCTTGGAGGAGGATGTGAGATGCCATTGTTGGCACAAGATCACTGCACATGCAGAAAGCCTGCTGTTATTCCTGAACAAGCTGTGCTCTGGTGGCACTCACCTCTTAGCTGAACCAGCTTTAGTTTCCAACAACGGAAGTTTAAATCGAAACACGCAGTAATTGTTCTCACTGGCACACTTTGACATTTTTAAACAACACTAGTTCTTTAGTTATGACAGCCTACAGCACCCTGTGTGTTTTTCAAAGGAGTTAATATTAATTTTGAAATCAGAGAGAATTTTAATGGTGTAAGTAGGCTGGAAAAGACAGTTTCAAATTTTCTGTAAAGCACAATAAAAATAAATTGAGGTAAAAATCAGCTTTAGTTTGTGCACACAAGGAATTTGACTTTGATTCCACTTTGCTCTCAATGAAGACATTTTAAATAATATATTACATTTTGAGGGAAATAAGTAGTTTGTCTTGTAAATATAGATATATAATGCATTTTATTTGAATAGCACTTTTCTAAAAACTCAGACACTTTACAGGAATCTAGCAAAGTTACAAACACAACAGTTAAGTACATCTAACAAAATCATGAAAGGAAAACACTGATCTCCAGCTCTCACTGGAGACGTTCGCAGCCAGGATGAGGGTCAGTGCCTTCTCCGGGTCGGGGGGGAAGTCCTGCCTCAAGTGGAGGAGGACGCGGGTGCTGTACTGGTCTGTTGTGGTGAAGAGAGAGCTGAGCCAAAAAGCAAAGCTCTCGATTTACCGGTCGATCTACGTTCCCACCCTCATCTATGGTCATGAGCTTCGAGTCGTGACCGAAAGAACGAGATCACGGATACAAGCGGCCGGAATGAGTTTCCTCCGCAGGGGGTCTGGGCTCTCCCTTAGAGAGAGGGCGAGCAGCTCGGTCATCCGGGAGCGACTCAGAGCAGAGCCGCTGCTTCTCCACGTCGAGAGGAGCCAGCGGAGGCGGCTCGGGCATCAGGTTAGGACGCCTCCCTGGTGAGGTGTTCTGGGCACGTCCCACCTTCTAGCAGGCCCAGAGGAAGACCCAGGACCCGCTGGAGGGACGATGTTTCTCAGCTGGCCTGGGAACGCCTTGGGATTCCCCCGGAGGAGCTGGAACAAGTGGGCGGGGGGAGGGAAGTCTGGGTCTCCCTGCTTAGGCTGCTGCCCCCGTGACCCCACCCTGGATAAGCGGACGGAAATGGATGGATGGGTGGATGGAAAACACTTCAATACATAGCACTGAAGGTTGAAAAAAAACCCACGATAAGCATAAAACAGGACATAAATCACGCATTAAAAGCAGTTCTGAAAAGGTGTGTCTTGAGATGTGATTTGAATGTGCGTGGATCTTACAGTCACGCATGTGTTTGGGGAGAGAGGTCCAGAGGGTGGGAGCAGCCACGGAGAAGGCCCTGACACCCCAGGTCCGGTGCTTGGTTCTGAGTGGTGGAGACAGGAGGCTGTGTGACGGTGGGGCAGCTGGGGGGGCAGCGTGGGGCTTGGTTATGGAGGGCTTTGAAAAGGACGGGTTGAGGTACAGCACAAGGAGCCAATGGAGCTTCTGGAGAACTGGGGTGATGTGGTCACTCCAGCTAATCTAATGCTGCACATGGGCGCATCAAATCTGGTGTCCATGATTAAAACATAATCACTCCGCTTATGGAAGGTTTGGCCTGTTAAAACCAGCATAGTGATGTGGAAAACGCTGTCTGAAGCCTTCAAAATGAATTCTTTTGTGGTTTATGAGTCTCATAAATGTTTAGAAGAACAGTTTTAAGCCCAGTTCACCGCCTGCTTTCTTCTTTTCTATGCAAGTGACAAATGGAAACCTTGAATGGTTTCATCACCATCCTGTTTTGAAGCAATTATTTTTGCTCTTCTTATTCAGCCAGAAAGAAAGAATGATATCAGCAGCTCTTTTGTCATAAACACATCTCCCTTTGTTAACAAGATCATTATACTGATGCTACCAGGGTTTTCAGTCAGAATTTAAGCAGTTTTTTTTTATAAATATTCCATTACTTTTATTCATTTTGCAATCAACTGCATTTATCTGATCACTCCTTCAAAGCAGCCGAGGCTCAGTCCAAACTGAAGACATAAAAACAGCAGAGTTAGCAGGAAACAATATTTCTGCCAGCCTTAAAACCTTTGGCCATGAAAAAAAAAAAAAATTTTCAAACTACACTTTTTGAAATATTAATTCTTTTTGGCCTTGCAATTATATAACAGTTTTGATATAACTGCTTGCACATGCTGTGATTTGTGATAATTCATGAAGGCATGCTTTTAATGCAAATACATTTTTTCTTTCATTCCATACAGTGTAATGAAATTGTTTCACTCCATTTAGAAATTTCCTACAGACATGTAACTAATAACTTGATTTAGAACATCTTGTCTTAACTTTTTTCAGGCTGTAACAGAAAAGAAACAACTGAATGATATGTTCAATAATCCAATCTTCCCGTTCATGTCAGCAGGTTTAGGAGCTCCAGGGAACGTGATGCAGAATATATCTGCCTGCAAAAATTTGAAATGAAAAACCCATCTGTGATGGGTTTTTTTTAAATTAATTTGATTTGATTGGAGTCCCAGACAATGCCCTCATCTGGAGACCCTGGTAGTCACATGGACGCGTGAGTCATCATCAGCAATCTATGAAGGAGAACAGTCATGCATCCCGCAGATGCTGCGCCGCTTGAGCCCAGTCTGACTTCAAAGTAAACAGCTTTTTATTCAAGAAGATGCTTCGCAGCTTTTCACAGTTAAAATGAGAAATCTTTGTGACATAAATCCAAAAGCTTGGATTTCCAAACTTCTCCTCTGCTGATGTAATTCATGAAAGCATTTCTCACGAAGGCAAAGGGAAATAACAGAACCTTACTTCTGCTGTCTTTGAAACAAAGCAGAACAAAGCCAGAACCCGTATTAAGCCTCAGCATTATTTCTCACACCTTAAAGGGTAAAAATAAGACTATGTTTGGAGGTAGTTCTTCCAAAACACAAACGAAAAAGAGTAAAATTCTAGTTGTCCCAGCAGAATTATATGGGGCTATTTTTGGCCTCCATCTTACCAAGTTTTGGTCATAATGTTCCTCTGAGAACCCAGAGGTCCTGCAAAAAGTCCATCCGTCCATCTGTCCAGCCATCCTCCTTTCCTCCCTCCCTTAAAGAACATAGTGCAAATTCAAAACTGATTGCCTCGCATTGATGGAGCCCACATATTCATAAAACATACAAAAACAAGAAATATGAAACATATCTAACAAAACCTGATTTTATTTTATTTTTTTTGGAAACCAGGCAAAATAACACTCTGAAGGTCAGATCTGATCATTTGAATTTGGTCAATTATAAAAACAGTGAAGCAGAATTGTAAATGGCTTCTGAATCCCTGAAAGAAAGAACCGGACTTCTGTTCGTTTGAAGTGCAGGCTCGAATTTCACTGCAGATGATTGCACTTATCCATACTTCCAGATTTAATCAAACTTATTTGCTGAAAGAGAGTTAAGGAGATGGCTTTGGTCCCCTCGCATTTTCATGTTTTCGAAAAAAAAGATGATTTGACACTGCGGCTCCAAGGGCATAATTAATTTTAGGTTTCTCGATGAGATAAGGTCTTAGATTTTACTTCTGCTTGATAATGTTCAGAGAACATGATACCATCAGGCCTTCGGTTACTTGCTTTGAGTTTCAAAAGGATGCTGGTTGTTGAGCTTTTCAAGCTCAAACTGATAAGCTTTCAAAGAGACATTTTTACTTCAGTGAGTCTATATTTATTGTTTGTATGGAAAAGCTTTGGTTTCTTCTTTTTTCTCTTCCTTCTGTCACTGTCTGCATCTCACTCTCAGACACTGGTTTATTCAGTCACAGAGACAGCAGCAGGGGCTGTCAGATCTCAAACAAAGGGGTTATCCAGCTGAGGGGTTCACATCACATCCCACATGTGCAGATCCACAGGAACATGAAAACTGAAAATAATCCTCCATCAGTTCATCTGTTCCTTCTTGTGTCTCTGCTCTGTTCTCCAAACCCCAGTCAGTCGTGGCAGATGGCCGCTGGTGCTGAGCCTGGTTCTGGTTCAGGTTTCTTCCTGTTAAAGGGGAGCTTTTCCTCTCCACTGTCGCTACATGCATGCTCGATGTGAGGGATTGCTGTAAAGTCAACGACTCAATGAAAGTGATTTTATGCTGTCGCCCCCTGCTGGTCCAGGAGCAGTGAACGCTGCAAGTCAACGACTCGATGCTCGGCTGGGTTCCTTCCAAACTTTTAAACTACTTTCAATAATTAACAGAGCTTAATGCACTGATTGGTATCTAGGATCAATTGGAAAGTATGTATGATTGAATTTTTTTTTTTTTGTAAAGTGCCTCGAGACGACATTTGTTGTGAATTGGCGCTGTAGAAATAAACTGAATTGAACACAAGGGAACCTTTTATGCTAATGGGCAGGAATGATGCCCACCAGAGTTGTTCTGCCAGAAACGCTCACATCTTCAACTGACCAAATGGATAGGAAACATTAGGTTTTTGTGAATTGTCTTTGTTTTTATGCAGCTCATGAAGGTAAAATGTTACAAAAGTAATTCTCTTGCACAAACTATTTAAATTGGCGCTCATACATAAAATATGGCTGAGATATTGTTTGAGTCATTTCTCAAATTTTGTATTTCATAACTACATTCAGCAAAAGTAGTGATGGAGATAATGACAAGCATACTTAAAGTTAATGTTGATAGTTTCTTGTTTGGGTTATTTGTTTGAACCTTTATTAAAAAAAATAAAAATGTCAGCCCACTGACATATGTGCAACGAAAGCATGATTTAAAAAAGCTGTTTGCTTAATTGCATTGACAGTTTACCAGGCAAAATGGAAATGAGAGTGGAAAGAATTGAGAACACAGTGAAACCTGAGAAACACTCTCAGTGTGGAATAGTTCCTAATCTTTCAGACCAAACGATGGCTGTATTTTTACATTGCTGGAGGTAATGGTTAATCTTTCATGCTAATATTCGTAAACATTAATCATCAATCATTAATATTCTGCTTTTAATGAATACACTTCATGAAGGATTATAGAAATTTTACTCCGATGAACATTAATTTTCTAAATAATAGTTATTAATTGTTGAGTAAATGTTTTTTTGTTTTGTTTTTTTAAACATGAAATGTTCAGACCGGTATATATTCTAAAAGAAACAATTAATACCACGTCACTTATGACATCAGGTTTCCAGAACAACCTGGAGGAGGCTGTATCAACTTTAGTGAGTTTATTTAATATCAACATAAGGCACACAAAGACAATAGGATAGCGAGGGAATAGCTCAAATGTACAGATAACTAATTAAAACCAGTGCTATTATAAATGACCTGAATATAAAATAAAACACATCAACATCCCCATGCTAACACACGCTTAAAGAGGAATAACGCCACAGAATATATCAGGTCCAAGGCAGCACCTAATAATTAGTTTCCCCAAAACTATTGCACAAAACCACAATTTGCATTAAAGTGCAAAGGGGTTGAAACAAAATGGCCCAATAAAATATTGAATATTTAATAAATATTAAGTTTATGTGTATAGCACAATTCAGCAGCAAGGCAAGTCAAAGTGCTTCATATCATAAAAACGTCATCCAGTCACCAATTATGAAACGAGCAAGAAACAGAACATTTTGACAAATGCTATCATCAAAATCATCAAGCAAATACACATCAAATATATTGATCAATGTTCCACTTATTACTAATCAAAGCTCTAAACAGGTGGGTTTTTAGCCCTGACACCGCTCAAAGTCTGTGCCATCCAGCTCTGTGGAGTCCTCCAGCATATCATCAACATGAGCCTTCGCCTCCAGAGGGTCCCTGTGATGTGGAAAACATCCTGCATTATTCTGGTGTCTAAGACGCAAAGTCCCTGTGGCTCCAAGGACTACAGGCCCGTGGCGCTGATGTTCCATATCATGAAGATTCTGGAAAGACTTGTCCTGGAGCAGCTCTGGTCTTTGGTCCAACCACACTTGGACCCTTTACAGTTTGCCTACCAGCCTAAACTTAGAGTTGAGGATGTCATCATCTTCCTGCTCAAATGTGTATACACTCACCTAGACCAGCTGGCAAGCGCTGTTAGAATGATGTTTTTTGATTTCTCCAACGCACTCAACACCATCCGTCCGGTTCTACTGGGTGAGAAGCTGATGACAATGCAGGTGGATCCCCCCTTGTGTCCTGACTATCTGATGGGCAGACCACAGTTCGTGTGCCTGCAACACTGTGTGTCAGACAGTGTTGTCAGCAACACAGGGGCTCCACAAGGGACTATCCTCTCTCCCTTCCTCTTCACTCTCTATACAACCAACTTCAGCTATTGCACTGAGTCCTGTCATCTACAGAAGTTCTCAGATGACTCAGCTGCTGGTTGTATCAGAGAGGACGATGAGGTCGAGTACAGGGCTGCTGTAGGCAACTTTGTCATATGCTGTGGGCTGAATCACCTGCGCTCAGTGTGACAAAGACTAAAGAACTGGTTACCATCCAGGGGGACAGTGTGGACATTGTGCAGGAATATAAATATCTGGGACTCCACATTGATAATAAACTGGACTGGGTCAAGAACACCGATGCTCTATACAGGAAGGGCCTTGCTCAGAATGTTCTATGAGTCTGTGGCTGCCAGTGCCATCCTGTATGCTGTAGTATGCTGGGGCAGCAGGCTGAGGGTGGAGGACGCCATAAGACTGAACGGACCGATCCGCAAGGCCAGCGACGTCGTCGGAGTGAAGCTGGACTCTCTGACAGTGGTGTCAGAGAGAAGGATCCTGTCCAAGCTGCAGGTCATCTTGGACAACGAGTCTCATCCACTTCATGACGTGCTGGCCGGCTACAGGAGCACCTTCAGCCAGAGACTCATTATACCAAAATGCACCACAGAGCGCCACAGCAAATCATTTCTGCCTGAAGCCACCAGACTTTACAAGGCCCATGTCTGAGTGACTTCAATTTAATTTTTCTCTGGACTCATTTATAGATTTATTCACAGATTAACATATTTCCATGTACATGCTTGTTATTCTATATATTTATTATTTGTATTCAGTCATTTAAATTTCTTACAACATCATAGATAGATAGATAGATAGATAGATAGATAGATAGATAGATAGATAGATAGATAGATAGACAATGATGCTATGCCCAATCATAGCAAATGCAGACAAAATGGCCACATTTCAACTACTCAACTATAAAAGCTTAGAGGAAATTACAAATCAATTAAACTCCTCCTCCTGCTGTCTTGATATCCTACCTACAACCTTCCTTAAGAAAGTTCTGCCTGTCATTGCATCTGACCTGATTCAAACAGTAAACTCATCCCTCTCATCAGGTGTTTCCCCCAGGCTCTAAAAACAGCAGTTATCAAACCTCTGTTAAAAAAGAACAATCTGGACAACTCGCTACAGCAGGATTACAGGCCAATCTCTGACCTTCCAGTCATCTGCAAAATTATTGAAGAAGCTGTGTTTCAACAGTAAAGCAGCTTCTTAACAACGATGAACCACTTTGATGTCTTTCAGTCTGGTTTCCATGGAGACCACAGCAATGAGACTGCCCTCGTCAAAGTGTTCAGTGACATCCACACAAATCCAGACTGTGGAAGAACCACAGTGTTGGTTCTGTTGGACCTCAGCACAGCATTTGACACTGTTGATCATGAGATATTACTGAAGCGACTGGAGAGCTGGGTTGGACTCTCTGGTACAGGACTCAGTTGGTTCGAATCCTACCTAAAGAACAAGGATTTCTTTGTGTCAATGGGAAACTTCTTATCAGAGAGGACAAAAGTCACATGTGGAGTTCAGTCCTGGGACCCCTCATATTTAATATCTACATGCTCCCACTGGTTCAGATTATAACAAGTTATAAGATTAGCTATCATAACTACGAAGATGATCCACAGCTCTACATTACGATGTCACCAGGTGACTCCGAACCCATCCAAGCACTGAACAGATGTTTAGAACAAATCGATGCATGGAGGTTCCAAAACTTTCTCCAGCTGAACAGAAACAAAACTGAAGTTACTGTCTTTGGACCTAAAGAGGAACGATCTAGAGTCAGCGCGCAGCTTCAGTTATTACAGCTAGAAACTAGTGATCAGGCCTGAAATCTGGGTGTAGTGATGGACTCAGACCTGAACCTTCAGAGACACATAAAGATAGTTACAAAGTCAGCCTTCTATCACCTGAAGAACATTTCCAGGATTAAAGGACTACTGTCTCAACAAGATCTAGAGAAACTCATCCATGCGTTTATCTTTAGTTGCATTGATTACTGCAACAGTCTTCACAGGTCTGCCTAAAGAGTCAACCAGACAGCTGCAGCTGATCCAGAACGCTGCTGCTCATGTTCTCACTAAAACCAGGAAGATAGAGCACATCACTTCAGTTCTAAAGTCTTTCCACTGGCTCCCTGGAGCTCAGAGAATAGACTTTAAACTTCTGGTAGTTTAGAAATCACTTAACGGCTTAGCACCAAAATACATTCAAGACGTGTTGTCATTATATCAACCTTCCAGACCATTCAGGTCTGGTTGTGGTCTGCTCTGCACCCCCAGAACCAAAATCAAACATGAAGAAGCAGCTTTCAGCTTCTGTGCTCCACAAATCTGGAACAAACTTCCAGAAAACTACAAAACAACTGAAACACTGAATTCCTTTAAATCAAGGCTAAAAAGCCACCTGTTCAGAGCTGCCTTTGATCAGTAGTAATTAGAACATTGATCAATATTTGCTTGATGATCCTTACAATTTTGATGCATTGATATTTGCTCGATGATTGTGATAATTGTCATGTGTATTTGCTTGATGATTTTGCTGTATACTTGATTGATGTTTTTTTATAATTTGAAGCACTTTGAACTGCCTTGCTGCTGAAATGTGCTATACAAATAAACTTGACTTAATCTTGCCTAGTAGGCCCTGTTGTTGTTTGGGGACTCCTGCTGAAGTTCAGCTAACCTGTTTTTCAGTGGGATTCCAGCGGAGTCCAGATGTGTTATGACCTAAATTGGTTGTTTTATCCTTGGTGCTGGGGTTGAGGAGGATGGAACTTTGTCGGCTCCACAGCTGAGTGTTGTTTTGTTCTTGGAGCAGGTGTTGAAGAAGGAATATCTCGGCTCAGTGCTGTGAATGCTGTGTAATCTAAGTGAGGTGTCCTTCCCGCTAGCGTCTCATCAGAAATGTATTTTTCAGCTTAGCTCCCAAGAGTTCTAGGGTGAGCTGTTTGCAGTCTGTTGTTTTGAGTCATTAGAAGGGTTGTTTCATTTCCAGAACTTGCATGCTTCTCCAGCTGGTGAATCTTAAGTGTTGACCAGGGCCATCTTACTCTTGCTCAGCTTGGAAGCAGAAAAATGGCGGTAAAAGTGAAGTAAAAAGTAAAAATCCCATGGTACTTAAATCTGAAGTAATTCAATTTTGAGGACAGACAATGTAAGAGTTACTACAAAAACTGGGAATATTAATAACTTCAGCAGGCAAAGATTATCAAATGAGGACGAGAGAGAGCTGGATAAGCTGTTCTTCCTTCAGGGACACGCTCAGTGTCAGGAAATTCAGTGTTAACACCAAAGACCCATAACTCCAAAATGAAAAGAGATTAGATTCGTTTAAAGTTTAAGGAATAATTATCGTACAAACTCGCATTAATTTTTGCAGTGCAGCCTTTATCAGTGAAATCATGGACGGCTCAAGGTATGTGCTCAAGGTTTAAGAAATCTCTTGGCGTTCTCCACACTGCATTCATGCCGCCGTTCAGATAAGCAGAAAGCGGAAACGCCTCTCTCTCTCTTTCTCTCTCCCTGATTTATCTGGCGAATTGCAACCAACGTTACAGGTGCATATAGCCACCTACTGTTCTGGAGTGTGTACTCACAGGGTATATACTTCAGGTTACATTCTTAAAAAGTAATTTAAAAAAATCTATGTAATATGAATTAAACCTGAATTTTTAAGAAATACAAATAACGCTTTACACCCTTCACTTATTTTTTCATTAATACTTAATATTCCTTCCAGGTTCCATCCCCATCCCAACTCATACATCCTATTGTGCATTATACTCCTCTCATAATCATATTTACTACACCTCAAAATATGTTCAACATCCTCAGGGACACCACAAGCATTACATTCATTAGATACACACTTATCCATTAAATAAAGAGTTGATTTTAGTCCAGTATGCCCCAACATAAATTTTGAGAAGCCCACTTCCTCTCTTCTGCACTTTCCTTTAAAGACTTTCATCTTAATTAATTTCTGTATTCTGTAATAATGTCTTCCTTTAATATTGTTGTCTCATCTCTCCTGCCATTTATCCCTCACCGCTGCTCTCATTAGTGAGTTGGCCTCACCTTTTCCAAATGGAACATTCATTATTTCATCGTTTTTAATTTCCAATGCTCTCTTTGCAATCTCATCTGTTTTTCAATTTCCCTCCACACCAACATGTGCAGGAACCCAACAGAATTGCACATTAATTCCGGCTCTTTGAATTTTTAAAAGTAACAAAAATATTTCCATCAATAAATCACTTCTTGCTGTTTCTTTTGAAATTATACTATTTAATGCTGCTGTAGAGTCTGAACTAATGACTGCTCTATCAGGTTTTACCTCCTCTATCCAATGTAACCCTAAGATTATTGCAATTATCTCAGCTGGAGATACAGACTGTTTTCACTAAGTGTTTTACATATTTCTATATTAAATTCTAGTATAAATACCCCTGAACCCACATGTCCAGTCCCTGGATCTTTCGAACCATCAGTAAATAATAGCAAGTAATTGTAATACTTTCTCTTAACATATTCTTGTACCATGTATGCAATATCTATATTTCTTTCACACCATTCTCTCTTCTTATCTACAAGCTGTAAGTCAACACTGGGCACTGGAATTATCCATGGAGGAACATTTCCCCACACAGTTTGGTCCATATTCAAAGGTATTTAAACCATATTTATCTGCCATTGTATTAATATTCCATCCAAATCCTCTGTATTCACTTTGACATGAATATTCCCAACATTTGTGTAAAACCTTTGTTGCAGATTGTTTATCTCCAGATCCTTTTAATTTCACCCAATATGCCAATGAAAGCTTTGAACGTCTTATATCTAATGGTAACTCATCAGCTTCCACCAATAATGTATTAGTAGGAGTTGTTTTAATTGCACCTATACTAAATATAAGCACTCTAAACTGAATTCTGTCTAATTTTTCCAGTATACTCCTGACTGCTGCACTATACATTATACATCCATAATCAATACATGATCTTACCAAAGCCCTATAAATATCCAATAATGAATGTTTATCCTCTCCCCTTTGATATCCAGAAACTGATCTAATGGGATTTAATACCTTTTTACATTTTGTTTCAACTTTTTTAACATGAGTCCTCCATAAACAGTTTTCATTGAACCATCATCCTAGATACTTAAACTCTGATACCCTGTCCATATTCTGACCATATAATTTGAGCTGCACATTGTCAATTCTTATTTCCTGGTAAACGGCATAAAGAAAGATTTTGTAACTGACATTTTAAATCCCCAGTCAAATGGCCAACTTTCAACCTTTAATATAGCTCTCAGAATACTATTAATCACATGCTTAATATTTCTCCCTCTTTTCCAAATAGCCCCATCATCTGCATAAAGTGATGATCCAATATCTACACCAACATTTAAAAAGTTATCATTTGTTATTATGTTCAAAAAGAATAGGGTTTATAGCACTTCCTTGAGGAATACCATATTATAATATCAAACTCAGCTGAAACAGCATCACCTACTTTAATGTTCATAGAATGTCCATCTAGGAGAAAATCCAAAACCCAGTTGAACATTCAACCACCAGTACCCATTTCATACATTTTAATCAGCAACCCTTCTCTCCACATTGAATCAAAAGCTTTAAGTATAAAATCAAGATTTAATGCCAAAATGCCAAAAAGATCAGTGTACAGAGTACACAAATGAACAGATACAAAGTGACATTCACCCTGAAGACCTCCCCCCAACCCCACCCCACCAGCCCATCTTAAGGATGAACCAAGAGGAGTAAAGAATGGAGCGTGAGCTCTGCTTTTATCTATGCCTCACTCTGAACCCTCCTAAAGGCTGTCATCCTCTGGTATCAGTTTATCCTGGACTATGTGTTGCATTTTATGTAATACCAGCGGTTATATTTGTGTGAGCTGTAGCAGTGAGCGGGGCGGCAGATAAGCAGTTAAGTCGGGCAGATATATTTAATTAGAGCAGCAAAAAGATGATTAGAAAAGGCCACAAAATCATACATCCATAACAAGCACCTGAAGTCAGACATTAGAAGGGCTAAAAGGTGTGGTCAGTAGAACAGATGACATCCTGGTGTTGAGATTGTATGATTTAGAATTGTATAAAGCTTCTAGTATCTCATGGTGAGAGTTCTGATCATGTGTTGCTTTTCTGAAGAACTGTAGAATGTAAACTGCGCCTTGCAGGGAGTAGGACATGATGACCTAGCATGAAGCTGTGCTGTTTAGATACATTTTTATCTCCCTTGCATGCACACCACTTTCAGCTTACACCCCAATAACTGCGGAACGTTTGTTGATTATGGCTTACACATAGATAAAAACCAACTTGTATACACAGGGAAGCATCCCTTAGAGGGGGTGGCGTTTAGTCTTAGAAGAAAACAGAGCTGCGTCTCTCAAAGTGTGCTTCTGTCATACCATCCTTAAGGTGTATCTGAGCAGAAATCGAGCGCTGTAAACTTATGAGCGTTTCTCTGATTTTTGCTTTATTAAATGGTGAACGGTATATAGAGAGTCAAGCGTAATCCTTAGAGGATGCTTTGGGCTGTGAACACAGGTCTTCCCTAAATTAAAGGACAGGGTCAAAATGTCAGCAGACACTAGTCTGGGGAGAGACCATAGAGCAGCGTGATCATCGGTTGAGATGACTGCTAGATCACCTGAGAAACATCAGTCTGAAATTGAACAAGAGCAAGATCAGGATGACAGAGATCAGTTACACTGGACATGTGCTCAGTGAGAAAGGTCTCAAACCAGACCCTGAAAAGGAAAAGGTTAGAGCCATACAAAATATGGCTGCACCAGAGGACAAACCTGCTCTTCAGAGGTTCACAGGATTATTTCAATACCTTTCTGAATTTATCCCCAACCTTTCAGACTTGAGTGCTCCTTTAAGGAAGTTGGAAGGAGATGTGGAATGGCACTGGGGACCAGAGCAACAACACAGCTTTGACAAACTAAAAGCTCTCGTCAGCCAAGCACCAGTACTGAAGTTCCACAAAGTCAGCAAGCCAGTTACTTCATCAGTTGATGCAAGTTCTGAGGGATTGGAAGCCATTCTTCTCCAAGAGAGACAACCAGTAGTATATGGCTGCAGAGCATTAACTGACTGTCAAAAACGTTATACTCAAATTGAGAAAGAAATGCTTGCAGTTGTGTTGTGAAAAATTCCATCAGTACCTATATTGAAGACATGTCCATGTAGATCATGATCGCAAACCACTGGAGTTGATATTTAAGAAATCACTCCTCAGCGCTCTAGCAAGACTACAAAAAATGCTCATGAGGCTGCAAAAAATCCAGTCCTGAAGATAAGTATAAATCAGGAAAGGAGATGCATATTGCTGATGCTCTGACCATAGAATTTCTAAATGAGCATCATGAGAAACTCTTGGTTTCATCTTGGTGATGAGCTCGAGGTCAGTTTTATAAGTCATCAATTCCCCATATCAGATGGAAAGTTGCAGGAGTTAAAAGAAGCAACAAAATAGGATGCTGAGTTAAAACTGGTCACAAATGCCATTGAAAGAGGTTGGCCAGATAAACTGTGACAGGTTCCAGACAAAACTGAACAATGCTGGACATTTAGAGAAGAGCTGTGATATGATGATGGGCTTATATTCAAGAATTCAAGGTTGGTAGTACCACAAAGAGAAGTGAAATGCTCAGAAAAATCCATGAGTCAACCATGGACTTGGTAAAGTGTAAGGAGCGAGCCCGTGATGTACTGTTTTGGCTGTCAATGAGCAAACAGATAGAAGAGGTTGTGGCTCAACATGCTGTATGTAATGCACACAAGAACAATTATCCAAAAGAGCTATTTATGTCACATCCAGTGCCTGAAAGAGCATGGGGCAAAGACTGGCATAGATTTGTTTCACTTCAGTAGTGCAGAGTACCTGCTGTGTGTGTATGTGTGTGTGCTGTATTTTTCAAAGTTTCCTGAGATCATCAAACTGGATGCAACCACAAGCATACATGTCATCACTGGAAGTCTGTATTTGCACAACATGGTGTGCCAGATGAATTTGTCTCTGATAATGACAGACAGCTGGTGAGCCAAGATATGGTGGATTTTAGTGAGGAATGGGGTTTTTAAACACACATAAGTGTGTCCTTTTCCCCTCAGTCAAATGGACAAGTTGAGAGAGCAGTTCAGACAATAAAAAAAAACTACTGAAAAAAGCACAGGACAGCGGGAGTGACCCATATCTAGAATTGCTTGAATACAGGAACACACCAGTGTGTGGAGTTGGATTATCACTTGCTCAGATGCTCATGGGAAGAAGGCTCAAGTCAAAAATACCTGATACAAACATATTGTTGAAACCAGCTCTCCATGAAAATGTCAGGAGCAACCTTGTACATAGTCAACAGAGACAGAAACGATATTTTGACCAAGGAACCAGAAGACTGCCTGATCTGCAAGAGGCTGATAAAGTGAGGATTAGGCAAGATAACAAGTGGGAACCAGCCACTGTGATACAAAAAGCCATGGTCATACATTAAAACTTAATGTACTTCAAATGGAAATGGAACTGTGTAGGAGGAACCGTAAACACCTGCTCAAAACAAGAGAGACCGAATTTCCAAGGGTACCTGATGACAACACACCAGAGTACTCATATCAGGAGGAGACACAAGACACGGTGCCAAGTGTTGAAGCATCTA
Source organism: Anableps anableps (assembly GCA_014839685.1). Lineage (NCBI taxonomy): Eukaryota > Metazoa > Chordata > Actinopteri > Cyprinodontiformes > Anablepidae > Anableps > Anableps anableps. Next base: position 519,170 of record CM026065.1, read on the forward strand.
GCTCTACTCCAGACTGATCCACTGTTCCACACAGTCCAACAATAATGATTATTTCTTCTAGAAGTCCTGTGAGAACAACTCGCTGTGGAAGACCAGGCCAAAATGTTGTATAGACTGAAATTGATTTTATGAAAAAAAAAAAACCAACAACTTCAGAATGGGAGATGTGATGTATATTAAGAGACAAGTTAATTACTTGGTGCTGCCAGTATGTGGCTCTGTGATGTTGATGTTGTTATAAGAGACCAGAAAGAGACTAATAAAAATGATATGTTTGTTCTGACTAAACATGGCGTCCCGTCTCACTATATATTACATGGCCAGTAACCGATATTTACCGATATTATATATATGTTTCCCTGCCCCCGACTGACATTGCCTCTCTGCTTCAGTCAAATGCTCCATAATCCTGTCACTGTCATATGACCAAACAAATACCACATGACAAACCCCCTCCCCCTCCTGAAACACATACTGAAACAGGACTAAGATGGAAATCAATACTGACTAATATCGAGAGATTTTTACTCATCGGACCAGTACCGATATGTTAAAAATTAAAAAACATCGGCTGATACTGATGTTAATGCCAATATATCGTGGATCCCTAATGGATATATTCGAAGATATGATTAAATGCAGGTTTTTTGTGCTGTTTAGGACTAAAATTCCTCTACTTAATGCAAACAGATGTCATGAAGAAGTGGTATTTTTGTTTATGTGGTTTCGACTGCAGTGAATAATCACAACTATATTACTGATTTTCAAAAAAGAATGAGATGAACTTATTAATGACGTATTTATGAATACTTTTTGTCTTCATGCTTATTGTCATTGCAATAAATACCACAAACCACTATTACCCAAATTGAAGTTCATGCCACCTATCTCAAATTCGGGGTTGGGGGTGGGGAATGGTTAGTTTTTATTAGTTTTCCTCTGCAGTGTTTTGAATGTAGGGCCAACAAAAGGTGAAGTATCTACTTCCAGAGTATGTAGCTGTGTCCCCTACTGCAAGTAAGACTTCTTATCACTATAGTTTTACCAATGGCTTTCATTTGGACACTCCTCCTTAAAGACTGGATTATAAGAGTGCACAAGTAACAATTGGTAAATGATAGTTGGCTTTTTTTTTTTTTTTTGCCAACTATCTGATTTTTTCACTGATTAAAAAAAAGAATAACTAAAATATGAGTAATCATAGGAAAAATGTATGCCCAATCCCTTGACCAATAGTCTAGAGTGACAGAAATGCTGGTGCAGATTTGCCGTCATCTTTGGATAACCTCTGTCCTCCTTCATCCTTTTTCTGATTCCCTTCATTTCACAATCCCAGGATGCTCAGTTCGGCAGTGGAGTAGTGATGGACAGTAACTGGTGACTCCCAGAATCAGCTGCGGAGCATGATCAAAGGGCTGCATTGTTGGAGTGAAATTGGACTTCAGCTGCCTGTGACAACCTCCATCTAGGGAAGCCTTCTGTCCTGTCTGCTCCCATTTCAAGCTCTACTTCTTGCATGATTCATTGCGCCTTGGATGGATATAATGGGGAAAGTTCAAATGAAGAGTAAAAAAATTCTAAGTTGAGATGTTTCTCCCAGAGGGAGTAAGAGGTTTTGTTATTCAAATGTAGTTTGAAAGCTTGAAGGAAGCAGTTTCTGCTCAGAGATTTCCCACTTTTTGCTCTTCAGGTTTTGTCCTTCTGCCTGGTGTGAGTCAGAAACAGGTGCCATCCTTTTTTACTTCACTACATGTACTTTACATTTTCACTTAAACTGGAAACAAACCTTTAACAATTACCCTCTCTTAAAATCCCTTCTGTGTTTGAGCTCATTCAACACAAGACACTCTCTGAATGGCATCCTGAGCCATCTAGACTGTTGCTATGTTGGACTGTTGCTATGGAGAAGTCTTTCACGTCTCCTTGAAATGGACAGCTGGAGACTTGCCACCGGGAGGAGCCCTTTCTCCCCCTCTTCTTGCTGTGTGATGTTTCCTAAGGAGCATGGCCTGAGGAAGTCGGTAGGGTTCCTTCTTCGTGGAAATAAAAATAGAGAAGTGACTCACTTCCACTTAGATTTAATCAAACTGACCAAGTTCAAAAGTGTGTTGGTGAGTAGTTGCAGCAGATATTCCTAGTGACTCTCCGCTAGTCTGAGCATCATTGATACTTTTTACAGTGAAGCTATGTGCATTTTAAAGCAAACTCTATAGTTTGTCTTTATGTTACTTTTTCACACTTTGGAGGCACAAAAGAGGAGAGTTTGTGATTATTATCTGTTTAATTGGCTTGTCTGGAGCCAGCACTGTCTAACCACTCTATGTAATCAAAGTACAAGCTGATGAATAATGCATGTACAGATCTGTACAACTGGTTATATTGTAAAATTCTAATAACATTTGCTTCAGTATGCTGCTTTGTTTTGTATTTAGCCAAAGAATTTTGTAAATAATGGTGGTTTCACAATTAATTTTTGGTATACAAGACATGTTTGACAATGAGGTGGACATATTCTTTGGGCTTGTGGAGTTTCTACCACTTGACATTCATTTGGGGTGATGTGTTCAGTTAGCTCTGAAGCAGGGTACTGGGATCAAATTTGAATACATAAATGCTTGGATGGATGGATAGATGGATGGATGGATGGAAGAGAGAGGGAGAGATGGAGGGAGTAACAAAATGAAGTAATCCAGTGGAACAACTTAATGAGCACTAGTCTCCTGAGATATAATTGTTCGGTGGAGTAAAATGAAAATAAGGCTTAAAAACAACCAGACGTTCCCAGACCAGAAGGGATATATGGTCCCTTTAGGGAGTACTTGTTTAATTGTCTGTGATATTGCTTGGAAAATCTCCAAAGGTGTATACCGAAAGGCATCCTGGTCAGATACCTTTACCACCTCATCTCACTCTTTCTTGCTCCTTGCTCCTATATGCAAATAACTTGGAAGTATCTGTTGGCCTTTGTAGCAAGTAAGTTCAGTCTTCAAATACCTTAGCCCATACTCAGGAGGACCTTCAGCAATGATGGCAGTCACTTGGTAACTCATCATTCTAATAGGATCCTTTTGTTCAGTAATCTAACGTGTTACTATTTCCAAACCAGTAATCAGATTAAAGTGGCATATCCAAGTCATTGTGTTACTATTTTTGTCATTTTTCTTGGCAAAAAGATATATTTGTTTTCTTCTTGCATCTCAGTTAGTGGCGTCACGTTTTCAGAATGAGGACAACTCTTGTAAAAAAAAATCAAGCAGCCGGAAACACAACCGTAAACAACAATGGAGGAAGGAAAGAAATGCATGTTTTCTAGTTGAAAATTTGTTCACTATTTTAAGTTTTTGTCAGCTAAAAATGACAATATTAATGTTTGCTGTAGACTTTGTGCTGGTGACAAAGTGTTATCTAGCTTCAAAAACACAATGTTGAATTTGAAGAGACCTTTGGATTCATAGCATGGCACGGGCAAACTTACAGGCAAAGTTCCACCTGGTGGTGCAAAGCAGAGAGGTTCCCTACCACCCAAACAGCAGAGCTGGAGTTTGGTGCAAAACCAGCGTTTTCTATAAAAACAAGTATTTATGTTAAGTCAAGAAAGGCTGTCTTTATTTTATTTTTTAATAAAAACATGTGTTCTTTTCAGGAAATAGCTTTTAAGTTAAACTTGAAATATCTGGAGAAACAGGCTGCAAGCGGTCTTTCCCTTCAGACCTGGGATCTTTCTGCAAGGAGTTTGCATCTCCCTGTGCATGCATGGGTTCTCTCCACAGTCCGAAAACATGACTGTTAGATTAATCATGTGTGCCTGGTTGATGGACTGGTGACCAGTCCAGGGTGCCTCTTACTTGATGGCCTCTGGAGATAGCCACCAGCCCCCCTCACAACCCTGCAAGGATGAGTGTGTTAGATAGTGGATGAATGCCAGGAGAAACATTGTTGACGTTACTATTAAAAATGCACTTCTAATAAAGTGAGTATCGGCTAGACAAGACCATTATCATCTTCATGTTGAGGTGGTGGGGGGTGGTTAACGAATAAAGTAACTTATGATCTAACTTAGTTACTTTTAAAATCAAGTAATCAGTAAAGTAACTTAAGTTCTTTTTTAAAGGATTGATCTCTAATCAGTAGTCAGATTACTTTTTCAAGGTAACCTTGGCAACACTGGTCTGTCAGGTTATTAGTACCTGACAGCGCAGGGTTAGGGGTTAGGGTTAGCCTGATTGATCAGAGCTGGTATAAACTGTCTTGAAAGTGCATAATAAGTTTAAATGCAGAACTACTAGCTCTGATGCACTGACAGCCTCAGTCATACCTGTAATTGGATTCAAACCACAAAAAGGTTTAAATGAACATCCTTACTTTGGTTAAATGAACTAGAAAGACCAGACCTGCAAGGGCATTTTTGAAGTGCTTACCTGTAACATCCTTAAGCTCTATCAGATGCTGGGCCTTCACCACTGTTTCCTTCAACGCGTTTGAAGGCAATGCTGAACTTTCCATTTTAAATGAGTTGAAAATGTCCCCACCTGATTTAATGCTGTTCCACTGTATCTCAGAATATTCAGACCCAGCAGCAATTAATATACATATTTCTTTTATATTCCGTTAGAAGTAACTGTTTACCAGAAGCAAATATTCAGGGTAAAAGGTTTTGGTCATAGTGAGCTAAATTTCTGTGAGCCTTTTTAGGCCAGAAGTCTTCACAACACCTGGTTTTAACTGCTGATTTTTCTTGGGGTGGTGTCTGAATACTTGATCACCCTCTGAGCAGCAGCTGTGGCTAATGCTCTTTGTGTGAATCCTTCCCTCTTGTGTTTTATGGAGCAGGGCCAGAATACAGATGAGTCCTCGTTAGAACACCACTTGCCTCCTATTTAGCCGCCTCTTTAAAGTGTGTGTTTGACTGTAACATGAGCCTCACCTACTGTGAACTCTTTCAGTGCCTGGTTGTAAAAAAAAATGTTGGATGAGTCTCGTATCCGAGTGTTACCCATGAACCTCCACCTACACTAATACCCACGCCTACCTCTAACCCTTAGCCATTAATTCAAATAGTGGTTCAAATATTCCTCTAAGCAATGGGTAACCTTTTAAAGGGACACAGTGGGTCTTTTAAAGTGGGTTTCTGCAAAGTATTAACAGTACCCTACCTTGCCTGCAAGGAACCTCAGTACTGATGTGGCTCTACCTACTACCATTGACAATGAAGCCTTTTTTCTATACTTCACTTATTGTCTGGTTATATCACAATAGGTGGAAGTTATTTCAGTTTTATAATGGATAGTAATCTGTCATATATCATAATACTGTTTTAACTGTATATGAAAAGCTCAGAAACCAAAATAAATGAAAATAGGAAAAATAACATCTCAGCTGTGTATGCAGCGGGAGGTGGGTGCGTAGGGGGTGACAGGTCAAGGCTTTTATGTCTCTCACCAACTCTTTTCCAACAAGCCTGCCTTTCTTTACTTCTGATTAGCTTAAACCTGGATATCCTATCTAATCCCCCCAGCCTTACACCACAACCAACGAAATCCTCAATCTCCTTTGAAGTTGTGGACACGATAATGCTGCCTTGAAGAAAATACATAAACATGGGATAGAACCAATCCCATATTGATTTAGGAACAAGATAATTAATCATCAAAAATGGAATGATTAAGTATTTTAAGGATAGACAGGTGAAACTAAAGACTTAGAGAGAACTACTTCCTGAAGTTCAAACCGAACATCAGAACTGACTTGGAACTGGGCATGGTTGTCGGTGCTGGACAGGTTGGTTTGAGTGTTTCAAAAACCGCTGATCTACGGAGACTTTCACACACACCCATCGCTCTGGTTCACGGAGAGTTGTATCCAAAAAGAGAAAATACCCTGTGAGTCACAGTTGTGTGGACTCAGATGCCTTTTTAATGTCAGAGACTGGTTTCAGTTCAATTCAGTGAAATTCACAAAATCTTTAATAATCTCAAAAGAAAATAAAATGTTAAATTATGTTTTTATCAGAGGTATTGGAGATGGTTGTAAACTTTATTGGACATAGGGATCTGTTCAGGGGTGCAAAGACGTGCACCGTGATAGGGCAACAATGCATGCTGATTTATTTCCTTACCGATGTTATGCAGTTTTTTTTCTTTTCATGTTTTTATTAATTTTTTCACCTTGGAGCACTCCAGTTATTTTTAGAGAAGTAGGATTAAAGTATGTTTTGACCCCATACAAGGGTATTACAAAGTATTGTTTCTTCACTTCAGAATCTGGCTTGATTATATCTTCAAATAGTTTTTTTAAAAACTTTTTTAGACGACTTATTTTTTTAAATCAGGGAACAGAGCTCTTGGTTTTTGGGCCAAGAGACAAAGGACACAAGTTTCACATAAAAGTGTGTCAAAAATATGTTTATGTGTAGAAAATGACAGAGGAACCAGATGAACTAATTAGAGGAGATGTGGAACAACTGTGCCAGGATGAAAGTAGGGAAAATGAGGGATGGAGATGAATGAACACAAATGGAGCTGAGCTAAGATTTAAAGGCTCTAGAAACCAGGGGAAAAGAGAAATAAATACACATGCACAAAAAACACAACCCAACAGAGAAACTAAAGCCAAGGGAATAAACTGGTATGGCAACAACCTAATGTCAAAACACAAACCCCTAACAATTTCTTTTTACACTTTAAGATGCTCTACATTGTCTGCCTTTTAAAGGGTGTTGTTTTGACCTCGCCTTTATTCCTCGTTACTCCATGAACTATTCTTTTTTAAGCCTCTCATTGGGGACCAAAAGCAAAGGTTTCTGTCAGATGGGATTCATGAGGACACGTCCAGCCACAAATCAAAGTCAAACAGCCGTGTCTGTGTTACCACATGCAAAACCACCAGCATTCATAGGGTTGGGTTTTTTGGAAAAAAGAGGATGAAGGAAATTTTTGACTGGGCCAAGTTCAGGCATTTAACACATCTATAAACCTCTCTGCAGAGCTGCAGAAGACATGATGTATTACTACGCTCCAGCTTCTGCTCATTTGTTTACCTTCTCTTTTACCTTGCTTTTCTCTTTCTGCCGACATTTTTGTGTGCATTTCAATTCATTTTCATTTTATTTTTATTTCATTCACTCAGTGGTTATGGATGGTTCACATAACCAGTAAAAGAAGTCATGAATGAAAAGGAGCAGAAAGAAGTATAAACTTATAATATCTGCCCCCTATTCACATAAAAAGAAAATTAACTATTCAACCCAGAAGACTATTACAGACATATTTCAGATACACAAAAAATAAACAAGAAAATACACAACAAAACATCAGCTTATTCAATACTATATTGCTTCATCATAATTATTTTCCAGTTTCTTTTCAATCCAGAAAGAGATTTAGATTGTTTTAGTTCACTGTCAAGCTTGTTCCATAAACTGATACCTTTAATTGAAAAACATCTTTCCATAATCGCCGTTCTGAATCTACATTTTCTGAAAATCTCAGTTCCTTTTAAATTGTATTTGCTTATTCTTTTCACAAATCTGTTTTGAATGTCGTTTGGTAAAAAAATTTTATGTGCTTTGTAAATAAATTTTAATATATTGTACTCTATCAATTCATGAAGTTTCAATACGTTTAACTGTTTAAATACTGGTTGTCTTTTGTAAAAGAAAAATCGAAACATGTATAGATATGTGATAGGCACCTCTCCTGTCAAAAAATCCACTTAGCTTTCTCCTATAAAATTTCACAGAGTTGGAGCACACAGAAAGAGGGATGTTTGATCATTCTTGTTTGCACAATCTCATGAGAACATCCAGAGTTCTGGGTGCTCTGTTATTCATTTTTCTCTTCAGCCACCCCCACCCCAAGTCTGAAACTGCAAAGGCCAAGGAACACGGCTGATTTATGCCCTCTCACATATTTCTTTAGTGACTTTGCCAAATGCTTTGGATCATTATATTGTTAAAAGACCTGGCGATAATCCCTTATTCTGGTACTGTCCATCTGATTTTTATTTCAAATGTTCTGGTATTCCAAAGAGTCCATGATGCCATGCAGTCCAACAATGTCCCAGGGCCTTTGAAAGAGTAACAGGCCCCAGCATCAAACTTATGCATATTTGTTGTTTTATTTTCCTACTAATCATTTAAAGCACTTTGAAATGCCTTGTTGCTGAAAATGTGCGATACAAATGAAATTGCTTTGCCTTGCCTGTTAGTTCTCCTTAGCTAAAGGGCTTCTGGGAATGCCACAGTTTTGTCTATAGTAAACATGTGATCAACGTCCTTTTATAAATTCTACACTCTGATTTGTAAATAATTCCTCCCTCAGTTATTTTGTCCACTCCAACTCTACTTTTCATCCATCAGGAGTCCAAATTAGAGCTGTGAATAAGTGTGCATATGAGCAGTTATCAATTTTATTATGTGTGACCCTGAGGTTTGACTTCCTCAGCAGAAAGAAGTCAACACACATTCACACGGGATGGTTTGCAGCATTCGTCCTGCCCACAGTAGCAAGGCAATGTTGATGAGCAGAGCCGGCCGCAGAGCTGAGCTCTATGCCGCATGGGACTGCCACAGGGTGGCTTTTGGAAGGCAGGGCTTGGCCCAGCCTGGGCCAACCTGGCCCGGGCTGGGCTCAAACTCAATGTGTGTGAACGTTTTTCAGTAGTGCGTATGAACGTTTTCACTAGTGTGTATGAAAGTTTTTCACTAGTGTGTATGAAAGTTTTTCACTAGTGTGTATGAAATGTAAAGCTTTTCACTAGTTTATATGAATGCTTTTCACTAGAGTGTATAAATGCTTTTCACTGGTGTGTATGAACATTTTTCAGTAGTGTGTATGAACGCTTTTCACTAGTGTGTATGAACACTTTTCAGTAGTGTGTATGAACGCTTTTCACTAGTGTGTATGAAAGGTAGAGCTTTTCACTAGTTTATATGAACAGTTCTCACTACTTTGTATGAGAGCTTTTCAGTAGGTTATATAAGAGGTAGATGTTTTCACTAGTTTATGTGAGAGCTTTTCACTCGTCTTTCTGCAAGGTTTTCAGTATAGTATGTGGAAGAGTTTAATTTCATATGTGTATATGGAAGTTAATTCTGATTAATGTCCCTTAGTATCAGATGCAGGTGCAAACGATCAGTGGGAACCGCCCTGCCAACCGTGCTCCACGATGCCCTCTGGAGGATGATCGAAGGAACTGCAAAAAGGGAAGAAAACTCCCAGACCCAAACAATTTATTTAAAAGGGATTATATAAACGTATTCATATAAATATTTCAGTCCATTACATATGTAGCAGATTTATCCATCCAGCCAAGATTTCATCAAATGTATACTCATTTGTTACTTTTATCTTAATGTATTTCAAAGGGGCTACTAAATGAACTCAGCTGGCACAAGAAAAAAAAAAAAAAAAAAAATGTCTCAAGCTTAAAGTAACACCCCCTCTCTGGCTTTAGCATGTTAAAAATGCCATTTACCAGGAGACAAAAACACAGATATTGTGCTCCCTCCAGAAAAAAAAGACACTATAAAACAGAAAAATGTCAAATTCTTCCATTTTTGCAAAATGACAGATAAAGAGATCTTTGGTTTGCATCTGTTTCTCAACTTGCCTTGGTGTGATGTTAATAATTGGATGTTAATCCTGCATTATATGATGTGCTGCTCTGCCAGGTTGAATCTCTGTTATTTTCGGAGAGCAGGAAAATCTGCGGCTAATGAATAAATCAGTGTTTTCTGCTGCAGCTGGTCTTGGTGCTCCTTCTGGCTCAGAAACTGGTTGTTTCAGTCGAGTTGATTCAGTTGCATTCATACCCCTGAGTTATGTGTTGTTTCAATTCCTGACCTTCATTAGAATGAAGTGATCGTTCATATAGTGTATCACTCTGTGATTGTTAAAGCAAAACATAGAACATGTTTTTGAACCTGCAATAAATGATTTATTACTACCTTGATCCCCAGACTGACTCTGAACTATAACACATACCTTGCTTATTCATATTTCCACTGAGTGTTGCTCTCATTGCTGCCTTAACCTCTTTCACTTTGTGTCTTCATTGCCTGCAGGATCTTTATTAGTAAGTTAATTCCCACTTGTGGATTGTTTGCTGTCCTCTCTGCAGCTTACCTATTCTCTGCTTCATCTTCTTTACTTTAATGCCATACTGTTGCTACAGCGGCGCCCCCAAGACTATGATTCTAATGCCAAGTATGGCTCTGCTACTGTCTCCCTGCTTTTTGCCATTTCCTCTCTCTGTAACGCTTTGTCAATACAAATTAATTAAAATGTGCTTTTTCAGCCTATAGGCCCCATTCAAATGTAACCTAAACAAAGACGCTGAAAGTCAGGCTTGATTATCCTGTTGGATCAACCCAAACCTACTCTTCACCCACATTTAGACATCAAAAACATGGGGGTCATTTTCTCATTTTTCAACTGCAGTACTGTGTTATTTAGACTGAACCTGACATTTTCTTTTCTGTATCTATTTAACAAATGTTTTCTCAGGGGCTTCCACTGGATTTAAGAGGTAAATCCAAGAGGTGACAATCTATACAGTCATATTCAATAAATGATTTCATGAGGCTTGTTTGTCAGATTAAAAGTACCTCTTGAAAACAACTTTTAAGCAGGTATTAAATGTACCTGTCATTAAACCCACATTTCTGCATTCAAATGTATTTTATTGGTCTGACGTAATATTCTAATCTCAAATGTTTTCTTTAGCTATAACTGAAAAATCATCATAATTAACAGAACTAAAGGCTTGAAAACACGTTTGAGGAATGAATCGAATGTGTTTCAATTGGTAATGGAATTATTGGAATACATTAACTTTTCAGTAATATTCTAATTTGTTGAATATGACTGTATATAAGAAGGTGTTTTGTCAGTTTGCTGCTCTGTGGCACATAGGTGAGTTAAGACAATGCCATGACGGACAGACAACAGCAATGACCCCAGAGAAGCATTTGCTGCCCATCAATCTGTGGAGGGCTGTAAAGTCATTTCCAAACAATTTAAAGTCCATCAATCTACAGTAAGAAAGATTATTTACAAATAGAAAAAAAACATTTCAGATGGCTCCCAATCTTCTCAGAAACAGCTGTCCAAGGAATAGTTCCCAAGGTCAGGATGGTCAGTTCTCAGCAAAGCTGTATGGAAACCCAAGACCTCCATCACAAACTCTACAGGACTCAGTTAGAATTTTAAATGCTGGAGATCATTTGAAGAAAAGGAGAAAGAAAAACCCAAAACGGGTACGGTTTGTAATTTTGGCAAGGAGAAAGCTTCTTCTCTGTAAAATAAAATATGAAAGCATCACTTAGGTTTGCAAAGTTGCAACTGAATGAACAACAAGATTTCTGGAACAGATGAGATCAAAGGCCTTAATGGCCTTTTACACAAAGACAGCACAACAACACAAACCCCATGTACCAATTGTCAAACAAGGCGATTGAGGGATGGGCTTGTTTTGCAGCCACAGAACCTTGTAGATGTTGCATTGAGTATCAACTCCTCTTTATGCTGAAGCATTCTGAAGTTGAACATGAGATCTTCTGTTCGACAGCTGAAGCTTGGGCTGATTGCCGGATAATAAACCAGACAAACATCTCAACCGCAGCAGCACCAAATCTCCATCAGACTAACTTAAACAGAAGAGCTAAGATGAAGCAATGGCCAAGTTAAAGTTAAGACCTCAAAATGATTAAAATACTGTAGTGGCACCTTAAGAGATTCACATGTCTGCAAACCTGACTGAAATCAAACAAATTGTAATCCCAAGTAGGCCAAAATTTCCCCAAACAATGTAAGAAATCAATATTGTTGGACAGAAGACTTCCTCAAGTTGTTGTTGCTGAATGTGGTTCTACAAGCTGTTAAATCATGAGGAGTACTTAGTTTTTCCACACACTGCTTTTCCATTTTGGCTTTTTTTTTTTAGTTTAATGAGTAGCAAGCAATAAGAATATGCTGTGGGTTTGTACAGTTTTAAATCGTTTGGAATTTTCATGTCCTGATGCATTAAAACTTTTATCTGAAACAAGGTGTTCATTCTTTTCAGCATTGCTGCTTTTGCCTGGAATCGTTTTCCCCAAAAAAGTTTACTAAATGCATTGCTGAATGTAGCACCATATTTAATCAAAGAAGTTCATACATTTTTAAGACTGGATAAAAAAAATGTAATAAATGAAGCAATCTGAAAGCTCACAAAGAAAACAATCATCATGGCTAATTTACAGAATTTGACTGCTGTGCATTAACTGATCAAGAAATTCAAAAGTCATTTCATGTCCCTGCTCAACTAGGTATTCTGCATGTGTGTGAGTGTTTCACTCTCCTTGTGCAAGGTACAGTTACTGAACACAGCACTGTATTTTTCAAGATCTTGTTGAGTGTCAGTAAGCACAACGGTTTTAACAAGCAACTGTTCGACAGAGGAGAGACTGGATGAGAGCTTGCACATGAATGCAGCAGTTTCCAGATAAGGAAAATAAGAGGTCAGAGAAGCAGAAAACTAAAACAGGCGATAAAGAGCAAGAGAATGTTTTTGAAGTGGACTCAGATTGTCTAGGGGAAGAGGAAAAAGTATTTATTGTAGGAAGCAAAGAGGATAAAAGAGAGACAGACAGAAAGGATAGTAAGAGTCAGATTATGTTCTTTGAGCTTGTCACACATCTTGGCAGAGCTGCTCTGTCATAGGTAAGGCTGTGCTCCCATAATTCCATCTGATTCAGGGCTGTAATAGAGCACTGAAGGATAATAAGCGGTATAATTTGCAGGAAGGTGTGACCAGACTGGGTAAGTAGGATTTCAGCTTGTGTATCACGTTACTGCTCATTCTGGTTCAAAGTCATTTCCCTTCACTACTTTTGAATTCTTGGATGTGTCCATCTTTATTTTTATGCTGCAGTAGGGTTAGGGTTAGAAGACAGACTCATAGCTGACGTTTGCCATATTATGAGTCAGTAGATCTCAGATCATTTCAAGATTTATTCACCATCTTATTTTATGGGGTTCTTAGTTTCCCAACAAAACACTTCACTCACAGACTGCAGGTTAACTTATAGTTCCTGGACCAGGGGTCCTCAACTCCAGGCATCGATGTGCAGCAACCTGGAACTTTTAGATGCGTCTCTGCTTCAACACACCTGAATAAAATAACGTCATCGGCAGGACCCTGGAGAACTAGACTGGATAGGTGGAGGTAATTGAGCCATTTGATTCAGCTGTGTTGGACCAGGGACAGTGACAGAAGTTGCAGGACACCGGACCTTAAGGCCTGGATGTGAGGACCCCTGTCCTAGAATATTTTTAAAAAGAATGAGAAGCAGATGGTTTTGTTGTCAGGCTCCTAAATCCCTGTTTTTTGTCTGTCAGGCATAAATCCCGTCTACTTCTAACAGAGAGACACAGGTTATCTTGGGCTATGCTGCTATAGACTCAGGCTGCTGCAATGTTTTCTAACTCATTGGAACCTACTCGCCTCAACTTCTTTTGATATTTCAGTCTCCATTTACAGTGATAGTAATAAAAAAAATAGAAAAGAGCTGTTGTCCTACTGGAATATGAACCTCTGCTCCAATCTTTTGCAGCCTATGGCAGGATTCCATCCAGGATTACCTTGTATTTAGCTCCATCCATCCTTCCATTAGTTCTGAGCTGCTTCCCTGTCCCTGTTGAAGGAAACAACCATGTTCTAGAGTGGGGATGCTATGCTTGGAGTCATCTGCAGTGTTAGTTTTCCTCTTACTCAAACCATTTTGCATCTATACCAAAAGTTCATTCTTGTCCCATCTGACAAGGACAAAATTTTCCACATCTGCTGTCTCGCCTACATGGCTCGTTGCAAACAGAAAATAAACCTTATTAATTTCTTTCAACAACAGTTGTCTTTTTAATACATTATCACAAAGGCTAGATGAAAGATTTTCCCATCTGAGTTGTGGATTTCTGTAGCTCCTCTAGAGGTACCATGGGCTCTTTGGCTGCTTCTCTAATTAATGCTGGCCTTGCTTGGTCTGTCTGGATGGATTTCTCTTGGTAGATTTGCAGTTGCGCTAACTTCACACATGTTTTTCTAACTTACCCTGGTTTAAACTTCCTCATCCCTGACCTGTCTGCTGTGTTTCTTGGTCTTCATCATGCTTCTTCTTAATTAATGTTCTCCAGCTAGGTACTTCACATAACAACTGTGTAAATATTGAGACATCATTACCCACAGTTGGACTCTACTCGATAGGTGACATCTGAAGCCAGTTTGATACACCGAATTTCATTTAGGGGTATCAGAGTAAAAGGGACAGAAGGTAAATCAGACTGCCATTTGTAGAGTTGGGTCCAGTGGCAAGTTTTTAAACTGAGGTCAAAAACCGACCTTCCAGACAAGAGTTATTGTCACTTCCTGTTTTGTGGTGAATGATTGGGGAGGACTTCCTATAGGGTTTTGAACACATCATGTGTGGTTATCAATGGCAAGTGGATACGGTTTAAATCTTATGTCATTCACCAGGAGATGCTGGAGGAGTCCCCCAATAATCCTCAGTTTCTTCTCTGAGTGGGAGGGGCTAAAATGATGTCATCAAACTATTTTACCAATGTGTGTAGCAGTGCTCCCTGATGATGCACAATAAATCTGGTGTAGCTCAGATGATGTATCAGGGAGATAAAGCTGTTAGAATAATCTAGGGGGCGCACTGGAGTCACACGCCAATATAATCCTATTGGCCTATTCAGAGGTTAACCAAGGTCATACATTTCCAGTTTGGTGCAAATCGGATCATGGATGTGAGATTTAGAGCCAACCGTATGCAAATAGCGAGGGATTGGAATTCGCCATTCTGCCCCCCGCCCACATGCTCTAGCCACCAGACAGTGCTGAGAGAAGGATTCAGCATCATGTTGTTCTATGTCATCAGACACAGGTTTAAATCTGTGTGGATCAAAGAGTAAAACAAAGACATCCAGCAGCAAAGCAGGTGAGTTCCTGTCTGAAGGGGGCAGGGCTAAGATGACATCACCAATTGACCATGTGAATGTGATCAGTGCTGGTCTGTTATGACACACAAAGTCTCCTCCAGAACTCTGCAGCTGGGGTCAGAACCCGTACCCCGTCTAGAGAACACATCACCCCGGTTCTGCAGCAGCTCCACTGGTTGCCCATAGAAGCAAGGAGAAATTTCTAGATTTGAACTCACGTTCCAGTGCATCCATAACCTTGCCCTCCTTATCTGTGTGACCTGCTTCACATCGCCACTGCTTCGCTCAGGTCCTCGTCTGCCTCTCATCTTATTGTTCCTTCTGTCCGTCTTGTCACCCTGGGGAGCAGAGCCTTCAGTCGATGTGCTCCTCGGCTCTGGAACTCCCTTCCTCCTGTCAGGAACAGAGACTCGTCTCTCAAGGTTTGACCAGTTGGCCTATCTCACGCTGTGGAGTCATCTGACCACACCCATTTTGAATTTCATTCAATCAAAAATTTCAGCTGGGGGACAATTTTGGGTGAAGTTTGGTGAGTTTTCATATATATTTAGGCCTCCAAATTAGCGCTTCTTTTGTGTCGAGAATTATAATAATAAGATACTGAAATTTCTAAAAATTTGAAAACCATATATGACTTTCCCTCCACTTTTAAACCCAATAAAATACCTTGAGGTTTATGCTTTGTTTGCAGCTGTCGTGGTTTTTAGTAAGCTTCTGACCCACATGCAAGATAACTCTCAGGAGAACCAGGAAAGATTTAAGGAGGTTTATTTTTCAATGGTATGAATATTGTGAAGAGCTAGATCCAGGGGAAGCTGGGAGGAAGAACAGAAAATGAGCTGAGTAATATGAATCTGAAGGCTGGACATATGGAGATGGGTCTTACCAGTAGAAGTGATGAAGTTTGCCAGGGAGGAATGAGTAGAGTCTGGGAGATTGGTCCATGTGGGGATTGTGCAGCCAGAAGTGAATGAGCTTGGAACAGGTTGAGGAGGGAACACTGGAGACTTCTGGAGCAGGTGAGCGATGGAGGCTTGGAGCAGGTTGAACGGTGAGGGTGGTGGAGGCCGTACAGCTTGCATGGATGATGAAGGTGGAGAGGAAGAGGAGCCTTAGGGTAGCTGGTCATGAGATGAAGATCCAGTTGTTATTGAAGATATGTTTTTTGTGGAGGGTGAGCCAGGACAACGCATGGAAGAAAAGTCTAGGAAGCTGCATGGAGGTTATCTTAATAGGGGAGCACAAGGAGGTAACTCAGGCTTGGAGCACATGAAAAGCTCAAGAGATAACACTGAGGGCTTGGGGATACCACGAAGGTCAACACTCAGGCATCAAAGGATGCCAGCTACTCTCATCCTCCTGAAGATGAGCTGATGAACTGGAGGGTACCCCCCCTCCGGTAGAGACCTGCAGCACCAGAGCTGCACATAGACACAAAACCCTGGAATCCTGACAGTGACAAAATGTAATAAAGTGGTATGGAGGTATGGATAGCTTTACAAGTCTTTACAAGTTCCAGTAAGAACTTCAGGTTTTTGCTGTCTTTTCGCTTTTCTGCCTCATGGAAAGTATCCCTTGATCCAGTGCTTCTGTATTTGGGTCTCCGTCCTTTCAACCCTTATCTCGTTGCGACAGATGCTGTTCATCCCAAACCTGGTTCTACTTTTAAATTTTGCCCTGTTTTTTCCAAGCACTTTGAGCTGCCTTGTTACTGAAATGTGCTATACAAATAAACTTGACTTGCTTAGTAGGAGTGCTTCATCCCCCACTGTTGCCATGTGCTTGCTGAGAATGAGGGATGATACTAAAGCAAAAATACAGTGCAATCTGATTGGTTGCCATCTGAATGGTTCACATTAGTCAATCAATTTCTCTATAACTGAATGAGATTGATACTATCTGAAAATGGATGAATATGGGCTAATTTGGACTAGTTATTATATGGCTTTGCAAATACTTTCCTAGACATGACAGGATTTTTATGCAGGTTGCCATTAATATTATTTCAGTCTTATCACTGCACAGTGTAAATATTCATTTTTTATTTTCTATGATTTTTTTTTTTGTCTTTCCCTCTGAATCATTAACACACTGGGTTATTAATTGATTCATGCCTATAATCTTACCAATCTTATGATGAAGCTCAGTTCACTATCAGCACTTGGCACAGTTAATGAAGCTCATTCAAGGATGGGACATGGTAATAAACTTGTCAGCATATATTACAGTGTAAGTCCGATGAACAGGACGGACCATTTCCCACCCTCTCATCTTAATGGCAGCCATCTCCTGCTTGGCATGTCCCCAGACAAGCTATTCATTTCATCCTCCCATTAATTCTCAACAGTCTGGGTGACAACATCATAGCAGTTTTACATAAAATGTGTTCCTTGTTGTCCCACTTGTGCCTCATAATACAGCTCACAATTCAGTCAGTAATAATAATTTAATGCTGCATGTAGGTAATTTCTGTAAAATGAATGACAGATAATAAATAAATGGTGACAGCACTCCTGATAACAACAGAAGTGTGAAAAGAAAGCGTCTCATGAAGCTAAAAGAAAAAAGAACAGGAGTATGTTTTATTTTAGATCTGCATATCATCTCGGGAACACTGTTCCATGAAACTCACCCCCCCTGTTTACAGATGGTGTTCTGTCTTTATTTAACAGGCTATCAGCACCTGGCCCCCAAGAATGCATTAGGGATCACCTCAATCATACAGACGAGCTGTACCAGAGCCAGAGAGACAAATCAATTTACAGCCGTGCAGGCAGAAATATCTACCCCTGCTGACCAGCCATCAGTTTAGATATTCTGTCATAGGTTGAGCAAAGTGAGGTGAGATGATTGAGCATTCTTGGGTCAAGCAGAGGATTTCTGTTTGGGAAGCAGCTGCATAAAAGCACCATGCATAAGTACAAACACCATCCTCTTATTTAAAGAATGAAAAATCCAAAAACAGCAAAAAAGATTATTTTTAAGCTGGTACAGTTGCAATGATATTGGCTATTACTGCTCAGTTTACCCATACACTGTTAAAAACAGTTAAACATCCAGAAGATATTTTGCAGAGAAGTTGGGTAGAACCTGGTACACATGAAGACCAGCAGTAGTTTGACAAAACAGCATCAGTATGCGATCTGTTATTGTGTACTGGTGCTCTCCCCCTCCCCTTCTAGCTTCCTGTCACTGAGAGGCTGAAACACTCTCCCTCTGAAGTACTCAGCCTCCCCCAACTAACTTCTTTCTAAGGGAAGATTGACACCTAACCAGCTATTTACTTCTTCAGCCCTATGTCTGCAGAGTATAACCCACCTCAGAATTCATAGAAATCTATTTAGCTAGTTTACTGGGGGAAGACTCGAATGGATTCTAACAGCCAGTGGTTTAAGTGGAATAAAGTAAGTGCCGATGCTCCCCTTAATGTCATGCAAATATGGGACAAAAACATGGGTGATATTTTTATTAAGATCTGTCTATTGATCTATAACTCAATAGTTTTGTTGTACAGGAACGACAAAGAACAAAACCAGTTCCTAAGCAAATCCACGAGTCAAATTCAAAGTATCTCTTTTATTAACTTCAAGCCTCATGGACATGAAAAATAACTGAAAAACTTTGCACATAAATTTATTCTTTTTGTCTGTCTGATGACATAATTTTAAAATATTAAATCAGACGTGATCAGTTACTAAATATTTGAGTAGCCATTTTACCAAACACTTTTATTCTTGAGTAATTTCTTGGATGGATACTTTTTAAGTGCTATTCTTACTTCAGTACAATTTTCAGGTACTCTGCTCACCTCTGCTTGTGGGGAATTTATACTTCATAGTTTCTATCATATTGGTTTTTGCCTTGAAGTCTACTTCATAGTTATTGGTTGTGTCCCCACGTCCTGAATATTCATTTCCTTTAGATTTTTCCCTGTCATGATCTGCTGTGTTTTTACTTCAGTTCAGATCTTGCCATATTCTGCTCAGTTCCCTGAATTTATTATTACTCAAAAGGTCTTATCATATATATTTGTATTTCATTTTTGTTTATTCTTGCAATTTGTTTTTTGTGCATCTATATTTTGTTTTAACCTTTCTTTGGTTTATTGTTATGTCCTCTTTTGCTTCTCTCATGTTTGTTAGTCTGCCTCCCGTTTCTATTGTATTCATGCTCACCAGTGATCCTCACTAATGCCATTCACCTGCACTGCCTCATCATCCTGTGTTTTACCTCCTCTGCCACTCAAGCTCTTGATTTTTCATTTTTTGTCTTCATGCCCTGATTCACAATGTTCTTTGCTCTCTTCCATGTCTCGTAATTTTCCTGTCCCTGACCTTTGTAAGTTTTGCTTGTTAAATTTCTCACTAATGCCTCTCTACACATTTGTTCTGTCTCCTCACCACGAAACTTGACAGGCTGCCATTGTCCCTCCATGTGCGAGCAGAGCGCGCCGGGAGCCGCTTCTGCGAGCGGAGCTTTCGGGGAGCATTGATGGGGAAACTCGGACAGAAGTCCCGATACGCACCGAACCCTTGAACTCAGTCGCGGTACGCTGAGGAGTAAAATTTCGAAGCGGTGGTACGGCGTACTGGGCCGTACCGGCAAGGAAACAACGATAGCGCCCGTCGTCGGTTCTGCAGGGCAGATTCCTCTGCAGCTGTCAGAGGTCAATATCACCACGTCGCAGCAAAGCCACTGCTGGGAATGAAACCTGTTTTCACAGACACAGGTAGGTCCTTAGATGGTAAGGGTTTTCTAAGTAAGTTTTCTAAGTAAGTTTGAGACATTGCTTAGATATTGATGCTGTTTGGAGATACTTTTATGTATTTATTAGAAGTGACTGTTTACTCCCGCTTGCCTAAATGCTGCCGTCAGGGTGACCATTGACTGTCGTTAGTCTAAACGTGAATAACTGCAGAGCTGCGTCTTTGCAGAACAAGTTTAGTTTAACAGCTGACAACAGTTAGCATGTTGTTGAGGAAGTTAGCCGGTTTTACGGTTATTTCCCCCTTGATTTTAGGCTAGCAGGCAGTTACAAGGTACCCTGGTATCAGATTTATTTAAGCAGTGTTCCACCGTGTATATATAAGAATGAAGATATATTTGTATTATTAAGTCTCCTCCAGAACTCTGCAGCTGGGGTCAGAACCCGTACCCCGTCTAGAGAACACATCACCCCGGTTCTGCAGCAGCTCCACTGGTTGCCCATAGAAGCAAGGAGAAATTTCTAGATTTGAACTCACGTTCCAGTGCATCCATAACCTTGCCCTCCTTATCTGTGTGACCTGCTTCACATCGCCACTGCTTCGCTCAGGTCCTCGTCTGCCTCTCATCTTATTGTTCCTTCTGTCCATCTTGTCACCCTGGGGAACAGAGCCTTCAGTCGATGTGCTCCTCGGCTCTGGAACTCCCTTCCTCCTGTCAGGAACAGAGACTCTCTTCCCTCTTTTAAATCCCTGCTGAAAACACACCTGTTCAAACTGGCAGATTCACTTTGACATGGATTAACTGTTGATGCATCTTGTTTACTGACTTGCTTTATATAATTGTTGCTGACTCTGTTTTTATTATTTGTTGTTTTGTGTTTTTTTTTTTTTTGTAAGGGGACTTTGAGTTTTTGAAAGGCACCCTCAAATAAAATGTATTATTATTATTAGTAAAGTATGCTAAGTTCATGATTGTTTATTTATGCTGATTAATGTTATTTTGAATATAATATGTAACAGATTATGCAAACAATAGTGTACTTATCAAGGTCTTAGTCTGAGTTGTATGTATGCAGAAAAGCTGAGTATAAATACAAGAGGATGCTCTCATATCAGCTGTACTGACGTCAGCTGTGCAGCAAAGCCACTGCAGAGAATGTGATTTCTGTTTTCACACAATAAAAGACACTCCTGTTACACACAAAATGAGTGTATCTCTTTTCACGTATGTAATATGACATTGTTAGAGAAAGATTTAGTTGCATCCGAATATTTGCTTTTACATTTGGTTTCATCGTGAGACTGGGTTGTGTCATGACATCTACCCCGAGACATGTGGGGTGAACAGGTTTCACAGTGTCCCACGGTTTGATTAATTGGGTTTCTAAGGAGCAAGCACTTACATAATGACCTATTAACTGTCTTCATTTTCTTAGCAATTGTCCAAGCTGCTGCAGGGTCTGTTGTTTTGCACACTGAGCTCTACTTTTTTTTGACTGAAAACATTGTTTGGGGTAATATTGGCAACATTAATTCAGGAGGTGCTGCTACTGATTGCTCATTGTTCCTCGAGACGTGGCCATACCAGATTAGGCAAGTCTCTCGCATCTTTTTGCTTATCGATGCGCCAGCTGTGATCTTCCTCACCTTAGTTTGTGGTGTAATTCAGTCACATGACAGAGTCCAGTGGAGTGTCCACATCTCCAAAACATGCAGAACTTGTTCATGTTTGGTGTGTGGCCAGCGTTCAGCTCCATAAAGAACCAGTGCGCAGTGAATATTCCTGAATTGATGAATATGGTTTGTTATGACATTTATCTAAGGTATTAAATTACCCAAAAAACTCATGTTAAGGCAGACAGCAACATGGTGAACATGAAAAAGGCTTTTTTTAAAGTAGTCCCAAACTCTTAGCTGTAAGGAAAATAACAGGAACCATGAGCAACAGAAGCACAATTGTCAGGATAAACAAAAGGATCTGAAAAACAATTGACTAAACACAAGCCTCAATGCTGGTGAGGTTGCTGCAATGCAACACGGAAGAGTCTTATTACTGGATGCACTACAGCTTGGAGGATCAGAAATCTAAGGCCAGTTGAGGAAGGATGCCTAACTGGCACAGAGTGACACAAGGAAACATGGAAAACAATCAGGGAAGATTGCTAACAGAAAAAAAATGTGACAAAGTCACCAGAACTGCCAACGAACAGGAATACATGGAATTCCAGTATGACCTAAGGTACACAGAAATCGATCCATTTAACCTAACTTAACATGGAGCGAGAAAGCCAGACCAGTTGGAGGGAGACCACACGTACGAGAGAACGTGGAATCTCGATGAGATCCCAGAAAGAACCCAGGCTTGGATTCAGACCCAGGGCTGTCCTTCTACACCATGAAGCCCTATGGTGACTAACTAAGCTCAAACCTTTTAGGATTATGACATTTTCCACATATCTGATAACTAAATGTTTAGTTTTTCAATAACTGATGGTCTTAGCAAAATACAGAAACATTATAATCACACCCCCACAAAGCATGTTTTATGAAAATGATCTATTTTGCTCCAAGCTGTTTTTAGCTGACTAGGCAAGTCTGCCTTAAGTGAGCTGTGAAATCTGACTATATAACAGCTCATGTTAAAGCAAACATTTCACAGCTGCCAAACACAAATGCAGACCTGTGATTTAATGTGTGCAGGTTGGAAAACAGTAAGGTGAACTTCAAACATAACTTGACTTTAGGTTTTTGCAGCAGCTGAAAAAGTGAAGTCAGGCATGAATGAAGCAGATGTGTTTTATCCAGGGGCTGCCATTTAGTCTGAAGCCAGGCCATCCAAAATTTAAACTCAGCTAACTCATCAAATTTAAATAAAAAAACCTCAGGGTGACCAATATGAAAATTTGCAAATGAACAGTTGATGCAAGAAACATTTTGTTACTTGACAAATGATTAAAAAGTAAACAATCTCGGTGTCTTGTTTAAGGGCTGGCTCTACAAAGATTCCAAATAAGGAGCGGTAAGTTGCGCGAGCATGCTAAGTGGGCGTGTTGCACGTGCTCTACAAAGCTTAACGTCAGTTGACGTAATGCCACCTGTGAATCAATCCGGTGGGTTTGTCAGCAACCGACCAATCGGCGGTCGCAAATTGTTCGAAGTGAAACACCCTTACCTGGAGGAACTGAACTTCCGACAACAGGTCGGGGTTTATGCGCTGTAGTCATAGAGATTTGGTGAAAAATAATCAGAAAAAATGGTTAAACGTCGTCTGTGGGCAACATCCAATAAAGACACGCGTTACTCAGAGCATTTAGAGGGCGGAATAAAATTCATTCCATTTCCAAAACATAAAGTCTGGAAAAATGTGAGAGATGGATAAACGCCTGCAGCCGACCTCATGAGCAGCTGAATACTGCAGTGATCGATGGTATAACTACCACACGTTCGCATGGATGAAGGTAACTGCAAGTCAAGCTCCCATTTTAGTCATGATTACATTGTATGCTTAATAGTTAAATCAAAGATTAATGCATCAAGCTGGGTCCAAAACAATAAATGAGAGCTGTGGCTACAAATACCTACAGTGTCTTTGTAAAGCAGTAACAAATATTCATACACAGCCTGACATATATGATCAAAACATTGTTCAGATTTTCACAAGCTTGTTTATGTACTAATTATTCACCTGCTTTTTGCAAGTGCAAAATGTGTCAGACACAACTATGCTGAGAAAGATGCATAGATAAAGTGACAGAAAACGTTGCTGGTCAAATGTTTGGAAGATTAACAAAATAAAATAATAACAATAAACAGATGACAAATATCCTGCGGCAATGCCAGTTTTTAGCAGCAGGACAATCTAATAAATCCAGCGCAACATCACATTATGGCGCAGCATAGTTATGTCAGGGTGCCCTGGGTCTAAAGCTCAGAAAGGTGGCGCAAATTATATCGCACTCACTAAAAAGTGAATGCATTTATTAGTGCACTCACTAAAAAATGCTGGGTTATTTTATCTACACAAATGCTGGGTTATGAAATGTTTGCCCATTATGAGTTGTTTTTATGGGAGTTGGGTTATTTTTGTGCAACCCAAGTGCTAGGTTAAAATCTTTTTCAAAATCCATCAACTCAATATGCACGGGTTGACCCAGCACATGGGTTGTTTGTGCTTTGAACGTCATCACGTGGACAGACATCCTCCAATAGGAATACGCCGCGCCCATCTTCATTGTGAGGAAAATCATCAATAAAGGGTTTTGTGCACAGTACACAAAATATCTAAAAAAACCAAAATAACCCAGCATATTCTAAGCACCAGTCAGTTCAGCTGTTCGGGACACCTCCCGAACCTCCCGTTGGCCAACCTCCCTCCCCCAGTTGGGTATAATATTTAAAGTATCATTAGTTCAGGCTCTGCATATCCAGAACATACTTGTTCAGTTATATTGACTAACTTCCCTTGATTCCCACACCAGATGTATTTCTTTGGAGGCTGAGATCTTAAATTACATAGACAATTATGGGGACAAATGAGGCCTGAAGTTCTTTGGATGTTGATGTGGGGTCTTTTGTGACCTCTTGGATGAGTCGTCGCTGAGCTCTTGGGGTAATTTTGGTTGGCCAGCCTCCTAGGAAGCTTCACTGCTCTTCCATGTTTTCTCCATGTGTTGACAATGGCTCTTACTGTGGTTCACTGGAGTCCCACAGCTGTAGAAATGGCTTTGTAACCCCTTCCAGACTGATAGATCTCAGTTACTTCTTCGTCATTTGTTCCTGAATTTCTTTGGATCTCGGCATGATGTCTAGTTTTTGAGGATCTTGTGGTGTTCTTCACTTTGTCACGCAGGTCCTGTTTAAGTGACGTCTTGATTGAGAACAGTTGTGGCAGTAATAAAGTCTGGATGCGGCCAGAAAACGTGAACTATTTAAGGGGGGCAATCTGTTTATCTGTCATTATATGTATATGCATATGTGTACATATATAGATCTCTGTCTATCTATCTATCTATCTATCTATCTATCTATCTATCTATCTATCTATGTGCACAATTACAATTTTTAATTGGAGAAATTGAAGGGTCTGTAGTTAATTAGTTGCAATTAAATCAAAAACCATATATTGAGAAAATAAGCTACAATCTCAATTAAAATGCCCTTTTTGCTGCTAAATTATTGAATAAATAGACATATGAGCTCAACGACAAAGATATTTATTATTTTTGAATCTGTTATTCAGGTTGTTCAGCCATCAGATTGGTGCAGATTGCTATTAGACCCATTCATCTTTCCAGAGTTCCAGGAACCCCTGATCATTCATGGAGCTTCTTTAGAAATGTGGACTCTAGACGCTGACATTAGCGCTGCTGCTACATGTTTAGCATTGAGATGCTGTTTTAGGTTAGCATAGCTTCTCTGATAGGCCGACTGCTTTTAGCACAACTTGAACACAACTGGAGTCTTTTCCAGTGTCCCATCGGATCGGCTCTGGAAGCAGAAATTAACCCCAGTGGACCAAGTGAAGTGGCTTCGTCCTTCACCGCTGTTATTTGCGGAGGTCGCTTGTGCGTCAGATTTACAGGTGTACCAGAAACATGTGAATACAACAGTTCTGCTTGTAACTTATTTTTGTAAAAAACAAAACAAAAAAAAAAAAAACAAAAAACAAAAAAAAAAAAAAAAAAAAAAAGATTAATTGCGTTAAAATCTTTGTAATTAATTGAAATTAATACACATATACACACTATAAAACTTGTGGCCCCAGAGTACTTTGAACTTGACATTTTTGGCCTTCATAGTAAACAGTTTGGACACCACTGCTCTAAACTAATAACAGGGGACCAGTCAATCATCTGAAAATGAAAGACTATGGCATGACTGCAAACACATGGCTGTTCACCTAAACTGACATGCTGGGAAAGGAGAGGAGCGATCAGAAGTGGCCAAAAAGCAAATGGTCCCTCTGGAGGAGCTGCAGACCCCCAGGTGGGAAAAGTCTGTCAACAGAACTTTTAAGGTCTGTACAGAGAAATTTCTTTTGACAAAGGAGGACAAAAGAACAAAGTTCTTTCGGGCCAGACCATTCATACATCAAAATAACTCAACAAATTTCCCAGGAAGTCCTCATAGGCTCCGCCTACTGCAGCATTGTCATGCCCATGTCAAATTTTTGACCAATACCACAGCATTTTTGTACACCACATAAAAAAAAGCTTGAGGTAATGGGTTGGGATTCTTTAGACCAAAAATACAGCCGACACACAGAATGAAGCGATTCACTGTGTTTATTTATAAACAGGAATTTTGCAGCTCCGGATTCACATTCACCATTTATTTATTGATTCTCAATCACTTGAGCTTGAAGATGCTGGATTTTATCTGCATAAAGCTTCAGATGATCTGGCACCCGTGCTCTCTCTGTAAGGGGCTTTTATCATGACGAGCACAGGTGGAGATATTAAACAGGCACATGTGAGTGTGGTTAAGTGATCCCAGTGAGAAATGGAAACCCATCTTATGCCGTGATCCCAGAAACGATCAAGGCATGACGTGAAAACGATCCATAAACATAAATCATGACAATTTAGCCAGAATATGTGACAAGAACAGGCTGCGAGAACACCCACTCTGCACAATTTCCTGAAAACATCATCTCCACCGTAGAACATAGTGTTGGCAGCATCATGCTACAGATGACAAAAGATAAAATGTTCAAGAGGTATGAATACTTTTGTAAAGCACATGATTTCAGGGTAATATCTTGCGAAGCACTTTGAACTGCCTTGCTGCTGAAATGTGAAATGTATACAAATAAACTTGACTTAATATAATACAATCATAAAAAGGTTTTTTTTAAATCCTGCTGGTCAGAGAGGACTGATCTTCAGGAAAATTGTAGGATGGACTTGTTTTCCATTCACATACCAAAGAGATGGATGTAGTGTTGTCACAGTCATTTAGCTTCAGGCAACATATTTTGCTGTTTATCATTGATAATGTATCCCATGTGCTGTGTGAGCTCTAAAGCATAAAAAGAAGCTATTTAAATGAAGTGTCCACCACAGTAGTTCTTTTTCTGCTGATCACACTGCAGCTCCTGTCTTAGGCAGACACACATAATCCTTTCAGTACCTAACATAAACAGGAGAGCCTATAAATATGTTTTTTTTGTCCCATCTGTTCTGCAGGGCATTAGATGTTTTTTTTCAGCTGACCCAGTTAGGGACCCAGTGCTAATGAAGCTGGGTCCTAATCCATGCCGTCTCCATCGAACATCAGAAAAGTTTTCTTTCCTCTTCATCCCTTGTTAAACTTTCCCTCTCATATTAATGATACGTTGGGAGCATAAAAGCAGGAAAATTGCTTGTGTAGTTTGTTTTGAGATCAATTGAGACTTAAAAAAAAGATGGATTCGGGGAATATAATTTATTATAAATAAAGTGAAGGAGGAACTTATAGTTATTGTTTATGGTTTTATTTTCAATATTTCCCCTGCGCAGCATATTCTCTGGCCTGTGGCATTAGTGTGTGCTTCAGAGTTAGAGAGAAATAAAAAATAATAAAGGCCAGCTTTATGTCCTGTGAAATTAAATTCAACATATAGCCATATATTTTTTGTCCATTTGTTTCATTGCCTTCCTTTCTATCCCTCCCTAAAAAATACACATACATCACAATGTGCCTTTGGATTTTTTTTGTATGGTGTGCATGTTTTTGTTTTTTTTTTTTTTGTTGTTTTTTCTATAGTATACCCAGTGGTCTGAAAAATGGAACAGGAAATATTATGGTGTGGTAGCAGGTTTTTGATATATGAGTGCTAAGAAGGCTCTTGTAGGAATATGGGAGCTGTGAGATATTTGTTGTTTCCCTGATGTTATAAACATCATCCATAGTTCAGGTTCAAACTAATTAGATGGTTGTCTGTGCAGGGTAACAAACTGCTCCACGCTGCTGTCTCTAAGCCTGTCTTTCTACTTCAGTCTGTTTCAGGCCCTCACTTAAACCAGCCCTGTTTTGTTTTTTCCTCTGCTTCCATGAAGCCAAACATTCTTGTACTCTTTTAAAGTATTCTGGATGAATAGTCCTTGAGTCTATCTGAAAGTTTTTCTTTGGACTTTGACTGCTTTTTAAGTAGTTTTCTGTCCACTTCTTGTACTCTAGTACTGCTCAGTGAGTGTGGTATGGACAAAAAGGTATTTTATACTTTAAAAGTATTTACTTCGGCTGCCATATGTTCAATTAGGAAACATGAACAAATACTCTGCAAAGACCTAATGCAGGGACTGAGAGATGTGTCATCCCTCACCTACAGCATGCTGAGTTTTCAACCTCCAGTGGAAAGTAGGAATATTTGAGTTTGAAGTCAGAAAAAACAATTAGATTCAATTAAATAATTAAATTCAGATTTAATGTGGCAGCTGTGCATACAAAACCTGATGAAAGTTACTGGAAGAACTTGTTTCCATGCTCTTCTGATGGCTTTGAATCTAATTAAGGCTCCAGGTTCAGAAGGTCCCAGAGTCCTGACTGCTTGTGAGGTCTTCACTTTTTAACTTTAGCCCAGCCCAAAAAAACCCAGTGCTATGAATGTTATGATCCTGCAGTGTGAATGTGTTTGTGTGAGTCTGTATGACGTATCCCATCATACAGAGGATCTTTGTTAGTGAGTGCGGGGAGTTCGCAGCAGACAACACACCTGTGGGGAATTGCCCTCATCATTGTGGTGGAGATATAAGAGCAACCTTTCTGTGCCTGATAATTAACCTATACCAGTAGTCTCATCCCCCTGTGGTGGGTTGCTAGTGATTCTGAGTGTTTTGAGGTTTTTAAGAAGTTTATGATTTATTTGTGGCTTTTGTGCTTCCAGGTTGAAGAAACTGTCCCAATTCAGGATTCCATCAACAAGAAAGAACTTCCTTTAGCACAATCCAAGCCAAGATTGTCTTTCCTTGTTCTTTCCTCCAACCACTATCTGTCTGCCTGCTCTCCACCTCTGACATTTCTCTGAACTTCTGGACTCAACTTCCACAGTGTCATACTCTCTGTAGTGTTTGGTTCTCAGGATAGGATTAGGTTGCACCACAAGGTGGCAATTACCCCACATCATGACACTGAAGGGCATCCTGTCTTGTTCTGGTACTTAAAAAAATCACATATGTCCTTAACAGTTATGGACCATGGTCTTTAGCTCACATATCATGAAAGTCTCTGAGAGCCTCTTATTCCACCAGAATAAGCAAATAAGAACCTTTCAGGACCCACTTTGCTCTTCATGGAGTTTGAGTAAAAGATGCCATCAGATGCCTTCATTTCTCCAGTGCCCTTAAATAATTCAGACTAATTTACTTTGTCAGAAACTCCAGAAGACACAAGTGGAGTCCCCAAAAATAATTTGGATCAAAGATTACCTGATGAATAGACCACAGCACAAGAGCACTACTAGGATTGTACTCTCACCACTCTGTTTCACACTGTACACCTCAGATTTCCAGTAGAGGTGGGTGGATAGATCCAAAATATCAATACCAAGTCGGTGCTGGATCAATAGTAGCATGACGAGATCCATACTTTAGTTTCAGATTCCCTTTTGAAATTTATCTCATTATTGGTGTTGTCATTTCTCAACTCTACCCAAAAAAGAAGTTGTTTTGATTTGGATTCAAATGATTTTTTTTTTTTTTTTTTTTTTTTTTTGCACTTTGTTTATGAAAAAATGCACACAACTTGTTTAGTTTTTTCTATTTTTTTCTGTTTATCATATTTATATGTTTTTAAAGTATTTTGTTGACACCTATAAACTTTGTCCAAATTCTAAGGTTTTCGCTGTCGCGGTCTGGGAGTTTGCTCACATCTTCTTTGCAGTTTCATCATTCATCCACCAGATGACGTGGTGGAGCACGGTGGCTTGGCAGTTCAGCAGGTGGGGATCACACCTGCGGCTAATTAGCCTTGTCAGTGAGGAATATAAGAGGAGCCTGCTGAGTGTTAGCCCTTGTGGTAAACTTCAAGCCCTCTGAATTCTCACACTGGGCCTTGTTTGCTCTTCTAGGAAGAAACTTACCCTCTGTGTTTCTGCTCCCTCGGTACCTCTTGATGAGAATTCAGGTTCTGCTCCAGCTCATTCACCCAGCAACTGAAACCCGACTCCAAACCTTCAGCAGACCTTCTGGTCACGAGACTTTGGCTGGCAGTTCTTGGTTCCTCTTCCTCGTGATATGATCGAACCGTGTCTGCCCTCCACCGTGCTACCTGGTTTCTCCTTCTACCAAACCATCTGGATTCATCCATGAACCCACAAATCTTCCAGACCAGCACTGAACTCTCCCTGGCGGATATCCTCAACAACTCAAATAAGCGTCTCTGAAATTTTATTTCAGTTACCTGCTTCACCATCTCCTGTGTTCTCTCCAGAGCTCAGTACCTCCTGAGTGATTCTGCGTGTGGGTCAGACAAACTGCTAAAGCCATGACATTAGCAAAATAATTCAAAGGCAAAACCACCAAAACACCTAAGTCAGAAGTTTGACATAACAAACCTAAATATGTATACTTTGTATTGGATTGATACCAAAATATGCAGTATCACACACCTTTAATTTCCAGTCCATGTTTTTCAAGCAATTAATGTTTTGATGTTTATGGCACATAGCTCCAAACTCAGCTGCTCAGAAACTTTGAATAAAAGAAAATATCTGGTGTTAAATACTTGACTGGGAATACAGTTTATGATCCTGAAAGAATAAGCACTTCTTAGATTTTAACAAAACTTTATACTTACCACAGATAAACCCATCAGATAATGAAATTGATGAATTTTTGGATAAAGTAACACTTCCTAAATTATTAGGTAGGGGATTCACCACTGACATCAGCTGAACTCCAGGAAGCCCTCCAAAGCATGCCCAGTAACAAGGCTCCAAGTCCAGATGGATTTCCAGCAGAATTCTGCAAAGAATTCTGGAATATTCTGGCACCAACATTTCACAGAATGCTGCAGGAAACTGAGGAAAATGGCAGACATCCCCAAATATGAATTGTGCCAACATTAGTCTCCTGCTAAAACCAGGCAAAGACCCTGTATTTCCAACTAGTTATCGCCCCATATCCCTTATGAATGTTGATCTTAAAATAATTTGTAAAACCCTCTCAAAAAGATTAGAGACTTAGGTCCTTTCAGAATATATCCTGACCACACTGGTTTCATCCACAAATTCACGCAAATAACCTATTTTAGTTGACTATTCCTATAGTAAAAACACTGAAACTAATATATTGTCTCTAGAAGCAAAACAAACAACAAAAAAAAACTTTGATGCAGTTAGTTAACTGGAAATTCTTATTTGAAACCTTACATAAATTTGATTTTGGAAACTTTTTCATAAACTTGTAAAAAAAAATATTATACGGTTCCCCAACAGCATGTATCAGGACAAATAACCAAACATTTTCCAGATTTTGTCTTCATTGGGGCACCAGGCAAGGAGATCCACTCTCTTTCTCACTGTTTACTGGCAATCAGACAAGCTGAAGATATGAAAGGCATAAAGAACATGGAACTTGAAATCAGTCTTTATGTTGATGAGGTATTAATTTTTCTCCAGCATTTCCTATCCTCCCTGTCTCGGGTGATTGCATTGATAAACTCTTTTGTAAAGCTGCAGAAGGTAAAAAAAAAAAAAAAAATTCTTTTTTCTTTTACATATTTGTTAAAACTGTCACTTTGTTATGACAGTATAATATGAGACAGATATGTGAAAAAAATCTTGCTCCTTTGCCTTCTCCCAATGGTTCTACTGCCATCTGCAGAAATACACAGGTCGGTCAGAAACAACCAATTAGAGCCAGGAGGAGGGTCTTAGTGCTGTCAATCATGCTTGTGTATGCTGCTCACACCCTCCCCCTTGCTCTCCGCTACGCTGTAGCTCCACAGCAGAGCCTGCCATGAATATGCAACCCAGTAAGCATGGGCACCAATGACAGCGGGCAAACATTTTCCTGTAACATCAGGTTGTTTCTCTGCCATTGGCACAACTGCTGCAAACCGACAATCTTGAGCTTGTAGGTGCTGTGCAGGGGAGGGTGTGAGAAACTTATACACGAGTGTGACAGACTGTGCTAAGACCTTTCCATATACAAATTATAAATGTATTCAGAGACCCAAAGTCAAATTCCTTGTTTTTGTGCACAAACCTGGTAAATAAAGTTGATTGTGATTCCAAGGTGCATAGAGAGAGACAAAGATCTGATAATGTGACCATTCCAGCAACACTTGAAGTTCTGATATACCAGCTTTATTAACAGACCAACACATCTCGACTTTTGGCCTTCATCATAACATGACTGCACTTAAAAAGTATTCGATTTGGTAAAACCCTGATGAAGCCAAAAAGTCAAAATGTGTTTGTCTGTTGGTAAAGTTGATTTGCTGGCATTTGTTCACTGTAGTCCAAAATCAGCTGTCTACTAGGACATTTTAGGACAATTCATTCTTCATTCTGCTGATAAGCTTTATGTAGACGCTGAGCTCATTTTCAAGGAGGATTTGGCACCTTCCCAAATAGCCAAAAGTATCAATAACTGCTTTAACAACCATGGTCTAACTGTTCTGTGTTTAGGCACCAATGGACTTGATCTAAACCCCAGTCATAAACTATGGGCTACTGTCAAGAGGAAGGAAAAGCCAACAATGAAGACGCTGTAAAATCTGACACATACTGAATGATGTAGGGTCTACAGTGAGGAAACTCTTTGTCTGGGGTGAATCGCTGGCTCTCAAGAAACAACGTAAAGAAGACTAAATTAGCAGTCTCCTTTGTCTTCTCTCTCAGCTCAGAGCTGTGATTGCTGAGGCAACATCTTCTTAAGCTGCTTCTGTAGAGCAAACACACTGTGGTGATAGCACTTAAGCATTGATACTTTACTGTTACTAACATCTCCTCTTTGAAATTGACCAGTCATGATGAATAATGCATCATCTACACTTCCTCCTCCAAAGACAATGTTACTGCTGGCAAACTTCTGCCTCCGTCTTTCTCCCAGAGGACAGGTGGGAGACATTTTCCCCCTTCCCTTTCATAGGTTAAGGCAGGTTAAGGCAAACACAATTATTTCTGGAAACTCCTTCGTGTAACCCCAGTAACTGATGATCAAAGTTTTCTCTCTCAGTTTGAGCCGTTTTAACCTGCGCTCTCTCCCGGGCCTGAGCTAATCCTCGGATGCAATTGCGGAAACTTCTCTGATTGCATTGCTATCACAAGATGCTTGACAGAAATTATCCTGGGAGCGGAGGGGGCGAACCTGGTGATCAAACACAATATCATACTCAGAAGTTTTAGCTGATGTGCAATGAGGGCAGAGAGCACTTTAGATCATACCCTGGTTTGGTATTTTACAACAAATTTCAACTTTATTGCACTTCTGTTTACTTTCACCTGTGTGATAATAGTTATGGATGAAAGGAAGAATTATTCTATTATTGTAGCACAACTAATTACAGCTTGCTCTGCACAGTGATTTGCAAATGATACACTGATGATAACTTTTACAGACATGATATAAAATTTGTGTATTTCTCTGCTAATTCATGTTGTTTTAATACAAAAATTGAACCATTGATCTACATAATTCACAAGGCATCATTACTGCAATTCCCTTTATGCCTCTCTGATGACATCAACAGCAGTGAGGTTGTTTATTCAGCTCATCAAAACATCTCAGTTAACAAGTGAGTGGCTCTGATGTGGAAATTTGTTGTTGTTCATGGCCAATTCTCCTCCCTTTGATGAAAATACTGTCAGCATTGTCATCATAGCACCTCTGAGAGGGGAAAAGTGTGTGTGGGTGCATGTGTGTGTGTGAGAAAGAGAGAGAAAGAAAGCGAGAGAGAGATCATGGTTTGTATTGTGGTGTGAGCTGCCAGTCTGGCCACGCTTGTCTGCAATTACCCCCTCCAGTGGAAAGGTTTCAATCTACTGCCATGGAAAGGTGCCATGGCTGAGACTCCTCTCCACCACCTCCAAAGACCCTCGAGAGGGCTTGGATTTGCCACATAAACATGTTCAATCTACAGGCTGGGAGGCAGACCAGATGCCAAGGTGGGAATTACTGCTCCAATCTGAAAAGGAATGCTGGGTTCAGTAAAGCCATGACTGCAGATTTGGCTTATTGCTGTCTTGTGTGCATCTGTGTTCTGTGATGAGCCAGTTTTGAAGCCCTTCAGATAAAAAGCACATGGGAGACTCAATGAGATCAATCTCTAGAGTAATAGGCTGCAGACATGCAAATACAGCTGTTTCCAAGCGATAGAGCGTCTGTGTACAATGGCTTTGCAATGGTTGATTTTTTTTTAGATGTCATCAGATAAATTGCAGTTATGTCCCTCTTTTCACTTTCAGTGTTAGTCAGAAATAAATTTTTTACCATTGTCATTTTTGAATCCCTCTAGACCTGAAGATGACTCATACAAAACATAGATTGCAAAATGTTTTTTGAGACCAGAAATGTACTTACACTACATAACAAGACAGATGACTTTCATTATTTATGACTAAAATTTTTTTTTTCTGTTTTTTTTTCCAGTTCTTGAGATCTTTCCTTTGCATGTTTTAGTGCATCACAATTCTGGAGTAGAGATGGCTGATGGTCTCCAGGAGTGATGCTGTCTATAACCTAACTAATGTTTTTGAACGATAGTCTCACCTTTAAATACAGAATGGTTTGTTATAAACAATTATTCTCTCTTGTTTTAAAACGTGGTCTGTCATTTGTTTTTTCAGGAGAGTCCATATCCGACTCCCTTTAGAGTTCCATCATTCTGTGTCACTGACTGGTAGGCTGCTCCACACAGTGGGAACCTGAATATCAGTTCCTTCACTGAAGCTGTTCACATGATCAAACAGTGTTGTGCTTTTCAACATGTCAGTAGCAGGGATTCTTCTTCACTCGTGTGTGTGTGTGTGTGTGTGTGTGTGTGTGTGTGTGTGTGTGTGTGTGTGTGTGTGTGAGAGAGAGAGTGTGAGACAGAGAGAGAGAGAGAGAGATGGTGAAACTCCAGCCCAGGAGATGCAACATCATCCTTTGAAGTGTGGGAGGTGCTGCTGTGAGTAGTTCCCATAAAATGGAGTCGAGTGGCTTGTGCTTAGTTTCCAACAACATGTTATCTATTCACAGTGAGCAAAGTACTTCAAGCTAAACAAGGTCACATCAGCTCCTTCTCATCTTGAGCATCTGAAAGCTGCAAGATTATGTGAATCTCAGATTAACTCATTTTAAAATAGTTGCAAGCTCACATTAGTCTACACGAACATTCAGATTCTAGAGGGTTAGGGTTAGACCTGTTCCAAATTTCTATTGCAACAATATATGGCAGTATATTCTGTGTCTGGCCCAAGGAGTTGGGCTGCAAGGGAAAGAAAGCATCCAGACCTGGCTGAAATCTTTCAACCTTGTGAGAGAATGTGTTTCAGCTTGATGGAACCAAATTTGAATTTTTTGGACCATATTACCTAATTGGTGCAAAAAACAAACAAACATAAAAAACCCAATGAACTTGACAAAAAGAATACCACACCAAAAGTAAAACATGGTTGTGGCTGCATCATGCTCTGGGGTTACTTTTCTTTAGTTTGAACTGTTTTATCAATGCAGATTCAGTTATGAACAGAACCAAATACCAGTCAGGTTGTCACTGGAAATGTTCAGGGATCTGCTAAAAATGAAGAGGGATTTTATTTTACAACTTCATAGTGAGTTCAAGCATCCATCCAAATCAACAAAAGAAGGGCTTAACTGGAAGAGAGACAGGCAGAGCCTAAATGCCTGACTGGCGAAACATTGTATCCTACCAACTTTATCATTCAGACAGTCCCTTCTGATTGAGATATTGCATACACTATTATTGGAATTGTGATTTGATGTACAGTGCAGCTGTGATAAAATCCATAGTTTGCTTAATACTATTAAGTATGGATGCAAAGCAATAAAAAGAAATGTCTTCGTCTCGATCTGAGACAGTTGGACAGCTTGTATTCATCCACTGACTGTTTCAAATATCATATGTCAAGTCAAGTCAACTTTATTAGTATAGCACATTTCACCAGCAAGGCAGTTCAAAATGCTTTACATCATGAAAACATACAAACATCATAAACACATCAAACAATCACCGGGTGTGAAACCAGTAACAAACATTAAATTTTATCAAGTGCCATCAATACACGTCAAATATATTGATCAATGTTCCAGTAATTAGGGTCAAAATCAGCTCTAAACAGGTGGGATTTTAGCCTTGATTTAAAGGAATTCAGTGTTTCAGTTGTTTTGTAGTTTTCTGGAAGTTTGTTCCAGGTTTGTGGAGCACAGAAGCTGAAAGCTGCTTCTTCATGTTTGATTTTGGTTCTGGGGGTGCAGAGCAGACCACAACCAGACCTGAATGGTCTGGAAGGTTGATATAATGACAACAGGTCTTGAATGTATTTTGGTGCTAAGCCGTTCAGTGATTGATAAACTAACAGAAATATTTTAGTCTATTCTCTGAGCTCCAGGGAGCCAGTGGAAGGACTTTAGAACTGGGGTGATATGCTCTAGCTTCCTGGTCTTAATGAGAACGCGAGCAGCAGCGTTCTGGATCAGCTACAGCTGTCTGATTGACTTTTTAGGCAGACCTGTGAAGACACTGTTGCAGTAATCAATGCGACTAAAGATAAATGCAAGGATGAGTTTCTCTAGATCTTGTTGAGACATTAGTTGTTTGATCCTGGAGATGTTCTTCAGGTGATAGAAGGCTGACTTTGTAACTGTATTTATGTGTCTCTGAAGGTACAGGTCCGAGTCCATCATTAAACCCAGATTTCGGGCCCGATATCTAATTTGTAATTGTAATCACTGAAGCTGCATGCAGACTCTTGATCGTTCCCCTTTAGGTCCAAAGAAAATAACTTCAGTTTTGTTTCTGATCAGCTGGTTATGGAATATCCATGCATTGATTTGTTCACATGTGACTTTTATCCTCTGGTGAGAAGTTGCTTATTGACATAAAGAAGTCCCTGTTCTTTAGGTAGGATTCAAACCAACTGAGTCCTGTACCAGAGAGTCTGACCCAGTTCTCCAGTCACTTTAATAGTATATCATAGTCAACAGTGTTAAATGCTGTGCTGAGGTCCAACAGAACCAACACTGTGGTTCTTCCACAGTCTGTATTTATGTGGATGTGACTGAACACTTTGACGAGGGCAATCTCAGTGCTGTGGTGAGCACGGAAATGGCAGCATTTATATCCCGAAACATTGTCCTATGTCATATATTCTGCTGTTTTTCACATATTGGTTTAATGTCAACTTCTGTATATCAAAGTTGATGAGCTCTCAAAAGAGCATAATTCATAATTAAATAAAGTTATTATTGCATCAGGCTGTTTCAAACCTCCTGCCACTGCTGCTATGAAGCTACAATTGATGCAACAAGCTGAAAATTGCCATTCAAATTTATCCATCCCACATTTCAATCAATCAGTAAGCACAGCTGGAATCATAACTTCAGTATTTACATCTGTTTAGCTGTCAAGGTATTTGTTTTGGGTTGAAGTACCCAGTGTGGGGATGGGAAAAAACAGCTTGGTGACTGAATTAAAGTTTAAAACAAAGCATCACTTTATCTGTCTTTCTTAGCCTACAGCATGATGATGCACTGGTTTATCTGATGATTTCTTGTGTCAGTTTATGAGGAGAGTTAACAGCAGTGTTGTATTAAAACTACTGCTCTTCTGCAAAGTTCCATAAACTGATAAAACCACAGGCTGAAACGGCATCGGTTTGTAGCATGTGTTACTTCTGCAAGCTGCCCTCAAATCTATCCTGTATTATTTCTTTTGATATTGACTTAATAATCTATAAACTGCCAACTAACCTCTATGCACAGTTGCATCTCAGTAAATTAGAAAGAAAATGTTAATTTATTTTAATAATTTAAATCAGAAAAGAAACTCACTGTTAGTTGAAACCAGCTATTTACATGCAACACCAAATAAACTGCATGACTTAGAGAGTCTCTCACAATATTTTGTTAGCAATTTCGATCCATTCCTCCTGACAGAACTGGGTCAGGTTTGTAGGCTGCCTTGGTTGCACACAACTTTTCAGATCAGGGTTTTGTGATGGCTACTCTATTGACTTTGTTGTCCTAAAGCCAATTTGTAACTAATTTGGTGGTTTGATCAGGATCAATGTCCATCTGAAAGAGTCGTTTGTGCTCAAGCTTAAAGCTCTTGGCTGACTCCTTGAGATGTTGCTTCAATATTTCCACATAATGATCTTTCCTCATGACACCATCTATTATGAAAAGTGCACCAGTCCATTTTAAAGCAATACACTCACACAACATGATGCTACCAACCAAGTACATCACAACTGGGCTGCAGCTTGCAGGCCTCCCCTCTTTTCCTCCAAATGTATCAATGGTCATTACGGCCCAACACTTCAGTTTTACTTTCATCTGACCACAGAACACACCTCCAAAGGTCTTTGTTCCTGTATGCATTTGCAAACTATAATCTGGGTTTGTCCTTTTCTTTTTGGAGTAATGGCTTCCTCCTTGCTGAGTGACCTTTCAGCCCATGTCAGTACAGAACATGTTTCACTGTGGATAACAACAGTGTCTTACCATGTTCAGCCAGCATCTTTAGAAGGTTTTTGGCTTTTTTTCTGGGGTCGACGGGCACATATTGCATCGAAACCAATGAACACCTCTATCCCTGGAACACTGAAGCCATTTCTCTCCGAAACGGTGTGAAGACTGGACATTTCCTAGGTGTTTATATTCACGTATAATTGTTTGAATAGATGAATGTGGCGTGGCACCTCCAAAATTTGTGCAGTCAGTGAGCAGGGCAGTCTAGCTTATATTTGAAAACTGAAAATGTGTATGCATGTATGTGGGGCAAGGGTGGTGACGGTGGTAGGACTTTGTCCTGTAATCAGCTGGTTGCTGGTTTGAGTTCTGCTCTGTCCGTCTCCATTGCCGTGTCCTTGGGCAAGACACCTCACCCACCTTGTCTAAAGGGCAGTGCCTCCCAAGATGACTGCAGCCTCAGACACCTGTCTACCTTGGATGGGCTGTACTGAAAATGTAATTTCTCCCCTGGGGGATTAATAAAGGTATAAAAAATAAAATGTGAGCCCTGTGTGTATATTGAAGGAATAAGGCATTCATAAAAACCTATTGTGCAGGGAAGAACTGTTAATACCCAGTTTTTAGATTCACTGTCTACCATCTGCGGGCAAAAAAATTAGAGTGCAAAACATTTGTCTCTGAGACGCCTGCTGCTCCGTCTCGCTGCCATCCAGGGACGAGCAGGAGATGAAATGATTCATCACAACAGAGACAGCTTCCGGAGAATGAGATGAGATGAGAGTGGGAGCCGAGTCATTTTATATCTCCCAGAAAAATACACAAAGCTAAGATTAATTGTAACTGCTGGAAGCAAATAATTCGTGAAGATGGGCTGGGAGGGGACCTGGAAGTGCTCCACAGGTGTAAGTTTTGACTCCATCTGTCCAGCATCTGCATTTAGACAAGCATCACTCATCTGCTATCGATGTTGCCTTTTCCTGCCTAACAAACTCGAGGTCAACCAGCTTTAAATGAGAGTTTCTCCAGAGTTTTGTGGGCCATTGTTGTCCCATATTGTTGTTCTGAATAAGCACTTGCTTGTTTACAGATGGCCAAGTATGAATGTTTGAAATGATGATGAACTGATTTTTGAACTGCTTTTCTACAAGACTGTGATAATAAGACATAAAGGCTCCAACACCACACAGAGATTAATCTTTTTGGTTTCTGTTTGCTATGTATCCATTCATGCACAAAACTGTTTTATTCTTTAAAGCAGACATTATGCAACACATGTTGGTGGCATGGTTTTTAAGAAGTTAGCATATTTCTTAAAGATAGAATAATTACTTAGCAAATTAGCTGTTTTTGTCCTAAACTAATATGATGGACAGCTTTATGGGATTCAGAGGCTGTCATCATGATATTGCTGTTGGGGTAAAAGCGATTTAAAGCACATTTCACACTTGATTTGAAGAATGCGTGATGGCAGGGTATTCTTAGATTCATGGAGTGTGATGATGTGTGTGGATATGATGTGTCTTCATGACACATCATATCCACAAGCTGTGGATTAGATTCCACCAAATAATGTCTCTCTAAGAAGCTTCCTCTAAGTTGTACTCTGAGTTTGTGTCTCAGTTAAGCAAATATTTGCACACAAGTTTCATGCATCTGTCTCTCCAACAACCTGGAGCTGATGAGAACATTATTTTAGTAGAACTGGGAGGTTAATGTGAACACAGCACTTTACTGAACAAGTCTCCAAAAAATTTGTTTTTCTATATTGTAGGAGTTCTGTGATCCACTAAAGCAGCACATTAGAGATCCACAGCAGTTACATCATCACACAACCCATGTCTTTGTCAAAACCTGCCCCTTCATGCATGTATGTTTATTATGGATAACACAAAGTGAAAGAATTACCTACAGAGTTGAGAATTTGGACATTATAATGTACACATCCACTGTTGCTTCAGAGGAAAAACAAAAGGTTTGACTGGTACTGATCAGCCGAACATTGAGAATCTAATCATGCACATTGAAGCTAATGATCTGGCCAAGCAAAAATCAGATCAATCAATCATCTTCTAAGCACAACTGGAAATCTGAAAATTAAGGTGTTTATAAGTGGACCAATACTGAAAGCTGGACATGGTGATGGAAACTACAGCAGACTGCTTACGATTAACAGATGGCTTATTAAACAATACTCTGCCAGTGCCGCGAACTTCATTGACAATCACAAGATTTTCTGGGAGAGCTATCATCTCTTCAGACAAGATGGAGTCAGCCTAAATCAAGATGAAAAAAAAACTTATCACTGCCAGTATTTTCAATGCTGTTAACAACAGAAGGTCCTCTCTCCCAACACTGAACCATATAAAGAATGACATCCCAGCAAAGATTGTAGAAACAAACCCAGCAGGCGCACAATGTTCCAAAACAAACCGATAAGCAGCTGTTTCCCAGGACTCTGAGAAAAGAGGGAGCCCCCCCCCCCCACACCAAGACTACCACCAAGTCACCAAGTCACTCAAACTGACTCTTCTAAATATAAGGTCACTATCAACAAAAGGACTTTTGGTTCATGACTTCATCACTAAGCATAATATTGATGTTATGTTTCTAACAGAAACATGCTTGGATGACAATAAGGAATCACTTGTATTAATTGAATCAGCGTCTCCTAACTACATTTTTTAAGTGAGAATAGAAAGCATAAAAGAAGAGGAGGGGTTGTTGCAATATTTCATGATTCACTAAAAGTTTTCCCTGGGCAAATTTGACACTTTTGAATACTTGGGAATTGAGATAAAAGGCCATAAACGAGCTTTGACACTAAAAGACCTTTTCCACGGGCTCTACTAGACCGGGCTCTATTCTCCTTGGCCCGCTTTGCAAGCGTTTCCACTACTGTTTTTTCCAGCCCGGTACCTGCTTTTCTGGTCCCTGATCCGGAGTAGGGTCGGTTAGGACTGAGCAGGTACTTTATGTGACGTAAACATGCTGCTGTTCACTGATTGGCTGCGGGCGTGGTCAGACGAAGAAGCAAAGAAAAAATCGCGAAACCAACCTCCATCTTTTTCCAAACTTGCAACAACACGGAAGCGATGGAGTCCTCCCAAGCTCCAAGCAAGCGGTGCGACAATGAGGTGCAGGCTGCTCTGTACACCGGACTGCAATATTTAGCAGCAGCTCGATGTCTAACTAGTGGAGAGAATGGCAAGCCTTGGAACACCCCGCC
The DNA here is from genome assembly GCA_014839685.1 of Anableps anableps. Lineage (NCBI taxonomy): Eukaryota > Metazoa > Chordata > Actinopteri > Cyprinodontiformes > Anablepidae > Anableps > Anableps anableps. The sequence goes on from CM026065.1 coordinate 560,703, forward strand.
GGAGTCCAGTTATGCCAGCACGCCAGCACAGACTCACATGAACACCGCTGCCGGCCGTCCAGCCACCGTTCAGGTAAGCAGTGTGCGGGTATATCTGTCTGGTTTGGACTATATTTTACGGTTGGCTCCATACATTCATGAAAATCATGGAGTGTGTTGTTTTTTTTAATGCTCAAATACACAATCCAATTTTTATTTATTTATTTTTTTACATGTATTAAGTTATCCTACTCAGCTGCACAATCCTCATGATATGAGTACGTTATTTGTGAATTACTCCACAGTATTTTTATGTTGTTACTTTGCCTTTTCTATAGAGTATGTTTTTCTTAATTCAGTTTTTATATATTATATCTTTTCGTGAATCGACATGCTTCGAATACCTGTCAGTGTGCTGCTGTTGAACTGGAGTTTACCTGCTGTAGGACAATAAATGATATTTCAATTCATTTCTATTCTTCTAAAACGGCTCGATATCAGCGCTTTAAATGAACTGTTATGAGCTATTGTTAAAATTGTAACTAGCTGTGCCAGAAACTTTAAGAAAACAAGGGGGTTGTATCATGGTCAACTGTGTCAAATGCTGTGCTGAGGTCCAACAGAACCAACACTGTGGTTCTTCCACAGTCTGGATTTGTGTGGATGTCATTGAACACTTTGACGAAGGCAGTCTCAGTGCTGTGGTGACCATGGAAATCAGACTGAAAGACATCAAAGTGGTTCATCATTGTTAAGAAACTGTTTTACTGTTGAAACACAGCTTCTTCAATAATTTTGCAGATGAGTGGAAGGTCAGAGATTGGCCTGTAATCCTGCTGTAGCGAGTTGTCCAGATTGTTCTTTTGTAACAGAGGTTTGATAACTGCTGTTTTTAGAGCCTGGGGGAAACACCTGATGAGAGGGATGAGTTTACTATTTGAATCAGGTCAGATGCAATGACAGGCAGAACTTTCTTAAGGAAGGCTGTAGGTAGGATATCAAGACAGCAGGAGGAGGAGTTTAATTGATTTATAATTTCCTCTAAGCTTTTATATTGGAGTTGGTGAAATTCAGACATTTTGTCTGCATTTGTTATGATTGGGTATAACATCATTATTGGATTTGTTGTGGATGTGGATATTAACCCTCTAATTTTTTGAATTTTCTCTGTAAAAAAGTTGGCAAATTCATTGCAGGCCCTGGTTGAGTGGAGTTCAGGTGGTAAAATCACAGAAACCTTTGAGATATTTACACCCTTGCTGATAATCAAATTCAGAGTGTGTCCTCGATTATGTGTGGGATGGTTAACATGTTGAGTCAAACCAAAGTTTTGAAGTGCATCATTCAGCTTTTTTGCGTCTCTGTCTATTGGGTTGTCAACATGGATGTTAAAGTCTCCCATAATTATTAAACAATCATAATCAATAGATATCATAGATAACAGCTCAATAAAGTCAAAAAGATTTGCCACATATTTGGGGGTTTTGTATAGAGTTAGTGTCAGAGTTCATTTGTGGACTTTTACCTCAATTCCCAAATATTCAAAAGAGTCAAAATTGCCCAGGAAAAGCTTTTTACAGTCTAGTGAATCATGAAATATTGCAGCAACCCCTCCGCCCCTTTTATTCTTTCTATTCTTGCTTAAAAAATTGTAATTAGGGGGTGCTGATTCAATGAGTACAGGTGCTTCATTGTTGTCATCCAACCATGTCTCGGTAAGAAGCATAACATCAATATTATGCTCAGTAATGAAGTCATTAACTAAAAGTCCTTTTGCTGATAGTGATCTTATATTTAGCAGAGTCAGTTTAAGTGTCTTGGAGGTGGATAATTCTGCATCTTGAGGTTGATTAAGACAAGGGATTAATCTGAGATTTGATTTTAGACCACTGCATTCCCTTGCTATTTCTCTATTAGTAATTCTGACAGGGATGCTCCTGTATCTTACCACCAGGGGCCAGATGCTTTCTGGAGGAGGACAGGTTTACTAATGTCTGGACCCCCGTCTCAGACTTCAGAAATGAGTGGATGTTGTTCTGATAGGCCTGAATCCGGTGGTTCTAAATTCAAAAAGCATGCTTTTTGGGAACTTAAGAGGGAAGTTCCTATCAGTACCTGGTGGTCCATTTTCTCACTGAAATTGAGAAACATCAGTTCTGGTGACGAATTTTCTGAGCTATTCTGTGTTCCAGTACCGTCCTCCGATAAGCAATCTTGGCTCCCAGTAGGTGTTGATGGGATGTGGGGTGGTGCCGAGGAGGGGGAGGCGTGGAGGGGCTCCCTCCCCTCTCAGCTCCATTTCCAGCTGGAGTAGATGGCTGTTTATCAGTTTGTTTTGGAACATTGTGCGCCATCTGGGTTTGTGCTTGTCCTTCTACAATCTTTGTGGGGGCAGTGATGTAATCGTTTACATTGTCCTGTGTTTGGAGAGCTGGCCTTCTGTTGTTAACAGCATTGAAAATATTGGCAGTGAAGAGTTTTCACATCAGAGGAAAAATAAACGCTGTTGTGCTCTCAAAGTGATCTCTTTTCTTATTCCCACTCCACATAATTTTGTACATATGTTGTATTTCCATGGTGTCATGGTCCTAATAAAATTCTCTACTTCCAAGTTACTGCATTGGAACAAAAGATTTGAAAATGTGAGGAACTTCAGACACAGCGTGAAAATAATAATTTGATGTAAACTTTTACTAGTTATCTATGTCATTTTTATTAGGTTTTCTCTATATTACAAAGGACACTGTAACTTCATCGTTTAAAGTATTTTGAAACTTTCACATTGTGGATTTCCACTGAAGACATCTAAAAGTGAACACATGCAATTCTCAACGCACCAAACATTTTGAAATGACCGTTAGGGTTGCTGTTGTTTGTTAATTTTTACTTTGTACTGCATTATTATATTCACTCCCTTTTTGGCTGTCTTCTTGGAGAATCTTCAATGTAAGAAAGTGAGAAAATGTGTCCAAAACATTCAACCATTACTGGATTCTTTTTTGTTCTATGAACATGACTTTAAGCTGTGTTAAGTCCCCAATCATTTGTCAGAGAATCTGAGATATGTGAAAACATGGGAGATTTGATGAAAACTAGAACTACACAGATTAGAAGGAACATAGCTTTACATCAGGTGAATCATACCCTGTTAAGTAATTTCAAACAAATAGTAAATAGATTGTTTTTGCACTTCGTTATAAGAACATCAGGCATATTTTTATAAATGAAATGTGCCATCAGAGCATTCAGCATATGTGTTCACTGCTCCAGAAAGTTGATGGTATCTCTGGACATCCTGAAGGTAAGCACCCAGTGGGAGTCAGTGAAGGCTGACACTGTGACATCCCACCACTCGGCACACTGATGATCTGCGGCGACAGTTTACCAACATCTGAAAACACATGAAATATCAATAAATAAATATAAATAGTAATAATAGTAATAGTAAATTATAGTAAATATTTCCAAGGTCTCTGTAATTGATGTTGCCCTGTCTGATCATTTCTCTGTTATCTTTGAAAGTGCAATCTTCGTCGACTCACTTAGCACAACTACGATTACAAAACGTTCTTTTACAGACAACACAGCAGAAACTTTTAATCAAATCTACTCCTCGACTTCAATTCTATCGTGTAACCCAGGAGATTAATTGGTAGATAATTTCCATTCTAATTTTAGACATCATCGATTCCATTGCTCCTGTTAAAGAGAAGGTTGTGTCTGGTAGGAAGAAATCTCCGTGAAGAATTGGCCCAGTAGTGCGATGTGAAAGAAACATTTGTTGAAGGTAAATGGCGTAAAACTCGACTTCACATTTATTATAAAATTTACAAAGTGAGGCTGTGACGCTATCACTCATCACTAAAACATGCATGAGAAATGTTCTTTATGGAAATCATAAACCAAAACATCAACAATGCTTGTGCTTTATTTACCACAGTTGAAAGGCTTAAAATAACTAACTTGTCCTCCAGTATGTGATTTAATCTTAGTATAAATCCAGTTGTTCTGTGAATACCACAGAGGTTTATAAGAGAACATTAGAAAAGAAACAGCAACCTGAAGAGAAAGGAGAAAACTAGAGAGGTAAGGGATAAAGTTGTGGAGTGTTTTAAAATAGGGTTAGGTTATCAAAGAATATACCAAGCATCAAACATCCTATCTGAGCACTGTTCAGTCCATCATCCAACAACAGAAAGACATGGCCCTTCATCTAAACACAGATGTGACGCGTGTTGATGGCAGCATTATGCTTTGGGATGCAAAACTAGCTCGAAAGAGGAGCTAAATACAAGGTGATCCTGGGTGTGTGTGCGGTGGGGGAAGGGGGGATCTGTAGGAAGCTACAAACACCTGAGACTGTGAAAGAGATTCACCTTGGTAACACCAAACACACGGTCAGACCTAAAATGGAAAGGCTTAGATCAAAGCATAGTCATGTGTTAGAATGTCCTAGTCAAAATCAAGACCTATCCAACTGAGAACCTTTAGTAATACTTAAACACAATTGCGTAAATGCAATTGAAAACCATGTATTGTTGTCCCTCCACTTATCAATTATGCAAATTTGTGCTGGTCTATAATATACAACTCCAATTAAATACATTGAAGTTTGTGGCTGTACCATGACAAAGAAATTCAGAGCAGTCTAATTACTGTTGCAAAGAACTCTTCATGTTACTTCCATTACTAACAGGACAACATTAATAATGTTGTGAACATACATTTTTTAACATAAGAAAATATAGCATAAAAGACATAAAAAAGAAATATCCAGTATGAAAACCAATGTTGTGAAACAGTGAAGTAAGAGAGCACTTGGCTTAAACTATCCATTCCTGGTGCCTTTGCCTGACAAGCTTTTGGGTCAGCAACTTGATTAACTGACAGATGATCCTCTGTGGAACACTGAGCACTGACGATCAACACACAGCTCTCCTGATTAAAGTCTCATTTCCTTTGTGGAAACAGTAATTATCAAAGCTGACACGACACCATGGCTTATCTCTCTGCAAAGCTCTCTCTGTCTCTGTCCTCTCCGGTCATGCACATTGCAAGCACATAATGGATTTCAACCATGTAGCCAATACGTAGAAGTAAATGGTAGTTTTGATTTCATGCAGCTATTTCTGTCCAGGACTGCCTGTTCTTAGTGTGTAAGAACAATTTTAGAAATAGGGTATTCTCATAGGAGCTAAATTCAGTTCAGCTGAAGGGAAATTAAACAGTGTTGTAATTCGTTTAATTAAAGAGTTATTGTAGACGGTGATGGCTGTGGGCAGGAAAGATCTCCTAGCAGTCTATATTACAACAAATTTGAAGAAGCCTCTGACTGAAGACACTCTGTTTTTTATGACAGTCTCATGAAGAGGATGTTCACGGTTGTCCATAATTTTCTTGATTTTATGTAAAGTTCTATGTATGTAAAGGGCTTGTATGAATTTCTCTATGGTTGCTGCAGTTGTGCAACATTACCGAAATGTTTGGCTGCTGCCACTGAGGGATAGCACTATAGTCCTATTTGGCACCTGAAGGTTGTCAGACGTTTTGATACTTTGAAGAGTTTGAGCTTGCAGAATGTCACCTGGACAAAGCAGGCAGCACTGTGAGGATCATGTTCTTTGATTTCTCCAGTGCATTTAACACAATTTAGCCTGATCTGCTTCGTCTGAAACTCCAGCACACTCAGGTGGAGGCCTCAACAATTGCCTGGATCCATGACTACCTGACAAACAGACCACAGGTTGTGAGACTGAAGGACTTTGTGTTTGACCAGGTGGTCAGCAGCACAGGAGCACCACAGGGGACTGTACTCTCACCATTCCTTTTCACTCTGTACACTTCAGACTTCCAGCACAAGTCAGACTCCTGTCATCTCCAGAAATACTCAGATGGTTCTGCAGTTGTCGGGTGGATCAGAGATGGACAAGAAGCTGAGTACAGAGAGTTGGTGGACCGCTTTGTGGCATGGTGTGGAAACAATCATCTCATCTTGAATATGAACAAAACTAAGGAGATGATTGTAGAAACTTTACATCTGTTGCTGCTGTTACACCTGAATTTCCTCTTTGTGGAACAAAGGCTGTTTGTATCTTCTTGCTATCTATCTAGACATTTATACAGTATGTGTATTGACCATACTGTGTAAAGTTCTGGTTGACTCACCATAGATTAACCAACTGGGTCCATAAAACAATTGTGCAGTGACTAAAGGCCCCACTCAGAGAACTTTGACTGACTTAAGAACTTCACTGACAATGATGAACAGACCCCAACTGACAACTTCATCTAAGAAAAATTCACAATGGAGATTTTGTTTGGATGACTGGACTAAATTAGTGATTCTTGGTGTTTTCACACTGCTGTTTGTTATTGCAATTTTCTTGTGGGAAGCCCAATAAATAAAGTTAAAACAAACTAAAGTCCATGTCAATAGTTCTATTACATAAAAATAAATAGACAAAACAAAATAATAAAATTGCTGAATCAAAATGGAAAAGTAAAACAGTAGATGAGGCAGAAGAAAAACAGAAAAAAATACAGAAGTTGGCGGCTCTGAGGCTGGAAAGTAAAACAGGAAGGAGTTCGAGCTTTTGCTCCCGACTGTGTCAGCTTAGTGGCTTACACCACAGCAGTTAATTTCCTTCCGTACTAACCACTAAACAGTCTGTAGGGTTTTTCTAAAGACATAATGATTTATAATTGATAAACGAAGTAGAATAACTCTAGAATGTGTTACTCTTACAGATAATATTTTTACTAACATTCATGGAAAAGAACAAGTGTCTTACTGCAAAGTAACATCACTGACTATTTTCAAAATTTTGTGAATATTCAAACCACGAATCAGAAATAAAAAAGAACTAGTGAAAAAAGTAATAAGAAGGTTTATGAGAATAAATTAAATTCTATTTTAATACTACAAAAATATTATTATAATTAAGTTTTAAAGCAAGAAAAAAATAAGAAAAACAACTTAGAGTTGGAAGGTTATAAATTAAGTTTAACCAATTGTACTAAAACTCAGACTACTAGTTGTTTTACAAATTAAACACATATAAAATTAGAAAACTCAGATTCTATAGTTGAAGAATCTAATAGTTATTTTTGTAGATATTTATCCCAGATTACAAATAAAATTACTTTGACAGAAAAACGATGAAAGCACTTGGCAGGAAGTTGATGCTGAAAAGGAAATTCAGCATTCTGTAGCCTGCCAACAGAATGTGCAAACCACACAAGTCCTTAACCAGGTCTGCGTTTACCTTCAAAAGAAAAAGATATGTATTTAACAGATTAGAACACTGTAACTGTACCAACATTTTTTGAAGTGCATGTCTAGTAATCTAGCTAAATTTGTTCCTTCACATTGAAGCCAAGTTGTTATCTATGTGGATGACATCTTATTGTATTCAAAAATAGGAAATCATGCCAAACAGATACATTGTCACTCCTAAAATTTTTAGCTGAACAAGGACTTAAAGTTACCAAAAATAAAATCCAGCTAAGGTCAGAACAAGAAAATATTTAGGACTAAATTTCTCTAACTTTCATGTCTGTTAACTACGAGAGGAATAAAGTTATTTGACTGGTACCAAAACAGATGAATGGTGACGTCTACTGGCAAACTAGAGTAACATGCAGTCTTACTCCAAACTGTTTGATGGAATATATATTTTTCAAAATGCTTAGCGATCTGTGTTGTACACGAGAACAAGCAGCACAAAGTAAATGAGGCATTTGCAATTTGTCATCAAAAAATGAAACTGATGAAACAATCCTGAAAGACACATAGAACCCTGCTCTCTGTGCATAAAAACATCTTTGGATCTCTAAAGGAGCAGCTAACATAGATGATATTTATAAATGACAAGAAAACAAGCCTGTTCTTCCGGAAAAACCTGTTCAGATGGATGCAATTTGAGTCATGGATCTTAGTCATGCCTTAAACAGAAGGGATATTAACAGTTATTTACAACTTATAGGTTTACAAGTTACTTAAAATTTTTGTTTAGTCTTCATATTGTTGTATCCTCAGACTGGTGTGCTGTTTGTTTGGGTTCTGCTCTCTCCTCCTCCTTTTCACAGGGTGTGATTGGCAGGTGCAGCTCCCAGGTGGCGACAATCAACCTCATCAAGGAGCAGTATTTAGAGGAGTGGATTTCCTGAGATGGACGTCAGATGGGTAATTATGTCTAGTGGCATGACTGGGCCCTCTGAGCGCCTTAGTTCCACTTTCCTAGAACTTACCAGTGTTTTATTCCTCCTGACAGATTACCTCTCTGAAGGTTCCTCCCAGAGTTTTGGTGTTCAGCTTCTATGCTGACTTGGCAACTCTCAAGGTTTGCTTCCCCGGCATCTCGTTCTCTTCCTCACCGCTCTAGACGACCACCTGAAGATCCTCTCCGACTCACCTGCCCATCCACCCTCCAACGGTACCTCCTCTCCTTCAAAGGAAAACAACAGACCAAACCACAAACACAGACCACCATCTCACCCAACAAACAGCCAACCGCCTGTTCTGGGGATACTGCGTGCTCCCACTCGGTCACGACTCCTTCATCTAAAGTAAGAACCTGACCTCCGTCTCCGTTCGGAACTGTCTTTGGCAGTTTAATCATCTCTCCCTGTCTTCCAGTACGGACCCGTTCCTGGCTTGGTGTTTCTCCTCCAACATACCAACAGATCCAGAAAGCTCTTTTCTACATTCAATAGACCATTTCAAACTTTTCATTCCTGTGTCCGTAATTGTTGCTTGCACCAGAGTCACCTTGAAATCATGACACACATGGATTTTATTGAATTAAATAAATGTGAAGGTAAAAATTCTGCTTAGTAATTATTGATGCATTTTCAAAGTGGATATAAATATTTCTAGCAACTCGTCCTGACACTCTGATGGTTGCAAAAATACTCTAGAGAAATAATACAGCAATATGGTATTCCTCAAATTTATACAGTGATAATGGAAAACATTTTGTAAATATTGGATAGTGTTTAAAAATAGATTTAAAGAATCATTGTTCATGCTACTCTCAAAGCGCAGGGATGGTAGAAATTTTTGTGGAAAAATAAAAAAACTAAAAGCAATGGATGAAACTGGACAAAACTAGAATTATTGTTTGGCTTTAGTAAAATTACATATGCCTATAACACCATGTAGTACCACAGGGTTAACACCTTTTGAAATATTTTATGAAAAAAGGTATGTAATTCCACAATTTAATTTTACTTCAGAAAAAAAAATGAATAGTTGACAATATGATTAAAACATTTCAGCAAAAGGATGTACTGCTGATCATGCCAACAGCTGTAAGAATAGCAGAAAAGTCAAGCTGGATACACATCTCACATTGTAAAAGCAGCATTTCCTGTCACAGTAACCAGCTGGGAACCAGGGAAGTCTGGCTACAAAGGGGGATGTTCTTTTAGTGAACATGGGTAACAAAGATTGATAAGTCCTGATGACCTCAGTACCAGTGAAGAAACCAACAACTGTGTTCTCAACTTAGGGTTACAATGTCTGGGAATGCACAAAGGAACCTCTTAAAGGTCCTGATTTTAATAACTTCAATAACAGCAGCTTGCTTGCTCAATAAATGAACAAACAGTTAATGAGTTTAATAATGCCATGAGATGACATTTGCTGTGAATTGGCACTATATAAATGAACTGAATTCAGTTGAATTGAAAATTGTTTGTGCTCGTATGCCATACAAGCTTCTGCAACCATTCCACTCATATTTTAAAATTGTTTTTTTTAATTGTTCTATTGCCAATTGGACAGTGAACATAGACTCACTCCTCATCTTATGTAAAAGCATGTATGGTTTCTGCTTAAATTTAAATAAAAATGTAATTGAAAATGTCATAATTGTAATATGTTTATAGAATCACAATAGAGAATTGCATTTCCACCCCTGATCTGACACCTGATGCTCCCACCAAATTGGGGAGGTTTGTGTGTTCTCGTAAATTTATCAGACCATATGTATTTTTTCATGTAGAGACAGGAAGATCATCTCATCATAGCTATGCCAAATGTTCAGTTTTGTCCTTTGGGACTATGTTTGGTAGAAGTGATGTCCAAAATAATTTCTACATTTTGAGAGCAGGATTTGGATTGAACATGGTATCGTACCTTGGGCAGGAGTGCCTGACGTGGGAGATCATGTCCACACCACAGTGAGGTATGGAAACTTTGTGTTTCATGAACATCTCCCTGGACGCTGATAAAGCCTTTTCAAATGAGGTCTCTGCCCTTTCACACCTGTGTTACAGCATTGTTAAGTGTGTGATCTGTTGATTATTTCCCTGGGTGGAGTGTGAATAATTATAATAGAAACCACTTGCTGCAAATTTTGTTAAAATTCCCACGTTATTAATTGTGATCTTTCTGTATCTTTCTGTGCATTCATCTTTTGCATTGTTCCCTTTCTGAGAGCTCAGGTGTCCCGTATGATCTGTAGAGTCAAATGCTCTCCTCTGGGATTACCAAGATGTGTGCATTGTTCCTGTAAGACAGGACGACTTGGATGGGTATGATGAAACTTGTGACCTGTCGAATCATTTATGATCGAAAATGAGAATAATAATAGACATTATATATTTGATGTGAGAAGAGGTCATAATGTGATGCAAAGAGACTAATTTGGGGAATTGAGGTAAAAGTCTACAAATGAACTCTGACACTAACTCTATACAAAACCCCCAAATATATGGCAAATCTTTTCAATGACTTTATTGAGCTGTTATCTATGATATCTATTGATTATGATTGTTTAATAATTATAGGAGACTTTAACATCCATGTTGACAACCCAATAGACAGAGACGCAAAAAAGCTGAATGATGTACTTCAAAACTTTGGTTTGACTTAACGTGTTAAACAGCCGACACATAATCGAGGACACACTCTGAATTTGATTATCAGCAAGAGAGTAAACATCTCCAAGGTCTCTGCAATTGATGTTGCTCTGTCTGATCATTTTTCTGTTGTTTTTGAAAGTACAATCTCTGTTGACTCACTTACTAAAACAGATATTATTACAAAACATTCTCTTACAGACAACACAGCTGAAACTTTTAATCAAATCTACTCCTCCACCTCACTTCCATGCTGTAAACCAGTAGATGAACTGGCAGATCACTTCTCCTCTAAAATCTCAGACATCATTGATTTCATTGCACCTGTTAAAGTGAAGGTTGTGTCTGGTAGGAAGAAATCTCTGTGGATAAATGCTCCACTTGTAAGAAGCGAAAGAAGCCTTTGTCGAAGGGCTGAACGTAAATGGCGTAAAACTCGACTTCACAATGAAATCAACAAAGAAAGGCTGGGAAGCTATCACTCATCATTAAGACATGCAAGGTAAACAAACATTCTTTGTGGAAATCATACACAAAAACATCAACAACTCTCGTGCCTTGTTTACCACAGTAGACAGGTTGACAAACCCTCCTGTGATTTTACCACCTGAACTCCACTCTACCAGGGCCAGCAATGAATTTGCCACATTTTACAGAGAAAATTCAAAAAATTAGAGGGTTAATCTCCACATCCACACCAAATCCAATAGCAATGTTAATCCCAATCATAACAAATGCAGACAAAACGGCCACATTTCAACTACTCAACTATAAAAGCTTAGAGGAAATTATAAATCAATTAAACTCCTCCTCCTGCTGTCTTGATATCCTACCTACAACCTTCCTTAAGAAAGTTCTGCCTGTCATTGCATCTGACCTGATTCAAACAGTAAACTCATCCCTCTCATCAGGTGTTTCCCCCAGGCTCTAAAAACAGCAGTTATCAAACCTCTGTTAAAAAAGAACAATCTGGACAACTCGCTACAGCAGGATTACAGGCCAATCTCTGACCTTCCACTCATCTGCAAAATTATTGAAGAAGCTGTGTTTCAACAGTAAAGCAGCTTCTTAACAATGATGAACCACTTTGATGTCTTTCAGTCTGGTTTCCGTGCTCACCACAGCACTGAGACTGCCTTCGTCAAAGTGTTCAGTGACATCCACACAAATCCAGACTGTGGAAGAACCACAGTGTTGGTTCTGTTGGACCTCGGTGCAGCATTTGACACAGTTGATCATGAGATATTACTGAAGCGACTGGATAGCTGGGTTGGACTCTGTGGTACAGGACTCAGTTGGTTCGAATCCTACCTAAAGAACAAGGATTTCTTTGTGTCGATAGGCAACTTCTCATCGGAGTGGACAGAAGTCATATATGGAGTACCCCAAGGTTCAATCCTGGGACCTCTCCTATTTCATATCGACATGCTCCGACTAACTCAGATTATAACAAGTAATAAGATCAGTTACCACAACTATGCAGATGATACACAGCTCTACATTACGATGTCACCAGGTGACTCCGAACCCATCCGAGCACTGAACCAATTCTTAGAACAAATCAATGCATGGAGGTGCCAAAACTTTCTCCAGCTGAACAGAAACAAAACTAGTGATCAGGCCCGAAATCTGGGTATAGTGAAGGACTCAGACCTGAACCTTGAGAGACACATAAAAACTGTTACAAAGTCAGCCTTCTATCACCTGAAGAACATTTCCAGGATTAAAGGACTAATGTCTCAACAAGATCTAGAAAAGTCATCCATGCGTTTATCTTGTTAGTTTATAAATCACTGAACAGCTTAGCACCAAAATACATAAAAGACCTGTTGTCATCGTATCAACTTTCCAGATCAATCAGGTCTTCTGGTTCTGGTCTGCTCTGCATCCCCAGAAACAGAACCAAACATGGAGAAGCAGCTTTCAGTTTTTATGCACCACAAATCTGGAACAAACTTCCAGAAAACTGCAAAACAGTTGAAACACTGAATTCCTTTAAATCAAGGCTAAAAACCTACCTGTTTAGAGCTGCCTTTGATTAGTAGTCTGGACCGGAAATCTGCAAACCCCAAATCTGGGTAAGATAAGTTTGGTTTTCCAAAGGGTGGAAGTTTGAGTGTAAATCATTTAAATAAAGTAAGTGGATCATTGATTAATATTTTTTAACTCTATTTTCTTGATGATATTTGCTTGATGGTCCCTATCATTTTGCTGATCACTTTGATGATTTTCATGTGTATTTGCTAGATAATTTTCATGATTTTGATATTTTTGATGATTTTGCTGTATACTTGATGTTTTTACAATGTGAAGCACTTTGAACTGCCTTGCTGCTGAAATGTGCTATACAAATAAACTTGACTTGACTAATTAAATTTTTTATTTCAAGAAGTTTTCATCTGTAACATGTTGAAGAACCATATACCAGTGAGAAGAAACAATGTTTAATTTCTTTGACTTAATTACCTATGCTTATCTGGCATAAAATAATGATAAACAGGAGGGAAATATTGGAAAAAAAATATTGGTTTTTCATTATCATCATTTTATGTATGTCTACAGTACTAATTGTAAATTGCATTTATTGATTACATTGATTGGATTTATCATTTGACCTTAAACTTTCCAAACAGTCTAGTAGAATGACATTTCTTGGTTGAAGTGAAACTTGCACATTGTAACATTTATAGTGTTCAGAAAATTAAGTTCATAAGTTAATTTCCTTTTCTGAGACGAGGACTGTCAGATGAGGATCCATTGTTTCTAGGCTGCAGAAAACCCCCAACTTACATCTGTGGAAAGGGCATTAGACAAGTGTATCATTTCCTTTGTTTGGCAGAAATTGCTCTGACCTACGAACTATGTAACGCATTGCATTTTTCTCCTTGCTGGCAAATAAGTAAAAGATCTAAAATAGAATCTCTAGCTTGTGATTTTTGTCTTGGTTGTTCTTTTAAAGAACTAATTTTCCCAGCTGTTAGTCAATAAGCGAGCGGCAGAGTTATGTACAAGCTGTAAACAGGAGATAGTGTAGAGTAGCTAACCCCCAAATCATCTTTTTTTTTACTGATAAACTGTCTAAATAGGTTATTTATAGCGTTCCATCTTTGTGATTCTGTGAAAATTTTGACATTTTTGTGTACATTTATTTAGTTCTGCAATATTTTTTGTTAAACCGTCTCCATGTTGGCCTCTTTAGGCTGAACAGTGCCTGCAGTGCAGTTGAATTCTCCGATTGTTTACAATGGTACAGCTTTTTGTCACTCAGTACTGCGTTAGGGTATAAAACCATCTCACTCAGAACCACTCCACCGTTGGCGAGTCAGGAGTTGGAATAGCGAGCATTGCAATCATTGATTGATAGCGTTTCTAAGGTTTGGATGTGTTATTTATTTGCAATGTGGACACGGAGTGGAATAGTTCTTCTCTGCTCTAACTGCTGGCTGTATACTACAGGATGGGCTGACTGCAGTGCTGAGGAAGTGGGAAGGACACACGGCAGCACTCAGTTCACGCACAAGACTGAATGGAGCTGCTTTCACCATAAAAGTCTCCAATAACAGAAAAAAGTCGCTAGATTTAGCACTAGTCGCTTTTTTGATAAAAAATTGCTAGAGGGTCTGAAAAGTTGCTAAACATACTGAGAAAGTGGCTGAGTTGGCAACAGTGCTTCTCTCATCCTTACCACAGCACAGTGTTGCCAGATCTCATGAGAGAAACAAGCAACTGACTCAATGAAAAAAATGCCCAATTGGCAATCCACCACATTGTGAAAAACAGAGGCCTCTAGCAAACATCATACATGTATGGCATTATACATAACGAACAGCAATATTGTACTCCAACTTGGTCCATATCGTCGGCAGTAAGTCGAGCTTGTTTCTGGTAAGAACTGGACTCCGTCAAGGTTGCCCTTTGTCACCGATTCTGTTCATAACTTTTATGGACAGAATTTCTAGGTGCAGCCAAGGTGTTGAGGGGATCTGTTTTGGTGGCCTTTGGACTGTGTCTCTACTTTTTGCAGATGATGTGGTCCTGTTGGTTTCATCAGGTTGTGATCTCCAGCTCTCACTGGAGCAGTTCGCAGCCAGGTGTGAAGTGGCCGGTATGAAGATCAGTGCCTTCAAATCCGAGGCCATGGTCTTGAGCCGGAAAAAGGTAGAGTGCCTTCTTCTGGTCAGGGGTACCTTGAGGTCTTGTTCATAAATGAGGGAAAAATGGAAAATGGAGCAGGAGATCAATAGGCAAATTGGTTGCTCCATCTACAGTGATATGGGCGCTGTACCGGTATGTCATGGTGAAGAGAGAATTGAGCCAAAAGCAGAAGCTCTCAATTTATGTTCAATCTACGTAAATCTAGAATCTACGTTCCTACCCTCATCTTTGGCCATGAACTTTGGGTCAAATATGAAAGAACGAGATCATGGATACAAGTGGCTGAAGTGAGTTTTCTCCTCAGGGTGTCGGGGCTCTCCCTTAGAGATAGGGTGAGAAGCTCGGTCGTCCGGGAGGGACTCAGAGTACAGCCGCTGCTTCTCCACATCAAGAGGTGAGGTGACTCGAGCATCTGGTTAGGATGCCTTCTGGACGCCTCCCTGGTGAGGTATTCTGGGCATGTCCCATCTGGAGGAGACCCACAGAAAGACCCAGGACTCGCTGGAGGAATTATGTTTCTCGGCTGGCCTGTTAACGCCTTGGGATTCCCTTGCAGGATCTGGCCCAAGTGGCTGGGGGAGAGGGAAATCTGGGTTTCCCTGCTTATGCTGCTGCCCCTGCGACCCAACCTTGGATAAGCAGAAGAAAATGGCTGGAAGGATGAATAAATTAGCTAAAAGTTATGTCTTTTCAGTAACTTGCAAAATATATAGGATTTAATAATTATTAAGCTGAATCAGACTAAACACTGTGAAAAATACCAGACTACTGTATGATCACTTAGAAGTTTAACTCTGAACAAATAACAGGCTAAATTATATTAAAACTGAAGAAAATCAACTAATGACACCTGACAGCAGAGGCCTTCCTACCTAAAAGAAATAAAACACATTGGTATAGGATGAATACTACTAACATAAAATTAACCCCAAAACCTGAAGGATTTAACGAGGTTCTACTGGAACCACAAAACCAAGCAGTCCTGTAACTTGACTCATCACACTTAAGGTTGATGTTCATGATTTATCAGGAAAAAGCAGACGGAGCAGAAAACCCCCCACAAGGGCTCTCCTTCATAATCTCAAAGAATTTTGGGAAAATATTAGTTGGACTCACGTTATAGTGGAAGGTGTGAGTGTCATTACATTTGGCGTAAAACTAACAGCATTTCAGAAAAAGAACATCATACCTACAATCAACCACAGTAGTGGTGGTGTGAAAATCTGGGATTCCTTTGCTACTTCAGTACATGGGTGACTTCGTGTAATGTTTAACCATTTGTTCATGAACTTTGACTGAAGGTCAGCAAGGGGTTAACATATGGTGACATCTATTTGGAAAAACGTTTAATTATGCCCGACTAAGAGGCACAAATACATTGTTGCTGGATTGACATTAACTTATTGGCAAAATTGATGAAGACCATCAGCAAATCTTGTTGTGATTTAATATATGGTCTTGCTCTGGCTGCCATTTCAAGACAATAAAAAAGTACAATCTTTTAGAAATAAAGGTAATTTAATTAAAAACATTTAAGAGGGACTTAAAATTAAATATTTAGCAGCAGTTCTTATAAGAAATAATTCAGATGTGCAAATTTGTTTTCAAACTAGTGTTATGTATTTTTTTTAAGAGAAAGTGAATCAGATGATGCACTTAATCTCTATCTTTTCTTTAAGAATTTCCCATTTATTCTCCTTTTCTGCAAATGGGCATTAATGTGAGAAGACTACTAAGCCACATTAAAGGGTTGCCTCCATCACAACAAGCCTTAATAGAAAAGAAATGGAAAGAAACTGCATCTTTTTATTGTAAAACATTTTCCTTTCACATGCACAGACAATGGTGTATAAGACTGCATGCAGTTATGATTGCAGAGAGAATACAATTCATCTCTGCTAAAACATTCAACCAGTATGATGTCTTTGCTGTACCAAATTTAATTATCTTGAGTAAACATAATCTAATTACACACGGATGGTGTGTGAGCTTTAGTTTTATATTGATCTTGTTGTATCTTTGTGTTCTCTAAAGAATTTAATATAAGCATAAAAATTATGTACATACAAAAGTTGCTAAAAATGTTTTTTGCTGTTTTCATATCAAAATGGCTTTTTGTTCTACATTTTGTAACAGTAAAATTTCAAAATATTAGTGTCGCCTCTGCTTGATAAAGCTTTATGAACAAATATAGATTATAGCAATGCAATGCATTTCTTAGATCATTTAAATAACATCTTTAAGTGACATCCCAGCATAATGTTGCATCTGTGTATGTACAATGACTTGGTTACTCCAGATAACATTTCTTCTTGGAGGCTGGTCATTTTGCTCCTTTACCATTTTATATTGTTGCAAAGAAAAGTTGCAAACTCCAACTTTTCTTTGTCGACAGATAGGAGCGTTATGATTGAGGTGGTGATTGGACCCAAGATGCAGACCATATGGAGGCGGAAAGTTGGTGATGTAACTTTTAATAATAATGGTAAAATAGTAACTTACAATTACTGAGAGATCCCTACAAGGAAAAGACATGGAGCAAAGACAAACAAGGAGTAGCCAAGCAGTGCACCAAGCAAACAAGAGAATCTAGCAAGGAATGAAGGAGAGAGAGCAGCTTAAATACTGGGGAGTTTGAATATTGACAAGGAAAAGGTGACTGACTGGAAACAGGATGCATCTGTGAGGAGAGACTGGCAAGATGGCTGAGGAAAGGAGGTAAATGAACATGAAGGGAGCTGAGGAGGAAATACACAAGGGTAAAACATAGAGTTCAAGGAAAAGAAGAGACTCTTTAACAAAGTACAAGGATCAAATAAGCAAGAATAGACTAAGCAGAAAACAACAGAATCAATAAAAAAAAAACCAAAACAAACAAAAAAAAAAAAAACAAGGCTAAGCACAAATAAAAATACAAACAGAAAAAACTGAAAACAACCCAAACATCCCCAGGATAAAAACCAAACAAGAGTTCGGGGAGGTCACAAAAAAGTATATAGTTCATGTGGACAACTGTGAGGTTGTTCTGAGGAACCCACGAAGTGACTGGGGAACCCATGAAGACTTGCAGGAGGTCAACCAGAGGACCCCACGACGAAGATCTGGGGAACCCATGAAAAATTCTTGGGGTAAACCACAAAGATGTTCTGGAGGTTGGCCAAGGAATCCAGGAGGCAAGTTGAGATGGTCTCAACACAAACCTCTAAAAGTGAAAAGGTAATAATAATAAATAATAACTAGAAAAATTGCTGTTCCTTGCGAAACAGCCATGAGAATGCTGATCTGGAGAATGAACGCTGCAGAAGATGCTGAAGAAAGCTTTAAAAAAGCTGAACAGGGAGACAGACAGTGCTGAACAAAACTAAAGACAGAAAGACTAGAGGACAGCTGAATACAGAAAGACCAAAAGACAGCAGAAGACTGAAAGACCAGAAAACAGATAAAGACAGAAAGACCAGAATATGGCTGAAAACAGAAAGACCAGATGATAGATGAAGACTGAAACAGCAGAAGACAGCTGAAGACAGAAAGACCATAAGACAGATGAAGACAAAAAGACTATAAGACAGTTGAAGACAAAGAGCAGAAGACAGATGAAGACAGAGCAAGAGACATCTGAAGGCAGAATGACTGGAATAAAGCTGAACACAGGCAGATCTGAACAGAGGAACACGGAAGATATAGGAAAAGGTGTGACAAGTCTACACTCCAGAAATATTTGAAAGAAAACTGTAAGACCTATGACAATGACACTAAAATGTCCTTAAAGCAGACACCCGTGACTATGTTTTGATGCATAAATTTTATTTGTGAAAAAGCTTTAAAAGTTGAAAAAGCGTCAATTACTAGAGTGTACATTCTACCAACTGACGTCATTTAAAGAATTCCACCACAGGATTACGTTGTAAAACTGAAAACGACCAAAAATCTGCATAAAACTTAAATCACAATTTTAGAAAAACCGCAAGAGATATCAAAAAGCTGAATCATTTGAAGATAGCTCAAGAGCTTGTGACTTGTTTAAAAGTTGAATGGAGTTTCTAAGTTGAAGTAAGCAGAAGTAGTAAGCTGTTAAAGAGCACAAAGTTTTTGCTGAATTTTGTGGAATTCTGAAGAATTTCAATGTATTTCAATGGGGCTGAAATATTTGTCGGGGTGGGGGTGGCCTCATCTACACAATAACCAACATACAGATTACTCAGTGGACACTTTAAGTAACTCTGCATTCACAGTCTAACAGTGATGATACTTTATTCTTGTTGATTTATTTATGTATTTTTGTTCATCTGATTGTCTTTCATCTTTTTTTGCTGTAGCCTAAACTATGGTCAGTTTATCAGTGGTATCCCTCAATGTTAAAGGTCTGAATTCCACTTTTAAACGTTCGAGTATTCTTGATTTTTTTTGTATAGGCAGAAAGGAGATGACGCTCTCAACAACAGACTGATAGAAGATCTGCATCTTGCTGCAAGCCTTGAAGGATCTTAGCTTCCTCCAGAAGTCCAGTCTTCTCTGTCCTTTCTTGTAGACGCTTCACTGTTGAGTCTCCAGTCCAGTCTGTTGTCCAGATGAACACCGAGGTATTTATATTCCTCAACCACCTCCACTTCTTCTCCCATGATGGAAACAGGGTTTGATCTGAGCCTGTTTCTCCTGAAATCTACAATCACCTCCTTAGTTTTGTTCACATTCAAGATGAGATGATTGTTTCCACACCATGACACAAAGCGGTCCACCAGCTCTCTGTACTCAGCTTCTTGTCCATCTGTGATCCACCCGACAACTGCAGAGTCATCTGAATATTTCTAGAGATGACAGGAGTCTGACTTGTGCTGGAAGTCTGAAGTGTTCAGAGTGAAAAGGAATGGTGAGAGTACAGTCCCCTGTGGTGCTCCTGTGCTGCTGACCACCTGGTTAGACACACAGTCCTTCAGTCTCACAACCTGTGGTCTGTTTGTCAGGTAGTCACTGATCCAGGCGATTGTTGAGGCCTCCACCTGAGTCTTCAGATGAAGCAGATCAGGCTGAACTGTGTTAAATGCACTGGAGAAATCAAAGAACATGATCCTCACAGTGCTGCCTGCTTTGTCCAGGTGACAGTGGGTTTGTTGAAGCAGGTGTATAATGGCGTCTTCAACTCCAACTCCACGGCGATAAGCAAACTGCAGGGGGTCCTGATATGTGCTGGTTTGCTTACTCAGGTGGGCCAGCAGGAGTCTCTCCAGGACCTTCATGATGTGGGATGTCAGGATCATCAGGACTTGATTACGCATCATAACAAAAAAGCAAAATATAAAAAGTATTGCGGAAAAAAAAATCAATCCAGCTGCACAGCATCCAGGATAAGAAGGAATGGTTGTCCAAAAAAAGCAATTTTTTCCAAGAAAAGCAGGAATGAAAGTTTGAAAAAAAGAAAAAACTTTGAAAGTTACAGGGTTACTCCAATGTGCTGCCACCCTGAGTGGCGCAATTCTAGATGGTTCTAAATCCAAAGGATTTATGATGTTATATTATTCATGATATTAATGAAACGTAACATAAATTTACAAGTAGAGATAATTAATTCTAGTCTAACAGGGAAGTAGGCTTATTGTTGTTTTACTTTACAAGGAGAAAAAATTGCATTTGTGTCTATTTATGGTCCAAACATAAATGAGGTTTTTTTTTTTCTGTTGTTGACTAAGGAGTTGCTTGATTTGAATGATTATGCATTAATCATTGTAGCTGATATGAACACCTTTTTTGATCAAACTATGGACAGGTCTCATTCCTATATATCCTCAACTCAGGCTGCTTCATCTGAGGCCCTGGGTGTTTTCACCAAAAGCTTAAACTTAAGTGATGTTTGGAGAGTATTAAATCCAGTTGCTAAAGAATTCACCTTCGACTCAGCACCCCACAAAATGTCATCAAGAATAGATTATTTCCTTTCTTCATCTAAACTGGTTCAGTATTTTCAAATAGAATTCTCCCAAAGAGTCTTCCAGATCATAATCCAGTTATTAGTCTTATTAAGTACATACAAAATTTAACAGATGGAGGCTCAATATTACTCTTTTGCAGAACACAGAATTTAATAACCAGTTAAGGCTTAAACTGGAGGAATTTATTAATATTAATGTGGGAAGTGTCTCTAATCCTATGTTTGTCTGGGCTGGTATTAAGGGCTTTTTGAGAAATAATTCCGTTCCATTTAGCTCCCACTATAAAAAACATAATAACGGTAAAATAAAACAGGTAGAGTCAGAATATCAAATATTAGAGAATGCATTGAATCTTGGATATTAAAAACAGAAAGCACTTGAGTTGAAGTTTAAACAATCTAAATTAAAGGATTTGCTCAAAGGGTAGAATTTCTGATGCATGTGACTAAACATAAATATTACTCAGAAGGTAGCAAACCAAGTAGACCTTTGGCAATGACACTCAAACGTCAAGAAAATAGTAGGAATGTTCCATCTATTTTAGGAGAAAATAAAGAAATATTGACTTCACCAATGGAGATTAATGATACTTTCAAAAAGTTTCACACAGTTATATGCATCTGAATGCTCGCCATCAGAGGAAGAATTGGATGATTTCTTTAAAAACATTAATCTCCCGAGATTTAGATGATCCGATTTCTTTACAAGAGCTCTATTATGCTCTCAAACTTACGAATAAAGGACGTTCTCCGGGCATTGACGGAATCTCTGTTGAATTATTGTTTAGATTTCTAGGACCTACTGGGCCCATGGTGGTTGGAGGCAGTGAATTATGATAATGGTACTTTTTTAAAATCTGTTAATATAGATAGCACTGATTACGATCTTGGCGAAACCAGATAAAAACCATTTAGAATGTGATAATTACCGACCTTTATCGTTGATAAATACAGATGTTAAACTGTATGCTAAAATAATGGCAACACGTCTTGAGAAAGTGCTGGGAAAGCTAATTCATAGTGATCAAACAGGTTTTATGAAAGGAAGACTGTCTTCTGATAACATAAGGCGACTACTTCATGTAATCGATGAACCTCAAAGGTCTCAGATTAAGACTGGACTTTATTTCTTGATGTCCAAAATGCTTTTGATTGACTGGAGTGGAGATATTTATGTAAAGCATTGCAAAACTTTAATTTTGGCCCAAAATTTATTGAAATGATAGAAGTTTTATATGCTAATCCAGCCGTTAGTGTTTGTATTAATGGAAATCTCTCATCTACGTTTAGCCTTCTTAGAGGAACAAGACAGGGATGTTTGCTTTCTCCGCTTCTTTTCAATCTTTCCATAGAACTGTTTGCACAGTCTATACGTCAAAGCAGCACCATTACTCCTAACACGATAGGGGGTACTAAACACCATATTTCATTATATCAAGTAACCTATTTGGGTATCCAAGTAGTGCCATCTGTATCTTCTATAGCTAACAATAATTATTTTACTGTATTCAAAAGGATAGAAAGTGATCTTATTAGATGGATGCCTTTACCTATGTCAGTGCCTGTGCGGTTCTCTATAATTAAAATGAATGTTCTGCCAAGAATTAATTTTATAAGTTCTATGCTTCCTCTACCCTCCCTGTTGATTATTGGAAAAAGTAGGATTCCTTGCTTAAATCATTTATATGGAACAACAGATGGCCACGTGTAAAGTGAACAATATTACAAAAACCCAAGTTAGGAGGGGGTTGGGGAGTTCCAAACTTTAAGTTGTACCACTGGTCATTTACATTACAGCATATTAGGCATTGGTTGGACCCAGAAGCGGATGCTCCATGGTTGGAAACTGAAAAGTATCTTGTAGCCCCAAGGAGACTACAAGATTCTTTTTTCTGGAATCTCATTAAAACAGCCTTTATTGAGACAAGGACACATCATTTCATACTTTCTGAAAACGTTTAGAGTAGTGAAAAGGTTTCTAGGTGGAATAATAAAATGGCACAAGCATTCTTCCTTATGGCATAATTGCTGCCTGTTAACGGGGACTTCTCCTTTTAAAAGAGGTCCATGGGCAGAGAGTACTATTTACACACTTGAAGATTTAAATGGATCCAACTCGGTGCTTAGTTTTCAAGATCCGGTAACCCATTACAGAGTCCCAAAACAGTCTTTATTTCACTTTTTCAGATTATGTTCATCTCTTGCATCCAATAATATCCTATAGGGAAACAATTTAAAATTACACCCAATTATAGAACTAATACAAAACTCTCATACAAAAATATTTTCTTTCTTTTACTGGAATCTCTTAGGCCACTTAAAATTACAAGATTATTACATTAAAGAGTGGCAAAAAGACATAGATGATAAACAAGGAAAAATTGATTGGAATACAACTTTGTTTAACATTGCTAGATCATCAAAGAATCCCAATCATCAATTTATCCACTTCAGGTTATGTCATCACACATATTTAACACCACAGAAAAGGTTCATGATGAAGTTAGCCCCTTATCCTTATGATACATTCTGTTTCCTACAACATAGGAACATTAATGCATACCTTATGGGAATGATCTGACGTACGTTCCTTTTGGCACAAGGTAATAAGTACACTGTCAAAGTTGACAAGCACTAACCTTCCGGTTGATCCAGTATTGCATCTCCTGTTAGATGACTCCAGTTTTTCAATGGTACTGAACACCCGCAAATTATGGCTGGCTGGCCTAACTGCGGCCAAAAAAGTAGCGGTTCAGAGGTGGCGCCCACCACATGACCTTTCAACGAATCTTTGATTACACTACTTTCTGGATGTTTGTTATTTGGAATTGTCCTCAGCTATAGTTGAGCAAGCTAAAATTTCAACAGTTCAAAATTGGGTAATGGGAATTAGGAAGATCAAAGATCTAATTGTAGAGATCGAATATGTGTTCTTGTTTTGTTGTTGTTTCTCTTCCAATTATCAATTTTGTCTTACTCATTTACTTTGGTTTAAATTTTTGTTTTGACTCACTTCATTAAGTGATATTTGACAGTCATAAAGACTAAGGTGATCTGTGTGTTGGGGGGAAGGTGGAGTGCAGGGTTGGGAATAGCTATTGTGATGGAAGTTGGGGTGGGATGTGCATCTGGGAAACTCTGAGATGGGAATGTGATGTTTTACAATGTAATGTTTCCCTTTTGTGTTAAAACAATAAAAATTGTGTTAGAAAAAAAAAAAAAAGTATATTAGCTGAAATCACCAAAAGTCATAACATAAGTCTCCAGAAGAAGCTGAACGTTTTGATATATGAATTATTAAAATCAGCTTAAGTATGCAGAAGTGGTTAAACGCAGAAAAATGTACAGAACACTGAATAAAAATAAATAAAAACACAATCTTAAAAAGTGAGAATGCTGAATGCATTCTCACTTGATAAAGGCATTTCTGAGTGCTACACTGCTGGACAGGACACATAAAAAAGTATTTCACGCCATTTTCCTCTGTATTATCAAATTATAAGATTATAAACCTTTATTCTTTTGCATGAGATTTATTTAGTTTGTTGCTGTTTTTCTTTACAAGAAAGTGATGTATGCTGAGGCTACAGATTGTGTGAGTTTTCCTGATCAGATGAGACTCATTCCCCAAAGATCATTTCAAATTAACTATGAGACAGCAAATAAAGATGATTGCATCAGAGAAAATGAGTTCTAGTTTTTTTTTTATTTGATAAAACGTTTTTTTGAACGTAACATCAGTCTGATAAAAGGAAGGAACAGAGAGAGAAAAGCAAAATGTTCAGAGAGCACAGTCTACCTGGTGGTGCTGATGCAATGAGTGTATCCAACTGTCATCACATCCCAACTGCTATTGCTGCCATGAATGAAATGTGACAAGGACACAGCTTCACAGTCAGTCCAGCAGGGGCGTCAGCTCCTCATAAGTAAGCCTGGAACCTCATGCATAGTTCCCTGCAGGGCTAGCCCTTGCCACTTTGGCCCCCTAGACTTATCTGGGCTCTGATTTTTTTTTCGAAAAAAACTCTGATTATCTCCCAGCTCCCCACAATAAAACAAAACACTACTGATAGGTAGTTTGTCCTTTTGATACCTTCGTTTCCTGGTTTCCAAACACACGTTACAGCTGCGAGTGACAGGGAAACAAGTGATAATACAGCGTGAGAATGAGTTGCAGCAAGTGGGGAAAATGTGGGAAAAAATAGGCTGGAACAAAGAGTGGGAGAAAGAGAGTGCACCAAAAGACTGGAATTGACCTCAGATGGAAGCAGTCTATGTGATACGTGGATTTAAGCTGTATAACCACTTTAAAAAAAACACTTGAAATAAGCAGGGATACCTATAAAGCCCCAGGATTTGTCTGACATCCAGGTTATTTTAGTCCTGCATGTGCTCTCCCTGTCTTTTCGTGGATGAGCCCTCTCCCTGTGTCTTTGTTAATGTCAAGGTAATATTTGCTGTGAAAAGCGCTTCAGCAAACTGCCAACATCCAGACTAAGATCTGGACAGTGCAATAAATGTGAAAACAGCCATGAATGAACGTATCTGTAATGGTGCACAACTAAACGCAACTGTAACCATTAATATAAAAGATAAGCGTCACAAATCTGTGCAGCAGCCCATCTGAGGTGTGGAGCCACTGGAGGAGCATTGTGCACTCTGACAACAAATGCAGGGCTGTAACTCAGCACCCGGAGGTTGAGGGGCTTTCTGTCAGAGACTTTAAAATTGTGCCCATGTAAAAAATAGCTTTATTAAAGCAAAGAGTTTTAGATTAGTAAAAATATCTTTATGTTTCAATAATATGTTGTTAAATACTGATATTTTCAGTTTTAATTTAATTAAGTAGGAAAACCCCTGAAAATTAAAATCTTATTTAGAGTTTTCCAGGCAATGGTGGAAGAAACACACTAAAAAACACATGTTCATAATACAATGTCTTGCAAAAATTACGTTTTTTTTTTTTTGTTTTTTTTTAAAAGTAAGTATGTTTTAAAGTAAGTTTTTTCTGGACTGTTGTAATCAAACTATTTTCATCATCAGTGATCTCCCTTGATTAGTTGTTTATATATTAGAGGATAAATAGTGGATATTTGGCAGTTTAATTTCATTTATATCTTTTTTTTTTTTTTTTTTTTTTATCTCAATATGAACTTGTGAGTTGCTTTAACAACAAAGCTGTATTTGACTCTTGTTGCTGTTTTTGTTACAGAAAATGTTCTCCATCCATCCATTTTCTTTTGCTTATCCAGGGTTGGGTCACAGGGGCAGCAACCTAAGCAGGGAGACCCAGACTTCCCTCTCCTGGCCACTTGTTCCAGCTCCTCTGAGGGAATCCCAAGGCGTTCCCAGGCCAGCCGAGAAACATCGTCCCTCCAGCGAGTCCTGGGTCTTCTTCTGGGTCTGCTCTCAGTGGGATGTGCCCAGAACACCTCACCAGGGAAGCGTCCAGAAGGCATCCTAATCAGATGCCCAAGCCACCTCAACTGGCTCCTCTCGACGTGGAGAAGCAGCGGCTCCACTCTGAGTCCATCCCAGATGACCGACCTTCTCACACTATCTCTAATGGAGAGCCCAGACACCCTGCGGAGGAAACTCATTTCGGCCGTTTGTATCCGTGATCTCATTCTTTCGGTCATGAGCCAAAGCTCATGACCATAGATGAGGTTAGGAACATAGATCAACCAGTAAATTGAGAGCTTTGGCTTTTGACTCAGCTCTCTCACGACAGACTGGCACAGTGCAAGCATCACTGCAGACACAGCACCAATCTGCCTATCAATCTCCTGCTCCATTTTTCTCTCATTCATGAAGAAGACCCCAAGTACTTTACCTCCTCCACTTGTGGAAGGACCTCCTCCTTACCCCAGAGAAGGCACTCTACCCTTTTCCAGCTCAAGACCATGGCCGCGGATATGGAGGCACCGATCTTCATCCTGGCCACTTCACACTCGGCTGCGAACTGCTCCAGTGAAAGTTGTAGATAACGACCTGATGAAGCCAATAGGACCACATCATCTGCAAAAAGCAAGGATCTGATCCCAAGGCCTCGAAAGCTGGTCCCCTCAACACCTCAATGCCTAGAAACTCTGTCTATGAAGGTTCTGAACAGAATCAGTGACAAAGGACAACCTTGGTGGAGTCCAACTCTCACTGGAAACGAGCTCAACTTACTGCCAGCAATGCGGACCGAGCTCTGGCACCGGTCATACAGGGACCTAACAGCCCGTATCAAAGGGCCTGGTACCCCATACTCCTGGAGTACCCCCCAACAGGATTCCCCGAGGGACACGGTCGAACGCCTTCTCCAAGTCCACAAAGCACATGTAGACTGGTTGGGCGAACTCCCATGAACCCTCCAGGACCCTGCTGAGGAGGGTGTAGAGCTGGTCCAGTGTTCTACAGCCAGGACGAAAACCACGTTGCTCTTCCAGAATCTAAGGTTTGAATATCCAACAGACCCTCCTCTCCAGAACTCCTGAATAGACCTTAACAGGGAGGCTTAAGTCAAATCAAGTAAAGTTTATTTATATAGCACATTTCAGCTGCAAGGCATTTCTAAATGCTTTACATCGTAAAAACAACGAGCAAGTATACATCAAAATCATCTTGCAAGTATACATCAAAATCATCAAAGTCATCAAGCTAATATCAATGCATCAAAATCATAAAGATCATCAAGGAAATATACATCAAAATTACTGATCAATGTTCCACTTACTACTAATCAAAGGCAGCTCTAAACAGGTGGGTTTTAGCCTTGATTTAAAGGAACGCAGTGTTTCAGCTGTTTTGCAGTTTTCTGGAAGTTTGTTCCAGATTTGTGGTGCATAGAAACTGAATGCTACCTCTCCATGTTTGTTTCTGGTTATGTCTATGCAGAGCAGACTAGAACCAAAAGATCTGAATGGTCTGGAAGGTTGATACAACAACCACAGGTCTTTAATCTATTGTGGTGTTAAGCCATTCAGTGATTTATAAACTACCAGAAGTATTTTAAAGTCTATTCTCTGAGCTACAGGGAGCCAGAGTAAGGACTTTAGAACTGGGATGATGTGCTCTATTTTAAAAGTGTGATCTGCCAGTAGTTGGAACACACTCTGCGGTCCCCCTTTTTGATCAGGGGGATTACCCTCCCAGACTGCCAATCCAGCGAAGCTTCCCCTGATGTCCACGTGATATTCCAGAGTTGTGTATTGCCACAGAGGACCTGTTAACCACATTGGTGACCTCAGCACCAACGATTGGAGAGCCCGACCCAAAGTCCCCAGGCTCCGCTTCCTCAGTGGAAGATGTGCTGGTGGAATTGAGGAGGTCTTCGAAGTATTCTGCACACTGACCCATGATGTCCCAAGATTAGATCAGTAGCACACAATCCCCACTATAAACAGTGTTGGTGGTGGACCGCTTCCCCCTACTGAGATGCCAAAACCTCGAAGCCATACAGAAGTCGTTCTCCATGGCCTCTCCAAACTCCTCCCATGCCCAAGGTTTTTTGCCCCAGCAACCAGCCGAGCTGCATGCCGCTTGGACTGCCTGTACCCATCAGCTGCTGCCAGGGTCCCACAGGCCAAAAAGACCCAATAGGGTCCCTCTCAACAGCAGTGTCCACCAGTGGGTTCAAGGGATGCTGCCGCCCAGAACGTGTTTGAAGCTCTCCTGGAGGTGGGAGTTAAAGCTCCATCTCACGGGAGACTCTGCCAGACATTCTCAGCAGACCCTAAAAATACATTTGGATCTGCCAGGTCTGACTGACATCCTCCCCCACCACCGGAGCTAACTTGCCACCAGGTAGTGGTCAGTGGAAAGCTCCACTCCCCTCTTCACCTGAGTGTCCAAGACATGTGGCTGCAGATCAGATGACACGACAACGAAGTTGATCATTGAACTGCGGCCTAGGGTGTCCTGGTGCCAAGAGCACATACAGACACCCTTATGCTTGACCATGGTGTTTGTTATGGACAATCCATGATGAGCACAGAAATCCAATAACAAAACACCACTTGGGTTCAGACTGGGAGGGCTGTTCCTCCCAGCTACACCCCTCCAGGTCTCATTGTCACTGCGCATGTGAGTGTTGAATTCCCAACGCAGAACAAGGAAGTCCACAGGAGGGGCACTCTCCAGCACCCCCTGCAACGACTCCAAAAAGGGTGGGTAATCTGAACTGCTGTTTTCCACCTAAGCACAAACAACAGTCAGAATCCCCCCTCCCAACATGCAGTTAGCGGGGTTCCTACATACAGGCACCAAGATGGGGGACAACAAATATGCTCACTCCTGGTCTGAGCCTCTCACCTGGGGCAACTCTGGAGTGGAAGAGTGTCCAACCCCTCTCAAGGAGACTGGTTCCAGACCCAGAGCCTTGCATTGAGGCGAGTCCACACACCAGCTCAGACTCCTTCCCTACTCAAGAGGTGACGGTCCATGTCCCAAGAGCCAGCCTCTGTAGCCGAGGATTAGACCGCCAAGTTCCTCACTTTCGGCCACCACCCATCCCACATTACATCCAACCCTTTGGCCCCTCCCACAGGTGGTGAGCCCATGGGAAGGGGAACCCACATCTCCCCTTCCAGCTGTGCCTGGCGGGGTTCCATGGGTGAAAACCCGGCCACCAGACACTCGTCAGTAAGCCCCACCTCCAGGCTTAGGGGTCTTTGTGCTGTGATTTGTCTGATTCCTCACTCAGGACCTGTCCACCTTGGGTGATTCTACCAAGGGCATGAAGCCCCTGACAACATAGTTCCTAAGACCATTGGGACACTCAAGTCCCTACACCATGGTAAGGTGGCAGCCCAGGGAGGGGGCTTGCTGTATAAAGAATGTTATTATGGAATTGTAGTCATTCTCCTTCTGTTCATTTAAATCCTTATTCTGGACTATGAAGGGAAATCTATTGGCACATCAGCCCCACCTAGATTTCTTTTTCACCAGCTGTCACTGGAGCCTGTGGAAGGACTTTAGAACTGGGCTGATGTACTCTTAATTCCTGGTTCTAGTGAAAATGCGAGCAGCAGTGTTGTGGATCAGCTGCAGCTGTCTGATTGACTTTTAAGGCAGACCTGTGAAGACACTGTTGCAGTAATCAATGCAGCTCAAGATAAAAGCATGGATGAGTTTTCTAGATCTTGTTGAGACATTAGTCCTTTCATCTTGGAAATGTTCTTCAGTTGATAGAAGGCTGACTTTGTAATAGTTTTTATGTGTCTCTGAAGGTTCAGGTCCGAGTCCATCACTACACCCAAATTTTGGGCCTAATCACCGGTTTCTAGCTGGAATAACTGAACCTGCGTGCTGACTCTAGATTGTTCCTCTTGAGGTCCAAAGATAATAACTTCAGTTTTGTTTCTGTTCAGCTGGTTTTGGCACCTCCACGCACTGATTTGTTCTAAGCATCTGTTCAGTGCTTGGATGAGTTCAAAGTCACCTGGTGACATCGTAATATAGAGCTGTGTGTCATCAGTGTAGTTGTGGTAACTGATCTTATTGCTTGTTATAATCTGAACCAGTGGGAGCATGTAGGTATTAAATATGAGGGGTCCCTGGATTGAACCTTGGGGAACTCCACATGTGACTTTTGTCCGCTCTGATGAGAAGTTACCTACTGACACAAAGAAGTCCCTTTTCTTTAACTTGTGCTAGAAACAGTCCAGTTCTGGACCAGAGAGTCCAACCCAGCTCTCCAGTTGCTTTAATAATATCTCATGATCAACAGTGTCAAATGCTGCACTGAGGTCCAACAGAACCAACACTGTGGTTCTTCCACAGTCTGGATTTGTGTGGATGTCATTGAACACTTTGACGAGGGCAGTCTCAGGGCTGTGGTGAGCACGGAAACCAGACTGAAAGACATCAAAGTGGTTCATCATTGTTAAGAAGCTGTTTAACTGAACTGTTGAAACACAGCTTTTCAATAATTTTGCAGATGAGTGGAAGGTCAGAGATTGGCCTGTAATTCTGCTGTAGTGATTTGTCCAGATTTTTTTTTTATTTTTATCAGCTGTTTGATAACTGGTGTTTTTAAAGCCTGGGGGAAATCACCTGATGAGAGGGATGAGTTTACTATTTGAATCAGATCAGATAGATTGACAGACAGAACTTCCTCAAGGAAAGCTGTGGGTAAGATATCAAGACAGCAGGTGGAGGAGCTTAATTGAGTCATCATTTCTTTTAAATATTCATGGTTGAGTTGAAATTTGGCCATTTTTTCTGCAGTTGTTATGACTGGACATTGATACTAGAATTTGCATTAATGTGTAGATTAACTCTCTAATTTTTTTTCTGTGTGAAGAAGTTGGCAAATTCATTGCAGGCCTTGGTAGCAGTGGCGGCTCCAGAGATATTTTTCTGCAGGTGCTAATGGGGGGCTAAGCATTTTACAGAAGTTGCTTTGATGGTTCATTTGTTCTTTGAGTTCTCAACACACACAGACCCAAGCACAGAGGTGTGCTCAGAACTCAGACAAGTACAATCACCAATAAAGTGGAGAGTGAATATGTGGTATTGTGCAATTTAATTGAAGCATATACAAACATGACATATATATGTATGGTGTAGGATGTAAACTGTTACAATAAATCCACTGCTTTTGTTCCCCCAGATGTATCTATGTATAAGTGGACGATTTCAGTGCACAACGCTGAATGCATCACAAAGTCACAGAAGGTCGAAATCACTCACTCACGATCAGAAGTCTTCATAACAGGACAATCTGCCTGTTATTGTGGTTGAAGGCAAAAGGATTAATAATTCTGTCACTGTCCAGGGTCCTAGTTCTTAAAGAGTTGATAGGAAGAAGTGCCAGGTCACTTGTTTGACTGTCCCCGCTGGTGTTTCTGAGATAGTTCTTCAAATGATGCAAACAAGAAAAACTGCGCTCACAGCTCGCTAATGTTATGGGAAGAGTCAAAGATATGGATATCAGTTTATACAAGTCCAGGAATATCCCATTGTCTGGCCGCATTAGAGAGAGGAAATCCTGCGTGTTGTTGATTGTATGTTCCTGTGATCTTTTGTTTTCAGCAGCCGGCCAACCTGGTGGAGCTCTGCTGACAAATTCTCCTCAGTAAATCCATAATGACAGGCCATGGGCAGTATGTATTTTTAGTTGAAGAATGATGAGTGTTTGGGGCTTAATGCTGGCAAACCTTTCAGTACTTCATTTGTTTCTGAAGAAAAATGAAGTTTCAGTTCCATTAGCATCCTGTCTGAAACAGGATAGAATGAGTGTGTTTTTAGGTCATCCATGCTGTGTGCACCTTTTCTTTCCTGTTTGAGTCTGCCTTTTCTGTCATTGGATAGTATCTGTTGGAATTCCTGTTTTGATGCAAATGTCTTCTGTACATTTTTCTAGCAGTGATTACAGGATGAACTGCTACTAGATCTAAATTAGGAGACTGTAGCTGATCAGACATGAAGTTGGTTGTTCTGAAAATATCCTCAAAAATTGTAAGATGCAGAACAAACTTCTTATCTATAAGTCCACTGAGAGCTTTAGCCTCTGTCCTACGTTTCGCATTTTTCTGCTGAACAATGTCGCACAACATAGCCATAACTGCTGGGATTGTTTTTTTGACAGCATGTATTGACTCATACTGGCACGCCCAGCGGGTGTCACTAAGTCTCTTGAGTTCTATGTTCTGTCTTACTGACACAAATTCCTCCTGCTTCTTCAGAAAAAGATCATGAACAACTGACCCAGAAAAAAACTTGTGAAGCATTTGCAACATCTCAAAAAAATCTGCTGCACCAACGTTATGTACACAGTTTACCAACACAAGATTCAGCCTGTGAGCAGTGCATGTACACCGCTTGTGGCATATCTTTTTTAATGTTTCTTGCACTCCGTTGTTGCATCTGGACATAACCGCAGCTCCATCATAGCACTGCCCTATACATCAATTAACATCGATATCAAAATGAGTAAGTGTCATTTTGATGCTGTCAAAAAGCGAGTCTGCATCTAATTCTTCTGCTGGTGTGAAATGTAAAAATTCCTTCACAATTTTCTCCAAATCTGCCTGCAAATAGTGAATGATCACAGAAATTTGTTCTTTTTTGCTTATATCTTTACTTTCATCTACCAAAATAGCAAAATGTTCAGATTCCTTCACCTCGTTGCTGATTTGTTTTCTTATTATTTCAGCCATTACATTGAAGATCTCATTCTGTAAATCGTAGTGAACGTACTTAGCATTTGATGGATTAGTGGTCAGCTTCTTTTTGCCCGTGGAATCAAATTTTCCATGGACATCAAGCATCTCACGGAAATTACCTTTGTGGGCCGAATCCTCATTCTTATTTCAGTGGAAATAGATTACATCAATAAGCTGGTAGTTAAGTTCATAGTTAGCAAATTTTATAAGTAAATTAATGTTAAGAATGATTAAAATTTTGGGGGTTTGAAATTTGATCAGTGTGACATCTGTGTTACACACGATCTTTGTCATATTGTATTTGTAGAAACATGACCGAATGAGCACTCTTAGCATCAAACTTTTTTTGATGTATATTTCTACAGTAACCTTGGCAACAAGAATTTAGGCAGTTAGGAGAAAGTAAACTGCTCATGAACACTCTGAATGTATTTTATATGCTTTTGTACCTTGGAAAACTTTCGTCTTTTTACAAAAAAAAAAATCCATTGATAATAGCTCTTCAGCTGAGAAAAAAAGCCTAGTGTGGAAACCTTTTATTAGTTGTTCGCTGGCTGTCAAGCTACACATAGTCATGTGTTATGAAGACAGCACAGTAACCCTTTCTAGACTGATTGATGAAAAGAAAGTGGCTTCGGAGTTCCTGACAGACTGGATACCTTCAACTGCTCGATTGACATTTTAATGAGAAATAGGCCTATCTATCTATTTATCTATCTATCTATCTATCTATCTATCTATCTATCTATCTATCTATCTATCTATCTATCTATCTATCTATCTATCTATCTATCTATCTGTCTGTCTATCTATCTAGTTACAGTGCTATTGTGATGATTTTTACTCTCAGATGGCCAATGTAATTTACAGCACAAATATCCATGTATACATACATAGCCTATGAGGTACAATATAAGATAAAACTATAAAACTAAAATCTGACCTTTGGGCCCTTTGGTTGTCTAATTTCTCACTTAGGTCATCATCAGCCACAGTCTATGCAAAAAATTATTATTGTTATTGTGTAAAGGGCTGTGTATATAATATGAGACAGCTAAAACAACAACAATAACATTTTGAAGTTATAAAAATAAAACAATGCTAACCTCGCTGAAGCTGCTTCTAGCAGTGTCCTCTAACTTCTTATCATGTCTCGAAGAAATACCAGACCCAGAACTGGAGGAAGGACCACCAAACAGGTCAAAAGTTTTTATATTTGTTGCTGCACTGGAGGGCTTTTTTTAATCTCTCAACTTTTCAGCGCCACCTTTAGGTTTTGTAGTTTGCTGTCACTTTCCATCTTCACTGCTAATGCAGACATATTTAATGTTGCTTACAGCATCAGTAATTGACAGGTATTGTTCCTTGGAAGAATGACATGATGACAAACCTGACTTAAGACAAAACAAACTAAGCAGCTGCTTAGGGCGCCCCCCCACCTTCAAGGGGCCCCATAAACGCATGCATTTCTTGTTTATTGAGAATAAGAATACTATTAAATTTGATTTCACAGTTTTAGAGATAAATTAAAAGATTTCACATTGTTTAACATTTAAATTTAAGATTTAATTGGCTAAGCTACTTTGTAAAAGTGCAAAGAATAATCCTCATAGCTTGATTGTTGTGTTACCATAGATACAATCTGATGCCGTGAGTTTATCTTTGTGTTTTAGCTCGGTTTGTTCACAAATACATCTCTGTAAATTATAACCAATTATCACTAATAGCTTTTAAGCTCGGTCAATAAATCTTGGCCCCCGCTCCCAGAAATCTGCATTGAAATGCTGTTCGTGGTGGTGATGTTCTTAACAGGAGGAGGGGCCCCGAAATTATATTCTGCTTAAGGCCCCATTCCAAATTTGGATCAGCCCTGCATGACGAGCTTGAGCCACTGCACTGTGCATCTCTCTGTTGGATGCGAGAGACAAAAAGGAGATTTCATCCAAGTGGCACTGGGGACAAGGCTTTTCTGTTTCCTGACTGTTGAGTTTATGATAAGCGCCTGTTTGCTTTCATGGGCCGGGCTTTAAGGGACGCGTTTTTCTGATCTCCACTCTTCATTGTCAGCTGGACCTGTAGCGCTTGTTCATGTGTTACATGTCCACTCCACAGCCAAGCGCTGAGCAAAGGAGATGTAAAGAAGGCATTTGATACGGTGCAGTTTGAGGCATTGTGGCACCGCAAAATATCAACCTGCTGCGTGACTATGGGGCGACAGCGACAGCTCCTCCAAGGCCTAAACCACCAACCCACTAACACACCGGCCCATGTCAGTCTACCCCTGTTTTTATCTGTTCTTTAATTTCTTTAGATGTTTTGTTTTTCTTATTTATTTCACACGGGCAGTGTGTAAAGACATTAATCTTTACAAAAAGAAGAGATGCTTTAGCTTAGAGCTGCTTTCTATCTGTAGTCCCTGGGCAGGTCACAACAATAAAATATATTCAACATGCAAATATTCCATCCAGAACCATTCACATCAAACATTCTTAATCAATTTACAACCATTTACACAACTCTTCAAGCTACCATTTAAAATAGTTACATCAATTTACATTCCAAACAACCAGCGTTTAATGTTAACAATGCTGATTTCCCAGTATTTGTGTTCTGACATTTTGTAAGAAATCAGGCAGGTCAGGGCATAATTTTAACTTACTTCATATTTCCATGCAGGTTCCTGTGTAGACCTACAGGCCCAGGTGTTGCTGGTGAAATTAAATTTAAAAATGTGCTTCATTTTTGTTTAAACAAGAGGGGAAAATAACTTTTATGATGAAGGCCCTGGTTGGATAGCTATTTTCTGTTGATGGGATCATTTGAAAATCGCTGTTTTGTTTACTCACATTATATTTCCCTGATATTAAAATTAGTTTGATATTCTGAAACATTTATATGTGAAACTAGAGCAAAAACAAAATAAAACTGTAAGGGGTGAATATTTTTTCACAGGGCTATGTGTCATAAAAACAAACAGGATACAATACTCGAGTAAATGCAGAAGTTTCACCTACTGCTATTCCATGTATATTTGTGTATGTGTGAATATGTTATAAAAAGAAGTAGCTCAGAATAATGACATTTAAACTGTTTTTATATGACCTCTGCTCAACTCTTCAGGATATAGAAATGTGTATGAACAACAGGTCGGGTCTGTCTTCCATCATAACAGAGACAAAAGGTGGTTTAGAGCTTCAGGGCCTGAAAAGAAAATGCTTCCCATGATTGTGTAATTTATTCACCTGACAGACTGCTCCGAGCTTTGTTTCTTTTTCTTTTCCTGTTTGTCTCCTACTCTGTTTTTCTTTTTCATTTGTAAGACACAGCTCATCACATGTTTGGTGTGATTGAAATGGGAAGGGCTGCTGAGTTTGTATAGTTTTCAGCATGAATCTAGTCCCAGCTGGTGTGCAGCTCTCCCATAATGAGCAAACCTGAAAAGATGAATGTGCAGCATTCGCCATGTGCCCAGCCCCTCTGAGATGCTTTGAGGGAAAGAAAATTTAAGGATATGCATACGCCTGTGGGATTTTTTTGGACACAAATGAAACTTTTTTTTCATTTATTGACAATTACACGGTTGACATTTTCTCCCTCAGAACTCTTGCCGTGGGTGTCCCTGAATGAGTCACAGAAGATGGTGATGCATGGGTTGTTATCTGAGATATGGCATCCTTGTTAGTGGAAAACAAACCATCAAA
Organism: Anableps anableps; assembly: GCA_014839685.1. NCBI lineage: Eukaryota > Metazoa > Chordata > Actinopteri > Cyprinodontiformes > Anablepidae > Anableps > Anableps anableps. The sequence goes on from CM026065.1 coordinate 597,482, forward strand.
GGTGTTCCAAAGCTGTGCTTGAGGAACCTAGCTCTGCTAATTTCCACTGAGAAATACAACCTCTAAAATTGCAAACAAATAAGCAGCAAACACACAATCATTTTTTTGTTAAATGAGATTAATAGTGTTCAACTTAAGTAAAAACATCAATCGATGTAAGACTCTATCTCTTTTTCCCCAGTGTCCTCCTTTTACAAACACAAAAGAAAGTAGAACTGTGAGCAGTTATCAACAGGTTCCAAGCCCACCCAGCAAGTCTGCCCCTTGCCCTGCCCCCCTCCGTGCTCTTTGTTCCCCACATCCCGCCAGCCAGCTTTACAGTGTCTCTTAGCATGTGGACAAGTTGGAAGTTTTCAGGACAGTGCTTACTCCTGAAATGTGTTGCCATTACAATGCATTTAGCTTAATAGGTGATAGTGAACAAGCAGCTGGCCCTGGCCTCACCCTTCCCTTGTGCACTCTCCTCCCCCCGTCCCATTAAGTTAGCTTTGCCAGGTCGCTTTGCGCTTTGATTGAGAGAAGGGACTGCTTTAAGTTGCTCCTTAAAGGTGTTGCCATTACAAAGCATTTTGCTTATTGGTGGCACTGTAACATATTTTCAAAAATTAATTTTAGAAATCATACTTAACCATAAAAATTTTCTTAAATATTTTCAGAACACCATATTTATATCTGTAACAATAAAAACCAATTTCAGTGCCCTTAGGTCAAAGGACTTTTCCATTTAAAAAAAACCTGTATACCGTAATTTCAACGTTTTTTTTCAAACCAGACTAAAATAAAAATATTGATATAAAATCCATAGTTGATAATAAAATCCAAATAAATTCCCTAATGGCTGTGTCTATATCTGAAATAATATAAGCATATTTCCATGTCCCTATATTTTAAAAATCTGCTACTTCTATCAATAGTGGCAGCACATACCCATTTATATGAGAAATCATATAAAATACATATTCCATTAAAAAAATGGCAAAAATATTCTAAGATGTGCGAGGGGGTGAAAGGAACAATTTGAACTGTTTCCCATGTTTCTATATGTAGTGATTTTTTTTAATGAAAAATGTTAACCACCATATTTGCCAACACTGACCTACTACTTAAAAATGTATAAAAAAATTCATAACTCATTAAAACATTACCAAAAGTATTTCCAGCTGGTCAGATCTAAATGTTGAATAACATTAATGATTTATCATGTCCATAAATTCAATACGTTTTCAGTAGAAAAAGTTAGCCATTACCATTTACCAACCTTGTTTTTATACCATAAAGACCCAAATTAATATATTAATGAAAAATTGACAGTTCATCAGAAAAGTACCAAAATATTGTCAGATGGTCATGTCTATACAAAAAAAATATTCCTTTATTCAAATGTCCCCAGATGAAATGCTTTTTCGGCAGGAAATTGTTAACTACCGTTTTTACCATACCAGCTGAAATTATTAAATTAATTAAAAATCTATATTTTATGAATAAATTACCAAAAATATTTTTTAGTAGGTCATATCTACATATGGAATACCATTAAGTTTTTGTATGTCAAAAAGATTCAGTGGTTTTTCCCCAAAAAAATTGCTCACCTCCATTTAACACTATAAAGACACTGTAAAAGAATATAGATTAGTATAATATTCTTTTATTTCCATGTCCCTGGATCAAACAATTTTTTGTTAAAAAATTGTTAACATCATTCTCATGATATCCAGCTAAAACCCCCAAAATCATTAAAATTCAAACTTGATCATAAATTTCCCAAAATATTCTCTCATCACCAAGTCTATATGTGGAATAATATTTGTGCTTTTTGACATTTCTATACTTAATGACTTATGTATAAAAAATTGTCAACTTTCATTGTAGCAATGTTAGCAATACCGACATTTATTCAAAAATTTGTTAAAAATCTATAATGCTTTAAAAAAAATCTAAAAATATTCACAGATGACTGCAAATTTTAGCAGCAAAGCAGTTCAAAATGCTTCACATCATAAAAACATCAAGTATACAGCAAAATCATCAAAATCATCAAGCAAATACACATTAAAATCTTTAAAATCATCTAGCAAATATCAATGCATGAAAATCATCAAATATTGTTTTCATTTACACGTCAGGCTCCTTTAAAGGATTCTGCTTGTGTAACCACAGTCAAATTGCTTAGCCTTTATACGTTACAAAATTTTGAAGTACATCATTCAGCTTTTTTGCCTCTATTAGGTTGTCAATATGGATGTTAAAGTCTCCCATAAGTATTAAACAATCATAATCAATGGATAACAGGTAACCCCCAATTCATCCAAACACTGAAAAGATACTTAGAACAAATCAATGCATGGAGGTGCCAAAACTTTCTCCAGTTGAACAGAAAAAAACTGAAGTTATTGTCTTTGGACCCAAAGAAGAATGATCTAGAGTCAGCACACAGCTTCAGTTATTACAACTACAAACTAATGATCAGGCTTGAAACCTGGGTATAGTGACTATATAGGACTCGGACCTAAACCTTCAGA